>CM065479.1:54051960-54753960 GCA_032873175.1 Leptopilina drosophilae
AATAATAATTAACTATGCAATGAATTGTAAGAAAAAATTTCTTTTAATTATTTGTAGCAATTTGAATTTATATCTTTAGTGTCATGTAATTCAAGATATAAATTCAAATAAACAAAATTTTTTATTTCATTAATTATTCTATAGATACAAATTGAAAATAATAAATTTAATAATATATGTATGTATATATATATATATATATATATATATATGGTAGCTAATTATTAGCAAATTATTTTTAGTAGATACAATCAATAAAATTGATTAAGTCAATAAAATAATTTGTACAATCAGAGATTTTTAAACCAAGACAAACTTTTTTTATTCTCGCCTCTAATTTCAATAACTTGAAAAAAATAACTGATTATAAGTAAAATTTTTCCTGGCTCTTTGTTTCTAGTATCAGTATCGAAAAAATTATTACCAGTAAATTTCTTTGCTGTTTATTTCTGGAATTAGTTGAGTAAAATTAATTACAATTAAAATTTTCTATATATGCGGTTTTATTTTTCTGGAATCAGTAAAAAATAACTAATTACGAGCAATGAAAAACATACAGTTAATTAACCATTTTTTACTAAGATAAATTTTTTAGTCTCAATTAATGTAAAATAATTGATTGTTAATAAAAAATAAATGATTAATAAAAGATCTATTAATTAAAGTTAATTTAACAATTATTTATTAATTAATTATCAATTAATTTTAATTAATTATTAATTAACTTTTTAATTAATTATCTATTAACTATCAATTAAGAAATTATTAATCAATAAGCGACAAATTATAATCCATTGTTATTAAACAAAAAAGTCACATATTGTCAGTAAAAAAATTACTCATTATGTTTAAGTAAAAATAACTGAACGCTAATTAGAAAATTATATATAAAATATATATAAAATATATATAAAATTATATATAAAATTATATATATATATATATATATATATATATATATAATTAGAAAAAAGATTTAATATATAATATTTCACTGGAATATCAGTAATTTTCAATAATATTCAGTATTTTTATTGACAATCTGTTATATTAACTGATAATCTATTTTTTGTCGAAAATATGATATTTTTACTTTTAATCAATTTTTGTACTGATAATCACTCATTTTTGTACTTACAATTAATTTTTTTATTAACAATTGGTTATTTCTATTAATAATTAGTATTTTAACTACTAATCAGTATTTTTACTGATAATCTGTATTTTTACTGATAAGCAGTATTTTTTACTAATAATCGGTATTTTTACTCATAATTCGTTTTTTACTGACAAATGGTATTTTTACTTATAAGTAGTTTTTTTTACTGACAAACGGTATTTTTAGTGATAATCAGTATTTTTTGACTGATAATAATTATTTTTTTAATGACAATCGGCTACTTTGAATCATATAATCAGTGTTTTTATACAAAAAATAAGTTTGTTTACTGATAATCAATTCTTTTTACAGATAATAAATATTTTCTACTGGCAGTCAGTTTCTTTTGATGATAGTAAGTTTCGTTTACTGACAATTTGTTATTGATTTGTAAAACAGTATTTTTTTCTGGCAATTAGTTTTTTTCTGATAATAAGTATATTATTTCTTACAATCTGTTATATTTGTTATTAAACAGTATTTTTACTGACAGTCAATTAAATTTTCTTGACAATCAGTTATATTTACCAAAAATTAGTTATTTTGATTGATTATCAGGTTTTTTACTGACAGTCAGTTATATTTACTAGCAATCAGTTGTATTTACTAAAAATCAATTATTTTGTCTGATAATCAGTATTTTTACTGGTAATCAATTATATTTACCGACAATCAGTTATATTTACCAAAAATCAGTTATTTTGATTGAAAATCAGTATTTTTTACTGACAGACAGTTATTTTTACCGACAAGCAGTTATTTTAATTGATAACCAGTATTCTTACTGTCAGTCAGATATATTTATTAACAATCAGTAATATTTACTAAAAATCAATTATTTTGATTACTAATCAGTTATATTTACCGAAATCAGTTATATATACTGAAAATCAGTTATTTTTATTGATAATCAGTATTTCTACTGACAGTCAATTAGATTTCCTGACAATCAGTAATATTTACTAAAAGTCCGTTATTTTGATTGATAATCAGTATTTTCCACTGACAGTCAGTTATATTTACAGACAGTCAATTATATTTACTAAAAATCAGTTATATTGATTGATAATCAGAATTTTTTACTGACAGTCAGTTATATTTACTGTCAATCAGTTATATTTGCCAAAAATCCGTTATTTTGATTGATAATCAGAATTTTTTACAGCCAGTCAGTTATTTTCTACTGATATTAGTTTTTACTGATAATCAGTAGCTTTTTTGACTCATCATCAGTTTTTTTCGACTGATAATCAGTTATTTTTTACTGCCAACCAGTATTTTTTAAATAAACAACAAAAGTTGAAATATGAATCGTCGATTTAGTTTTACCTTCAAAATCAGTAATTTTTAACTGATTGATATCTAATGAGTACAGAAAAATTTAGTACAAAAAAACAATATTGCCTAGCAACATTTTCACAGGGCAAAATTTGTCCTTAATATTACTGGACAATATTGTCACTTTCTTTATCCAACATTTGGCAAAATGTTGTCGACTTTTTAATTTCCTCTAAATCAATTATTTCTAACTTAAAAATTCAAAGAAAGAAATTTAAAGAAAGATTGGACATTGAAATATACACAGTAACAATTGAATTATTTTAAAAAAATAAACATATTATTTAAATAATATATTAAAAAATTATCAACAGTATATTCAATACAATAGTGACTAAAGTACACATCAGTGACTGAATTTTCTCTCCACAAATATAAAATCGTAATTTAACAATAATTGTTTATTACCATTTTTACATATGACGCCATAGGATGATTACGAAAAAAAAAAAATCTTTTCCCTAATTTTGCGCAGATTGAGATACTTGCCTGGTACCATAGACAGGTTCAACAGGCACTAAGAATGTAACTTTTTCACTAGCCTCGCTGTCATTCTCCTCTTGTCTCAATATTGGACGATTTTTCCTAATTGGCCTTGGTCGTGTGATAACCTCCTCGAAAGCAATGTACTCGGGTCGTTGTACCGGTTGATTTCGTTGTTTCTTGAGATAATAGCCAGCGGATGTGCTCTCGACAGCGTATGGTCGTCGGGTGGGTTTCGTCGTTTCCGGAACTGGAGTCACAGTGTAGCCGGCGTTGATCAGTGTGGCCAAGTCCTGTTGGGTGAGGGTTTGGATTTTCGAACTGGGAATACGAACGAATTGGGGTGTTCGACTTTGGGTGGTGTCGATGATTTCTTCGATGGTGAGGGATTTGACGGGGGCCTTCTTGAGGAGGCCGGATTGTGAGACGTAGGATTGAGCGGGAATTTTGTGCTTGTGGGCCTGACGGGGCTGATTGATGATTGGTTGGTACTCGGTGTCTGGGGATTCGGGATTGGTTTCTTGTGATGGTGGTGGTTTGGGTGCTGATCGTGGCACGTAGGATGAGCCAGAGGCTTGGTATTTTTGATTTTGATCGTAGAAGGTGTTTGGTTGGGGGAGTGTTTCGGGATTGGGGAGAAGGTACTGTACGGCGGGGACGTGGTCGGGATCGGCTTTTCGGGCGTCGGCTTGGGCGCGAGCGACGGCTTGGACTTCGGTATTGGCTTTGGCGCGTTGGGCCTGGTGGGCTTTGTAGAGGGCTAGGGCTTGGGCGTTGGCGAGGGCTTGGGCTTGCTCCTGGGCGTGAATTTGGTTGCGCTCGAAGTTGAGGGCGTTCTGGTGGGCCTGCTCTTGGGCCTTGACGTGCTGCTGCTGTTGGGCCTGGAGGTTGAGAATGGCGTCGGCGTGGGCTTTGAATTCGGCGGCTTCTTGGGCGCGACGGGCGGCTGCGGCCTCGGCGGTGGCTTGGGCCTTGATTTGGGCGCGATAGGCGGCTTCGGGGTCCTTGGGTTGGTACTGCTCTTCGATGTGGACTTTGCCGGCTTCACTTACTTGCTCGCCTTCCTTGATTTTCTCGAGGGCTGACTGTTGGCGAAAGTTCTCCTCGGCGATGCGGATTTGCTCGAGGGCGTCGGATTGGTGCTTGGTGTGGGAGGCTTGGGAGATCTTCTGGAAGGCGAGGGCGGCGGCTTGGGCTGCTGCTTGGGCTTGAGCGACGTCTTCGTTGGAGTAGCCGTAGTTTTGGGCTTGGCCTTGTTGTCCGGCGTATTCGTATTGGGGAGCGGGGCGGTATTGCTTGGTGGGTTTCACGTAGTCGGTTTGGACGGGAACGGTTCGGTGGTAGGCGAGTTGTTGTTGCTGTTGGGGTTGATAGGCTGCCAATTGCTCCGGCTGTTGGTATCTGGGTGCGGAGGTTTCGATGTGGTACTGCTCGGGCAGTTGGGGTTCGACGGTTGGCTTCACGTATTGCGGTTGTTGGTAGTTGACCAACTGTTGTTGGGAGTATTGGGGTTGGTAGGCTTGGGGAGCTGGTCTCTTTGGCTGCGCGGCTGCCAACTTGAATTCCTGCGCTTGATTCGCAGAAACGAGTTGAAGGAGTTCCTGCTCGAAGGTTCCCAATTTTTGTTCTGGATATGCCGCAGTTTGGTAGGCGGAATCGGTTGCACTGGCTCTCAATCTAGCACGAGCTTCGGCCCGATCGTGGGCTTCTTGTTGAGCTTGGAGTTCGGCGGCATATTCGGCTTGAGCCAAAGCTTGAGGATGGAGTTGAACTCGGGGTCTCGGTGGTGCGATTGCAGGGACTCGGCGATTTTGATAAGCGGTCTGCAGTTGTTGCTGTTGCCTAGCAAATGCCGACAGAGGCTTTCGGGGTTGTGGCGGATTGTTCTGAGCAAACTGTTGTGGTTGCTGTTGAGTGTACGTTTGCTGCAGGAGAGCTAAATATTCAGGTGCCAACTGAAACAAACAATTAAGAATATTTAACAGAAAATACGATTACATCACTTGACCATTAGTTAGTTCATCATTAGGTTAAACATTAGTTTCATCTTCAGGTTCATCATTAGTTTCATTAGGTTTATCATTAGGTTTATCATTAGGTTTATCATTAAGTTTATCATTAAGTTTATCATTAGGTTTATCATAAGGTTCATCATTAGTTTTATCATAAAGTTCATCATTAGTTTTATCAAAAGGTTCATCATTAGTTTTATCAAAAGGTTCATCATTAGTTTTATCATAAGGTTCATCATTAATTTTATCATAAGGTTCATCATTAGTTTTATCAAAAGGTTCATCATTAATTTCATTATTAGTTTCATCTTTATGTTCATCTTTAGGTTCATAATAAGTTTCATCTTTAGTTACATCATCAGGTACAGCATTGTCATGACGTGAACAATTTAGATCCATTATTATTTAAAGAATTTTCTGGTTATTTATAAGTGCAGGTTGAGCACATTAAACTGACCAATGTGGAACGTAAAGTACGGTCAATGACCGTAATCTTTCCTTGATAAATTATTGATAAATGTCGGAACTGCGGTACACTTACTTTCTACATTGCGTAATTCAGAAATATCATACCTTCTCGATACATCATCCTAATTCAAGCAAAAAGCAAGTTCTACGTTACATTGGAGAGTGTAACTTGAAAGTAAATCATGCCCGTCAAATAGTATAACGTTTATCGAGAGACTGTGCAGGAAAGTTTTATTAGGAATCGGCAGCATTTGTAAAGAGCACCACATTCGATAATTATCATCATAATTCACCATTTTTATTATTACAAAACTGTCATAAATTTCCTTCCCCCAAAGCTTAATGTATTAGCGAATGAAAATGAAGAAAGTTTAAAAAATTTTCACGTCCTTAAAATAGACAAGCGATTACGGTAATAGGAGGAAAAAGTTGGTTTATATATGTATCGTCTCTAAACTTTCTACCTCGATGAACTTGACTTTACGTAATTATCATCGTTAATTCAGCATGTCTATTATTGGGGATAAATTATCTTTGGTCATAGTTGGGTGCGTCGATGCAGAGTCGTCCTAGACTCACCGTTACAGCAAAGAAAGAAAGTCGAAATGAATTGTTGTATTAAAAACGAGAGTGAGTCGCAAATTATCGAGAGTTGGCTGATTCGCTCTAATGAGTCACCACCGGTGGGTATACGCAAGGCCGTCAGTAAGACGGAATCGAATCTGTGTTAATAACCATGGCTTCAAAGACGTAAGGGCGGGCGGATCTATGTTTAGTATTGGGTGTGGTTTTACCGGTTCTCGAGTCAGAGAATTAGCGATTAGAATGCGAGTAAAGTTGAGAATTATGCAACCGGCAAGTTTACCACATTATATGCATGCAGTTTCCAACTGATCACAATCGTAACAAAGATCACATGCGCTGATAAATTTGGCACCTTCGCCAAAAATTTTATTCTTTATCACACCCGGAAGATTATTATTCGATAAATACTATTCGCATCCGCTATAGATAGTATTTTTTTGGAAGAAATTCCTTCAACAAATTTTATATAATGTTCCTTTATATTCCTTCCTTTATTCCTTTCTTTATTCCTTCCTTTATTTCTTCCTTTATTCATCTTCATGGCAATGAACCTCGATTTAAAAGAAAAACTCACTCTTGTGGAAAATATTCATTATAGTGCAAAAAAAGTAGTTTTTTAAGACTTTTTTTCTGAAATGTTACCAAACAAGTTGATGTAGACTATGATCTTTTTTACGCAATTTATTCATTCACTGTAAAATTCTTTGAATGCCAATTGATAATATTTACCCAAGGTAATTTATTGTGAGAAAATTGTGGTTTATAAACAATTTAGATAAATACTTTTTTCTCGCTTATAAGAAAAAAGAATTAAATAGTGTGAAACTTTCTTGAGCATTATTCTTACAAAGCTATAGCGTCTTCTGTAAATTCCAGTGTAAATTTAAAGAGAGCCATACTATAAATTGAAAAAGAGACAGATTTTACAATCTCTTGGAACAGTTTGAGGGCTGCTATTTGAACCAATAGCATGGAAATGCCGAAGGCGCGCCAAAAGTAATGGTACCACCTCAATATTGCGACAGATATCGCGTTAGATCCTGATCCAAACCCTTCCCCCACTTATTTTTCCGCAAGCAACCTTCCCCCTTTTGCAAATGCTTTTACGTATTGCGTGCGAAAAAATATCGCGTTCATGGTTATAGTTATTCGCCACTGCTTTGTGCATGTTGTGGTGCACCGGTGATAGGCGGCCAATGGTCACGGTTGACCAACAACACAGACGTTTACTGGTTAAAACTGTTGCATTGACCACCTTGTTTTATATACAGGAAGAGATTCTTTTTTTTCTCGCCCAGTTACATCAATAATAGAATCATTCTTCATCACTAAGTTTGTTTCATATTTTAAAATCTAATATTGTTTTTTTTTTGCCTACTTAGAAAAGAGGGAATAAATATACAGATTTTACATCATCGGGTTATAAAATGATGGAATTTAATATATCTCTCCTTTTTTTTGGTATAAAGCGCGAAAAATACTATTATTTTATGGAGGGAACATTATATATATTGGAAATTATCGAAAATTAATGACTAGCATAATAATCTTGTATGAAAGATTATTACTGAAACTGAGGTCATAATTCTGTCTATATATACAGAGAGGTACTTTTAATATTGAACCGGATTTTAAAATCAAATCACGAACTAGCTTAGCTACTTGGGAAAAAATGTAGAAACAGAAAGTTTCACATGATCGAATTCTGTGCGTTGATACCTATTGATTATGATTATAAACGCCGCGAGAACTTTATAAAATCTCGAATTATTATACTGAACATTAGAATACTGTAAAATTTGAGAAAGGAAAAAGAGGAAAAAATTGAAGAAAAGGAAAGAAACGTTTTAGAATGAAAAAAATTAACAAAATAGAAAAAAATAGAAACGGTATAGAAAATTTTTTTTGGTGATAATATTGAACTTTCTTCTTTACGTTTATGGATAATTAATGTCTCGACTGATTTAGATATTGTGTATGTAAGATATGTAGACTTTTACGATATCGGAAAAGAAGTTTCATCTCTTTTTTTCTTAACTGTTTGTATATTAGAATGCTTGCTGGAGTCGCTGAAATATGCAGAAAGTAATGCAATAATACTGGAGAAAGAAAGGAACGTTCTCTTTAACTTTACCACGACTACTATATACACTCGTCACTAGTTGTTTCATAATCTTAATTTCCTCACAAATAGGATGCTATACTGCTATACAAACGTCGCGTCTCTGCGGATGAAATTATATGTCCGTAGACGTAGAGATTTCCCACAAGCACAGGTGACGATCTCCAATTGTTCTTTTATTATTATTATTATTATTAAAAAGAGGCAAAATCTAAAATTTAAATATGTTACAAAACACAATTAAAAACTAACATTAAAAAAAATACAACAGCAATTAATCACGGTAAATCGTTAGGTATTAAAATAACACCAAAAAGGATTAAAATAATCTATTAAAAATCTATTAAAAATCTATTAAAATGGTATTTTAATCCATTTTGGTGTTATTTTAATACCTAACCTGATAGTTAAAATTTTAAATTTGACTCTAACTCTAAGTAAAATGTTAATAAAAGATTAATAAAGATAAAAATCATTCAATATTAAGATAAAATAATAATTATTATTAAACCTACTTTCGTTTTTAAGTTTGTTTTCTAAATTTTTTCTATTTATCGTTTTAACAACTAAAATGAATATGAAAAGAAAAATTAATTCCTATATACTTGAGGAAAAAGTGGTTTTAAAACGCGTAACTGACGTATACGACAATAATACGATTATTTTTTTTTTCGATTACACAATGCGGCGTTTCCTCGACTCGTCTATAAAGAAACAAAATTTTAATCACTACAATCATGAATCATTACTTTACTTATATATTGAAATGCTTTTCAAATAATAATTTTACCTGAGTAAAGAAAATTCGCAGGAGAATATGACAATTATTATATGTATGGTTGTCCGGACAAACAGGGAAGTTTCTACTGGTTCAATATTTGGAATTGTGAAAAATGATTATGCAAACGTATATTTAAACATTATTATGAATTATAATTTTGTATACGTTTGATTCTTGTAAATATTGTAACAATAGTACGTATTTGATATGTAGAGAAAGTTTATACTTTTATTAAAGGAATAATAATTTTTTTTTTGGTGAAAAAAAGATAAGAATAAAAAAAAATCTTAATCACTTTTATTAAGAACAAAAAAGGATTGAAAAAAATAGTCATTAATTTTCCACCGAATAGAAAAAAAAAATGTTTCAAATGAGAAAAAAAAGAAAGTAAAATTATACTAGAAATAATTTTTGGTAATAAAAAAAAGATAACAATTGGAAAATGTTGAAGAGAGTCATTAAATTTTTAAGTAACAATGAAAAAAAATCATTCTCTAAAAGAGAAAATTAACTTTTACTGGAGACGAAAATAATTTTTGATAATGAAAAAAGAACAGAAGAAAAAATTGTAAGATTACTAATTTTGAAATATGTAAAAAAAAGTTATGTTTCCAAAGAAAGAAAATAAATTTTTTATTAGAACGAAAATAATGTTTTACATAATAAAAAAAAGGGAAGAAAAAATTAAGAAAGTTACTAATTGTAAAATTAATTTTAAAAGAAATGTTTAAACGTCTGACAAAATTCGGTCGACTATGATAGAGTTCATGTTCCATTTACAATCAAATAGTTATACAAGACGAAATAATTAATTATATAGTAGAGAATAATTTGAGTACTATTAACTATACAGAGTAGGATTTAAAAAAAATGGAAAATTATTAATTGAGTAATTATTTAAAATGTTATAAAAGATAAATTGGTGCCAAAAATGTGAATTATAACCCAATTTGATAAAAAGTGGTATCAGTTTTATAAGAAGTGGTAAAAATTTGCTTCCAATTGACAACTTCCAAAACTGGTCCAAAATAACCAATATGGACCAATATTCAGCAAATTAGTATCAATTTGGCGTCAAAGTGGTATCAATTTAAAAAAAATGCATTGTAACTGGTAAAAATTTCATCCAAACTTGGTATCATGTTGATAATAAATGGAAATGATGAAAAAAAAATGAAAAAAGAAAATAAAACAAACCTCTTGTGCGTCGTCACCGTGCCTAATAATATATTGATTTGGTGATGCTCCATAAACTCCACTTGCCGAAAGTGGCGACCTTTTGGCAGGCTCTTTGACATCTATTTCCAAAAGAACGAGCTCCTCTGCTTTCGCTGTTTCTGGTTTTTCGGCTACATTTGTGGCGGTCTCCTTACCAACAGAGACCGCTAAGAGACCTGCCAATTAAAATATCAATATTAATAGTCAATTAATCAATTAATATCAATAAAAGTCATGATAAAAAAATAATAAAAAAAATATAAAAAAATATATATACCTAATAAATATAAATAAAATAAATAATAAAAATATCAATATTTGCCAAATAAAATATCACATAATTAATATAATACTTAGATAATATATTAATACAGACTTCGCACCGATAATTTATTTTAGAAAAGTAGCTTTTAGACTTAAAAAAAGTAGTAAAAAATTAGCTAAAGAAAAATTAAACTTCACGACCAAGAAAAAAAACACGTTTTAAAAACTTTATAAAACTGACAAAAATTCCGCATTCCATATTTTATTTTTCTAAATTTTTCCTTATTTTTATAAAAAATATTTACTTCTTTCTTATTCTAATGCTAATAAATTAAATTCCAGCAACGAATTTTATGATTCATAAAAAAAAATTAAAATATTTATAAAAGTCATTTAATTCTTGTGAAGAATTAAAAAAAAATTTTAAATAATTCATTTCTTTCGACTAATTTTATGCAAATTCGTATTTAAATAATTTAAATGTTGAGAAACTGATATTGTTCATGAAAAAAATTGAATTCTTGCGAAGATTTTCACAAGAAAATGTTTAAATAATTGAATTCTGTTTGCAAATTTTTTTAAAATATTGAAAATCATCGAATTTAGAAAAGTTTTTTAAAATAATCCAATTTTACAAAAAATTCTTTAAAAATATTTCACAACAATTGAATATCTGTGTGGTATTTCATTAAAAGTTAATTAAAAAAATTTAATTCCGAAAAAGCTTTTTATTATTTACAAAAATAATTGAATTATTGTGACATGGTTTTACTAGAATTTCTTCAAAATAATTTAACAAGTAAGAAGAAATTTAATACTTTTGAAAATAATTGAATTTTTAGTGATGAATACTGTTTATGAAAATAATTGATTCTTGCAAAAAATTTTACTAAAATAACTCAAAATAATTGAATTTTTGGGAATAATTCTGTTATTTACGTTTAATAATAATAGAATTCTGAAGAAGAATTTTTTATTCATACGTAATTGAATAATTCTTGAGAAGAATTTTACAACAAAATTTTTAAATAATTGAATTCTGTTTGAAATTTTTTTTTAAATTGAAAATCATTGAATTTACACTAAAAAAAAATTTATTTGATTCAAATAACCGATTATTTGTCTATAATCAAATAAATATTTACTTGAATCAAATAATTTTTATTTGAATCAATTAATTAGTATTTGCTTCAAATACAATTTATTTGATTCAAATAAAAATTATTTAATTCAAGTAAATATTTATTTCATTATAGACAAATAATCGGTTATTTGAATCAAATAAATTTTTTTTTCAGTGTTCAAAAGTTTTTAAAAATAATACAATTTTACAAAAAATTCTATTAAAATATTTCACAATAATTGAATATCTGTGTGTCATTTCATTAAAATTTAATTTAAAAGATTCAATTTCTAGAAAGCTTTTTATTATTTTTACAAAAATAGTTGAATTCTTGCGAAAGGTTTTATTAGAATTTTTCAAAATAATTGAATTAACAAGAAAAAACTAATATTTTTTAAAAATAATTTAATTCTTGTGATGAATATTGTTACTTATCAAAATAATTGAATTTTGCAAAAAATTCTACTAAAATGACTCAAAATAATTGGATTTTTGGGAATAATGATTCTGTTATTTATGTTTAAAAATTGAATTCTGTAGAAGAATTATTTATTCATAAATAATTGAATTCTTGAGAATAATTATTATTTATTTATAAATAATTAAATTTTTGAGAAAAATTTTATTTAAATTTTAAAGAATTACTTGAATTATTTCACAAAAATTCAATTGAAAATTTGTTTAAAATAAGTGATTTCTTTCGAACAATTTTATTTAAAGTATTATTTAAAAATAATGGAATTCTGAAAATAATGAAATTTTGTCAAAGAATTTTGCATTCATAAAGATAATTGAAATGTTTACAATTGTTTTTAGATATTTTCAAAATATTTGAATTTCTATGAAGAATTCTGCCAATGATTTTATTTACAAAAATTATAAAATCCTTGAAAAGAATTTCAAAATTTATATAAATAATAAAATTACTGCTATAACGATTTAGTGCCAAATTTTTAAAAATTTGATTTTTTCAAAAAAATGTATGCAAATTCTATTTTAAACAATTCAATTCCTGTAGAATTTTTATTTTTTTCGGGAAAATAATTGAATGTTCATGTAGAATATTATAAAAAAATTTCTTTAATAATTGAATTCTTTTGGAAAAATTTTATTAAAATAGTAGAATATTGAAAATTATTGAATTAATAATTGAGTAAAACAATTGAAATTTTATCAGGAATTTTATTGATATTTTTTTAAATAATTAAACAGCAAAGAAGAATTTTATAAGTTATGAAAAAAGTTGAATTATTGTGAATTATTATTATTATTTTATTAAAATATTTTTAAAAATAATTGAATTTCTGTGAAAATTTTTTGTTATTTTTGAAAATAATTGAATTTTTTTATGAGAAATTTATAAACAATGTTTAAAACAAATAATTTTTTCGAAATGTAATAAATATTATGGAAATTTGATTTTGAATAATTGATTTTTTGACATTTTTTAAAAGTAATATTCTTAATTAATTGAATCCTTGTGAAATTTTTGTTTATTATAAAAATAATTGAATTTTGGATGAATTTTTATCAATTTTTTGTTAAATAATTGAATTTCGAAGTCGAAATTTGATGAAAATAATTGAATTTTGAAAATATTTTGCAAATAATTGAATTTTGAATATTTTTTGAAAATAATTGAATTGTTTCAAAGAATTTGATTATAATTGTTGTAGCCTTACTTAAAAAATTAGTAAATACAATAATTATAATAATAATAATAATAATAATAATAATAATAATAATAATAAAAATAAAAAAAATAATAAAAATAATAATAATAAAAATAATAAAAATAATAATAATAATAATAATAATTTAAATATAATAATAAATTATTAATAATAATAAATTATTAATAATAACATTACATTATTAATATTGACAATTCAGTTATTATTACTTGCAATTTTTATTAATAGTTAATAGTCTTATACATATTTTTATTTCTATCACCATATTATTATTGTTGCCGTTATTATTATTAAATATAGAAATAAATTAGATTACATAGAAAAGAAAAAAAAATTAAAAGTCTGCAAATGAATAGAAAACTGCGAGTTAATTTCTACGTAATATGTATGTACTTGAGATTTTAATAAACTATAATTGAAAATGATTGAAAGTGCGCGAGTTTTGAAGGACTTTTGATGGAATGAGAAATAGAGCGACGACGAGGGCGGTAAAGTTGGGAAAGTTTAAAAAAAAACGTGTGTAGGGAAAGTAGTGCGTCTTAAGAAATTTTTCCCACGAGTTTTGCACTCGACAATCTTCTCTCTGTGAGTGTGTGTTTATATGCACAAGTCTCTCGGCGAATACGATTATTCAAAACGATAATACTGTCGAGCAGTGTGATAGTATCACGCGGATAAAACCTGTGCGAGGACAAATCCCATGGATGATTTTTCATTTTTTTTTTATTTTTCAATTAAATATTGGGTATTAATACTTAATTAATTTATCGATTCGAAAATGGATAATTCCATGACTTCAATGACTAGTAAATTATTTCCTTGATTCAAATAAATTTTATTTCGTGTACAAGTTTTTTTTGTTCAAGTAAATTTAAGTGGGTTTAAATAATTTTTTCTTTAGTTGAATAAAATTGAATTTGATTTAAATATATTTTATTTGGTTTTTAAATAATTTTGATTGGTTTTAATAAACTTTATTTTGTACAATTTATTTTATTTTGTACAATTTATTTTATTTGGTTTAAATAAATTTTATTTGGTTCAAATGAACATAAATTTTTTACATCAACTTTTTCTTTGCTTCAAAAAAATTTTAATCAGTTTTAAATTTTAATAAACTTTATTTGCTTTAAAGATAAATTTTATTTTGTTGAGCGAATTTATTTCGCTCAAATAAATTTTATTTCTTTAACATAAACTTTTTTTTTGCTTAGAAAGTTTTAATTCGTTTTAATAAGCCTTATTTGGTTCAGAGAAGAATTTTATTTTTGTCGAATAAAATTTATTTCACTGAAATAAATTTTATTTTATTTAAATAAATTCTTTAGTTAATTAGTTGAAATAAATTTTATTTGGTTTAAATAATTTATTTTTGGTTTAAATAATTTATTTTTATTCAAATAATTTATTTTTTGTTTAAATAACATTTACATATGGTGTAAATAAATTTTATTTGTTTTTAAAATGAATTCTATTTATTTTCAAGGAAAGTTTCTGTCGAGTAAGATTTTTATTTAAAATCAAAATAATTTCTGGAAAAAGATTCATAGAGGCTTTTTTAATTATAGTAATATTTTGTCGTTTTTAATTGTAACATTCTTTTTATTTTTTGTTTTAACATTTTCTTACTTTTTATGGAAAAAAAATTTAATTTTGCTGAAAATTTTTTACTTTAACTTTTTACTGTTTAAACAACTTTTTATTTTTATCAATTAAAATTATTTTAATTTTTTCTTTAAAAATATGAAGAATATGGAAATGAAAAAATTTTTCCGCAATGCTATTTCTATTTGTGCTGTACTCTGTAATACCAGTCAGACTATTCACTTGGGAATTATATTACGAAGCGTTTGTGCTATCGACCTTGCTAAGGTTGCAGACCGCTCGCGTTCTCCAACTCGATATATCCAATCAAATATAAGTAACAAGAAAACGCTTGCAATATAAAATTTTTTATCTAATTACTATTTTCTTTGTTTACCTTTTCTCCTTTGTTCTATTATACAGAGAGAAAAAAGCTTAAAAATGAGAGCAATATTCTTTTTTTGAAAATTTCTCCTTATTTTAAATTATTTTTACATTTTTATACACATATTTTTTTATTTGCAAAATTAAATATTAATTATTATAATAAAATATTATTATTTTATCAATAATTAATGTTTTATTATAATTAATATGTTTTTTATTTTTTATAGGTATTTGTTAATTTGTTAATTATTTATTTTATTTAGGTATTTATTAATTTAATTTATTTAATTTATTTAATTTACTTAATTGATTTAATTTATTTAATTTATTTAGTTTATTTAATTTATTTAATTTATTTAATTTATTTAATTTATTTAATTTATTTAATTTATTTAATTTATTTAATTTATTTAATTTATTCAATTTATTTAATTTATTCAATTTATTTAATTTATTTAAAATAAAAAATGAAAAGTGTTTAAACCAAAAGAAATTAAATAATGTAACAATTAAGAATTACGTACAATAGCAATAATAATAATAGCTTATAATTTAATTTGCATTTAAATCCGAAAGCCAGAAAAGAGATATTATTCGTTTTTTTTAAACAACAATAATTTCTTATTATTTAAAAAACTGTAATTTTTGGGTCTTAAATAAAAAAATTGTTTTCGTATTCTTATGTAAGAAGTCAATTATTTAATGAATAGATTTATTCATAACTATCATTTCCCGAAATTGTTCTCAGCGTATATAAAAATTTCATGAATCTCTTTATTCTTTAATATATTCTGATGTTCTCAAGATTCCATTGAACTGATTGCGCGTCTTTCATTATATGAAATAATCTACTGTTTTCTTTTCTTTTTTTTTTGTAAAATTAATGTACTACTTCCTGAAAACATATAGATATTGTGAACTCTTGAATGTTGCAAGAGTGTCTCCTTTTGAATGCATGTTTAAATATTTTTCAAATTATGCATTATTTTGTCAGTGATATTACAATAGTTACGTTTTTCATCACGGATAATAATTTTGCTTTTAATATAAATTTACATTTAGCAAAAATTCTTTCAAAAAAATTTACCATCAGCAAAATTACTTTCGACAGATTTAATTTTTTTTTTTTGAAATTTAGTTTTGACAAATTTAGGCTGAAAGAAAAATTTATTTCATTCAAATAATAATTGACTACTTGACTATTGTAAAATCGCAATTTACTTGAGTTAAATAATTTTTATTTCGATTGAATAAATTATGTGGAAAGTACAATGATTGTATTCTAGAAAATATAAAACAAACGAACTGCGAGAAATGAATGTAAGTAAATAAAAATTATTAACTTTAAATAAATAATTTTCAAAACAATATATAGGTAATAAAAAATCGAAAAAAGAAAGTGGAAGAGTGGATAAAAAATGCACTTTCAATGAAATTGAATATCTTTTAAATAAAATATATTGTGCACATGGAAATCAAGTTCTATTGAGTAAAATAGGTTGTGTCTCCGATATGCGGTGAATAATTTTTTTTCTCTTTTCGAATACGTATTTTGTTTCTTATATTCATTTTTTTCCTTTATATATATGTTTTTATTTGTTTAAACAACTAAATTTTTAAATCACAAATAGAATTTATTTCTTTTTCAATATTCTTAGCTTTATCATTTTTTTAGATTCTACTTATTTAAAAGTAAAAAATTGCAATAAAGATTATAAATTTTTTTGCGAATGAAAATTTTCTCTTTTATTAATAAATTATTGAAAGTTTATAAAAAATGTTTTTATATTCGGTTATTAATTTTCCTTTTTGCATATAAATTGTCAAAATTAATTTTTTTTAACTTGAAAAAAAAATGAAGAATTGGAATGTAATTTTTGAAGGATTTTTGTAGCGATTTTTTCTTCTAATCAAGTATTTATAAATTCTTTCTATACATTCAAAAGCAAATAATTTTCAGTATGTATTTTTTGTTTTTGTTTATTGATATTTGGGAAAAAAAGATTTTTTTCTAGACAAAAAAACATACGTAGTTTTGTTCATATCTTGAAGAAACAAGCATTTCTATTGAGTGGCCCCGAAGGAATGTTGTACAAATAAAGCGTTTATTTTATAATTGAATGAAACAAAAATTGTTCTCGGTGTGCGAGCGTTTAAAGTAATTGGCTTCGGTTACATCAAAACAGCGATGCACTTTCAATTGAACCGGAAGACTTTCACACAAATGGTGCATATGTATTAATTTTCATGAACGTGATCCGCGTGTGCGTCTATATGTCTCTCTTTTCTTTTTCTTTCTCTCTATTTTTCCTTTTTTACTCTCTCTTTTTCTTCTTCAGGGTTGCCAGACTTTTGATCTTTTTAAATTCCCTGACTTTTCTATTTTTTTTTTTTTTGCTTCTTTTTACACTACATTTATTATTAATTAGAAACTTATTCGAAAACATCAATAACTTCATTTTAATGTAAATATTTAATCACTATTTTTTTATATAGAAATTAGGATTTTCATAAAATTCATGCATTTTTTTGGTTATTCTTCAAAGAATTTAAATATTTTCAAAAATTACAAACTTCTTTGATTTTATTCAAAATAGTTTGTCAAAATAAAATTATTTTCAATGTCTACTATTTTGAAAATTTTTAACAATAGAATTCAATCATTTAAAAAGTAATTTTAATAAAAAATTCGTCTGAAGAATAATATTATTTTCAAAAGAAGTATAATTCTTTATGTAAAAATTCAATTATGTTAAAAAATTTACAAAAATTCTCGTCAATTTTCAATTACTTTTATCAAAAATAAAATTTTTCTCCCACATTCAAACATTTCTGAAAAATTTTTATAAAATTCTTGTCAGAATTTAAATTATTTTTAATATATTTACAATTTTTATCAAATTTCTCGAAAAATGAAATTATTCCTACAAATTTTATTGAAACTTGTCGAGAAACAATAAAAAAATTCAATTATTTAAAAATTTGTTGATAACATTCTTTTGGAAAATTCAACTTTAAGAAACATTCAATTATTTAAGAGAATAATTATCTTAATAGTCAAAAAATTTAATTATTAAACAAAAATTTTTATAATATTCTACATGAACATTCAATTATTTTCCCAAAAAATAAAATTTTTTAAAAATCATTGCAGAATTTCAATTAATTTTAATACAATTTAAATTCGTGGAAAGAATTCTATTATTTTTAATACAATTTAATATTTGTGGAAAGAATCCTATCATTTAAAAAATTTGTCGACAAAATTCTTTACTAGAATTGAATTTTAAGAATTAAATTATTTAATAAATTATCTTTCTTTGTATTTAAATAATTCAATTCTCCAAGAATTTTCTGATAATTGATTTTTAAAATGAATTCTAATTAAAATTTTAGATAAAATTCGAAGTTTTTATTTCCTCACATTTAATTGAAGAATTTGCGAATAATTAAAATTTTGTAAATTTGAATATTGTAAACAAATGGATTAAAATTTTTGTTAATTTTTGAACATAATTTGATTTTTGCACAGAATTTATTACTTTTGGAAATAATTAAATTCTAGAGATTTATTAAAATTCGTTTTAATTAATTGAATTCTTTTATGTAATTTTATTAAAACAGTAAACATTGAAAAGAATTGAATTTTGCCAAATTTTTGAAATTAATTAAATTTTAACGAAGAATTTTATTAAAATTATTTTGAAAAATATTAAGTTGTCACAAATGAATTTCATTAAAATTTTTGAAAATAATTTAATTATTTGAAGAATGAAGGAAAAAAATAAAATAATTGAATTTTTGAGAAGAATTTTACTACCTTTAAAAATGATATCTGCAGTAATATGTAATTACTGCAGAAATTCAATTTGTTTTTATGTTCTTAACGAAAATTCTTCCAGAAATCAATTATTTCTAAAAGTCAAGTAATTAAATGCATATTAACAAATTTTATGTAATTTTAAAACAATTTTAGTTATTAAAACTTTTTTAAAAATCTTGTTTTTTTATAAAAATTCTAATCAAATTCATTTAAAATTGAAATTTTACAAAATGTTTTCAAGTTAATTTAATTATAAAAATTGTAAGCGCAACTCTTTTAAAAATTAAATTAATTTTGAAATATTTCAGTAAAATTAGATTTCAAGAATAAATACAATTTTATCTAATTTTATCTTATTTTAAAACAATTTTAGTTATTAAAACTTTTTTAAAAATCTTGTTTTTTTATAAAAATTCTAATCAAATTCATTTAAAATTGAAATTTTACAAAATGTTTTCAAGTTAATTTAATTATAAAAATTGTAAGCGCAACTCTTTTAAAAATTAAATTAATTTTGAAATATTTCAGTAAAATTAGATTTCAAGAATAAATACAATTTGAAAACAACAATTTTTCAGGATTTCGATCAAAATTCTCTTACTTTTCCAGGTTTTTTCAATTTTTAATCGTTTTTTTTTCTTTTTTTCTGTTTTTCCTTTTCGTCTGTTTCTCTCTTTTTTTCTTTTATATTCACTCGTCCTTTTTCTATTTTTTCCTCGTTCCCTTTTCTTATCTCTGTATTTCCTTCCCATCTCCCTTTTATTTTCTATCTTTTATTGCTCTGTTTCTTTTTCTATTTTTCTCCTCTCCCCTTTACTGAGCTTTTTCTCTGTCTCTTTCAATTTTTTCCTTTCCCTCTTTTTCTCTTTTCTATTTTTTCTTTCTCTTTTCATTTTTCTGTTATTTCTTTATTTTTTACTATTTTTTTATGTTTTTCCATTTGTTAAACTTTCTCTTTTTTTCTCTCTCTCTCTCTCTATTTCCTATTCTCTTTTTCTTTTTTAAACTCTCTCCCTCTTTTGTTGTTAAAAACGAAATTTTTTCTTTTCTGAACTAGTGAAACTCTTTTTTTATCTCTCTAAAAAAACAGACAGGAAGAGGTCTGTTTTATTTTTAAAAAATATTTTTTTCACTCTTCCGCAATAATAAAATGATGTGACTCTCTCTTTGACTCTAAAAAAATGAAAAAAAAAAAAATAGTAAAAAAAAGAGAGAGAGAGTTTGCCTATATTTTTGTGGTCTCATATAGCACACTGTCGCGTAATACCGATTGTGAGATCGTGGTTTAGATTTTCTCTCACCCTGGCTATAGGCTTTGAATGAGCTTTAGGTACGCATGAGAATATTTTTCTTTGGCGACGAACTAGATACTATGTGGTCGTGACTCACGAAAGGTTACCATCCAGTCTGCACAACTAAATTGTACACGACACCATTGTACATAATATTACGTGTGTACATCGGTTACTTTTTACATCGCGCACATCTTACGCAATAATATAATGTGTACACAAACTCTCAGCTAGTAACAAGTTATATTACAATTTATGCCCATTAGAAAAGAAAAGAAAAGAAATTTCCTTACACTTTAACTTTTATGTATTTTTTTTCTATAACATCAAAAAGATGATTTTATAACAATTATTTATTATCCTCTCAATTGTTTATTGCAAATTACTTATTCTTCTTCTAATTGTTTATAAGTAAATATTAATTGTCCTCATAATTGTTTATTATTAATTATTTATCATTCTCGAAATTGTTTATAATTAATTATTTATTATTTTCGAAATTGTTTATAATTAATTATTTATTATTCTCGAAATTGTTTAAAATTAATTATTTATCATTCTCGAAATTGTTTATAATTAATTATTTATTATTCTCGAAATTGTTTATAATTAATTATTTATTATTCTCGCAATAGTTTAGAATTAATTATTTAATATTCTCGAAATTGTTTATTATTAATTCTTTATTATTCTAAAAATTGTTTATTATTAATTCTTTATTATTCTAAAAATTGTTTATTATTAATTATTTATCATCCGCGTAATTATTTGTTATTAATTATTTATAATCCTCCATATTTAAAAACTAACACAAAAAAATAATAAATTAGCTTTTCCTTTTTATTTTTATTTAATTTCATTCAGTTTTATTGAAAAAAGATTTTTATTTAATTCAAATAAAGAATAAATTGTCTATTATAAAAAAAAATATTTACTTCTGTCAGAAAATTTTTGTTTTATTCAATTAAGTAATTGTGTATTTCATCAACAGCAATTTCTTTGATTCGAATAAAAATTATTTGCTTCAGATAAATATTTGTTTCATTCAAGTAAATACTTATTTAATGCCAGTGAATATTTATATTTGATTTATGTCATTATTTATGTATTTTTACTAAATATTTATGTGATTTAAGTCAATTTTTCTTTATTCAAGAAAATATTTATTTCATTCATGTAAATATTTTTAATACACATGAAAAAAAAATTTTTATTTAAACAAAAAATAATTTCTTTGACTTAAGTAAAATTATGTTTTTCTGAGAGCATACGAAATTATTTATTTGTTTTAATTACAAATTTTAATCGCGACACAAATATAACTTTTATTTGAAATTTAGTTCAAATTTTTGGTTCTTTAATTCAAAATGTGTCTGAAAGAAATAAAACTTACTTGAAAGAAAGAAAATTTATTTGAGTAAAACAAAATTTGTCTGTTCAAATTTAACTTCGAAACAAGTAAAATTTATTTGACGAACTTAAAAATTTTCTTCGAATCAAATAAAATTTATTTACAGAACATAAAATTTATTTGAAGATGATAAAATTTATTTGAAGAGCATAAACTTTTTTTGAAGAACATAAACTTTATTTGAACAAAAAAATTTATTTGAAGAACATAAACATTATTTGAACAAAATAAAATTTATCTGATGGAAATAAAAGATTTATTTAAATCAACTAAAAAATTTAGTTGTCTCTGAGTAAAATTATTATAATTTCCGTGTGTGTGTGTGATAGTCAAGTAATCGATTATTTGAACCAAATAAATTTTTTTTACCCCGTTTTTTTTGTTTTTCTTTACCTCCAACTTACTTTATGCAAAAAAAAAAATTTTTTTAGAGTAACACTTTCCTTTTGTCCAACTAACTTAATAGAATAGTTACCTACTTATTGTTACTGTATCGTAACTCTTATAACGTCCTCGCGGATACTTCCCAAGAGCAAAAATGAAAGTGCATACTTTCAATTCGAGTTCCCATCCAATCTAAAATTAAAGTTGAATAAATCAATTGCGGAAATAAAATATTGTATCGATGCAGAAGGTTTATATCCTTTTTTATTTTATATACCCTTAATTTCTTTGTTTCCATAAAAGCTTTATAGAAATTGTATAGTTGAAATGCTGAATAAAATCGCAAATTAAATGTAAATTTTATTAGAATTTATTTCGAAATTAATTTCAAACATTAAAAAATTATTAATAATGATATTAATTTATAAAAATTAATTATCAATTATTATTAATAATATTTTATTAATTAATAATAAACAAATAATAAATAATAATAATAATAAATTATTAAAATAAAAATTAAATATAATTAATTAATAATTAATAATTAATCAATTAATATAATATAATAATAATTTAATCATTATTTGAATAATAATAATTATTATAATAAATAATAATAATTAATTATATAAATAATAATTAATAATATTTAATAGTATTTTTTTATTATTATTAATTAATAAATTATAATTATTATTATTATTAATATTAATTATTATTTGACATAAAATTAATAAGCAAAGCAAATTTTCGATTCAAGATAAATTGCAATTAAAAATACTACCTTTGTAAAAGTTGAAAGCAATAAAAGTATGAAATCAAAAAAATTATTTTTTTATTTTATTATTTATTAAATGATACAATTAATTTAACATAAATAATATTAATATATTAAAAATATAATAACCTACTTCCCTCCTAATAAAAAAATAAAAAATATGTACCAATTAATTAATAATAATAATGGGTAATTAGGGGAAGAAAAATTCTCAGGTAAAAAAATTAAATTAAAGGCGATTTTTTTGCGAACAAGAAAAAAAAGGTTTAATTCCAGAAAGGTTATAAAATGTACAATTCAATGGTATTTAAATTAGAGGCAAAGTGATTGAATACGCGTTGAGTAAATATTGTATTCCTTCTGCACCTATACATTATTTGAAACGCGAGGCGAAGAAAGTTTTTCCCAGCGGTAGATTACGAGCACGCTACACGGAAGGCAGTAAACATCGCGATAATTACGTCGATTACGCACTTCTAGGAGATTCCCTTGCCGTAAGAATTAAACATCTAACCTCGAACATAAAAGATTTGTGAGATTTCAAACCTCTTTTAGTTGTTTACGAATTACCATTTCTGTATGAAGTAAATTTCCCCCGGGTATCTCTTTTCACAATATTGAGAAAAAAAAATTTGTTTCTTCAAATTACATAAAAATAAACATGAAAAAATAAAAATTTAAATATTTTTACTCATTCAAATTTAGAGAGAAAATTTAATAATTTTCGAAATCAAAATTATTTGAAATTGAGCATAACTATAATCAATAGGTTAATAAGAATAATCATATAATTAATAATTTCAACACTTTTTTTCAACAATTTTTATCTCGTAAACTATTGATCCCAGAAAAAAAAAATTTTCCTCAAAATTATAAAGTAAAGAATGAATTATTAACTATAATAATCTTCGTAGTATTTCGTTCATTCATTCTGTCCGCAGATTGAAGTTAGTTATAGTTATTCTTTTGTTTTTTATACGTTTTGATAGAAAATAGAAATATATCATTATAATAATCGTAAGTTTCCTTTCCGTTAGCAAATTATCTGTATTCATTTGTTTTTTTTTGAAAATTCATTTTTGTGGGTTATTGTCATTTTTTTAATGTCAAAAAGAAACCAAAAAAACTCGTTTTATTCACTTCACAAAATTGACAAAAATTCCAGTCCATATTTTTTATTTTCATGACTTTTTCCTAATTTTCATCAAAAATATTTACTTTTTTCTTATCCTGATAATAAATTGAATTTATGCTACGATTTTTATTATTCATGAAACAATTTAAAATAATTTAATTCTTGCGAAGAATTTAAAAAAATATTTGAAAATAATTGAATTTTCAATGAAAAATGTTATTATTTATAAAAATAATTGAATTTTTCAGAAGAATTTTATTATTTATAAAAATAATTGATTTCTTTAGGCAAATTTTGTTATTTATGAAAATAATTAAATTCTTGCGAAGAATTTTTTAAAAAATTTTTAAAATAATTGAAATTATCTGAAGAATTTCATAAATTTTAAGAAAAATCGACTTTTTTTTGAAGAATTACATTTTTTCTAAGGATTTTGTAATTTATAAAAATAATTTAATTCTTTCGAGAAATTTTATTAATAATTGTTGAAAAAATAATGTAATTACTTTCGAAGAATTTTATTATTTATAAAAATAGTTTAATTCTTTCAAAGAATTTTATTAATTAGGTAAATGATTAAATTCTTGCGGCGAATTTTATTAAAATTGATGAAAATAATTGAATTTTTTCCTAGAATTGGTTATTTTATAAAAATAGTAGATATTGAAAATCATAAAAATGTGAAAAGTTTTTAAAGATAATTAAATTTTTACAAAGAATTCTATTAAAAAATTTGTCAATAATTGAATTTCAGTGGGAATTT
Organism: Leptopilina drosophilae; assembly: GCA_032873175.1. NCBI lineage: Eukaryota > Metazoa > Arthropoda > Insecta > Hymenoptera > Figitidae > Leptopilina > Leptopilina drosophilae. The sequence continues at coordinate 54,076,768 of CM065479.1, forward strand.
TTATTAACCCTCGGAGAACACATGGGGTCATTTTGACCCCACGATTTTTTGCGAAAAGCTTTTTATTTATTGTTTAATATTTTTTATAAGGGTTTTAAAGTACACAGACTTATTTTACAGAGTATAAACTATATTTTTAAAAAATTTTAGATTTATCAGATGAACAGTTCAAAATTGGTTGAGCATTGAAAAATGATCTAAAAAAGAGGTGTGTTCTCCGAAGGTTAAATTTTTTTGAAAATAATTGGAATTTCCAAAAAAACATTTTATTATTTATGAAAATAATTGAATTCTTGCGAACGATTTATTAGAATTTTTTTAAATAATGGAATTTCCAAGAAGAAATTTATTAATTTTAATAATAATTGATTTATTGTGATGAATATTGTTATTTATGAAAATAATTGAATATTGCAAAGAATTTTATTGAAATACCTCAAAATAATTGAATTTTCGGGACTAATTTTTTTTATTATTTAAAAAAAATTTTATTAAAATTATATTTAAAACAATTAATTTCTTTCGAATAATTTTATTAAATTTTTGAAAATAATTGAATTATTGCGGAAAAGTTTATTAAAATGTTTAAAAAGAATTGAATTTCTGTTGAAAATTTTATTACTTTTGAAAAAAAATGGAAATCTTCATAAGAATTTTATGAACATTGTTTTAAAAAATGAATTTTTAAATGTTATTAAAATTTTATTAGTTTAAATAATTGAATTCTTGTCAAAAACTTTATTTGTGAAAGTAACTGAATTTTACGATTATGAAAATAATTAAATTCATGCTTAGAATTTAATCAAAATTTTTTTTGAAAAAATGGAATTTACATGAAAAATTTTATAATTATTAAAAGTAATTTAATTATAGGGAAAAATAAATTGCATAAAATTTTGTTAAATAAAATTGATTTTTTTCAATATTAGCGAATTAAAAGTAGTGGAAATTCTCTAAAAAAATATTGTTTATATTCTTTGTTCGGAAAGTTAAATACCTATATATAGCTAATAGTTTTTTTTACCTTCTCTATTCTTTAGAATAATTAAAATTTTCGCAATGAAGTTTTTTTTTAATTTAGGTATCAGATAACAATTTTTGTAAAATTCAATTTTCCTCGTACAAGAAAGTTTAATTATTTTCAATTTTGAAAATCTGATGCCAAATTTGAAATTAGTATCGAAATTTGTTAAACTTTTTTTTATATACTTTAAAGTTTAAAAATATATTTTTTGAAAATTTAATTCTAATTAGTTTTCCAGTTATGTGTCATAATAAGTATTTCTTTAAAAATTTCTTAAATTAAAGTGACTTGAAATTGTTGACAATAAACATTGCAGCACAACGATAATTTTGCTAGTTTTAATAATATTATTTTTAAAAATGACAAATGACATAATGAAGTTTATTTTAAAAAAATAAAAAATCTATAACATTGAAAAAATTAACATGTTAAAAAATTATTGTTTAAACAAATTGTTAAAAACTTAGGTTTTTTCATTTTTATAAAAATATTATTAAAATTCATTGTTTTCTATATAATTTTGAATAAAAATTTTTTTTCTAGAATCAATAGTTTGCGAGATAAAAATTCTTGAAAAAAAGTGTCGAAATTATGATTGCAATTATCTGGCAAAATATTATAAATTTTGCAAAAATTTTTGACACGCTTATTTACTAAAGTTTTAGTTAAAAATAACTTAAAATTACACTGAGAAAATTTTTTTTCTAATTCAATAATGTGTAGTCAACCAAAAAGATGTGTTTGAATTAAACATATTTTATAATTGAATTAAATACAATTTTTATTCATTTAAATTTATTACGTATTGAATCAAAATTATAAAGTTTAATTCTAAAATAATTTTTCGTTGACTGTATAACAAGGATATGTTTGATTCAAATATATTGTTTTCTCAGTATAGTGACAATTTTTTCGAACGTGAATTGTCCAACTTTTATTAATTTTTTTTAGAAATAATTTATTGAGTTTTTAATTTAAACTTTTTTACATTAAATTAATTGAAAATTGAATTATCAATTGAAAAAATCTGTATTAAAGTTTTATTAGTAATTAAAAGAATTTTTTTCTAAATAAAAAATTTTTTCGTTTATTTTTCTTTTAAAATCAGTAAATTGTTATTAGAAATTAATAATTATTGAATTTTTATTAAATTAGTTTATTAAGGGCCAGTTTCACAAATGACAATTCATTCAATTACTTTGATAATTTAATTATCGGATTCATTCAATTACTTTGATAATTTAATTACCTTACCAGTTTAATTACTTAACAAATTGAATTCAATCATTTAATTAATAAAATTTGTTTAATTACTAGTAGTAAATTATTAATAAAGTAATTTAATTTAGAAAAGTAATTAAATTACTTTACTAGTTCAATATCTTTACTAACTTATTATTAATAATATTTTCAATTTCGCTTTTATTAAATTAGTTATTTTACTGATTTTATTACTTTGTCAATTCGATTAGTTTCTTAATTTAATCACTTTAGGATTTTTATTACCTAATAAAAATTAGGTATTTAATTACTTTATTTATTTATTGAAAATATGTCTCTTCATTAATATTACGTTATGTTATAGTACAATTTTAATTAATTGAAGTCGATTTACTATATTTTTAAATTCGTAAACAATTTTTTTTTGAAATTCGATATTTAATTTTGATACATGGATTAAATAGATAAATTCCATTCATCGGAGGTGTTTAATCCGATAATAATGGAAAAAATAATAAATGTCTTAATAGAGGAAGTATACATATATAGTGTATGAAAAATGATACATTATTCGTAAGGCAACGCAAAAAACTTGCATTCCATTTGAAAAATTATACTTTTATTAACGTCCTTGAGACGATTATTTATTTATATGGAACATTTTTTTTGTAATAGTTTCTAATTTGATTATTATACATTGCTCGTAATTTTTTTTTTTGACAATATATTTTATCCGCGATAATTGTTTAGTACCGCAGTGATAAAAAGCAATTCTTTGACAAGATAATTTGCTATGCATGCACAATTCAAATTCAATTTAGATCGTTTTTTTCTGTATTATAATAAATGAGTTCGTTCTTACGTGGCGACGAGCGTTAGAATAATCGTGAAAGTATTTTCGTATGCAGTATATACACAGAAAGCGTAAAGTACAAGTTTTTAATTCACGCTCAAATTAAATTAAGGAGAAAATACTTTTTGTTTTTTCTTGTGTATACATTTTGATTACATTCATTAAACTTTTTATATCATTTCATTTTAATATATTCATTAGTATTGAAATAATTTTCCTTGTGGGTACTTTTTTTCAATTTATATTTTATACTTTTTGTAATTTCTCCAGCGAGTAAAAGTTGGATGTTTTGCGAAAAATGTTTCTCAATTTTAATTAAGCACATCCTGGGTGTGTGTGTGTGTTTAAATTTTTAAATTTTGTAAATTTATTATAAAATGTATTAACCATTAATAATACGTGTATATATATATATGATCAATTATAATTTATTCTGTCGTAAAATAAAGTAGATCATTAAATGAAACAGGACTGTAAAATATCACGCTACCACCCAAACGATTATTAGAGTTTAACTCAATAATAATAATAATCTTTAAACAATTAACTCTTTTTACCAAGTTGTAATTATTTGTCACATAACTAATAATGGTTCTATTATATTCTTTAAACAATCAATAAACTTTAGTCTATTGTGATTTTTTTCCAGTTCAATTTGTTGATCTTTTTTTTTCTTATAATTTTTAAACAAAAAACAACCTTCAGTCCTTTGTGATACTTTTTTTTCGTTAAATTGATTTTTTTCAACTTTAAGAATTCGATTATTCAAGAAAATAGAAATTTCACGTACAATACAATTTAAAATTTTATTGTTTTTAATTCTATTTTACGAAATGTTGATTAGTAGAAATAGTTTTAATTAATTTTATATTATTCAACTAATTTCAAAAAATATTTTAATTAAAATTGTTCGAAAACTGAATTCGTCTTATATTATTATTTTAAAGTAAAAAATGCGATATTTTCTTAAATGTTAAATAAAGTTTGTAGAATTTTCTGAAATTTAATTCTTTTACTACTTTATGTAAAATTTTATGGAAATTATGAAGAAAAAGTAAAAAAAAATTTTAACCTCTTTTAGTATTGACGTCTATAATGTCAAAAAACAGTTTGTTAAACAGGTTTACAATTCATTAAAACAGCTGTCAAACGCACAGTTGTGTATTTTATACCAATAACCGTCATTCTAAATTTTAAAATTTTCATCAAAATTTATATTCAGGGACCTCAGAAACATCAAATCTGAAAATAAGTGACGTGACACGAGAAAACGTACGTATCGCCACAAAAGAGAATGTTACAAATGGAACATTTAAACTGACAGCAAATAAAAAATATTTTGATCAAATAAATCACATATTGAAACGATAACAAATAAGTTATTTGAAACTATTAATTTATTTATTTCATTCAAATAAATGGATGTTATATATAAATACAAATTATTTGTCTCAATTAATTTTAAGTAATTTTACTTTATCGATATAGAAATATATTATACAAATAATAAATACGTGATAAATATATTAAATAATAATTTTAGTAAGATTCATATTAATTTTAAATAATTTTATAAAAATTCGGTAGTCGATGGCATCAAAGCTCTTCGATTATAGGTCTTAGGTTAGGTAGACGTGCGTCTGAGTTTCGATCCCCGTAGGTTTTAGAATTTATTTTAATTAAAAAAATTTAATTCTTAATACTTCCAAGCTTTGAGTCCCTTAAAAGGTGGAATTGATAGTAAAACATTTGAATTTTTGTTATTTTAATAATATTTTTACGTGTGGGAGTGGAAAAAGTAAAATTTATTTAATACAAATAAATATTTATTTGAATCCAAATACGCTTTGTTTTAATGCTAATAAATTTTATACTTGGACTAAATAATGATTTGATGCAATAAAAGTGATATTAGTCTCAATTAAAATAATTAATTATGATCAATAATTGAATATTTGATACAAAGAAATACTTAGTTATTTGAAAAAAATTATTTCATTGATGAAAATAAATAGGTATTTATTTAAATTAAAAACCATGCAGTATTGAATGCATTAATTTTCATAATTAATTTAAAGCAATATGTTTAATATATCAAGTTATTTCCGTTTATTTGACATAAGTAATTTGCGTTTGGTCCAAATAACTATTTATTTGATATTTACTTGGTTTAAATAAATAATTTTTTTTGATAATAACCAAATACATGATTTATTTGATTCAAATTATTTTTATTTCATCTAATTAAATTTTTTTTTCAGGGCACAGATTAAATATTTCAATCTTTTTTTTGTTTGTTAATATTCTAATTTTTTATTATTTTAAAACTTTTAAACAATGAATAAATTTTTAATCCTTTGTGATTTTTTGTTTAATTTATTTTTATAATTATTTTTATATTTATTTTTATATTTAATGATAATTATTATTTTAATAGTTTTAAACAAATGAATAAATTTTGTTTCTTTATGATTTTTTTCAATACTTATTTTATTGAGTTTAAATTTAGTTTTTGCAATAAATTTTAAGTAATAATGAATAACTTTTAGTCCTTTGTGATTAGTTTTCTTCTGCATTTCATTGATTTTAAAATTTATTAGGTATTTCAATAATTTTAAAAGTTTATCATTTTAACCAGTGTACAGTTAATGAGACGATTAAGGCATATCTTGTTTTTATATCAATTCAAATATACACTTTGATTTAGTCACTGATTAAATAAAATACAGATCATAAATTTTATTTCCATAGCTTTCTAGATCATTTCGGAATATTCTCCGCAATTTCACATTATTTTATTCAATATTTTTTCTCTCTCGATTTATTTCCCACTAATTTTTATATACTAATTTCTCCACTTTTAAGTAATGACATAAAGAAAAATTTCATAAATTAAAGCAATAACATAAAGAAATTGCTTTTTTTTAATTAAAGTCAATTAAAACTTAAGTCATCTTTTTTTATGTTCATATTTTTATTTTATCATCAAAAAGTTTAGATAATAATTTTGTTTTAATTTTTTCTACTATTATTTTTATTACTATTATTGCGTTGATGTCACTTTTAATTTGAAGTGAGAGGTGAAAAAAAAAATGTCCGCATCAGAAATTTTAATTAACTACTTTGTGAGGAGAAACGTGATAGCATGCAATATATATAATGAAAATGTAAAGGAAAAACGTCGCATTTCTTTATTAGTTTATATAGCTAAATGAAGAGACAGGTATGGAAAACAATTATTTGTCTACTCTTCACATCCTGTGTGTAAAATTCAACAGGAAATATTAAAGTCCATATCTAAGAATGTAATATCCGTGGAAGCGAATTTCTATTCCTCTATAGGTATTATATATTAGATTAGACGCACATAATGACATTTATATTTCATAATATAAAAATATAATCGTAAAACTTCTATTTTCTATAAACTGCGAAACTACCCATTGAGGAATTAGAAATCTTTAATTTAATTAAAAAAATTTGATATTTATCAGCGAGTTGCATGCATTTATTTCTAATTAAGGAATTTAAACAATTGTTTCTGGAAGTCGTTAGCTATATATATAATACCGAAAATTAATTTTTTTTCCATTGTTTCGAAATCTGTGACAACAAATTTAATTTATTAAGGAGAAATTTAATAATTTTAAGTTTGAAAAACAGAAAAAATAAATTTTATTGCGGAAAAAATACAATTTTCAGATAATTTTCAGCTACAATTTTGAAGAAAATAGTTTACATTAAAATCATTTTTGACTCTTTTTCCTTTACACAATACATTTTTTATTTTCAAGCTGAATTCACTATTATGTTCATTATTCTCTTTTATTTTTATACAAAAAATATTACATCACGCGATTCAATTTTTTAATTATCATTAGTTATTATATGATAATGCAAATTACAAAATTTTTTACTTCCAAATATCGATTTCAATTTTTAAATATTTTCAAATTCAAATCGAAGAAAAATTCACTTATTATAAATAAATAAAAAATTCATTTTTATATTATTTAATATTTAATTATTTACAAATATTTTAATAATATTCAAAAATATTCAAATAAATTTAAATTATTATTTGCCACAATTAAATTATTTCCATGAATATGAAAATTTTTGCAATTGTTCAATTATTTTTGATAAAACTAGAAAAACAAAATTTTCCATTAATTTGACTATTTCGATAAAATTTGCATCTAGAATTCAATTTCTTTTTAATTCAATTTGTATAAAATTTTCTAAAAAAAAGTCAATTATATTAAAAAAGTTGAGTAAAATTTTTGAATTATTTAATTTTATAAATAATCAAATTCTTCTCGGGAATTCAATATTTTCAAGTAAATTTTAAGTATTTCTTTGCCTTATATTTCTAAATTCAAAGTGGAAAAAGTAGAAAAATCTTTTTCAGTCAGGCAAAAATGTTCTTCAAAACTCTGCAATATTAGTGTGCATTCTCCAAGTAGAAAAACATTTTTCAGTCGGGCACTAAGTCGTTTGAAGAAAAAAACACTTTTTTAATAGTCAAAAGTCAGTTTGAAGTGGAAAAACCCGCATCAGTCAGACGAAAGTAAAAAAAAAATGTTTGACGCTAATTTTCAGTAGTAAAACTTTTTTTAGACAGACATAAAGTCGTTTCAAGTGAAAACAATAATAATTATTTTTATTAAGTTAAAATTTAAAAAAAAATTTCTCAAAAAACACCATTTTTATATTTACACAGTCGATTCAGTACATAATGAAGTTTATTTAAAAAATAAATAAAAAATCCATCACCATATTGATAAAAAAAATTAAGATTATAAAATAATTGTTTAAACAAATTGTTAAAAACTTAAGTTTTGGCATTTTTAAAAATATTATTAAAATTCATTGTTTTCTCTATAATTTTGAATAACAAAATTTTTTTTCATGTGTCAATAGTCTACGAGATAAAATTGTTGAAAAAAAGTGTCGAAATTATGATTGCAAATATCTGACAAAATATTATAAATTTTGCAAAAATTTTTGACACGCTTACTTACTAAAGTTTTTGTTAAAAATAACTTAAAATTAGTGACAACTTTTTCGAATGTGAATTGTCTAACTTTTACTATTTTTTTTTTAAACAATTAATTGAAATAAAGTAATCAGTAATTTCAAATTATAGTAAATTTTTTTACTTATATTAATTTCTCTAATGTTGAATAATTAAAAAAAAAATACATCGTGTAATTAGAAAAAAAGGAAAAATAAAATAAACAAAATGAAAGAAACAACACAAATTAATAAAAAAAGGGGACAAAAGAAAATATTTCTGAAATGTAGGTAAAAATAAAGCAAAATTGAAAAGACAGACTCCGATAAAACTTGAGCCAATAATCAAACTTGTCGGAAAAAAAAATCTTTCGCAAGAATAAAATTATTTTCACAAATAATAAATCGTTTTTTAAAAATTCAATTATTTTCAAAAATATAAAAATAATTATTCAATTATTCTTAAAGAATATTAATAGAATTTTTCAAAAAATTTAATTATTTTTAACAACTTTTTGCAATTTAATTTTTAATTTAATTTTTTTTACTTTTTTTTAAATTTAATTTTTTTAAGTATTAAGTATTTTTATAAAATTTCCACACTTAAATTCAATTATATTATTTAAAAATTCTTTTGTAAAAATCTTCGTAAGAATTCAATTCTGTTCATGAAAAATAAAATTTTTTCAGGAATTCAATTATTTAAATTAAAATAATTGAATTGAATAATTTCGTTTTTCAAAATTAAACAATAAACATTAAACTTTAATAAAACATAATGAAGTTTATTTCAAAAAAATAATTTAAAAAATCCATCACTATCTTGATAAAGAAATTAACATTAAAAAATTATTCTTTAAACAAATTGTTAAGAAATTTGATTTTTATCATTTTTAAAAATAATATTATTACACTGAAAAAAAAATTTATTTGATTTAAATAACCGATTATGTGTCTATAATCAAATAAATATTTATTTGAATCAAATAATTTTTATTTGAAACAATAAAATAGTATTTGCTTCAAATAATTTTTATTTGAAACAATTAAATAGTATTTGCTTCAAATACTGAAATATTTGATTCAAATACACTTTATTTGATTCAAATAAAAATTATTTTATTCAAGTAAATATTTATTTGATTATAGACAAATAATCGGTTATTTGAATCAAATAAATTTTTCTTTCAGTGTATAATTCATTGTTTTCTCTATAATTTCGAATAACAAATTTTTTTTCTAGAATCAATAGTTTATGCGCTAAAAATTGTTAAAAAAAAGTGTCGAAATTATATGATTGCAAATATCTGGCAAAATATTAAACATTTTGTAAGAATTTTTGGCAAAATCAAAGTAATCAGCAATTTTTAACTAATCAGTGGAAAAATTACTATTAAAATTAGTGACTGATTCTTTGCTTCTGTAAATCAGTGGTTTTTAACTGATTCAAATTTAGAGAGTACACTGAAAAAAAAATTTATTTAATTCAAATAACCGATTATTTGACTATTATCAAATAAATATTTACTTGAATCAAATAATTTTTATTCGAATCAAATAAATTGAATTTGAATCAAATATTTCAGTATTTGAAGCAAATACTATTTAATTGTTTCAAATAAAAATTATTTGATTTAAGTAAATATTTATTTGATAATAGTCAAATAATAATCGGTTATTTGAATCAAATAAATTATTTTTCCAGTGTATTAACGAATAAAATTTGGCAATTTTTCTCAGGCACAATATATGAAAATGTCATAATAAGAATTTGATGTTAATTATAAAACTTTGAATTTAAGAAATATATTTCACAATTGAATGTCTATGTATATTTGAGTTTGAGAACACACCAAGTCAAATTTCGGTCTGAGGAGGTGGATAAATTACTTTAGAGTCCTTGTCAGAGATATAATCTAATGATATATCCATGCAGGATACACGAGTCGGTCGAGCATTGGTGCACACGGCCTACGTGGCTATGTGCTAGTTTTCACTTTCAGCTGGGGAGCTAGCCTGGGCCTGGCCCTTTTGCCAACTTCATCGCCATTATAAACAGCAGTGTTAGAACTAGTGAAAGGTGACTTGGAAGTATTTTATTTCCCAATCGACCATTCGAACGTATGAGATTTTGCGCGACCGCCCTTGTTCTCGATTCGGTTTCCTTTTTTCTATAAAAAAAATTAGAAAAAAAATTAACTCCTCCAAAGAACGGAAGTCTCCCCAGACATTGTCAAAATGATCTTTATATATTACATTTCCTCGAATTCTCCTCTATTAACATTTTTATTTTTAATTTTTAAATTTCTTAATTTTATTTTTTAAATTTATACATTTCGTCACTATATTTCTTTAATTAATTTTTCTACTTTATTTATTTATTTTTTTTTGTTTATTTTTGTATTTTGTTTCTTTTTTAAATAAATTTTACATAAACGAAATTATTATTATAAGGCAAATTACAAAATTTTTAATTTCCAAATATCAACATGAATTTCTGAGAATAATTTCAAAATAAAAACTGGAAAAAACTCACTTATTAAATAAATAATAAATTAATTATATTATTATTTAATAGATTCAAAAATTTTAATAAATTTCTTCGCAAGAAGAAATTGTTTCCATTCCATTGTTTTTTAAAAATTTTGATAAAATTCTTTATAAAAATTTAACTATTTCGTTTAATGAAAATTGTATTAATTTTAATTTAGTTCCTTAAAATAATAATTGAATTATTTTCAAAAGTAAAATTCCATTACAACAATTAAACTACTTTGATAAGAAATAAAATGTTTCCAAGATTTCCATTCCTGATTTAAAGTATAACATTTCTACTATTGAAGCAGTTCAATAATTTTCAAAAATTTTATAAATATTTAAAATAGAATCAAATTATTAACAAAAACAATGTTAATTCCTGCGAAACAATTCAAAAATTTTAGAAAATTTTTTTTTAAATTCTTCAAGGGAAATTAATTATTTTCATAAATGATAAAATGTTTTTTTAGAAATCAAATTATTTTGAATACAATTTTTTATAAAATTCGTCAAGAATATTAAATTATTTTCAATGCTATTTAAATAAAATTTTCAAAAAGCATTCAAATATTTTGATAACAAATCTCAATAAAATTTTCTGAATGAATTTAATTATTTTCAACAATTTTATAACTATTTTATAATAGAACTAATTAGTTTCAAAATAATTTTAATTTATGCGACACAATTTAAAAAAGTTTGAAAAATTGCTTCGAAAGAAATAAAATTAAATTTTTTCTTCAACATTCTCAACGAGAATTAAATTTATTTTCAAAAATGATAAAATTCTTCTAAGAAATGCAATTATTTTCAATAAAATTTTAATAAAATTCGTCAAAAGCATTAAAATATTTCTAATGCAAAATATTAGTAAATTTTTCTGAAGGAATTCTATTATTTTCCAAACTTTTGTAAACATTTTATACTAAATTTAAATTATTTTCATAACTAATAAAATTATTTGCAGAAAATTAATATTATTTTTAAAAAATTTGATAAAATCCTCTATAAAAATTCAATCATTTTAAAATCAGTTTTCAAATTATTCCACTCAATTTAATAATGTATTTTAATAAAAAGTTTAATAAAATTCTTTGCCTGCATTGAATTATTTTCATATAAATAACATTTTTTCTCTTAAATTCATTATTTAAAAATCAATTTTGAATTTCTTCAAACAAATTCTTAAAAAAGTTTAATTAAAAAAAAGTTTTTTCTTCGCTTGAATTGAATTGTTTTCGGAAATAAAAAAATTCTTCTCAGAAATTCAATTATTATTTTCAAATCAATTTTAATTTTTTTCAAAGAAATTCAATTATTTAAAAAAATGTAATTCTTGGCTAGAATTGAATTATTTTCAAAAATCGTAAAATGCTTCTAAGAAATTAAATTTTTCTCGTAACTTTGTTTTCATACCTAAGATTTTGCAATTCTATAGCTTGTAATTTTCAGATTTTTATAAGATACATTTAATTTCTATTTAAATTTATATCTTTCATCAATAAACAGAAGATCAGTGATGTAAATTTTATTACATCTCACTTTCTATTATAGTTTCAAGACAATTGTTTCCGATTACAGAAACAAATGCTGTCTACTTCTAATTCTTTATTTTTTATTCTAATTCTTTCAAATTTAAGCGAAAAAGAATATTTAATTATTACTGAATAATTAACTAACATTTACTGCAATATTTTAATAAATAAAACACTATAAGAAATAAAAGAGATAAAATAAATAATAATTTATATTTTAGTAAATTTTTTTACCTCTCCGATATATTAAGTTAATAAAAAATAAATAAAAGAAATAAATATGAGAAAATAAGTAAATAAAAAAATGTAATAAAATAAAAAAATTAAACAAATAAAATAGAGAAATACAAAAAAAATAAAGAGAGTAAATCAATAAATAAAAAATTTAGCAAAATTAAAATAAATGTACCTAATGTTTAAAAGTCTGTGAAAAAAGAATTTCTAAGCATAAAAAATGTGTTCCGTTTCGTTCAAATTTTTGATAAAATTAGCTTGAAAATATATAATAAGACAATTCTTTTGCAAGTGCATAATAAAATATGTCCATAAATTTATTTTTATTGTGACATGTATTATATCTATAGTGAAAGGATGAACGAGTACCTAAATCAAGGGAAACTAGGAAGTTGATGCTTCAACATATATAATTATCTATAAGAAAACTTGCACTTAATTAATTAGCATTTGCATTGAAACTTCTTTAGCAATTGCATCACAAAAAAATAATTTCCAAAAAAATAATTCAAAAGCAAAATTAATTTATAATTATTTTTGTGACGTCACAATTTGTGCAAATTATGTGTTTTAAATTTGTGACGTCATAATGGAACAAAAATACCCTTAAGCAATTAAATTAAAAGAAATTCTACACACCAAACAGTTTTAATAAAGTTTTTTATTTTAAATTTCAATTAGTGAAAAGTTACAAAAAATTTAAAAATAAAAATAATAATAAAAATTAAATTACATAAAAATGAATAATAATAATATTAACTAGCAAACGATACGAGCGCTAGTGCGCGGAACGTAGTATTCAATATGATACTGTTATACAAATTACAAATTTTTTTATTAACAAACATAAATTTTTTAAATAATTTCATAATCAAAATTTAAAAAAATAACTTAAGTTTATATTTTCAAAAATTTTAATGAAATTTCACGAAAGAATTCCAATATTTCCTATAATTTTAACAAATCTTTCTAAATAATTTGTAAAAATTATATTATTTTGATAAATAGTAAAATTTTTCGCAAGAATTCAATTATTTTTAATACAATTTTAATAAAATTCTTCTCCATAAAATTTCAATTATTTTTAAAAAGTTTAATTAAAATTATTAAAGAAACTCCATTTTTTGACAAAAAATTCAAAGACATTCTGCAAAAAGAATTTAATTACAATATATTTTAAAAAATTTAAACGAAATTCTCCTTGAGAATTAAGTTATTTTCATAGTATACAATTTTTATCGTAGTGTCAGTCCGCAGTACAAACATAGCATAACAAACATTATGATTATTAAATGGAAATTATAATAATTTATATTATTTATTTCCAAAAAATCAGAATTTTATTGAAAGTCCTGATTGAAAAGTTAAGAAAAGAAATTTTTCAAATCTTTTACCTTTTTCTCAATACAATTTAACATTCTGTAAAATAATTGAAATTTTTTTTTATAACAAATAAAGAAAATTTTAAAAACTTCTTTTTGTATAAAAAATAAAAGAATAGTTATTAATCAATACATATTAAAAAAAATAATATTTCTGATTTTGTTGAAAAAAAAATACTACAAATTTTGTAAAATACTTCAAATTACTTTATTTTTCCTTCAATTTTAAATAAAGAAAAAGAAATTATTCAAATTTTTTCATTAATTTCTAGATAAAACTTAAAATAAATTCATTTTTAGAAGGTTAAAAAATTAAATCTTATTAAAGAAATTCTTCAAATGAAATTAAATATTTTGTTGTTTAATAATTATATGAGAAAGTACACGAGCGTTTTTTTTAGCTAGTAAAATATAAAATATCTTTATATACAGAAAAAAATAAAAATTGTAATTATGAAATACACAAATTCTTCCTACACATTTTTTTTATTAATTTAAAATAGAAAAAATTTGTTAAAAATTGTAATTAAAAAATAAAAATTTCACAACTTTTTATTTCAAAAGAAACTAATAATTTAAAACAAATAAACAAAATATAATTATAAAATTTATAAATCAAACATTATTATTTATTATCAAGAAAAATGTGTTTTCAAAATGAAAAAAAATAAAAGCACATACAAAAACTAACTTCATACTGAGAACGAACAGAATGAAAAACCACAGACTTTAATAAAGTTAATAATTAATAATAATAATAATAAAGTTAATAATTAATAATTAATAATAATAATAATAACAACAACAATAATAATAATAATAATAATAATAATAATAATAATAATAATAATAATAATAATAATAATAATAATAATAATAATAATAATAATAATAATAATAATAATAATAATAATAATAACAGTAATAATAATAATATTAATAATAATAAATATTTATTATTACTATTAAGTAATAGTAATAATAATTATTATATTATTATTCACGGAAAAACATTTTTAGAAAAAGAATTTCAAGTATAAACTGTTAATGATTATAGAAAATATTAAGAAATAAAATTGAAACTGTTATTTATTAATTGCGAGGAAATAAAAATTCTTTGCGAATTTGTTTTCAGTTACAAGATAACAAAACATGGTTCCTACTATTTTTCTTCACATATAGCGATACAATGGATAATGCAAATTAGGTCCGACTAATTCGATACAGTCAGGAAGTATAACCGCGAGCTCGATTATCGAGAATACACGTCTACATAAGCGTTTCTATATATTTCATAACAGATACGTTTATATATTTATTTATTATTTACATTTTTTATTTATATTACAATTTAAAAATTTTTTTAAACATTTTCTTATAATTTTAATTATAATTACAAATATTAAATATTATTTATTTATTTTATTTATATACAAATATGTACCTATATATTTAAATACAAATATCGAGACCAGGTGATCTGCTCGACTCTCAAAGACTGATCACCGTGAAATGGCATTCCTCCGGAAACTTCCGGTTTTTTAATGTTTCACTTTTAATTTATTTCTATATGCAAATTTATAGCAAAGAATTTTATAATTTATATTTAAAAAAAATTATATATATATATATACATAAATAGAGGAAAAAAACGTTTTTTTGTTTCATTTCTTTTTAGAAAAAAAAATAAAAGAATTCACCGTCAACAGACAAATATTATACCGTTCTTTGGAAGAGAAAGTACTTTAGTGTATATAGACAGAATATAATGAATAAAGGTAACCGGTCACGTGTGTAATATGTGTGTAAGATGAAAATAACAGTTGAACTAAAAGAGGCGGAAAAAAGTCATATCCTGATATTACAAAATTATGACAATTGTATCGAATTATTTTTTCTTATTAATATTTTGAAAAATGGTGGAATTTTCCTTTAATCGTTTATATTTTTAAATTTATCTTAATTATTAATTATTAATAATTTAATTATCTTAATTATTAATTATTAATAATTTAATTATCTTAATTATTAATTATTAATAATTTAATTATCTTAATTATTAGTTATTAATAATTTAATTATATTATTTATTATTTACATTATAAATATTCATATATAATGAATTAACAATAATGTAAATAAATTTGTTTATATTCATAACGTAAATATATTTACATTCAATGGAATTATATTAATTAAATATTAAAAAATCCATTTTTCTCTTCAATCGTTAAAAATTGAAAATTTAAATAAAAAAAGTAAGTTAATATATTTATATTAATATATATTTATTTACATATTTTTTTTTATATTTGAATCTACTGGGAAATATAATTAAGTATAACGTAAATAAATGTACTCTCTAAATCTGAATTAGTAGTTTTCTACTAATTAAATAGTGCGGATTCGTTTACCAATTGAATTGGTAACTGTTTTTACTAATTTTTAGTAGTTTTTTTTCATATTTTTTTAGTAGTTTTTTTTTTTTTTTTTTTTTTTTTTTTAATAATTATTAGTAGAAAATTTACTGATTTAAAATAGTAGAAAATATGTATTACTAATTGAATTAATAATTTTCTACTGGCAATTAGTAAAATACTACTAAAAATTAGTAAAAAATATTTCAAATTGGTAAACGAATGCGCACTAATTCAGATTTAAAGAGTACACTATTTTTTTCCCTTTTAATGAAAAAAATTGTAACAATAATATGAAGGAAAAAATAAATGTAAATAATAAAAATTGAACTAATTGTGTAAAAAAAATTTTTTAATTTATTATTATTATCATCTTTATATTGTTTTTTATTTTTTTAAATCATTAACAGGGCTACTAAGATTAAAAAATAAAATTCCTGACGAATGCAAACTGACAGTATTTATTTTTTACTTTAAAAGTGTTTAAAAAATAAAAATTGATAAAAAATAGATTAAATTCACTATATATTAAGAAAATGTGTCAAAACCTGGCTTAGGAAAAAAAAAATTTTTTCAAACTGTTTAGTTTGTTTACCGCACACGAAATAGTATATTTATCCCCGACATTTAGTTTTACGAAAGCGAGAGTTTGAAGTTTATTTAAAAGTGAACAAGTTTCTAATATAAATGCAACTCGCACAACACTTATCTGTCGTCTCCTTGCTCATGGAAAGTAGTTTTTCCTGTATCTAATTTAAAATCGAACTTCATTAAAATAAGTCAAACTGTTTTGCGACGGAGGGAAAAATATTGTAAACGCGATTAATTTGTCCATATTGGGGCGTTCCATGCCTTCGTGCACTGACGAAATTTTACCATTTTGCTCATACCTTGTAATTTGATAGTGCGTTTAGGGTCCTGAATAAGCCAAAAAATATTTGCATAATTTTTAATATTTTCCCAGATATTTGCAGTCATATAATTTCGACACTTTTTTCAACAATTATTATCTCGTCAACTATTGATCCTAGAAAAAAATTTTGATATTCAACATTATAGAGAAAACAATTAATTATAATATTATTTTTAAAAATGACAAAACTTAATTTTTTAACAATTTGTTTAAAGAATAATTTTTTAATTTTAATTTCTTTATCAAGATAGTGATGGATTTTTTAAAATTATTTTTTTGAAATGAACTTCGTTATGTTTTATTAAAGTTTAATGTTTACTGTTTAATTTTGAATAACGAAATTATTCAATTCAATTATTTTAATATAAATAATTGTATTCCTGAATAACTTTTATTTCTCATGAACAGAATTGAATTCTTACGAAGATATTTCCAAAAGAATTTTTAAATAATATAATTGAATTTAAGTGTGGAAATTTTATAAAAATAGTTAATACTTAAAAAAATTAAATTTAAAAAAAAGTAAAAAAAAATTAAATTAAAAATTGAATTGCGAAAAGTTGTTAAAGATGATTAAATTTTTTCAAAAATTCTATTAATATTCTTTAAGAATAATTGAATAATTATTTTTATATTTTTGAAAATACTTGAATTTTTAAAAAGTTTCATAATTTTGGATAACGAAATTATTCAATTTAATTATTTTAATTTAAATAATTGAATTCCTGAAAAACTTTAATTATTCATGAAAAGAATTGAGTTCTTACGAAGATTTTTACAAAAAGGATTTTTAAATAATGTAATTAAATTCAAATGTGAAAATTTTTTTATTAAATTTTATTTATTATTATTATTTTTTTTATTTATTTTTTATTTTTTTAAATAGTTAATATTCAAGAAATTAAATTAAAACAATTTTTTTTAAATTAGATTAAAAATTAAATTGCGAAAAGTTGTTAAAAATAATTAAATTTTTTGAAAAATTCTACGAAAATTTTTTAAGCATTACTGAATGGTAATTTTGATATTTTTGGAAAATAATTGACTTTCTAAAAAGTGTTTTATTATTTATGAAAATAATTTAATTTAATAATTTAATTGCGAAAGATTTTGTTAGAATTTTTTTAAATAATTGAATGTTCAAGAAAAAATTTTATATTTATATATAAATTTCTAAAGTGAATTATTTTTTTTCTCCTTCTGTGACAATGGTAATTAGTGTGAAAAATTTTTTTTCCCCAAATGTTTGATTATTGATTCGAGTTTGATCGAAATCTCTCTTTTCAATTTTGCTTTTTTTTATCTAGTTCAGTTTTTTTTTATTTTGTCCCCTTTTTATTTGTCGAAATTTTTTTGTCCTTGATATTTATTTTTCAAATTTTTTTTACTAATACTGTTCTTAAAATAAGTTTTGTTTTATTTAGATCAAAAAAATTTTTTCGAATATTCTATTTTCTTTTTATTGATTGTTTTATTCTTTTAGCCTTTTATTTTTTTCTTTTTCCTAATTTGTTCATTTTTTTATTATTTTTTATTTTTGTAATCTTTTGTTTCGTTATATTGTTATTTTTTAAAAATTATTTTATTTATATATTTTTAATAATTTATGTTGTTTCTATCATTTTATTATGGATTACTTTATATATTTTTATTATTTTATTTTTTATTTCTTAAGATGTCATTTTTTTATTTCCTCATTATTTTGTTTATTATATTTTCCCCTTTTTCTCTAATTACAGGTTGTAATTGTTTTTTAATTATTCAATATTAGAGAAATTAATACAAGAAATTTACAAATTTGAAAATTATTTTAACAAAATGATAAAGTTTTACCCGGTGGGGTGTAAATAAAAATAGTTAATTTATTTTTTAACTGGATTAACGATTTCTTATTGTAACTTGCAACTATTTGATTATTATTTGGTTTATAAAAATTAAAATATTTAAATAGATAAAAATTGTAAAAAATTTAAATTACATTATTACATAAAAATAGAATTGAATTCATTTTATTCTTTTATTTTACTTTGTTGTTTCTTTCAAAAAATTAAGATTCTAAAATTAATAAAACTTGATAAAATGTAAAATTTTTAAATTAATAAACATTAATAAGAATAAATAAAATAAAAAATAATTTAGTTAAAATTTAAATATATTTATTTGTTAATTTCAATTGTTTTATTGTAAAAGTACAAATTTAATAAAAATGTTATAATACTAAATTAATAAAAATTAGGCAAAGAAAATTTGTATTTAAAAATTTTTTATTATGTAAATTTTTATTTAATTTAATATATTTTTTTGATTTATTGTATTCGAAGTTTAATTTTTAGTTTCGATGTTTATTGGTAAACTTTTCCCTTCCCCGAGGCGCGCATGTGTCAAGTAATCAAAATGTAAAAAGTGTAAGCGAAAATAGTTGGAATCGCTAATTGGTATAACTTTCCAGCGTCAATCAGTTTATCAACGCCAATAAATTAATGGTACTTGATTTTCACTTGTCACTGCATGAATTCACTTCACTTTCCCTCTTCTCTAACCCTTTTTTTTGCAAGAAATGCAAAAAATGTTGCAAAAAAAGAGATTTTTCCAAATTTCTTTTTTCAAACACTACTTCTTACTCGAACGTAAAATTCCCCAACTTTTTCGATCATTTCAATATATCCTTGTGTCGACTTTTTTTCCATTTTCTCTTTAATCACTATTTCAATTATATTTTAATTAAATCACTAAATTTCTTAATTTCACTATTAAATCTCGTTGATATCACGTGTTAACACTTTTGAGAGGTTTCATTTTCCTTTAATGGATTTTGATTTTATTTTTGATTTAGCCGAAAAGGTAAAAAAAAGTAATACACAATATTTGGGGGCTAATTGAAAAATTGGTAAATTTTTTTTTTTTTGTAATCCAAGCGAGTTTTGTGCACTCACCTGCAAATATAAGAACCCACATGGCGTGGAAAAGTGAGTGACGAGAACGTTGAGAGAATGTTCGCTGGAAATGAACACCTCATGGCTTTATAGGGGAATGGCTGGGACTGATATTTTCTCAGGTGGGGTAGTTTGCCACTTTTCTTCATATAAACAGTTAAATTTACCTTTGGGGAGCAACAGGACAACCTTACAATGACGTCAATGGCAATTGTTGTATATACATAATATCACTTTTAAGATCCTGGTATTAAAATCAGAAGTTTTATTTAACAAAAGAGTTGGAGAAAAATGATGAATTTGAGTTTTTCTTTGATTTGAGTTTAATAATAATTATTCATAACAATTAATGTAATATAACAACAATTAATAAGTATTCTTAATTTATATAACTATAATAATAATTAATCATTTAATAATTAAAAACATATTTGAAATTCAATTAATTTCATCAATATCTATATTATAGTATTTTCGTAAAGTTTTTCAAGGAAATTCAATTTATAGTACAGTACACTGAAAAAAATTTAATCGATTCAAATAACTGATTAATTGACTATTAATCAATTAAATATTTTATTGAATCAAATAATATTTATTAGAGTCAATTAAATGGTTCACTTCATATTTGCTTCAAATACTGAAGTTATTGATTAAAATATGAATTAAACCAGAACTCCATTAAATATTATTTGATTCAAGTAAATATTTAAATTGATAATAGTCAATCAATCGGTTATTTGAATCAATTAAATTTTTTTTCAGTGTATAAACAATAAATACTGGTTTTATAAATAATAAATTTATTTTATCATTTTAAAAAATTCTTCGTAGATATTATTTTTATAAATATTTTAGAATTTAGAAAATACTATTAACTATTTAATAATTTTTAATAATTCTTCATTTTTACCAAATTTAAAAAATAATGCAAAACAATTATATTTCTTAAAAAAAAATTAAGAAATTTTATTAAATTCCAAAAAAAATGTTTTAAATCAACAACGGAATGATTGAAATATCAGACTTTTTTCATTTTTTGTGAATGAACAAATTTTACTGATTTTCACTAATTCAGATTTACATCGAATAAAAAATTATTTGATTCAATTAATTCAAGTTATTTGGAAAACATTGAGACATTGTGAAATGAAATTACAAATGATTGCAGAAATTTAATTATTTTCAATAAATAATAATCGAATACGTCGAACAAATTGAAAAAATTTTTTAAAATTCATCAAAGGATAGAATTTTTCATATTTTTAACTAACAATTCTGTAGAATTAATTTTTATTGTAAATTATTTAAAGTTTTTATTTTCTAATATATATATATATATATATATATATATATATATATATATATATATATATATATATATATATATATATATATATATATATATATATATTTAATTGAAGAATTTTTACGAATATTAATTTAAATTTTAAAAATCTGAATTGTAAGCAAAAATGGATTTGAAAATTCTTAAAGAACTTTTTCAAAAATTATTAAAAATAATGGATTTAGGGAAGATGTTAAGTTAAAAACACGAAAAAAATTAATTTTGTAAAAGTTACAAATTATTGCAAAAAATTCAATTATTTTCAAGAGTAATAATGTTTTTCAAAAAAAAATTAAATATTGTCCAAAAGTAATAAAATTCTTCTTAAGAATTCTTAAAATTATTTACTATTTTCACAAATTTCAATTATTTTTAATACAATTTTATTGGAATTTCTCGAAAAATGTAATTATTCTTAAATAAACTTTATTAAAATTCGTTGATAGAATTCAATTATTTAAAAATGTTGATAACGATTCTTTATGGGAATTGAATTTCAAGAAACATTCAATTATTCAATAAATTTTCAATTATTTCTGTATTTAAATAATTTAATTGTAGTAGAGTTTTCTAATAGAAAATTGATTTAAAAATTAATTTAAGTTAACATTTTTTTAGATTATAATTATCGCTTTTCAGATTTACAGAATATATATAAGGTAATAAATAATTTTAAATAAAAATTAAAATCACTATTGTAATACAGAAGCAGAAAGCTACACGCGCGCGCTTGGGCGCGCGGTTTTTAGCTAGTGAATAATAAAATTCGTTGCAGGGTTTCAATTTGTTACATAGCAGGATAAGAGTGAAGTAAATATTTTCCATGAAAATAGTGAAAATAGAAAAAAATGGAAAAGTCAAGAAAACAAAATATTTTTTTTTTAGTTTGATAGATACTTTTTGTTACTTTTTTAAAATTAATTATAGATCGCAAAGTTTTAATTAGACGCAAATGCATAATTATAAATAATAATAATTATAAATAATAATAATTATAAATAATAATAATTATAAATAATAATAATTATAAATAATAATAATTATAAATAATAATAATTATAAATAATAATAATAATAATAATAATAATAATAATAATAATAATAATAATAATAATAATAATGATAATGATAATAATGATAATCATATTAAAAATAAGTGACAAAAATAGAAAACAGAAGTGATTGCAAAAATTGACGATTGAAATGGTAATTTCGTTCTCGATTTGCATGTGGCATCTGTCGTTACTAATATTCATCAAATTCGTTTATATTGAATCTGATCACACGCCCTGATATCACACGCCTTGATAACGCCATATACGCGTGCTTACTTAAGTGCATGTACAAGCTATAATAAATCTGCCGTGGGAAAGGTAATCGGTCCAAAGAAATGTTTCAAATCTATCTAATATATATCAAGAAAATCGAACTTTTGTCTAGATTGCTTGGAATTTTTCATTTCTTTTACACATATATATATATAACTACAAGTTGAAATTTCTTTATTCTAATACTATATATAATATGGACCACGTGTTAAAAGTTCGTTCCACACGATTCATATACATATATTGTTAAGTAACTTTTTATACTTCTAGCCTCTGATTGCAACTTTAAAACTCAAAAGTCGATTTAGAGACAATAAAAACTCAAAAGAAATAATTCATAAAAAAAATTCATTTATTATTTATACTATTATTAAAAATTAATTATTAAAAATTCATAAAAAAATAGTACACTGAAAAGGAAATTTATTTGCCTCAAATAAAAATCATTCAAATAAATCATTTATTTGGTTATTATCCAATAAATATGTATTTGAACCAAGTAAATGTTTATTAGATATGACTATTTTTGTTTTTTCGTATCAAATAAATAGTTATTTGAATCGAATACGAATTACTTAAGTCAAATAAACTTAAATATTAAATAATAATTGGATCTAATAAATATTGCTTTAAATCAATTATGAAAATTAATTCACTCAATAATACATGGCTTTTAATTGAAATAAATATTTATTTGCATGAAGAAAATAATTTTTTTTCAATTAACTAACTATTTCTTTGTATCAAATATTCAATTATGCATCAAAATTAATCATTTTATTTGAGACGAATATCCCTTTAATTGGGTCAAAGAATTAATTATTTAGTCTAAATACAAAATATATTTGCATCAAAATAAAGTAGATTTGGATTCAAATAAATATTTATTTGTATTAAATAAATTTCGCTTCTTACACTTCTATGCGTAAAAAAATTATAAAAATAATAAAAATTCAAATTTTGTTCTATCAATTCTACCTTTTAAGAGACTCAAGCTTGGAAAGGTATTAAATTTTTTTAATTAAATTAAAATCTGAAACCAACGGGGATTGAAATAAAATTATTTAAAATTAATATGAATCTTACTAAAATTATTATTTAATATATTTAACACGTATTTATTGTTTATATAATAGATTTTTATATTGTTAAAATAAAATTACCTAAAATTATTTTAGACAAATAATTTGTATTCATACATAACATTAATTTATTTGAATGAAGTAAATAAATTAATAGTTTCAAATAAGTCATTTATTACCGATTCAATAAGTGATTAATTTGATCCAAATAAATTTTTTATTTGTTTTTATTAAATACTTATTAAAGTCATAAAATTAATTAATTGCGCCAAATAATTTTTATTGAAATCAGGTATTCAATTAATTGAGTGAAATAAATAAATGGTTTCAAATAACTTATTATGGTTTCAATAAGTTAATTGTTTGATCCAAATTTTTTTTATTTTATAATTAATTTTTATAATTATTTAATTGTCTTAATTAAGATTTATTAGATCCAAATAAAAATTATCTAAATCAATGAATATTTTTCAAATAATTTGAATGAAATGGATCAAATTATATTTTTTTAGTGAAAAGATACGTTTATTTGTTTGCTTTTATACTCACTCAGAAAAAAATGCATTTAAAACAAACAAATACTTATTGCAGAATTCCATTTTTTAATAATGATATTTTTACAAGGATGTAAAAAAATGTTTCTAGAGCAATTTTTTTACGAAAATTATGAAACCAATTAGTAACAAAAATGTTGTTTTCGTAAATGAAAGGAATTTTAGAAATCAAATATCAAGGTAATATTTTAACAATATGTTAATTAAAAACTTTGTTATCAATCAACTATTAAAAACAAAAGACGCAGCAAAACTGTACAAATATATCATTGGAAACGTAACGGATTCATGAAAAAATGCAAACAATCAACTTTTAGAAAATATTTTTTTCATTATCTGCACATGCTATTGTTTTCTCATTTTGGAATCATAAAGTTAAATTGAAAGAACTCTCAATACGTTTTAGCTATCAATTAAAAATATTTGAAAACTTTTCAACAGAGGGTGGATAAAAAGCTAAAAGTAAAAAATCAATATGAATGTACATATATGGTTTTGTAAATTATTTTCCATATACTATTATTAATGCTGAAAAAAGTTTCTATAATAATTGTACTATACCTGACTATATACTACATATTACTAATCTTTCATAATTTTTTGTTTATTTTAACAAATGGAAATAAATAAGAACATAAATTTTATAGTTCTTTTCTAGTGCTACAGTCGCGAAACATTAATAAAAATATAATTAATATTATTATTATTTTATTTGAAAATTTGTTTCTAGTGTATGGGATAAATTTTCATATCATTACATGTACCAGACTACAAAACAAAACACATATTAAAAAGGAAATTCATTTCATCACAACAAGTGGTCCCAATAATGCAATATAAAAGGCTTTGTGTATTTTAAAGAACAATCGTCTCGACTTTTTCTTCTTCTTTTTTCTTTTCTCTCTTTTTTTTTGAAGGAACATTTAACCCCTTGTAACACGTTCGATTCATCTTCCAGTTTTGTATTTTCACATAATATTGTTTGTTAATTCGAAAACTGTAATTCCGTTAGACTAGTTTATTGTTATACTTTGTCTGTTGTATATTATGGTAAAAGTTTGTTTTCGTAATAGCGTAAAATCTTTTCTTTTTTCTTCACCATTTATATACTTCTTTCCATGGGACTTTCGCATATATATCGCGGTGTAAAGCATATAAAATTGGGCTTCACTTTTCTGATAGATCTATCAAACCAGTGAGAGAGAGAGATTAAAATTCGTGTGAAATCACGTGTACGACCTACGAGTTCATATTTTCTTCACGGTGTTTTGTATATATGTAGACATATAGGCAAAATTGCTTAACGATTGCTATATGTTCTGTACGGTATTATCACTACTGTCTCGTAAGTCACCTTCTTACAAAATTTACCTACTTCCGGCATTTTAATAGTTTATTTCAATTTCAACTAAAAAACGCTATATAGAAATTACAGAATAAAAAAATTATAATAAATTTATAAAATCGATATTCACAATTATTTTTATATAAAGAAAGTTATTTATAAATTTAATTATAAATTTGTTTAATTTTAAATTCATAATAATAAAATTATTTATAAAAACATATCCTTGAATAATTAAATAATATTTATAAATATCTTATCATATGTTTCTTCTTTGATATTGACCAGTAACAGTTTAGTTTATTCTCGATTTTACTAATATATTTATAATCTCGTTATCAGGGTTGCCACAAATATTTAATTTTATTTTTCCCTGACTTTTCCCTGATTTCCAGACATAATTTTCACTTTTTCCCTGACCCTAAAGAATATTCTGATTCACTCTAAAAATTGTTGGATAATCAAGAAAAAATGTTCTATTACATTTATTTACAAATTTCATTAATTGTAAAATTATTCAAAAACATTCAATTATTTTTACAAGCAGTAAAATTTCTCAAAAAAATTAAATTATTTTTAAAAAATGTAATAAAATTCGTGGCAATAATTCAATTACTTTCATAAATAATAATAAATCGATTATCCGTTAATTCATTTTTAAATAAATTTTTATTAGAAAATTCTAGAAAAATTCAATTATTTCAATTTAAAAATAAATAATTTATTGAATAATAGAGTGTTCTTTCTTAAAATTTAATTCTCATAAAAAATTTTAACAATAAATTTTTAAATATATGAATTTAATTTGACAAATTTTAATAAAATTTTTTAAGAATAATTACATTTTTCAAGGAATTTGATTAAAATATATATATTGTATAAAAAATTATTAAAATTCTGCGATGAGTTCTATTACTTATAAAAATAATTTAAATTTTCTTAAAATTTCCATAAAATAATTGAATTTTAGTGCAAAATTTTATTATTTACAAAGTTACTTGGAATTTTGAAAAGAATTTTTTTTTTAATTTTCGAACACAATTGGTTTTGTGCCAAGAATTTTATTACATTTTAAAAATATTTTAATTCTTCCAACGAATTTTATTCAAATTTATAAAAATAACAGTATTTATGGGAAGAATTTTATTATTTATAAAAATAATTGAATTCTTACAAAGAATTTTATTCCAGTTTATAAAAATAATTGAATTTCGGTGAAGAATTTTTTAAATAATTGATGTTTTTCGAAAAATTTTATGAAATTTTGTATTTTAAATAATTGAATGTTATTACTTATGATAATAATAGAATTATTTTGAATTAATTCATTAAAATTGAATTCCTACAAAATTTTGCCAAGAATTTTATTAAAATTTTTAAATATAATTGAATATAGAGAAAGAATTTTTTTATTTATAAATATAATTGAAATTTTGAAAATATTTTTCTTTTTAATTTTTGAGAATAATTGAATTTTTGCAAAGAATTTTATTAATTTTGAAAATAATTTAATTCTTCCAATGAATTTTATTCAAGTTTGTATAAATAAATGAATTCTTACAACGAATTTTATTCAGGTTTATAAAAATAATTGAATTTCGATAAAAAATTTTATTATTTATAAAAATATTTTTATATACCTAACTGATATTTTTCGAAAAATTTTATGAAATTTTGTATTTTAAATAATTAAATTCCTGTGAAAAATTTTATTACTACTTTTGAAAATAATTGAATTATTTTGAAGAAATTTATTAAAAATTGAATAATTGAATTCTTGTGGAATTTTGTCAAGAATTTTATTTAAACTTTTAATAATAATTGAATTTTAATGAAATATTTTGTTATTTATAAAAATAATTGTAATTTTGACGAGAATATTGTTTTTAAATTTTTGAACATAATTGAAATTCTGCGAAGAATTTTTGTGACTTTTGAAAATAATTGAATTTCTGTAATTTCTGAATTTGTAACTTTTCCAAAATCTAATTTTTTTTAGTATTTTTAACTAAAATTCTTTTCTCAATCTAGTATTTATGAAAATTGTAAAAATTATTTATAAAATAATTTATAAGTCATAATTTATGATAATTATTATTAATTTTATTTAATTATTATTTATTTATTATTTATTATTAATTATTAATTTTATGATAGTTTTTGTAAATTTAAGTTATTTAAAAAGAAATTATTGTTAGAAATAGAAAAAATTGAAGGTTTTGTATTAAAATTTGTGGTAATTTTATAATTTACAAGGCAAAAAGAAAAAAATTCAGTTTTCTAATAAATTTTAAAATTTCAATTTTTTCCAGTACTTTTAGTAAAACTCCCTGACTTTTTCCTGACCAATTTTACTTTCCCTGACTGTTCCGTGAATTCCCTGACTTCGCTGACCTGTGGCAACCATGGTTATGCATCATCCAATATTATTTTTTCTCTTTGTGAATTTTCGCAATAAACTATAAGGACGTGAGATCTATTGATTTTTTTTCATTCTATTTATAGATATGGGGAAAATTTTTTTATTCATTTTATTTCATATGCAATATTTTCGAAGTTTTCTATATTAAATATACCTATTTCTAAATCTAAATTATCAGTGAAAATTGAGACGCATTTATTTGTAAATTTTATGCACTTTCGTTAGCAATTCATAATAATTAATATTTAATTAATTAATTATTTATTATTTAATTTTCAGGACTCAAACCAGTGAAATTCTTAGGAAGAATTTTAATAAAATTTTTAAGAATAATTACATTTTTCGTGTTTGATTAAAATTGTATAATTCTGCTTAAAAGAGTGCACCTCCAGGTTTAGATCCATTTGTGAAACTTTGAGATCATGAATTGTTTGCAATAAAATAGATTCACATTAAAATGAGAGATCCTTTGATATGATGAATTCTGAGTAAATCAACAAGTCGAAAGGAAGAAAAATAAATATCACCAATGAGTGAAAAAGAGGGAAAAAAGTCCCAGCAAACACAGAGATATAAAAATTTTTTAAGAATAAATATATTTTTCGAGATATTTGCGATTAAAATTGTATAAAAAAAATAATAAAATATTCTGCTATCAGTTTTATTATTTGTTAAAAAAAATTAAGTTCTGAAGAAGAATTTTATTATTTTCAAACAATATTTAATTTTTGCGAAAAATATTAGGTATACCTCTGGTGAATATTTGAATCCTCATATAAAATTCTTCTATAAGTGCATTAATTTTAATAGTTTCACGGTAAATCGTTAGGTATTAAAATGACACCAAAAAGGATTAAAATAATCCAATTTATTGTTATTTTAATCCATTTTGGTGTTATTTTAATACCTAACGATTTACGGTGTTCTAAAAAAGTTCTTAGAGTATTTTCAAATTCATTTCTTTACGATTTACAAAATTTTAATTACTTCTAAATTTTTTAATTAAATATCTAAAAAATAAAACCTTCAAGTATATGAAGTAGAATTTATCACTCGGTCAAAAATTTTGTAGGTGAGAAAAAAATCGAGTGAAATAAAAAAAGAAATAACGTCTTTTTAACGTTTCAACGATAATAATCGTCCTCATAAAAAACTTAAATTTCTGTAAAAAAATGTTCTGTTAATACATTTTTTATATAATTAAAAAGATATTGTTTAATTAATAATAATATAAATAATTTTAATTGAAAACAAAATTTGTATTCCAAAGAAATTTTATTTTCTGATGAGAATGATTGTTATCGTTGAAACGTTAAAAAGAAGTTACTTCTCTTTTTATTTGACTCAAAAAGAATAATTTTTTCTCACCTACATTATTTTCCACCAAGTGATAAATTCTACTTTATATATTTGAAGGTTTTATTTTCTAGTATATATTTAATTGAAGAATTTACGAGTAATTGAAATTTTGTAAAATTTAATTGTAAAGAAATGAATTTGAAAATTGTCAAAGAACTTTTTCAAAAACTATTAAAATTAATGCATTTATAGATGAATTTTATAGAAAAATTCAATTATTTCCCAGAGATATAATAATCTTTGCAAAAATTAAACCTTGTTTAAAAATAATAAAATTCTTCTTAATAACTGAATTTTTTTGCAAATAATAAAACTGATCGCAGAATTTAATTAATTTTTTTAATACAATTTTAATCAAATTTCTCGAAAAATGTAATTATTCTAAAAATTTTTTTTTCAAATTCGTCCAAAGAATACAATTATTTAAAAATTTGTTGATAAAATTCTTTAAAGCAAAATTTCAATTATTTTTACTACAATTTTAATCGTATTTCGTCCAAAGAATACATTTTTTTTATATAATTTGTTAATATAATTCTTTATGAGAATTCAAATTTAAGAACCATGCAATTATTCAATAAATTATTTTTTTTTGTTATTGAATGCTTGAATTCCAGTAGAATTTTCTTATAAAAATTCATTTAAAAATGAATTTTAATTAAAATTTCAGATAAGAATTGAATATTAATAGTAATATGGCGTGAATTTTTAGAAATAATTAAATTTTAAATTTACTATTTTTGAAGAATTTTAATTGGATATTTTTATACTATTTTAAGTGTTTTAACACTTAAAATAGTACTTAAATAGTTCTTCATACTTTAGTATGAAGAAATTACGATTAATTGAAGAACTGTTTTGAAGATTATGAAAATAACATGATAATTGAAATAAAAGTCAAAATAAAAATTGAAAAAATTGTTTCTATCAAACTACAACACTATGAAAAGAAAAGAGAGAATAACAGAGGATGGGAGAGAATAAGAGAGAACAAACCTTTATTTGCGTAATGTGTATCAACTTTTTTTTGATAATAGTTCCACATTTTACGTAGAATAAAATACTGTAAAGAAAATTTAATTATCTTTTTGTTATTATATTAATTTCTTATTATTTAAACATTGAACATGATAATTTAAAACTGGAATTGGAGTTTTAAAAAGAAAGATTTTTTTAAATAAGTGTTTAAAGTTTTATCGAATTCTGTCGATTAGTTTTCGAAGAATTCATTTTTTTCGAAAAAAGTGTTAAAAAATTAAATTGTTAATAACTTTTTAAAAAAGAAATTCTGTTGTAAAAACTATTTTCACGTGCTGTTTTTATCATTATTTAATTTTAAAATATAGTGTTTCAATGAAATTAAAATACCTTTCGATAATCATGACTGCACTTCTGAAAGCCTTGCCCCATAACTATATAATTTTATTTTTACTAATTTAAATAAAAAATTAGTCTTTTCAACAAAATTTTTTACTATTGCGAATCAAAAATTAACTTAAAAATTTTTTTATTAATATGAATATTTTATATTGTGATAAAAAATTCATTTTATCACAGTTTTCACTAGGCACATTATTTCTTTGTAATAGAAAAAAAATTTCTACTGCAGTAAAACAGATTCACGTTAAAGTGAGAGATCCTTTGATATGATGAATTCTGAGTAAATCAACAAGTCGAAAGAAGGAAAAACAAATATCACCAATGAGTGAAAAAGGGTGAAAAAGACACAGCAAACACAGAGATAAAAAAAATTTTTAAGAATAAATACATTTTTCGAGAAATTTGCGATTCAAATTGTATAAAAAAATTAATAAAATATTCTGCGATCAGTTTTATTTTTTGTTTAAAAAATAAGTTCTTAAGAAGAATTTTATTATTTTTAAACAAATTTCTTACTTTTATGAATCAACGATTAACTTAAAAAATTTTTTATTAATATAATAATAACAATATATTATATTATAATAGAAAAAAATGTCTAATCACATTTTATGAATTAATCGCTAAAATTCTATTTTTTTCAAATAAAAAGCTCAAAATATTTCAACAAAAAGACAGTCATAATATTATTTATTATTCATAAGAAATAATTTTATAAGTTTTTCTTTGAAACTAACAAGAATTTTTTGTATTTGAAAAGTAATTATAGACATTAGAAATAATAGACGACACAATATATAAGCATATATAATATACATATACATATATACATTGACTTATAAACGCTAAGTTCTTTATTGTTGGCAAGTTTTTCCATATATATATATATATATATACTGCCCTCATATTTAAATTAGCGCTATTTTAATGAAAAGTAATTCACAGTGAATTACATAATGAGGTTCTATAAAATATGAATAGCTGGACAATTACTATAGTTTCATATATTCTAAAAGATAGTGATTTGCCTCTCTTTAAGTACGTGTTCTTATAGTCGAGGGGAAAAAAATGAAAAATTTTTACAAATTTTCGCAATTCCGAACTCATTAGCATTGATATTAGTCCCCCATGCCTGTAAAAATAAAATAAATACGTATTGTATTTTTTTAGAAAAAAAAACATAAGTCGGCACTTTTGTATTATTATAAATAAATAGAAAATTGTGTATAGAGAAAAAAAAATGTGAAATCTAGAATGTTATAATATCCAATTATATGCATTCAATAAATGTTACGTGTGCTAGATATTTTGATTGTGTTGTATAATATGAAATTATTAATTGTTTGAGCACCTTGAAGGCATATTATATCTATTGTTATATATACGTATTATATTTTTTGTATCATCTGAAATAGAAATTACATTTTTTTAATAAATTTATTAATTTAAATTTTTTATTA
Organism: Leptopilina drosophilae; assembly: GCA_032873175.1. Classification (NCBI taxonomy): domain Eukaryota; kingdom Metazoa; phylum Arthropoda; class Insecta; order Hymenoptera; family Figitidae; genus Leptopilina; species Leptopilina drosophilae. The sequence continues at coordinate 54,109,112 of CM065479.1, forward strand.
TATTTAATATATAGTAAAAAGTTATATTATTTAATTGCAGTTTTATAATATATTTAATTATTGCAGTTATTTCTATAGATATTTATTTGAAATTTTTAAAAACATATTTCGAATTTTTTAAAAATATTTAATTCCATTCTAATTTATCTATTTATAACATCTACATAAATGTTTTAAATATCTTTTTATTAATATACGTATTTTTAACAACAATTGAACTTTACAGATTTCTATAAATTATTTTGGGATAATTTTTTATTTAAAAAATCAAAAAATAATTGAATTTTGTAATATTTTGGGTTTTAATTCAATTGGAATTTTATCAAATTTAAATGTTCAATGAATTTCATTAGAAATTTTAAAGATAATTTAGGTTTATGAAAAACTTTAATAATTCAAATTCTTATAAAATTTGTTATATTTTTTAATATAAATTTCAATCATTATTAAAAACAATAATGAATTTATGGATGAATTTTACTTAAAACACTAAAAAAATTGAATTTTGGAAAAATTATAAATGATTGCAAAAACTCAATTATATTCAAATTTTTTTTAACATTCTTGTCGAAATTTCAATTATTTCAAACATTGTTAACAAAATTTTTGACAAAATTTAATCATTTAAAAAATTTTTAATAAAATTCTTTGCAAAAATTCAATTAATTTCACAAATTTTCCTCAATTACATATAAGTTCTATTATTTACAAATTTTTTATAAATTTCTTTCTTTTTAAAACTATTATTAAAAATCGTCAAACAAAATCAATTATTTCGTATTATTAATGTGATAAAAAATAAATGTTATTTTAAAAACCTGGAAAATTTCCATTTTTTAAACTGAAAAAATCAGGAACTTTTAAATAAACAAATGCTTTACAACCCTGATCAAGTGTTCAATGAATTTCTCAAGTAAAACAAATAATAAAATAAAAATATTTTTGCCCAAAAGTCAGAATAAGAATAATTGTAATATATTTAAATTTTTTGAAAATAACTGAAAATATTATAAAAAAATTGAGGTATCCAAAAATTGTTTTATTAAATAAAAATTGTTTTATTTATTTATTTCTTATTATTATTTCGATAATATAGTTTTTAACAAACAGAAATATTTTTTCCAAAATAAATATCAAATTTCTTCAACAAAATTTGATTTATAATTTTTTTTCTACTTAAAACTTGTAATTTGATTATAAATTGTCATTGAGAAGCAGAAAATGTGAAAAATATTTTCTAATTTTAATTTTAATAATAATAATAATAATAATAATAATAATAATAATAATTAATAATAGTTAATTACAATTATAGTAATTAGAATTTTATTGCAATCTGTATTTGTATAAAAAATAATTATTTAATAATTTTAAATTTTGCTTTCATTTTCCTTTACATTTTTAATATTGCATTCTAATCGTATTACGAGGATTGGTAATTATTTAGGTTTTTTTAAATTATTCTCTATAATTTTAATTTCATATCAACTTTATTTAACGAATACAAAATTATAAATATTTATATTTTTTCAAAATATTGTAACAATTTTTACAAATACATTATATATTATATAGAACAAATAAATTAATAAAAAATATGCACTTTTATTAAATATACAATTTCACTCACGATCTTTGGATATAAATATAAATAAACATTTATTATATTCACATGTCCTTATATGAAGAGAAAAACGTTTAGTCAAATGAATAATTTTTTTTTCTAAACAACAACAATTTGTAGCCTTTCGCGACGAATTGCTTCCTTGTGGGCTTGAGGTACATATGGATTTTTTTCCGGATCGAGATTGTAGCTGAAAAAATTCATCAATTAATACTTTTTTAATTTTTTCTTTTAGTTCTTTTTATTTTTTTTCTTTTAGTTCTTTTTATTTTTTTTTCTTTTAGTTCTTTTTATTTTTTTTTTCTTTCTTTTTTTTGCTTTTACATTTTTTTTCTCACTTTTTATGTTTTCTCTACTTTCACTTTTTTTATCAACTTTTATTTACATGTAAACAGACTGCAAACAAAATGGTGAAAAGTTTGCTTTTATATATATTTTATTTTACAAACTGTAAACAAAAAGTAAACATTTATTACTAGTTTTATTAATTTTAACTTTTTGTTTATTTCTATTTACATGTAAACGGATTACAAATAAAGAAGAGTAAAAATTTACCTTTATTTTAATTTTTTTATTCTACTGAATTAAAATTATTAAATATAATTTTTACTTCTTTTTATTGAAAAAAAAAATTATTTCTACAATAAAGAAAAGTGGATAAGAAAATAATATGTTTTATTAGTTTATAGTAATTAATAATTAAATTTACATACTCGTAAAATCTTGGAGCTTCACCACAATTTACGTTGTACCACCAATCGCAATTAAATTCTTGTTGATTGAATATTGTTCCATTTGCGCAAAGAAAAGTTGCTCCTTGATCGCCTTCACGACCATCGTGACACACGTGGTAGGCCTAATTAATTAGAAAATAATTGTTAATTATATTTATTTAATTTAAACTTTAACTGATAAGGAAAAAAATTTGTTTTGCTAAAAAAAAATCCCAATGACGGTAGTTTAAAAGTTTTTAAAGTACAATTTAATATAATATTTTTTTTAAATTTTATTCATTATTTTAATATTTTCTATATAGTACCTAATTAATTTATTAATTAAAAAAAGAAATTAATTTATTATTAGTTATGAATTATTAATTATTAGTAATGAATTATTAATTATTAGTAATGAATTATTAATTATTAGTAATGAATTATTAATTATTAGTAATGAATTATTAATTATTAGTAATGAATTATTAATTATTAGTAATGATGTGAAAAAATATTAGGTTATTAATTTAAAAAGTTACCTTTTTTTCAAACAAAAATTAATTTATTATTTTAATAACAGTATTCAATTAATTACTATATAAAACTAATATAATTATTATTTTATAAAAATTTATCTTTACTGTTTGTTAAATAGAAAAATAAATTATACTATGTTTTGAAAATAATAATCATTTTACTATACTTTGAAGGCAATAATTAATTTATTGCTTTAAAAAACAAAGTCAAATTAATGACGTACCTAAGTACAGTAAAAGTTTATTATTATTTTTTTTTGTCTGTTCACAGTGATGAAAAATTCAATGCCACTAAAGATAAAGAAAATTTCAAATAATAAACTCGACTTTTTTCTAGGAAAAAAGAAATTACAGACAGAAAAAAAATAAAGAATGATAATTAAGGGAAAAGTCAATGACCCTCATTGGTTTGAACATTAAAAAAAAGAAGCTAAATTTAGAATGCAAAAGGACATTTTGTGAAATTTGCAATGTATTGTGTATTGTTTGAAGTAACTACGTAATCTACCATAGTTTTCATATATCTACTATTTTTACCGCATCTTTTTCTCCGAAGAGTTTTAAAGAAGTGCGCATAAGTATTTTTTTTCTTCTCTTTAAATTAAGATAATTTTTTCCAAGTAATTATAGCTTAATACTATATAGAGAGGGGGGGGGCTCTATAATAGCGAAATAATAATTAAGATATCCTAGAAATATAAAAAGAAAATTAAAAAAAAAATGTTTACACACGCTCGCAATATATATTCTATAAATAAATACTCAACAATTTCCCAATGATATATATATATGTTTATTATACAAGACAAAAGTTCACGTCTTTCTCAATACGTTATTTCCTTCAATAATTCAATATATTTTATGTATATTATAATTATTATTCACATACACAGTGGGTAAATTTTCTATATTTATTTTTAATAAAACTTCTCTTTTATCTTAAAGATAAATTTTTTTTAATTTCAACATTTTTTCAAGAAAAAAAATAAACATATACTTATAATTTTAATTTCTTTTTACAAGAAATATTTCTATAAAAAGAAATAAAAGAAAAAAGAAAAGAAATAAAACACTGGCAATCGGCGTTTATTAATAAGTCTCATTTGAAATAACCGTAATTTTCCCCACCCTCCGCGATGATTTCTTTTTCTAAATAATTTCATAACCTGCGTGACCCTGGTGCGTTAGCGGATACTTTCATCCGCTGCAGACCTTGATACGATTTCACACCGATAATATTCCACTGTGAATTTTATCCGTTCGCAAAGTTGCTGATACCGCCTTTCCTGTTTCCTTCTTTATCAAACATCTAAATTGTGAAACTATTTAGGTTGACTGAAGTACTCTCGCGGATAAAATGCAATATGCATGATATTTATCTCTCTCATTCTTTTTCTTTTGATTCGAAAAATAATTTTTTAATTTCACCACCCACATCAAAATATCATGCGCGAAAAATATCTCCGGGAGATATAAATAATTGTTAATCATACATACGTGTAAAAAAACGGATAATCTAATTTTGCATAAAGTATATTAATTATATGATATATCACGTTGGTGAGTTCAATGCACGAGTTCAATAACGCTATTAATTGTGAATTTATATATACAAATCACCGTTTTAAATATATAATGTTATGGAAAATTTTCCATTTCAATTATTAACTATATTAATGTGAACTAGCAAAATTATCCGCGCGGGAATGTTGTGCTACGATGTTTATTGTAAATTTTAAATCATTTTAATTTAAGTACTTTTTAAAGAAATACTTATTATGACACATAAATGAAAAACTAATTAGAATTAAAATTTTCAAAATATATTATATTTTTAAACTTTAAAATATATAAAAAAAAGTTTAACAAATTTCGATACTAATTTCAAATTTGGCATCAAATTTTCAAAATTGAAAATAATTCAACTTTCTTGTACGAGGACCATTGAATTTCACAAAAATTGTTATCTGATACCTAAATTTAAAAAAAACTTCATTACGAAAATTTTAATTATTCTAAAGAATAGAGAAGGTGAAAAAATTATTAACTATATAGAGGTATTTAACTTTCCGAACAAAGAATATAAACAATATTTTTTTAGAGAATTTCCACTACTTTTAATTCGCTAATATTGAAAAAAATCAATTTCATTTAACAAAATTTTATGCAATTTATTTTTCCCAATAATTCAATTACTTTTAATAATTATAAAATTTTTCATGTCAATTCCTTTTTTTCAAAAAAAAATTTTTGATTAAATTCTAAGCATGAATTTAATTATTTTCATAACAGTGAAATTCAGTTACTTTCACAAATAAATTTTTTGACAAGAATTCAATTATTTAAACTAATAAAATTTTCATAACATTTAAAAATTCATTAATTAAAACAATGTTTATAAAATGCTTATGAAGATTTCAATTCCTTTCAAAAGTAATAAAATTTTCAACAGAAATCCAATTCTTTTTAAACATTTTAATAAACTTTTCCACAATAATTCAATTATTTTCAAAAATTTAATAAAATTATTCGAAAGAAATTAATTGTTTTAAATATAATTTTAATACAGTTTTTTTTAATAATAAAAAAATTAGTCCCGAAAATTCAATTATTTTGAGGTATTTCAATAAAATTCTTTACAAAATTCAATTATTTTCATAAATAACAATATTCATCACAATAATTCAATTATTATTAAAAGAAATAAATTTCTTGTGAATTACATTACTTAAAAAAATTCTAATAAATCGTTTGCAAGAATTCAATTATTTTCATAAATAATAAAAGGTTTTCTTGGAAAATCCAATTATTTTTAAAAGAATTTAATAAAATTTCCCACCGACATTCAATTATTGCCAAATTTTTTAATAGAATTCTTTGTAAAATTTAATTATCTTTAAAAACTTTTCACATTTCAATTATTTTCAATATCTACTATTTTTATATGAAATAACTAATTCTAGGAGAAAATTCAATTATTTTCATCAATTTTAATAAAATTCGCCACAAGAATTTAATCATTTACCTAATTAATAAAATTCTTTGAAAGAATTAAATTATTTTTATAAATAATAAAATTCTTCGAAAGTAATTAAATTATTTTTTCAGCAATTATTAATAAAATTTCTCAAAAGAAAACAATTATTTTCATAAATTACAAAATCCTTAGAAAAAATGTAATTCTTCAAAAAATTCAATTTTTCTCAAAATTTATAAAATTTTTCAGAAAAATTCAATTATTTTCCAAATTTTTTAAAAAATTTTTCCCAAGAATTCAATTATCTTTCAAATTAAAAAAAAATTTTTCGCAAGAATTCAAACATTTTTATAAAAATAGAAAAATATCCAAAAAAAATTTAACTATTTTCTTAAATTATGAAATTCTTCAAAAAAAGTCAATTTTTCTTAAAATTTATAAAATTCTTCAGAAAATTTCAATTATTTACAAAATTTCTTTAAAAATTCTTTCCAAGAATTTAATTATTTTAATAAATAATAAAATATTTCAAGAAAACTCAATTATTTTCATAAATAACAAAATTTGCCTAAACAAATCAATTATTTTTGTAAATAATAAAATTCTTCTGAAAAATTCAATTATTTTTATAAATAATAACATTTTTCATTGAAAATTCAATTATTTTCAAATATTTTTTTTTAAATTCTTCGCAAGAATAGAAAATTTATTTATTTTCCATTATTTTCTTTTTCAAGTATAATGTATTTTTTAAAGAAAATTATTATTTGGTTTTAGAAAAAGAAGAAAAATTTAAAGTAAATTACTATTTTCTAGAATTTTAAATTATTTTTTATGAAAATAATAATTGAATTCCTTAAAAAATTTTATTATTTATGAAAATAATTGAATATTCCTTGTGAAATTTTAATTACTTTAAGAATATAATTAAATGTTTGCGCAGAAAGTCAATAAAATTTTTTATAATTCTTGTCTTTTGAAAAATTTTAGTAGATATTATAAAAATCATTGAATTGGGGAAAATTTTTTACAATAATTGAAATTATAGCCGCGAATTTTTTAAAAATTTTTTAAAATAATTGAATTGATTTGAAGAATTTTATCAAACTTTTTTGTAATAATTGAATTTTTGCAACGAATTTTAATTAATTAATTAATTAATTAATTTTAATTAATTAATTAATTAATTTTAATTAATTAATTAATTAATTAATTAATTTTAATTAATTAATTAATTAATTAATTAATTTTAATTAATTAATTTATTAAGAATGTTCTTAAAATTTTTTTCCAAAAGTATCTGTTTTTTGAATTATTAACAATTGAAAAAATTGTTAATTTATGAAGCAAAAGATATTATTTTATTCTAAAAAATTATCTTTTACAAATGAATGAAGGAATTCAATTATTTTCAAAAGTTATAAAACTCATAGCAAAATTTCAATTATCTTTACTACAATTTTAATCGTATTTCTCGAGAAATGTAATTATTCCTATAATTATATTAAAATTCGCCGAAAGAATACAATTGTTTTTATAATTTTTTGATAAAACTCTTTAGGTGAATTTAATTTTAAGAAACATGCAATTATAAAATAAATTGTTTTTGTAATTAAATGTGACGCGTCGCGAAGAAAAGCACCTAAGCAGCATAACGTCAAAATTTCACAGGAGGAGAAAAAAAGGAACGACAAAATCAACTGTTAGCACAAATTACTCTTTTTAAATCGTTAGAACGAAAGTATTTGATAAAAATTAAAAAACTGATTTTTTCACATTTTTAACAAACAATTCTGTGGAATTAATTTTTTTGAGAAAATTTAATTGTGAATTTTTTTAAAATGTATTTAAAGTTTTTATGTAAAAGAGAAATAACTTCTTTTTAACATTTCGACGATAACAATCGTCCTGATCAGAAACTAAAATTCATTTCGAAAAAAATTTTCTAGGTATTAATACATTTTTTATATAATTAAAAGGATTTGTATAATTAATTCAAAAACAATTAAAATTAATCCATTTATAGAAGAATTTTATAGAAAAATTCAATTATTTACCAGAGATGTTGTCAGTCTTTGCAAAATTTAAATTTTGCTTAAAAATAATAAAATTCTTCTTAATAACTGAATTTTTTTGCAAATAATAAAACTGATCGCAGAATTTAATTAATTTTTTTAATACAATTTTAATCAAATTTCTCGAAAAATGTAATTATTCTTAAAAATTTTTTTTAAATTCGTCCAAAGAATACAATCATTTAAAAATTTGTTGATAAAATTCTTTATGGGACTCGAATTTTAAGAAACATTAAATTCTCCAATTCTTTAGAAATACTGACTACAAATCTGAGTTTAGATTTTCAGAATTCAAAATAACGGTCGAGAATTTAAATTTTAATAAAATTCTACGCAAACCTTTATAATTATTTTCATATATAAAAAAAAAATTTCACGCAGGAATTTAATTATTTACAAAGTGTTTCATAAATTTCTTCGTGTAATTTTATTTTCTAAAATAATAAAAATTTTACACGCGGATTCAATTATTTTCGTAAATAATAAAATTCTTTTTAGAAATTCAATTATTTTTAAAAATAATAAAACTCATCGCATAATTTCAATTATTTTTTAATACAATTTGAAGAAAATTCCTTGCAAAATGTAACTATACATAAAAAATTTGACTAAAATTCGTCAAAAAAATTTAATCAGTTTAAAATTTATTGATAAAATTCTTCATGAAAATTCAATATTAATACACATGCAATTATTTTTAAAAAAAATGTCTTTTTTGTATTTAAATAATTGAAATCCAGTAGAATTTTCTAACTAAAATTGATTTAAAACTGAATTTTAGTTAAAATATTATATTATTAATTATTACAGTTTTTAGAATCAACCATTCTGACGGAATACTTTTTTTGAGAAAGAGGTTATTTTTTTTTATTTGACGTGAAGTTTTAGAAATAATTAAAGTTTGAATTTACTTTTTTTGAAAAAGTTTATTTGAATAATTAATAATAATAATAATAATAATAATAATAATAATAATAAAAATAATAATAATAATAATAATAATAATAATAATATAATAATAATAATAATAATATTAATAATAATTTTTATATTATTTTAAGTGTTTATTTTCTAATATTGAAATAAAAGTGAAAATAAACATTGAAAAAGAACTCAAAATAAAAATTGAAGAGATACGATAATATATATTGAAATAAAAATAGAAAAATAGTAATTGTTTTAAAAAAAATATATATATAATATTTGGATTTGAAGTAAAATAAATATTAAAACAAAAGTTGACATAAAAATTGTACAATAAAGTAGTTACAAATTTAAATTAAAAAAAAATTTAAGGAAAGTAAGAATTAAAATAAATCAAAACATGAAATAAAATAAAAAAGTGAAATAAGAAAATTGGGAAAATTATTCTATTTTCACAACCAGAAGTGTAGTTTGATAGTTTATTATAATAATAATATTATATTATTATAATTTTTATATACTAAGATTCAATGGATTTTTTGTATTATCTCATAAGTTTTATACTTTTTAAATTTTTTTCATATATAAATTAAAATAATTTTATCATATAATTATTATAATACTGTTACTGTCATTATCGACTTAATTTTAATATTACAATTCAAACTAATAGTTTGTTTTATAATAAAAAAAAATAATTTCTCAATAAATTTCCCTTTTATGTATAAATACAATAAAAACGCCCATTTCCGAAATATTTGCATGCAATTTTTCTTTGCAATCGTATTTATACAAATATAGATACACACATATATAAGTAAATAAGGAAATCCTTGCTCTAGATGTGAAAGTGAAAAGAACGCCGTTAACGAGGCATGAAATTGTAAATCGAAGGAGTTTAATATTTTTATTTATATACAATAAAGAAAATTCTTTATACCTGACAGCCAGTTTCGACATTCGCATACATTCCTGGTAAGGCTGGCACTTGAGAGCAAGAGAATTTTGTCTCCGGTACAACGTGAAAAATTGGATAATCCACCCATGGTTCACCGGGAATTTTGCTGAAATCTTGTTTCTCCTTTTTCTTTTTTAATAATGCTAATGGTGAAGGTCGTTCAACGGGAACTATCGGCTGGAATTCCGGATAATCCTGATAGTCGGCATATTCCACTTGTCGTTTCTGCGATTTTTTTTTTAAATTTCATTTTAATTAGTTTAACTACACTTTCAATTATTTAACAAATAATTTATTAATTGATTATTTATTTAATAATAATTAAGTAATATTAATCAAACAAACAAAAATCACTATTTATTAAGGACATTTGAACAGTTATGACGTCACAACTTATTTAAAGTAAAAATTCAAAAAAGAATTGTAACAAGTATAGAAATTGAATATTTAAATTCATAATTGTTGTTACAAATAAAAATGTAAATAAATAAGGAGCAATTTTTCAAAAGTTGATAAATCCATTTTTAAAAAAATTGAGATATAAACACATATTTAAAATATTAAAATGTTTAGAAATCCATTTATCACTGTTCAATTTAAGAATAAAAATTTATTAATAAAGAATTTTCAGTTTAAAAAATATTTTGGCCCTACCTTGATGATTTTTCATTTCTATCTTTTTACTGGAAAAAAATATTAAAAACTTTAAATTCCCTATTACAATAGAATTTAATTTCAAACGTAGCATTTTAAATAGAAAAAATATTTAAAAATGAATAATTTATTACATTTTTTCTACATTACAGATAATTTTAATGGTTATGTGAAAATTGTCATTTGTTTAAATTTCTCTAAATCACAAAATTTGGATTTAAGTATCAGTTTTTGAAAACTTACTCCTCAAATGTAAAAAATTAAAATAAAATATGTAATTGCAGTGAAAATTAAAAAATGAACATAGTTACCACGCTTTTACCCTTTTCAAATTCCCTGACTTTTCCAGGTTAAAAAACAAGATTTTTTCCAAGTTTTTAAAATTATATTTATTATGAATTAAAAAATTATTGTGACACATCAATAACATCATTTTTCAATAAATATTCAATTATTATTTTTTCATATAGAAATTAAGATTTTCAAAAATTCAATTATTTCTTTTACCTTTTAATATTTATTCCTCAAAGAATTAAATTATTATTTTCAAAAATTCCAATGAAATTCTTGCGTGACAATTGAATTTTTTTAAAAGTAATTTTAATCAATTCTTCGTAAACATGTGGTCAATTTCAAAATTTTTTCAAATTTCAATTATTTCCAATGTCTACTATTTCAATTTCATAAAACAATTCAATTATTTAAACTTAAATTTCAATAAAATTAGTTTAATGAATTCAATTATGTTCAAAAGTAATGTAATTATTCGCAAGAATCCAATTATGTTAAAAAATTACCAAAAATTCACGTCAAAATTTAAAATATTTTCATAAATAATATAATTTTTCCTCGAAATTCAATTATTTTCAAAAATTTTAATAAAATACTTGTCAGAATTTGTCAGAAAAATTTTTTCAAAAGTATTCAATTATTATTTAAAAATTTGTTGATAAAGTTCAATTATTTCATAAAATGTTTATTTTTAGAGTTAAATATATGAATTCTCGTGAAATTTTCTAATAAATAAATATTTTTAATTATGAAATTCAATTATAATGCAAAATTTTAACTGAAATTTATTTTTATATCTATATTTATTAGAAAATTCTACAAGAAATCAATTATTTAACTATAAAAATAAATAATAGATTAAATAATAATTTAATGTTTCTAAAAATTTAATTTTCATAAAAAATTTTATCAAAATTTAATTATTTTGTTTTTTTTATTATTAAACATAACTAATAGTATTATTATTAATATTTATAGCCAAGAGATAAATTTTTAAAAAATAATAATAATTTCATTTTTCGAGAAATTTGATGAAAATTTTGTGTATTAAAAATTATTGAAATTCTTCCAAGAATTTTATTAAAATCTTCGAAAAAATTGAATTTCGGTAAAAAATTTTATTATATATAAAGACAATTTAAAGTTTAAATGGAAATTTTTAATTTTGATAATAATTTTTATAAATTTTCAAACATAATGAATTTTTAAAAATAATTATATTACCTTTGAAAATAATTGAATTGTATATTTTAAGAAAAATTAGATTTCCAGAGTAAATACAATTAAAAAAACAACAATTTTCCAGGATTTCAATCAAAATTTCGACTTTTCATAGTTTTTTCAATTTTTATATAATTCCCTGATATTGCAGAAGAAATTTAAAAAAAATGAATATTGTAACAAAATGCTTCAAATGAAAGTAAAATTCGAATTTTCTAATTTTTTTTTATTTTTTCTTCAATTTTTACCTTTTTCCATTTTTTTATTTCGTCTCCATTTGGATAGTTCAAATGAAAATTGAAATAAATTGTCAAAAATTAAAATTAAAATTGCAGTAAAATTTCGAAAAACAATAAGAAATATGAAAATTGAAATAAAAATATAAAAAGAGAGAAACAAAAAATTTAAATCCAGATGAAGAGGAATATAATATTTTAATAAAGACGAAAACTATAAAATGTAAAAAAATAATTATAACAAAACTTGAACAAAAATACAAATAAATATAAAAATTTAAATCAAGAATGCAGTACGAATGTAAATTTTCAAAATAAATTGAAATAAAAATTTAAACAACGTGTGAAATAAGTGTGCAATATGAAATAAAATTAAACATTCAAATTAAAATTCAAATAAGTTTGCAAATAACATAAATAATAAGAAAACCAAAATAAAAATTGATGTAATCATCAAAAGAAAAATAGAAATTAAAATCATTTTTACATTTATCTACAATTTTAATTTCTATTTTTATTTCAATTCTTATTTTAGTTTGAGTCTTTATTTCAATTATTGTTTGAATTTTTTTGTATAAAATTATTAGATATAAATTTTCATATTTACTTCAATTCTTATTTGAAATTTTATACTCATTTGTATAAAATAAAATTTGTATTTGTATTTGTATAAAATTTCAAATAAGAATTGAAGTAAATATGAAAATTTAAATCTAATAATTATACCAAAAAATTCAAACAATAATTGAAATAAAGACTCAAACTAAAATAAGAATTGAAATAAATATAGAAATTAAAATTTTAGATAAATGTAAAAATGAAGACAAGAATTTTAATAAATATACAAAGTGAAATAATAATTAAAACAAAATATAGAAATTAAAATGTAAACAAGAATTCCCCTGTAGATCCAAATTTAAATAAAAGTAAAACTTGGACTAAAAGCCAAATTAGAAATTAAGATTACAAATAAAATTGATATGAGGATAAAAATTTTAATTTTCATCCATTCATTTTATCCATTCATTTTTTAAAAAATGAAAAAATTGAATTAAAAATTAAAAATAAATATTAAAATAAACAATGAAAATTTATTAAAATAAACAAATCATTGTATTAATATGGATAATAAAAATTTTAGTGGATATAGTAAAATTTTAAGTAGAAATTGAAATAAAAGCAACAACTGAAATAAAAATGGAAAAAGGATGAAAAACAGAAATCGTATTTCACTAAAGAATGCAATCAAACAAATAGGAATGCAATTAAAGAATAATAAAACTTTATAAACATTAAATATTTACTATAGTGGTAAATTGAACATTCATTACCGGCATTAAATTTGAAGCAAGTGTAAATTAACATTCGTGAAATATATATGTATATATGGAATGAAAAAAAAGGAGAAATAAAAATTTTGGATCTTAATGATGTATAAACTAAAATAGCAGAGGTATGCAATATTCATATATAATACATATAGATTGGCAATTAGAAATTTACTATCGAGAAACTTAATATTATTTATACATGGAATGCACTGATTAATGTGCGACTATATATAATACATACTTGTTGAAAATTGACGTCGGATTTACCCTGATAATCGCTTTTTCCTTGCTCGAAAGTTACCAGCACCAAAAGGGTGCAAAGAACAATAACACGGATAGCACACCTCGCCATATCTGAACTCTGTTTGATGTTAAGTTAAACTGGTCCAGCTGGACGGTGTGAAATTATGTCACAGAGAAAGTTTCATGGCAGCCCCCTTCTACACTACCCTCAAGGCATATCCCGTATGTTGTATGTTCTTTATGGGTAATTGCAGAGCCGTAATCAGTTGCATGTTGCACTCACAAGTAGATATCTCTCTCTTTCTCTCTCTCGTTGTGGGAGACAGGTTCCTATTGCTATATGACATTCTCCTTTAATCATTTCTTTTTATCTCAAAATTCAGAATAAAAAAAAAGAATAGAGCCAAAATAAGTGAAACCGGCAACTTGAAAAATTTTTGTCTCCAATTTTCAAGTAATCAATGATTTTTGGTAGATATATATATGAGTACTCTTTTTCCCCCTAAATTTTTTTTCAAAAAAAAAAAATTTATTTTTGAAGTAATCAGGTGTTGAAGTTTTGGGTCATTTTATTTTCATTTTATTATTACTTTGAAACAAATAAAGATAATTAAGTGAATTTTTTTTAAATTAAGGGAATTTGAACCTTTATGACGTCACAGCATTAAAATATATGCTTTGTATCAATTGTGACGTCATAATGGTTCAAATGCCCTTAAAGCTTGAAGTCTATACTTTAAGGATTAAATAAAGCGATTGCTAAAAAATGAAAATTTATAATTGTTATTAACAATTCTTTTAAACAATTGCAAATTGAAGAATGTTATTCCCAATGTTTTTCAAAGATTAAATTACGATGTATTGATGCGTAAAACTCCAAGCATTAAAATAAAAAAAAAGAAAAATCAGTAACCTCCAATATTATAGATACTAGCAAAATTATCCGCGCGCAAGCGCGCGGGAATGTTGTGCTGCACTGTTTATTGTAAACAATTTCAAATCATTTTAATTTAAGTAATTTTTAAAGAAACACTTATTATGACACATAAATGAAAAACTAATTAGAATTAAATTTACAAAATATATTATATTTTTAAACTTTAAAGTATTTAAAAAAAGTTTAACAAATTTCGATACTAATTTCAAATTTAGCATCAGATTTTCAAAATTGAAAATAATTAAACTTTCTTGTACGTGGAAAATTGAATTTCACAAAAATTGTTATCTGATACCTAAATTAAAAAAAAACTTCATTACGAAAATTTTAATTATTCTAAAGAATAGAGAAAGTAAAGAAAATTATTAGCTATATATAGATATTTAACTTCCGAACAAAGAATATAAACAATATTTATTTAGAGAATTTCCTCTACTTTTAATTCGCTAATATTGAAAAAAATCAATTTCATTTAACAAAATTTTATGCAATTTATTTTTCCCAATAATTCAATTACTTTTAATAATTATAAAATTTTTCATGTAAATTCCATTTTTTCAAAAAAATTTTTAATTAAATTCTAAGCATGAATTTAATTATTTTCATAATCGTAAAATTCAGTTGCTTTCACAAATAAAGTTTTTGACAAGAATTAAAAATTCTTTTAAACAATTGCAAATAAAATTTGATTTAAATTTTAGAAATATAGGAATTGATAATTTTTCTCGTGGAACATTCCTCAGTAAGAAAAAGCTAAATTTAAATCAACGGCATGCAAAGGATAAATTACATTATTAAATATGCAGAAGAATTTAATATAAACTAAATTTGAATAATTGATAATAAAATTTTATATTAAATATTTATTAAAGAATCTCATGGATATTTGAAACCAAAATTAGTCCAACATCATAATTTCGTATGTTAATTAACAAAAGCAAATTGAATTATTTATCCTTACACTAAAAATAATTTTAAATTTAAGTTACCTTTTGTCTGTTCAAATACAAAATTTTATGGCATTGGACAAACCTTTATTCCGAATTATTGTCGGATTCTTGCTTAATTATATTATTTAACTAACTAGAAACAATTCGAGCGCTGCTAACTTTTTGCTCACTTTTTTGAAATTAAATACGCAAGCAATTTTAAAAATAAAAAAACTTATAAACATTTTTTCAAAAAAATAAAATATGAATAATTGAAATATAGTTTTAATTTTATTAGAACTATTGTGACTAGAATTTTATTAATATTAACTTTAATAATCGTCGTATTCATTCATTCTGTCCAGTCTGTCAACACCTGAAGTTAGTCATGATTATGTTTTTGTTTTTTTTTGACATGTTTTGATAGATAATATTATTTTTCTTTATTTTTTCACTCTTACTTTTTAAATTTAATAATAGGTATTTATTTTATTTAGAAATATTTTTATGTTTCAAGTAATACAACATTATTTCTATTAATCTACAAAAGTAATTAATATGTTACTTTTCAATATTTCTCTTCTTTCCAGAAAAATAAGCACTTTGTAACAAACATTTTAGCACTAGGTAATTAATCTTTTCATTTTTTCTGAAAAAATTAAAAATCAGTTAGAAAATTAAAATTACAAAATATTTTTCACATTTTCTGCTTCTTAATGACAATTTATAAACAAAGTACAAGTTTTAAGTAAACTAAAATAATTATAAATCAAATTTTGATAAAGAAATTTGATATTTATTTTGGAAAAAATATTTACAGAATTTGTTTGTTAAAAACTATATTATCAAAATTATAATAAAAAATAAATAAGTAAAACAATTTTTATTTCATAAAGTTCCTGATTTTTTCAGTTTAAAAAATGGAAATTTTCCAAGTTTTTAAAATAACATTATTTTTTACCACATTAATAATTTGATTTGACGATTTTTAATAACATTTTTAAGAAGAAAGAAATTTATAAAAAAATTGGTAAATAATAGAATTCACATGAAATTAAGGGAAATTTTTGAAAAAAATTTATTTTTTGGCAAGAATTTTATTAAAAAATTTTTAAATAATTGAATTTTGCCAAAAATTTGGTTAACAATTTTTTAAAAAAATTGAAATTTCGACTAGAATATGAAAAAAACTTTTAAACATAATTGAGTTTTTGCAATCATTTATAATTTTTCCAAAATTCAATTTTTTTAGTGTTTTAAGTAAAATTCAGAAAATAATCTCCCTTGACAACCAAGATTTTTGTTGATTTCCGACATTCGTTTTATTAAACAAAAAAAAATTCTTCGCAAGATTATTAAATAAATTAAAAATTTGTCTCGGATGACAAAAGACGATCCAATTTTGAGAATTTAAATTCAAATATCAATCTTTTTGAATTAATTATTAATTCAGTCCAAAAAATGTAAAATTATTGTTTTTCCTCTCTAAAAACTTCTTAAAAAAAGATGGTCATTAGGATTATAGAAAATTCAATAAATTCCGAGGTTCGACCAAAAGAAATTATATTATTTGAATTGTTGATTACAAGCGTTTCGCAGATGAATTCCAGTTGATTTCAAATTTACTCGAAAGAGACAAATTTTTACAAAATTAGTAATTAATAAACCTAATAATAATATTCACACTTGGAAAATTCGTGTAACTTTCAGATGTTCATAAAAAAAAATATTAAAATAATTCATCAAATCTTAATATTTAATTTGAAATTTCTTATATAAATTCAAATTTGTGACTTGCAATAATTTGCAATGTCACACTATATAATAATCATATATTCTGACACTTTAATTGAAGGAGAAAAAGTCAAGGATTTTTATTACAAAAAACTAAAAAATGAAATTTTTAGACAATTTGAAATTTTATAAAATTTCAAAGTTCAAAGAATTTAATTAAAAATTTTTTATTAACTTATATAGATTTTTGCAAAATTGTAATATTTCAAAATCTCCTTCAAATTTGAGTTTAAAAAAATTGAATTCTTAAGAAGTTACGAATAATTGTAGAAATTCAATTATTTTCAAAAAGTAATAAAATTCTTAACACAGACTTCAATTATGCTTAAAATTTTTTTAAAAATCTCGTAAAAATACCAATTATCTATTCATAGATAATAAAATTCTTCTTAAAAATTACATTATTTGCAAAATTTTTAATGATATTCGTGTCAAATTTTCAATTATTTACAAAAAATTTCCTCACTTCAATGATTTTCAACATCTACTATTTTTAAAAAATTACCCAAAGGAATTCGATTATTCAAATAAAAAATTTAACAAAACTGTGCGCAAAAATTTAGTTATTTTCATAAATAAAAGAAATTTCACAGGAATTCAATATTATTTACAAATTTGTTATAAGTTCCTTCACAATAGTTCAATTCTTTTTCATAAATAATAAAACTCATTGCAAAAATTCAATTATTTGTAATACAATTTTAATCCATAAATAATTATACAATTAATCTTAATAATTATATGATTCATTGACAAATGAAAACTATTCTTTAAAAAATGTACTAAAGTTCGTCGAAAAAATTCAATTATTCAAAAGTTTGTTAATAAAATTCTTTATAAGAATTAAATTTTAAGAAATATTCAACAATACGAAATAAATAATAATTTAATTTCGTATATTTAAATAATTGAATTCTCATAGAATTTTCTGCGAAAAATTGATTAAAAGATGAATTTTAATTAAAATTTTAGATAATTGGATATGAAAATAATTTATTTAAATTTACAGTAATAATATTCTTAGAAATAATAAAATAATGATTTTATCATTCGATCATCTTCATGTTTTATAAAAATATTTTTATAAGTAAATTTAATTTCAAAAAAGTTTGAATTTGAAAGTTTTGGAGAATTAAAATTCCCACGGAAAAATAGTAATGATAAAATAATTATATATATTCATTTAAAAAAGAATTTATTGATGTTTTCGAATAATTTTAGAATTAAAGAAATTCGTAAATAAATGTAACAGAACATTTTTTTAAGTAAAATTTTTTCCCACAGATATTTTCTGAAAATACAGAAATTTTTTATTTCATTTTCAATTAAAGATTGTAATTGACGAATAGAAATAATAAATATTTTTTTTTGTTATTTTAAAAAAACTTTAAATCTTATTATTCGAATTTTTGAATATAATTGAATTCTTTTTTTGAAATTTTATTCAAAATTATGTTAAGAATAATAATTGAAATTGTTCTTTTTAAAATATTTCCGAACAATACGACTTTATTGAAATAAAATTTTCTTTAGAGAAGGAATATATTTTATGTACAATTTTTCTTTAGTATTTCACAATAAAATAAATAAATAAAAAAATAAAATAAAACAAATAATAATAAAAAGAAATTTCTATTTTTTGTGATAAATCTCTGAATTAAATAATTAAACTTGAAAGTAGAATTAATACTAACGAATAGTAAATTAAATAGTTAGTTAATTAAATAGTAGTTAATTAAATATAATATCGAAATTATAAATTTGTAAATACAATTACAAATTTTTTTTTGTACCCAATTTGATATAAATCTTACGAGATTAATAATAATAATAATAATAATAAAAATATAATCGAGTTATTATTATTATTTTTTCATTTAGCTTAATAAAATATATATGTTCGTATATTATTTCATAATTAATTATTATTATAGTATTTATATTATATTATTATTAATACACAATTATAATAAATAATTACATTCATTGTTATCTAATTAAACAATACATTATATAATAAGAAGAATATAAAAGAAATAATTATAATACCTAGATGAAATTATTAAACTACAAACTATTTATCATCGATGTTCTAGTGTTCTAATTTTTGTCCATCAGTTTAATTTTTGCAAAAATAACAAAAATTATATCCTCAAATGAAATTATTTTCCTAAATATATACATTCCAAGATAAAAGTGTATACGTATAGTGTATAATTGTTTTAAAAAAATTAATTTACATTCTAATTTCAGAAAACTGGAACATCAAACGGTACATATCTAATGTTTATAAGCTAATTACGCCTTGTTTTCTGGCTAATTTTAACTCGACAAATAATGTGAAAAATTAACATTTTCCATTTAGATCATTTTGTAGCTGACTTTATTATGACACGACGAAAAGTTTTTATGTCACTATAATATTCTTTTTATTACAGTGCCAGCACTTTTGAAATAACAGTCTTATTTTATATATTAAAACATTCATTTCTCCACTATTTAAATAATAGATATAAAGATGTTTAATTGTGACGCACTTCTTCTTGACGAATCTTTTTATATTTCTAGATGATCTGTAAAAATTAAATACTTATATTATTATTTATAATATCATTTTAATCTCAAAATAATAATAATAATAATAATAATAATAATAATAATAATAATAATAACATTGTACCAGTGGTATTTAAAATAAAATAGTGTTTTTTTTGAATAAAAATAGTATTTATAATGATTTATTATTATTATTTTTATTATTATCAACATAATTTTTTTTGTCTTGATTCTCTTTAAATAAAGAAATAAATACCATATTAATATACTACAGAATATTATAAATATTATTATTGTAATTTATTTATTTATCAAATATATGAGACAAGCTGACATATATTTGTTAAATAATTATATAATGCCTAAATTATGAAATTAAAAGAATATATAAATATGTGCAACTAATAAATAATTTCAAATTTAATAATTAATTAACTTTAATAGGTAATTTATAAAGTGAAATGACTTTTAGACATACATTAATTTCAAGATTTCATCTGAGAAAGTGAATTGAAATGTATCTTCAATATATGTTAGTTGGATAATAAGTAACTATATATATATATATATATATATATATATATATATATATATATGATTTGTGAAGATTCTTTTTTACTAGCACGTGGGTTCATCTTAGATTTTACTTTCATTTGAGATGTAACGCAACATCTTACGATATAAATTATTTGTATTTTATATTTTTCACTTTTTTCAATGAAATCATCGTCAGTAGAAAAATAAATGTAATTTTGTTCCAAATTAATTCAAATAGTTGTTGTTCGTTAATTATTTGTACTATTTTATTTATTTATTATTAATTAAATGTTAATTAATACTAGCAATAATTAGCGCGCGACTGACTTTTCACTTACTTTTTTAAATACAATTAACAATTTCAAGCATAATAGAATGTCAAAATTTCTTAATTCAAATTCTTCTTTGTAAAAATTAACAAGAATTGGAATATATACTTTTAATATTACTATAATTATAATAATCGTATTCTGACAAAGAATTTAGGGAAAACTCAGGAATTGCTACTAAAAGTACTAAAAAAATTAAATTTTTAGAATTCATAAGAAAATTCTAAATTTTTGTGTCCTTTTTGTTTGACTAATTCAATTTTTCCAATTTAAAAAAAAAATTATTTTTACATGACTTAAATCTTGAACAACTATCAAAATAATTAAATTATTTTATAAATAACATTTTACTTAAATATTTCAAAATTAATTCAATTTTAAAAGAGTTACGTTTATAATTTTCGTAAATATAGATTAACTTCAAACGGTTTCAATGTATAATTTTAGAAAATTTCAATTTTGAATGAATTTAATTCGAAAACTTAATGAACTTGTATTTTTGACAAATTTTAATAATTCAAAATCTTCTAAAATTAATTAAATTTGTCAATATTTATTTAATTAATTATTAAAAACAACGGATTTATAGAAGAATTTAAATTAAATATCAATATAGAAATTGAATTTTAAAGACGTTACAAATAATTGCATAAATTCCATTTTTTTAATTTTACCTAATAAAGTTTTTGGAAAAATTTAAATTATGTTCGATAAGTTTTTTATATTCTCATCAAAATTTGAATTATTTTTAAAAATTTTGATGTAATTTTTGGCAAAATTTCAATTATGTTCAAAAATATTTTTATTTTTTCGTCAAAATTTCTATTATCTTTAAAAATAATAAAATTATTCACCAAAATTTAATTATTATCAAAAACGTTAATAATACAAATTCAAAAGAATTCAATTATTTGAAAAAAATTGTAATAAAATTATACACAAACATTTAATTATTTTCATAAATAATACAAATTTAACAGGAATTCAAATATTTGCAAATGTGTTTATGAATTTCTTCGCAATAATTCAATTATTTTCAAAAATAAGAAAACTCATCGATCGTTAATTAATCTTTATCTTTATGTTTTATAACAATATTTTAAAAGTTTTTCAATAAAATGTTTTCCTTTATTTTCTTAAAATTTATAAATTTTTAATACAATTATTAAATAAATTTGTTACAGGAAAAAGCACATGAAAACAAAATGGGTATATTTTTCATTTATTAATCACGATTTAGTTTAAAATAATTTCAAACTGCGGACAGAATTGAAGGGAATGAATAAAAGAAAATAAAGATTAATTAATATTTTGATAACAAATGAAAACGTACATTTCTTAATTAACTCAATTATATTTTGCGTAGTTCGATCATTAAAATTTAAATCATCGGTTTCTCCTTTTTAATTTACATTTTATAACAATTAATGATTATCGATAATGAACGAAAAATTAAATTTTTTAATTAATCTATTTAAATTTATTTAGCAATATATTTGTGCAATTCGTTAATTAAAATTTACCTCTTGAATTCGAATAAAATTCTTTTGAAGAATTTAAATTAGGGTCAGAATTCGTGAAATTTTCACAAAAAACAAAAAGTATTTTTTTAAAAACAAAATGATGAATAAACATTTCTATTTGGTCTTAAGAATGTGGCCACCAAAAAACAAAAAAAAATTATTTTTTATAAAAACTAATTTTGCAATAACTTTTATAAAAAATAATTTTCTTGTTTTTTGGTGGCCACATTCCTAAGACCAAATAGAAATGTTTATTCATCATTTTGTTTTAAAAAAAATACTTTTTCTTTTTTGTGAAAATTTCACGAATTAACATTTATAGAAAAAAATGGATTTTTTCTAAAAAAAAAGATGATATTATCTAGAGTAGTAATCAAATTCTTCAGAAGAATTCTATAATTACTGAAAATAATTGAACTTTAACAGATGAAAAGAATTTTATTATTGCTGAAAATAATTGAATTCTTGAAATTGATTGAAATTCTACAGAGAATTTTGTCATTTTTGTAAGAAAATAATTGAATTCTTTCAAAAAGTCGCCTTAAAATTGAAATTCTTTAACAAATGTTATTTTTAACAAATTGTGTCTAAAATAATTGAAATCTTGAAATTAATTAAAACTAGCGATGAATTCCGCGCTCGCTAACGCTCGCTCGGATACTATTGTACTGTTAATTTTTTAATTACTAATATATGTTGTATAGCACTATACTTTTAGGAAATTATTAATTTTAATTAATGAATTTTTTTTATTAATTTTATTAAAATTATTAATTTATATATTTAAGTTTTATAAAACAAAAAATAATAATAATACATTAAAATAGAATTGATATATATTATAAATACGTAATTATTGTCTTTTCAAATTGTCATTTACAAAAAATATTAAATTGTTCATTTATTAAATGAAATTAAAAAATGTTGTTTTTCATTTCTTATTGAAAAAATTGATATCAAGAATTTTTAAATTTTTAATGTGATAACATAATTTTATAATTAATAATTTAAAAAAGAATAATTTGAAAGTGTTATAAGTAGAAATTGTTTTGTACAATTTAGAAACAAAGTTGATTAGATTTGAAGAATTTAAAATACATATTAAATTATGAAACATTTATTTGAATAATAATCCTTTTGTTACTGTTAGGACATTAAACAGTTTCTATAGTTGTTTTAAAGAATAAATATTTTTATTTATTTTAATAATATATAATACCCAAATAGTACGTAATTATAAATTTTTTTTAACTTATTTTTTAATTATAATTTTTTTATTTATAGTAAATTTTTATTTTATTATTTTATTTCTGCAAAGTATAAAAACATTGTAGTATCCATTATATTAAAGTCTTTGAATGTCGAACTAATGAGTAAGTAGCTGTGCAGTATTTTGTTTTGAAAAGTTTTTTCGAAATAAAGTGAACTTGAAAAGATAAAAATGATAAATATTAGTGTTTCCAAATTTCTCTCAACGCAGTTGTGCTATGACAGTCAAAAGTTGTGCAAGTTAAAACAAATCTACGAGAGAAATAGCCAAATTTAAAATGATATCCATTATACGTCCCAGGGATATTTAAATATATTATTTTTTTGTAATTTAGTTAGTAAATTTAATTATTAAGGGTAATGAACTAATTTAAAAAAAATTTGGTAAAAAATTCTTATAAAAAGATTATTTTTTTTAATTTAGTTAGTAAATTTAATTATTGAGTTATTATTTAATTATTTTTAATAATTAAAATTTTAACATCTGTCAAAATTTTTTTATTTTCTGAGTTTAAATTTTGACAGATGTTAAAATTTTAACCTAGTAACTCAAGTGAAAATGTTCTCGGGAATCGGTCCCGGGAAATTACCGAGAGTCACTACCGGAAAATTCCCGGTACTTACTCCCGAGAAATTCCCGGTAAAATCTTTTGACATCTGTCTCCATATTTCTCAGAGAAATTAACCTCAAGAATAAAAATATACCACTATAAAATCTTCAGGATCGTATTCGTGATTGAGATGACTTTTTGTTTATAAAATAGTCACGTTAAGCATAAAAATTGAAAGTCTACTATCAACATATTAAACGGATTTCGACACCTGAGTGAGAAAAATTAATGGGCATCATAACAAAAGGGTTTAAGCACCAATTTTTTAAATGAGCCGCCGGATCGTAGAAGGGCACGTAAATTTTTCTCGGCCGAAATCGAAGTCCCCTGGACATCCAAAATTCGATTTTCGAATTTAAATATCTCATGTACATATCCTTATAGGAAATTTCATTACGCATCTTTTTTTCTTATGAAATTTTTTTGTATCTATTACCGTTTTCGAAATATAAGAGAAAAACTGTTTTTTTAAAGAACGAAATTTTAATTGTTTTTTCACTTCAACTCGCGATTACTCAGTCAATTTTACGAATTTCTTAATGAAACAAAAACGAAATTACGTGTTATTTTATCCTACGAGTGATTAAAGAAGAAAAATGATGTTTTAATTATAAATAAAAAAGTTATTAATTTTTTATTGAGATATTGCAAAATTCGTAAACAGAAATTTTCACTAAGCGGAGAAGTTGAGCAAATTTTGAGCAACAAAAAACTTCCAGCGAGAAAGTTGTTCATTTAGGTCTAAACAAGTTTTTCCCGAAAGTTACAGTTCAATTAAACGATTAGTTAACAAATGGCGAATGTTAAAAGTCGTTGGCGGCTGAACGCCCAGCACGCGTTTCTCACCTTATAGTAAGCTGGAGTTTTATTCTGCGTATACATAATACGGGTGAGAAACGCGCGCTGGGCGTCCAGCTGCCAACGACTTTTAACATTCGCCATTTGTTAACTAATCGTTTAATTGAACTGTAACTTTCGGGAAAAACTTGTTTAGACCTAAATGAACAACTTTCTCGCTGGAAGTTTTTTGTTGCTCAAAATTTGCTCAACTTCTCCGCTTAGTGAAAATTTCTGTTTACGAATTTTGCAATATCTCAATAAAAAATTAATAAATTTTTTATTTATAATTAAAACATCATTTTTCTTCTTTAATCACTCGTAGGATAAAATAACGCGTAATTTCGTTTTTGTTTCATTAAGAAATTCGTAAAATTGACTGAGTAATCGCGAGTTGAAGTGAAAAAACAATTAAAATTTCGTTCTTTAAAAAAACAGTTTTTCTCTTATATTTCGAAAACGGTAATAGATACAAAAAAAATTTCATAAGAAAAAAAGATGCGCAATGAAATTTCCTATAAGGATATGTACATGAGATATTTAAATTCGAAAGTCGAATTTTGGATGTCCAGGGGACTTCGATTTCGGCCGAGAAAAATTTACGTGCCCTTCTACGATCCGGCGGCTCAAATTAGGATTTTCCCATTTAAGAAATAAGTAACTATTTACACATTTCCATTAAAAATTTTCTATGTTATTGAGTTTTTAAACAGTTTTCAATAAAAATTAGAATTATAAAATAACCTTAATTTTTATAAAATTGTAATAGCAAAAATTGTTTTAACTTTGAATTATTGTTATTATTTACATGAATAACAATTCAATTCAAGAATTTGTGTATTGCTTAATCTAGAAGAAAAATTTCATTGATAAAAATTAACGATTTAACGAATTTAATTTTAATTTAATGATATTTTTTATTTTAAAAAATATACCCTTTTTCATATTATAGGATTAAAAAAGTAAATGGATAAAAGTAAATTTTTAAAGAGTTTTATCTCAACAAAAAATTATTTATTAAGTGGTTGTTTTGAAATCAAGCAATACACAAATTCTCGAATTGAATTGTTATTCATGTAAATAATAACAATAATTCAAAGTTAAAACAATTTTTGCTATTACAATTTTATTAAAAATTAAGGTTATTTTATAATTCTAATTTTCATTGAAAACTGTTTAAAAACTCAATAAAATAGAAAATTTTTAATGGAAATGTGTAAATAGTTACTTATTTCTTAAATGGGAAAATCTTAATTTAAAAAATTGGTGCTTAATCCCTTTTGTTATGATGTCCATTAATTTTTCTCACTTAAGTGTCGAAAACAGTTGAATATGTTGATAGTAGATTTTCAATTTGTATGCTTAACGTGACTATTATAATAAACAAAAAGTCATCTCAATCACGAATACGATCCTGAAGATTTTATAGTGGTATATTTTTATTCTTGAGGTTAAATTCTCTGAGAAATATGGATACAAATGTCAAAAGATTTTACCGGGAATTTCTCAGGAGTAAGTATCGGGAATTTTCCGGTAGTGACTCTCGGTAATTTCGCGAGACCGATTCCCGAGAACATTTTCACGTGGGAAATAAGTTATTCGACATGGTTTTTGCATATAGGGGATACATTTTTGCAAACACTGATATTCTCAAAAAGATTATTGGTCCAGGACTTTGGAAATATGTCAAAAGTTGTAAAATTTGAACATTCAAAATTAATCTTCTCTTACATTTTTCAATACTTTTTAACGCATTTTTTCTAATCTTATTTTATAACTCTAAACAACCTCTCGCATAGATTACCAAAAATATGCAATTAGTGAAAAGATAAAAATTCTAACCTCTTCAAAAATTAAAATTTCAAATTTTTGATCATCCTATATATTTTAGGGTTAAAAATGGTGCCAGAAAAAAATATAACCCACTTTAATAATTCAAATTTAATGGAGTCAAAGTTGGGAGTGGTACCTCCCCTTAAACTGAACAAATTTTAAGTTTGCTTTAAACAAAATTTGTTTGAATCAAATAATTTTTTTCTCAGTGTATGTGTTTGATCTTTTTTTTTTGTTAACAGTTATGCTTGTGCTTGTTAAGATAATATTTTGTTTGTTTAACATTTTCTTTAATGTATGTAATATTTTGTACAGAACAAAATAAAAAAACATTACCTACAACTTTGTTAAATTATTACCCTAAAAAATCAAATACATACACTGAAAAAAATATATTTATAGTACTGCCATAAATATAGCCAATTCTGACATATTATATTGGTAGATATGATACTGCCATACAGTATTGTTCTTTCAGCCATACGCAGTGTAGAACAGCAATATGTATTTGAGAGACAATAATTCAAATTCAAACGTTTTGAAATTTAACTACTTATAAAAAATTGTTATAAAACATCAAGACATCGATTACTCCTAGTCGAAGAGTCGAATTAAAGACGACCGAGTGATAAAATCATTATTTTATATTATAAGATTTTATAAAAAAATGTTAGAAAATAAATGAATTTCGAGGATAATTTTTTTTATTTATAAAAATAATTAAAATTCTGCCAAGAATTTTATTAAAATTCTTTGCAAAAAATTAAATTTCAGAGAAGAATTTTATTATTTATAATGATAATTGAAATTTTGAACAGATTTGTTTTAAAAATGTTTAAAAGTTATTGAATATTGAAGAAGAATTTTGATATTTACAAAGATAATTGAAATTTTGAAAATGTAAAAAAAGTTTTGAAAATAATTGAATTTCTGCGAAGTATGTTATCTGAACTTTTGAAAATAATTAAATTTCCATGATGAATTTTCTTATTTTTTGAAGATAATGATAATTTGACGAGAAATTAAAAAAAATTTGAAAATAATTGAAATTCTGCGGAGTATTTTATTACTTTTGAAAATAATTGAATTTCCATGATGAATTTTATTATTTATAACATTTTGACGAGAATCATAATTTGAATTATCTTTATAAATAATAAAATTTTTCTCTGAAATTAATTTATTTTCAAAACTAATAAAATTCTTCTCAAAAATTTAATTACATTCAAAAATTTTATTAAAATTTTTTTAAATAATCGAATTTGGAAAAGAATTTTATTATTTATATATGGGTGATTATCCTGAAAGGGACCACTTCACGTGTCTCCAACGTGAGACTCAATATTTGCATTAACTTATTATGATATTTTGTTGAGTATAAATTTCAAAAAAAATTTATCCGTAATCTTCGAAACATTATTTATCTTTACATAATCTTGTAATGTTAAAATTTAAAGTTTTTCTTAGTAAAAAAATTTATTTAATTTTTTCTTTTGGTTTTGGTTAAATATGATACATATTTTTAATTATTTTTTAATATAATTAAAAATTTTGAAATATAGTCTTAATATATATCAAATTGAAGCTTAGATTCTACCGTTTATTTTTCACTTATATTTAGTTTAAACAAAATAAAAGAAATTTTTTAAATAATTAATTAAAAATTATTGGCAACGAGAGTAAAAATTCAAATTCATCTCCGAAGCCTCGTTTTTCAGTTAATAACATCATATTTTGAAACTGTTTTTTAATTACACGTAATCTATATATTAATATTTGAAGTTGTAGCCCAAAAAATTTGTTAAATTATGTTTCAATATTTTTAAATTTAATAAAAATGTGAATTTTTTATTTCACAAACTATTCATCTCCGAAGCCTTTTTCATATTCGGTAAGCAGTATTGTTTTGTTTTTAATAATTATTTTCAAATACCTAACCCTTGAATTATAAAAAAATTTTCCGTTTTGTTTAAAATAAAATATTTTCAATTTTTTAAAATATAATATATTTAGGAAAAAGTTAGATAAATATTAAAATTATAATTAAGAATAAAAATTTTTACAGAAAATATCAATTTCGAACTTAAAATCATAAATTAAAAAAATCATTACAATTTTTTTTCCGTTCAATATATAAAAATATATATTAGTTATTTTTTTAAAGATAAAATAGTTAAAAATAAATTATCAAATAATAAATAATATCAGATTCATTAAATTAAAAATGAATAATGTTAAAAGTTTAATAAATGAAAGAAATTAAATTTAAAAGGAATTTTTTTACAAAAATCCCAATATTGATTACAGTATATTTAACCTTCCAAACACTTAATATTAAAATGATGCTGGAAGGCTTATTTTTTAAAATTAATTTTGCGCAACTCAGATTTGTATATTTAAACGTATTTAAAACCTATCCATGACATAAAAATTTAGAAAAAGTAAAAATTAATTTTTTTTAGTTTTTAGAAAAAAACAGGTGCCTTTCAGAAGAATCACCCATATATTAATAAATTATTATTTATTTATTAAGTATTTAAGTATATGTGTGAGTATACATGTGTATGTATTGCGTGTATATGTGTGAGTATACATGTATATGTGTTGTGTGTATATGTGTGAGTATACATGTGTATGTATTGCGTGTATATGTGTGAGTATACATGTGTATGTATTGCGTGTATATGTGTGAGTATACATGTGTATGTATTGCGTGTATATGTGTGAGTATACATGTGTATGTATTGCGTGTATATGTGTGAGTATACATGTGTATGTGTTGTGTGTATATGTGTGAGTATACATGTGTATGTATTGCGTGTATATGTGTGAGTATACATGTGTATGTATTGCGTGTATATGTGTGAGTATACATGTGTATGTGTTGTGTGTATATGTGTGAGTATACATGTGTATGTATTGCGTGTATATGTGTGAGTATACATGTGTATGTATTGCGTGTATATGTGTGAGTATACATGTGTATGTATTGCGTGTATATGTGTGAGTATACATGTGTATGTATTGCGTGTATATGTGTGAGTATACATGTGTATGTGTTGTGTGTATATGTGTGAGTATACATGTGTATGTATTGCGTGTATATGTGTGAGTATACATGTGTATGTATTGCGTGTATATGTGTGAGTATACATGTGTATGTGTTGTGTGTATATGTGTGAGTATACATGTGTATGTATTGCGTGTATATGTGTGAGTATACATGTGTATGTATTGCGTGTATATGTGTGAGTATACATGTGTATGTATTGCGTGTATATGTGTGAGTATACATGTGTATGTATTGCGTGTATATGTGTGAGTATACATGTGTATGTGTTGTGTGTATATGTGTGAGTATACATGTGTATGTATTGCGTGTATATGTGTGAGTATACATGTGTATGTATTGCGTGTATATGTGTGAGTATACATGTGTATGTGTTGTGTGTACATGTGTGAGTATAAATGTGTATGTGTTGAGTGTATATGTGTGAGTATACATGTGTATGAATTGAGTGCTTTTGTGTGAGTATATGGGAAATATTTTATAATTGTGCATGTAAAAAGTATGCATGTTTATAAGAAAAAAGTAATAGTTGGTTAGGACGCTACTGCGCATGGTCAGACGAAGAACGAAACCAACAAGGAATTAATATAATAAGGATTCTACACAGAATTTTATCATTTTCATAGGAAAATAATTGAATTTTTTCGAAAAACCACCTTAAAATTGAAATTTTTTAAAAAAATTTGATGAAACTGTATCTAAAATAATAATTGATTATTCTTAAAAAGAATTTAAATGTTTTTAAAAAAACTTGAATTTCAAGAAAAATGAATTCATCTTTCGTGAAATTTTATTAAAACTGTAATTAAAATAATAAAAATCCGTTTAATAAATTTTATTAAAAATAATTGAATTCCTAAAAAGAATTGTGTTGTTTATAAAAATAATTTTGTACTTCTTTAAAAGAATTTTATTAGAATTATAAAAAAAGTAATAAAATTCTTATGAATTAAAAATTATTCAATTCTTGTAAAACATTGAATCGAAATATTTAAAAATAATTGAGTTAGTATTACAGAGAATTTCTAATATTGTTTTGAAAATAATTAAATTTTTTCTAATCAATATTATTCAAATTCTATTGATAGTAAAATTGAATTCTTGGAAAAGAATTTTATCGAAATTTTTTAAAAATAATTGAATCGTTTCAAGAAATTTATTTAAAAGCAAAATTAATATTTAATGTTTGTAATTTTCATAGAAAAAATTCAAAATTCAGAAGAACCATAAAGAAGAATCAAATTAATACAAATCATTGCTTAAGTCAATTCAGTGAGAGTTGATGTCAATGTTACATAACAGAAATTTATTATTGTAATTTATGAATGAGAATTTATTAAAAAAATATATTTATAAATATTTATAAATATTTATAAATATTTATAAATTTACATAATTTACTAAATTTATTATTTTTTCGTTAGGTTTATATTCTTTTACAAAAAAGAACTTCTTTCAAACTTTAATAAAGAAAATGTGCTTCATTCTTTTAATCAACCTTTGATCCTTTTAATTATTTTTTGTGATTTTCTATAGGAAAAGAATTATCTATTTACCTGTTGTGAATTAATGAGAGCAACATTCCTGTAATAGTCGTTCAAGAGTTGATAAAATGTGTTCCAGTCATAAACAAAAGTCCAAGATGGATAATAAGATTTCTGATAATAATTGCTTGTTCCAAGATGACCAACAGCTGATGGATGAATAATAATGGGTTGAAGTTGTTTCGATTTCATTAATGACTGATAATTGTGCTCTTGATGACTCGAATAATCTTGCGATTGCTTATTAAAAACATTAAATTTGTAACTGTAATGATTGTCCGTCTGTTGATTATTTCCATGTTCTATTGGTTTTCGTATTATGTAGGTTGTATCAACTTGCTTCAAATTATTATCCTCAGAGACGTAAACCTTATAAAAACAATTCAAATTCAATTAAACTCCAATTAAAATCCAATTAAAATCCAATTACAATTGAATAAACAATCAATTAAAATTAAATAAATATTTAACTAACATTCAAATAATAAAAAATATTTTTATTAATTTCAATTTAACTTTAAATTTCACTGCCAATTCCGTATTTCAAAAAAAAAAATATTTTACTTTATTCCAATAATCCCGATTTAAAGTTTTTGTAAAATTTAATTATTTCCAAAATATTCTTTCACATTTTTCATCAAAGACACGAATATTTAAAAAAAATGCAATACAATTTTTTAAGCTATAAAATTTTATTTCAATAAAAATTGCCGAAATTTACAATTGTCCAACAATTTTTCAATTAATTACTAATTATTTTGAAAATGTAAATTATTTCCAAAAATTATCAAACTGTAACTTCTCAAAAATTCAATTCTCCAGAATTTTCAACTAAAATGCTATTCTAAATAAATTATTTTCAATCATTTTTGAGAATTCAATTATTCAGGAAAAAAGAATGTTGATTTATAGAATACAATTTTAATCTAAATTATTTTTAATTCTATTTTACGAAATTTTTATTTGTAAGAAATTTTTCAATTAATTTTAAATTTAAAAATTTGAAAAAAAAAATTTTTTTAATTTAAAAAAAAATCAATTAAAATTTTTCGAATAAGTGAATTTTTAAGAATTTTCAAAATTTAATTGTTTCTAAAAATGTCTTCTAATAACCCTTCGAAAATTCAATGTTTTTTCACAATTGTTTCTAATTCCATTATTGGGAATAATTTTTAGAAAGTTCACTAAGAATAAAATTTTCAATTTTATTTAACGAAATTCTGATTTGTCGACAAATTTTTCATTTAATCTTGTATTCAAACATTCAATTAATTTAAAAAAAAATTTCAATTAAAAATTTTCGAAAAACTAAATACTGGTAAAAATTTTCAAATATACATTTTTTTTAATGTATCTACTATAAATCTTTTAAAATTTAATTAATTTAAAGAATTTTTAATTGAATTTTTTTCTAAATTAATTATTTTGAGTAATTTTCAGAAACTTGTTTGTGAATTCAATTAATTAGTATTATAAAAAAAAATTTTTTTTTGTATATAAATATTCTACTCGCCTTTAAAATATCTTTTGACATTGAATGCTTTTGATGATGATTCTTTACGCGCGGATGTCGATCCTCAATTGTAATGCCTTCTTTGTTTAAACGGTTCAAAGCTAATCTATCGTGTTTGAATGCCTCTTCAGGGATTTTTCCCCCTAATGCCGGAAGTACTTGTTCTCGAAAAATTTGTCTCTTCTCCTGAAAAAAGAAAAATGGAAAAATTATAAGTAAACGAAAAAAAAATTTTTTTTTATTATTAAATTATGAAGGAAAAAATATTTATCAAAACATTTTCATTGTTTTAGTGAAGAATGGAAAAAATATACATAAAATATTTTCATTAGTGAAGAAAGGAAGAAAAAATGTTCATAAAATATTTTCATTTAGGAAAAAAAACAAAAAATGTGACACGTCGCGAAGAAAAGTATCTAAGAAGCATAACTTTAATTTTACAGGAGGAGGAAAAAAGGAAAGAGAAAATTAACTCTTAACATGAATTTCCCTCTTTCTTAAATTTTTATTAGAAAAATATTTGAGAATATTTTTTCATTAGTGAAAAAATGTAACGCGTGGCAAAGAAAAGCGTCTGAGAGGCACAACGTCAATTTTACAGGAGGAGGAAAAAAGGAAAGATCAGAAAATATTACTAAAAAAATATTAACAAAAGAAAAAAATTTTCATAACTAAAAAAATAAATTATTCATATAAAATATTTTTAATTCTTTTTTATTTATTTTTTTATGGGAATAATTTATTCATTGTATATGTATACCTTTGCATAAAGAGAAAAGTAATGATAGATAAAAACCTTGTCAGCAAGTGTCTGAGCCAATAGGTACATGATTGTAAAATATATACTGCATGATGCCCATTCAGATTTCTTCATCCTGCTGTTCTGTACCATATCCTTAGATTATGTTAACTTTCCCTATAAAGATGCTTAGAGTTACGTATAATCTGCAAATGTTTTTACACGCCATATAGAACGTAATTTACAAACACTTTATTGAACACTAAAACATAAAATTTAAAAAAAAACCTACTCTATTTTTTGCTCTATTTAAAAATTTAATTACTTTTCACAAATTACGTACATAATAATAACTAATAATTTAAAATTGAATTTCAAATTAGAAACAATAATATTTAATTTATATATTTTTTAACCTGCTGTAATTAAATCTGAAAATTGTCATTTGCTTAGCAAAAGCGAAAACATTTTTTGCTTCTTCTTCGAAAAGAAAATATAGTATTATAAAAATATTACAACTATTTGTAAAAAAAAAAAATAATAAAAAAACTCTTTGCTTAGAAAAAACGAAAACAAATTTTTGCTTCTTCTTCGAAAAGAAAATATATTATTATAAAAATATTACAACTATTTGTCAAAAAAAAATAATAAAAAAACTCTTTGCTTAGAAAAAACGAAAACAAATTTTTGCTTCTTCTTCGAAAAGAAAAGATATTATTATAAAAATATTACAACTATTTGTCAAAAAAAAGTCAATAAAAAAACTCTTTTGTTTCTTGAATAAGAGAAAAGAAATAACTATTTGTCAAAAGAAAGTCAATAAAAAAAATTCTTTTGTTCCTCAAGTAAGAGAAAAGAATAAACGAAAAATAAAGAAAGAAAAGATGAAATTACTAAGAAAAATATTTTTTCCAACACAAACGCCATGGAAAAATAAAAAAATGCCACTAAATCATTATCAATAGGAAATTACGTGTCTATTGAAAACATAAAATACAAAGTGAATGGATCTCTGCAATCTAGATTGACGATCTTACAGAAGATGGTACACGTTATTCCTTTCACAAAAAAACAATCACATTCCGTTTCGTTAAATAATATAGTCTATTCTCACTAATTATCTCCATTTGATTACGTCTATGCATTGTTCTCATCATATCTTCTATATTGAATAACTAAAGTTCAAAAATTATTAATGTGCGAAATAAAATAATCTTTCGCAACAAAAAAACAAATAAAATAATCAACCCCTTTCATTTTCTATAATATTATAAAAGTAAGAGAAAAAAAACCAAACTTTCTGTTTTCTTAAAAATTACCAATTGAACAAAATTTTTCACAGTATTATTTAATCAAAATGAAAAAAACATATTTAAACGAAGATTTTTATTATGAAGTATTATATTTATGTTCTATTCTTTACAACTATTTACATATTTTAACTCTTATAATTATTAACATTTTGTCATTTATAATAAGTTTTAATTTTATATTTCAGTAAAAAAAAACTCTTAGACATTGAAGGAAAAATTTAACTGCTTCAATTGCATCAGTTAAATGTTTTTCTTCTTTCAACAATTACTTTTTAACTATCAAATAAATATTTACTTGAATCAAATTATTTTTATTTGAGTCAGTAAAATGGTATTTTACTTCAAATACTAAAATCCTTGGTTCGTATACAATTTATTTTATTGATATAAAAATTATTTGATATTCAAAAAAAAATTTATTTGGTAAATTCAATTTATACTTTACATTTACATTAACATTAACATTAACATTAACATTATTATTATTATTATTATTATTATTATTATTATTATTATTATTATTACACTTTAATTGTATAATTTTTTAAGTTTATAATTTTAAAAAATAAATAATTACATTAACTATTATTATATAGCAATAATTATCAAATAGATATGAATAAAATAATTAGAAAACAACAAAAATAATTGATAATAATCGAATTTTTTTAAAAATAATCCGATTTTCATTGAATTCTTTTGAGAAATTTTATTATTTAAGAAAACAATTAAATTGTTTCAAGGACTTTTTAAAAATATTTTTAAAAATCATTGTATAATTTAGACGAATTTAATTATAATTATATTAAAAATAATTAAACTCGTATAAAACTATAATCAAAATTTTTCAATGTAGTTCAATTTCTTGGAGAAATTTTATTGAAATTCCATGGAAAAGAATAGAATTCTTGTAAAAAAATTTAATTACTTTTAAAAATAATTAAATTGCTTCAGGAATTTTTAAAATATTTTTAAAAATCATGATATAATTTAGGCGAATTTATATAAAATTTTATTAAAAGTAATTAAACTCGTACAAAAATATTATCAAATTTTTTTAATATAAATCAATTTCTTCGAGAAATTTTATTAAAATTCCATGGAAAAGAATAGAATTCTTGTAACAGAATTTAATGATTTTTAAAAATAATGAAATTACTTCAAGGAATTTTAAAAATATTTTTAAAAATCATGATATAATTTTGACGAATTCAATTAAAATTTTATTAAAAGTAATTAAACTCGTACAAAAATGTTATCAAATTTTTTTTAATATAAATCAATTTCTTCGAGAAATTTTAGGGAAAAGAATAGAATTCTAGTGAGGAATTTCATTATTTATGAAAAAGATTTAATGATTTGAAAGAATTTTTTAAAAATATTTTTAAAATTAATTATATAATTCAGACGCATTTAATTATAATTATATTAAAAATAATTCAACCCATATAAAAATGTTATCAACATTGTTTAAAATAATTCAATTGTTTCGAGAAATTTTATTGAAATTATATTGACAATAATTTAAAGGTGATTTGAATTGAATTCCTGCGAGTAATTTTATTATATTTATAAAAATAATTGAATTGCTTTCAAAACCATGATTAGTCGAATTTAATATTACAATTATATATAAAAATAATTGAATCCATTAAAATTTTATCAAAACTTTTATTAATAATTGAATTTTTCCAAAAAAAATTTACTTAATAATTTTAATTTTTTAAGAATAATCCAATTCGTTCGAGAGACTTTATTGAAAATATAATTGAAAATAATTGAATTCCTACAAAGAATTTAACTATATTTAAATAGTAATTGAATTGAATTTTACTCTAGTTGAAGCCAATTCTAATTTGTTTTAAGATATTTTACAAATTTTTTAAGTTTTAAAATCTTTTACTAATTAATTTTTTTATTGCCGATATAATTATATTTTTTGTTAATTGTAAGGTATGTTTGTTTTTAAATTCTATTTTGTATTAAATTTAATGTTTTAAATGCTGAAATAGTCTAATAACAATAAATCTATTATATTTTTTTTGTATTTTTAATTTTATTTTAATGTTAAGTATTTTTTATATTCTAGTGATAATTATATAGTAATGATAACAATGATAGTAATAATAATAATAATAATAATAATAATAATAATAATAATAATAATAATAATTTATTAAAATAATTCGTATCTATTCATATAATGAGTTCTAAATTTAATTTTGAATTTATATTTGTAAAATTTTCCAAGAAATAAAAAATGTTTTAGAAAATTGTTTTTTTTTATCACTGAGAGTATTCGTAAAAAATAGCTGCAAATGAAAAATATTTTAACCATACCTTCGAGCTTTTTCCAATGCAAAATTAACACTTAAGGTAGGAAGAAAAGTCAGTTCTAACATCACAATATAATTAACATTCAAGTAGAATTCAAACCCGATTTAAGCGACACTCAATCACTTTAAATTTTCGATTTTTATTTATAGAAAGATAAATACTGACGCTTACTGCAAGAATCTTCTATGCAATGAGATTAGATGAGAAGCTGAAGAAGAACGTGAAATTCGCATAAAATACTTTCACTGTTTGGTCGAGAGTATGCACACAAAATGTATCTTTCAAATCCCAACCCTTGTATAACAGCTCATCCTGAGTATTCCTTTCAATCTGAAAAAAGAAGAAAAAAAAACTCAATTAGAAAATTATATTTTTCTGTTATTTTTTTGCAATTATTCAGTTAACATTCGATCATTTTTTTCTAAACAAATAAATTTTGGTATAAAACCGCAAGAATTAGAAATAACCACTGGGAAAAAAATTTATTTTCAATTCAATTTACTGATTACTTTACTATTTGCAAACGAATATTTGCCTGAATTGAATAATATTTATTTTAAATCAAATAAATTTTATTTTTGAACCAATAATTTTAGTGCTTAAGTGTTTGAAGCAAATACCGTTTAACTTGACTCAACAATTATTCGATCCAAGTAAAAATTTATTTGGTGCACGGAAACACTTATTTGATGTAAGAAAATATTTATTTAGATCATGAAAATATTTCATACAAGTAAATATTCATTTGATTCAAGTGAATATTTATTTGCTAATCAACAATTAATCAGTTATTTAAATCAAACAAATTTTACCTTGTTACATTGTATTATGAATTTCCAAAACAAATAGAAAATTGAAGCGATTTTTAAATAATTGCGCATTAGAAAAAATAATTTTAAAAAATATTCATTAGTCAAACATAATGTTTTGTCAGGAGAATTATTTTTTCACATATTCTAGAATCATTGTCAAACTAATTTGCAAGTCACCTCTGTTAACATATCTGCCATATAAAATAGACGAGTAATAAGCACTTTGTAGAAAAAAATAATCTGAAGAACGACAATATTCATTTTCTTCAGTCCAATCTTTGTCTATGAGATTAAGGCAAAAATAAATTTATCACAAAATTCTTTTTTCATTAAAATTAAAATTCTTTACAATAGTTTACTAATTTTTGAAAAAAAAAATTTCTTCAATTAAAAAAAGAAACAAATAAATCATGAATCGGTGGATTGGAAAAGTGGCCGTTGTGACGGGAGCTTCGTCTGGAATTGGTTTGTCAACATCGCAATATTTGGTGAAAGAAGGAATGATTGTCGTTGGACTTGCAAGAAGAAAAGAAAAAATGGAGGTAACAAATAATAAAACAAATAAATAAAAAATAACAAATAAAAAAAACAAGTAATAAGAAATAATAACAAATAATGTTACAAATAATATTAATTAATATTCATTTATTTTTGTTTCCATCATTTCTATCATAATCACCATTTTAATAAGAATCATTTTGACCAAACTTTTTTTAAAGAAAGAAAAAAATTTATTCCATCCAAATTACTCAAAATTATTTAATTCAAATAATTGACTAATTATTTTTATTTATTAATATAAATTAATATAAATTAATATAAATTAATATAAATTAATATAAATTAATATTAATATTTATTAGTAATGAATAATATTTATTTTAATAATTTTTATTTAAATCAAATTAAAGCAGTTTTATTATTTCATCATCGAAAAAAAAATTTATTCAATTCAAATAATCGACTATATTTGTCTATTCTCATAAAAAAATGCAAATCAAATAATTTACATTTATGACAAATAAATTATTTATTTGAATCAAGAATTTGATTCAAATTGATATTTGAAGCAAATACCAATTTTAATCACTAAAAATAAATATTTATCTGATAGAGACACAATGAAACGTTATTTGAATAAATAAATTTTTTTTCAGTGAATGAATGAAATGAATAATTAAATAAAATTATAAATGTCATTTAACTGACTTAACGGTATTTGAATCATTATGACGTCACAATTTTGTAAAAAGCACGCGATTTAAAATTGTGATGTCATAACGGTTCAAATGCCCTTAAATTAAAATTATTATCTCTTATACACCCAGAGAAAAATATTATTTAAACCAAATATATTTTATTTGACTTAAATAAACGTATATTTCTCTCAAAATTAACTAGACTTTTTATTTGTTTTAAATAAAATTTTTATTTGACATAAATAAAACATATATTTGAGTCAAATAAAATTTATTTGAAACAAATAAAAAGTCTAGTTGGTTCTGAGACAAATATACCATTTCTCTGGGTGCATAGACAAATAAATATTTTTTGATTAATTAATTAATTATTATTAATAAATTATTATTATTAACTATAATAATCTTCGTAGTATTTCGTTCATTTATTCTGTCCGCAGATTGAACTATTGAAGTAAGTTATAGTTATTCTTTTGTTTTTTATACGTTTTGATAGAAAATAGTACCATTATAATAATCGTAAGTTTCCTTTCCGTTAGCAAATTATCTGTATTCATTTGTTTTTTTTTTTTTTTGAAAATTAATTTTTGTGGGTTATTGTCATTTTTTTAATGTCAAAAAGAAACCAAAAAAACTCGTTTTATTTACTTCACAAAATTGACAAAAATTCCATTCCATATTTTTTATTTTCCTGACTTTTTCCTAATTTTCATCAAAAATATTCACTTTTTTCTTATCCTGCTAATAAATTGAATTTATGCTACGAATTTTATTATTTGTGAACGAATTTTAAATAATTTAATTCTTGCGAAGAATTTAAAAAAATATGTGAAAATAATTGAATTTTCAATGAAAAATGTTATTATTTATAAAAATAATTGAATTTTCAATGAAAAATGTTATTATTTATAAAAATAATTGAATTTTCAATGAAAAATGTTATTATTTATAAAAATAATTGAATTTTTCAGAAGAATTTTATTATTTACAAAAATAATTGATTTCTTTAGGCAAATTTTGTTATTTATGAAAATAATTGAATTTTCTTGAAATATTTTATTATTTATTAAAATAATTAAATTCTTGCAAAGAATTTTTAAAAAAATTTTGAAAATAATTTAAATTTTCTGAAGAATTTCATAAATTTTAAGAAAAATTGACTTTTTTTGAAGAATTACATTTTTTCTAAGGATTTTGTAATTTATAAAAATAATTGAATTCTTTCTAGAAATTTTATTTATAATTGTTGAATAAATAATTTAATTACTTTCGAAGAATTTTAATATTTATAAAAATAATTTAATTCTTTCAAAGAATTTTATTAATTAGGTAAATGATTAAATTCTTGCGGCGAATTTTATTAAAATTGATGAAAATAATTGAATATTTTCCTAGAATTGGTTATTTTATAAAAATAGTAGATATTGAAAATCATTAAAATGTGAAAAGTTTTTAAAGATAATTAAATTTTACAAAGAATTCTATTAAAAAATTTGGAATAATTGAATTTCGGTGGGAAATTTTATTAAATTTTTTTGAAAATAATTGGATTTTCCAAAAAAACATTTTATTATTTATGAAAATAATTGAATTCTTGCGAACGATTTATTAGAATTTTTTTAAATAATGGAATTTCCAAGAAGAAATTTATTAATTTTAATAATAATTGAATTATTGTGATGAATATTGTTATTTATGAAAATAATTGAATTTTGAAAAGAATTTTAATGAAATACCTCAAAATAATTGAATTTTCGGGAGTAATTTATTATTATTTAAAAAAAAATTTTATTAAAATTATATTTAAAACAATTAATTTCTTTCGAATAATTTTATTAAATTTTTGAAAATAATTGAATTATTGCGGAAAAGTTTATTAAAATGTTTAAAAAGAATTGAATTTCTGTTGAAAATTTTATTACTTTTGAAAAGAATTGAAATCTTCATAAGAATTTTATAAACATTGTTTTAAATAATGAATTTTTAAATGTCATGAAGATTTTATTAGTTTAAATAATTGAATTCTTGTCAAAAACTTTATTTGTGAAAGTAACTGAATTTTACGATTATGAAAATAATTAAATTCATGCTTAGAATTTAATCAAAAATTTTTTTGAAAAAATGGAATTTACATGAAAAATTTTATAATTATTAAAAGTAATTGAATTATTGGTAAAAATAAATTGCATAAAATTTTGTTAAATAAAATTGATTTTTTTCAATATTAGCGAATTAAAAGTAGTAAAAATTCTCTAAAAAAATATTGTTTATATTCTTTGTTCGGAAAGTTAAATACCTCTATATAGCTAATAATTTTTTTACCTTCTCTATTCTGTAGAATAATTAAAATTTTCGCAATGAAGTTTTTTTTTAATTTAGGTATCAGATAACAATTTTTGTGAAATTCAATTTTCCTCGTACAAGAAAGTTTAACTATTTTCAATTTTGAAAATCTGATGCCAAATTTGAAATTATTATCGAAATTTGTTAAAATTTTTTTTTTTTATATACTTTAAAGTTTAAAAATATAATATATTTTGAAAATTTAATTCTAATTAGTTTTTCAGTTATGTGTCATAATAAGTATTTCTTTAAAAATAACTTAAATTAAAATGACGTGAAATTGTTTACAATAAACATTGCAGCACAACATTCCCGCGCGCTTGCGCCCGGATAATTTTGCTAGTTATTATTATATATTACATTATTATTATTATTATTATTATTATTATTATTATTATTATTATTATTATTATTATTATTATTATTATTATTATTATTATTATTATTATTATTATTATTATTATTATTATTATTATTATTATTATTATTATTATTATTATTATTATTATTATTATTATTATTATTATTATTATTATTATTATTATTATTATTATTATTATTATTATTATTATTATTATTAACAATTATTAAATATTATTTACTTTTATTTAATTTTTATTATATTATTTTATAAATATTCCTTTCTTATTAATATTTACACTGTTTTATATTTATTACATTAGATTTTAAAAAAATGTTTGATTCAAGTACCTAATCGATTATTTGTCTATTAAATAAAAATTAAATATTTACTTGAATCAAATAATTTTTAATAATTAAATCCAATTAATTAATTTTCATCACTTTTTAATCTAATTAAATAAATATTTTTTACATTTCTATAATCATGTTAATCAAAGTTATGATAATAATATATAAATATAAATAAATATATAAATAAAAATAAAATATATAAATAAATAATCAAAGTAATAATAATAATAATAATAATTCTCAATAAATTTAAAAATTAAACTAAAAATTAAACAAAGTATGAAAGATATTAAAAATAATATTTTTCCTTCACTATCCAGGACGAAATGAAATCATTTGAAGGGAAGGGAAAATTTATAGCCAGAGAATGTGACGTTTCAAATGAGACACAAATTGTAGAAACATTTAAATGGATACATCGCACTTTGGGCGGAGTTCATGTGCTTATAAATAATGCTGGACTTATGACTACATCAACTATGTTTGGTACAAGAAAAAATTGATGAAATAAAAATTAAAATTGAAAAATATGCTTTCTTAATCAATCTGCGTATTTATAGTTTAAAAAAGTTTAAGTTTAGTTTTTAATTATAATTAATTTTAATTACACATAGTTTCTATTTTAAATTAATTTCTCTTTTCTCAATGACAAATTTTATTAATTAACAGAAGCGGAAAGAGAAGTAATGAGTAAAATAGTTAACGTCAATATAATGGGATTGCTGTACTGCACACTGGAGGCTGTGAAAATAATGAAAGAATTGGGAACAGAAGGTCACATTATTAACATAAACAGGTATTATAAGTGTCTTTTAGAAAACCACTTCAATTTATATATTTACTCTGCTTTATATAGATGTTTCTTCATTTTCACAATAATTACTTTATTGGACTTAAAAAAAATGTTTAAATTTTTGTATTTATTATCATTTTCAATATGTTAAATAATTTAATATTCAAATAGAATTTTAATAAAAATTTTTAATGTAATTGAATTAAATCGAAGCGAATTTTTTTTTATACATTTGTTGTTAATTAAATTTTCAAAAAGAATTTAATTTAAATAATATTAAAAATACAAATGAATGTTTGTAATTAATTTTATAATTTTCAGAAATAAATTAAATTCTCAGTGAGAATTTATTGCAAATTTTGAAAATAATAATTGGATTATTCTCGTGAAAAATTTAATTATTAACGAAAATGTAATTGAATTATTTTTTTTTTTAGAATTTTATTAAAATTTTTTTAAAAAAAGAAATTGTTTGGAAGAATTTCATTAAAATCTGTGGAGAAATTTTTCTAACATCCATTAAAATTTTTAAAGATTTTAAAAATAATCGATTTCCAGCGAAAAGCAATTAAATTGTTTTAAAAAATTTCATTTTTTTAACTATCGAGTTTTTTCTAATAATTCCAAATAAAAATTTCGAAAATAATTTAAATTCAGAAAGAATTTCTTTTACGTTTTTGAAATAATTGTGTGTTTTTTTAATAAATGAGGAGCAACTTTTCAAAAGTTGATAAATCCATTTTTCAAAAAAATTGAGATAAACATATATTTAGAATTTTAAAATTCTTAGAAATCGATTTATCACTGTTCAATTTAAGAAAAAAAATTTGTTACCAAAGAATTTTCAATTTAAAATATATTTTAACCTAACCTTGATAATTTTTAATTT
This sequence comes from Leptopilina drosophilae, assembly GCA_032873175.1. Lineage (NCBI taxonomy): Eukaryota > Metazoa > Arthropoda > Insecta > Hymenoptera > Figitidae > Leptopilina > Leptopilina drosophilae. The sequence goes on from CM065479.1 coordinate 54,153,316, forward strand.
TAATTTTTTATAAGAAAAAATTACCAAAACCTTGAAATTCCTTCATTACAATAAATTTTAATTACAAACAAAGCTTTTTAAATAGAAAAATATTTAAAAATAAAGAATTTATTACATTTTTTCTACATTAAAATTATTTTTAATGGTTATGTGAGAATTGTCATTTGTTTAAATTTCTCGAAATGACAAAATTTGGATTTATCAGATTTTGAAAACTTGCTCCTCAAATGTAATTTAAAAATTAAATAATAAAATAAATTAAAATAATTTGTAAATTCTTTTTTGATTTTAATTGAAATTTTTTGCCAAAAAAATTGAATTCTTTAAATTTTTTATAGCACCTAAATATCTTCGAAGAGTTTTAATAAAAATTTAATAAAATGTGTAATTGAATTCTTTTAACAATTTTTTTTTTAAATTCTATTAAAAATAATGAAATTCATGCGAAAAAGTTTATTTAAATTTAGGAAAGTAATTCAATGATTAGATGATTTATCTTATTTTTAAAAGTAATTGAATTCTTTCCATAAGTTTTATTGAAGTTTTTTAAGAAAATAATTGATTTCCCATGAAATGCTTTATTATTCATTAAAATAACTGAATTCTTATACAGAAATTTATCAAAAAAAATGTTAAATAATTGAATTTTTTTATATTTCAAAAAATAATTGCTTTCTTGAGAAGAGGTCTTTTATTTATTAAGAAATTCAAGTCATTAAAAAATTTTCTTTAAATTTTAAAAGTATTATTTCAAAAAATTTTACCTAAAGTGCATCGAAAATAATTGAATACAAGGAATTTTATTATTTATTCAAATAATTCAATATTCAAAGAATTTTGAAAAATTCTTATTATTATAAATGAACAATAATAATTAATTTGTTAATTACTTAATAAGTGTATTTCTAAAAAATTTGGAATATTTCAAAAATTAAAATATTAAACAAATTAAATTAATTAAATTAATTGAATGTTTAATTTATTATTAAATATTGAACAAGAATATTTTTTTCAATAATAATTATTATTTTATATTATTATTATTATTATTATTATTATTATTATTATTTATTGTTATTATTAATTTAATAATAATTTTTTTTATATCGCGTTTCGTAATATTTGCTAGTTATATAAAATAATTTTTGGGTAACATTTGTTATTCATTATTTATTATATTTTCCGTAAATTTTAAATAAAAAAAAATTTATATATAAAAAAATTATTTCAGCATTGTAGGACATAGAATTCTGAGAAATAAGGACATGGTTCTTAATGTTTATCCCGCGACAAAACATGCCGTCACTGCATTAACAACAACAATGGAAGTAGAATTGTTGGGTTCCAAAATAAGATGTACAGTGAGTATAAATTAAAATATTTTATTTATTCAAATTTTCCATTTAATTTTGTTATTTATATTTATAAATAACAAATAAAATATTAAATATAACAAAATATTTATAATATAATAATATAATATAATAATATAATATTATATAATAATATAATATAATAATATAATATTTTTATTTATAATATAATAAAATATTTATTTTTAATTATTTTAAGAAAAAAATTGAGGAAGAAATTAAAAATTTGTCTCACTTTCAGAGCGTCAGTCCGGGTTTAGTTAAAACTGAAGTTTTTGAAGCCAACACTGGCGAAGAAAAAAATATAATTGGAACTTTAGATCAATTGCCAAATTTACTACCAGAAGATGTTGCTGACTCGATTGTTTATATTCTGGGCACAAATCCCCGCGTTCAAATAACTGAATTAACAATTAGACCTCTTGGCGAAGTGTTTTAGTCTTTATTTCGAATTTCTTTTGTTTTCCTCCGAAAATTGAAGAATTGCATATCTAACGCTTAATAAAAAAAGTTGTTAATGAAGAATGTTAGTAAACGGGTCATAAATAAATGTTCTTAAATTAACAATTTTATCAACAATTTAATCAACAATTAAATCAATAATTAGATTAACAATTTAATCAGCAATGAAACAATTAAATTAATTAAATTAATTAAATTAATTAAATTAATTAAATTAATTAAATTAATTAAATTAATTAAATTAATTAAATTAATTAAATTAATAATAATTGTATAATTAATAAATGTTGACATAAAAAAAAGTCATTTTGTTCGTTCTAATTTTTGAATTTAGCGCCTTTTATTCAATTTTCCAGACTACCAACCTTCATACGTTATTTAAACTCCTAGACTTTCGATATTGAAGAAAATATTTCATCTACGATAAATTATTTATTTCTAGAAATTTCTTTGAATTTATCATTATTTTTTTTAGAAATAAATGAAATAATAAAGAAATTCAGAAAGAAATTAATAGAAATATACTTTAAGTGGAAATAATTGGCACCACTGACGCCATGAGGCATTGCGATCATGCGCAGTCAGTGCTCGTGGAAACAGCTGAAAAGTGACAAAAATGGAAAGAATTTAGTGTTTTGGTGAACAACACACGATACTCGATTCTAAAATTAGTTTTGAATAATAGTAAAAGCAAATTTCTTTTAAACAAAAAATAAGTGCAAAATGGCTGGTGGTAAAACTGCTCAGGGTGGATTTCAACCGGTACGTTTATTATAATTTACCGTATTTTGTACATTTTCTTTATAGAGAAATTCAAATAGTGTTTTTTTTAAAAACATGATACATATAAACATTTTTAATTAAAGGACTCAGATGTACACATTACCTTTGAGGATCAACAGAAAATTAATAAATTTGCCAAGCAAAATGCAAAAATGGAGGATTTCAAAGAGGAACTGAAAGTTAAACAGGTATGTTTGGTTATAATATCAATACCGTGAACTTAACCTCAAAATTAGCTATATCGATAAATATATATATATATATATATATATATATATATATATATATATATATATATATATTAAATTTCCAGGATTTTGTTTAAAATAACTGGAGATTTTTATTAAAAAAACATATATAAAATATTAGATTTACGCTTACTTTATTTATTTATGTTAACTTCATTTATTTATTTATTTATTATTAGAGTGATCTACAAAATTTAGAAGACGCTTGTGACGAAATAGCACTTCTAGATGATGATGTTAAAATTCCATTTCAATTTGGAGAAGTATTCATAGCTCAAGGTCTCGAAAAAACTCAGGTTTGTTTAATCGAATGATAATTACAATTCCAAACAACAAAAACAAGTACAAATAAAATTTATAAAATTTAAATCTTTCCATTTAAATCATCATTGAAAACAAACTGTGAAATGCATTAGAAACCGAAAAGGCTGTAAAATTAGTATTTCAGTTTAAAGTTTTGAATTAAAAAAGTGACGACTTTTTTTTACCACGTTTTTGCTCTTTTTAAATTCCACGACTTTTACAGGTTATCGTGGATTAAAAAATTAAATTCTTCCCACGTTTTTAAAACAATTATTGTTAATTAGAAACTTATAGCCAAAAAATTCAATACTTAAATAAAAATTTTACTAATATTCTACAAGAATATTCAACTATTTTTCGAAAAAATTTTAAATTTCAAAAACTCATTGCAAAATTTCAATTATTTTTAATACAATTTCCATCGAATTTCTCAAAAAATAGAATTATACTTTAGAATTTTATTAAAACTAGCAAATGATACGCGCGCGGAACGTAGTATTTAATTTGATACTGTTATACAAATTACAAAATTTTTTATTAACAAACATAAATTTTTTAAATAATTTCATAATCAAAATTTAAAAAAAATCACTTTTTAAGTACAAAATTATTTATTACTGTTCATATTGTCAAAAATTTTATTGAAATTTCACGAAAGAATTTCAATATTTCTTAAAATTTTAACAAATCTTTCTAAATAAAAATAATTAAATTATTTTAAATAGTAAAATTTTTCGCAAGAATTCAATTATTTTTAATACAATTTAAAAAAAATTCTTCTCCATAAAATTTTAATTATTTTTAAAATGTTTAATTAAAATTATTAAAGGAACTCCATTATTTGACAAAAAAAAATCGAAGAAATTCTGCAAAAAGAATTTAATTAGAATTTTTAAAAATTTAAACAAAATTCTCCGCGAGATTTAAGTTATTTTCCTAAATAGTGGAATTTTGTGAAGGAATTCTCTTATTATTAAATTTTTTGATAAAATTGTTTGCAATAATTCGATGATTTTCAATACATTAATTAAAAAATTTAAAATATTTGAAAAGAAAAATTACAAAAAAGTTAAGAAACAAAAAATCAAACAGCAACTATAACAATTATGATTACGAATTAAAATTACAATTTATATTCTTATTCATTATAAATTAATCAATAATCTTTGTCAACTATTAAAAGAATATAATTGATAGTTAATTAAAGATATACAATTTTTATTCTTAATTATTTTCAGTATCAAATTTAAAATAGAAAAGAATGAAAGAAATTTTCATGATTTTGATTGTATTATTCATAAAGATAATTGAAATTTTGACTAAAATCTTTGTAAATTTTTTAACATAATTTCATTTTTGCGAAGAGTATTACTTTTTTATTACTCTTTTTTTTATTATTTTTTTTATTGAAAATAATTGAAATTCTTGAGACTAATTTTATTAAAATTCGTTTCAAATAATAAAATTATTTTTGTGAAATTTTTTTAAAATAATAAACATTGAAAATATCTAAATTGAATATTATTATATATTAAATTATCAATGGAGATTAATATTGATTAATTTTAAAATTTGTTAATCAGTGAAAATAAAAAATTAGTCAAGAAAAGTCAGGAAATTCTGAAAATATAATTTTGCAGCCCTATAAAAATTGTTGAAAAATTAATTGTAATAAAAAAAAATCCGATTTAAATCAAATAAATCGCATTGTTTTGATTTTAAAAAAATCATAATTTTTATCAACCCTGCAAATAAAATAAAAATATTCAACTCCATTAAATATTTATAATGTTCCACAAAAGTTTTGAACGTTCAAAGAAATTCCTGAATAAAAATAACGAAATGCTTTATTTATAATTTTTTCCCCAAATTAATAATAAAAAAATTATTCAAATCATTTTTTACATAAAAATATAAATCGAAAACTGCTTTTTCTTATAAATCGTTGATTATAAACGTTGTAAATTTCACAAACGTTTCTTTTACACATGAAGCAAAATTATTGCTATAGAATTTTAAAAAAAAATTTTTCGTTCGTCTCTACTTTCAGAATTTTAGAAACATAATTTAATTAAATTTGTTTTTTTTAGAGCTCCCTAGAACAAGCTAAAAAGAAGAAACAAGCCGAGATATCCACATTGGAAACCAAATGTGCTAGTCTAAAGGAAGAAATGACCGAATTGAAAGCACAGTTATATGCCAAATTTGGAAGTCACATAAATTTAGAGGCAGAGGAAGACTAAGGATTATGTCATTTTCTACAGTAATTAAAAAAACAATGCACAGATTACATTTTATACAGTATATTTAATTGGAAATTCTCATTATTTTACAATTAGAATTAAAAACGACTATTTACAACAATTTGAAACTTAGAATTATTTTTTCTTTTACTCTTGTAATACTCACCCATTGAAATGCAAACATCAGCAAAGTTCAATTTTCTTTAATTAATTTGAAAGATATTTTTAAAATTGTTCTTAATTTTAAAAATCGTTAATTTTAAAAATAATCACTAAACAAATTAAAATTAAAAATTAAAAAAGAATTAAAATTTAAAAAGAAAATTCTAAATGTGATGAAACATTTTTTTTTCATTTTTATCTATGCCATACTTATACTTATCTTCGAAAGTAATTTAAATTTTGCCAATTCTATTTATTGATGTAAAATAAGATTTCCCACTACCTTTCTCCTGAGGATAATTTTAGTTTCACCTCGTAGCATTTTACAATTAGTGCGTTGACCGCTCTTGCCCATTTAGCTCAATTTTAGCTAAGAACACTTTTCAGCTGTTTGTGAAACGCGAAATTTGAATATCGGATTATTAAAAGAAATAATGTAAGTTTAAAAATATATTTTTTTCAATTTAAATACTATCGGGAAATTTTATTAATTAATAAAATATTAAATATTTTACTTTGTTCCTATTGTTTTCTTTTATTTTACACGAATATAAAATATTAAATTTTCAAATAATAAATTGCAATGTTCTTGAACAATTTTCAGATAAAGTTTGTTTCTGTGATTATTATTATTAATTTCAATAAGAACGAGATGGAGTTGGTAAAATCGTTGATTTTCAATTTAATACAAAACAATTCACAAGCCGGTTATGGTTTACAAAAGGAGAGTGAGGCACTTATCAGTTATGTTTTGCAAAATATGTCCAAATCGGCATTACCTGATGTTGAGCCAGAAATGAAAAATGAGGAGGATTCGTTACATTATCGAAATGAAGGTAGATTTCCAAATTGAGTTTTCTTTTACAATTATAATTTTTAATTTCCGTATTTATTACTATAAGACAATTGTAATATATTTTATATATTTTTTTTATTTTTATTTCTTGTTCTTTTAATTAATTTATTGTATTTTTTAAATTAAAAATTTAATTTATTGCATTTTTTTATTACTTTATATTTTGCTTTTCTTTCATTCTCTTTTTTTTCTCTTTATACTTTTTTTATATCATTTACAGGCCTCGGATAATATGACTTTTTTTACTATTTTCCAAAAATGATACTTTTTTCGAATTGTTTTCTAATAAAATCGACTATTTCGATATTCTTTCATATTTTACAAAAAAATACCACTTTTACAATTCTTTCCATTTTCTTTTAAATTTTAATTAACTATTATTTATTGTAAGTTTTGTATGGAATTTATTATTTATTTATAATTAATTTATTCCATTTGCCGGTCTTTTTGCGCAAAAAATAGAATTTTGCTACAAAAAGTGAAATCATTCATTAAAATAAATTTTTTATATCGGAGAAATCAGGAAATTTTTCCGAAAGTAGTAAAAAAAATATTAAATTTTTTAGAATACTACAAAAAATCAAGTTTTTAATTAACTTTGAAAATTTTATAAAACTTCAACTCTCCATGAATTTTCTTTTTTACCTTAAAAGTTTAAGAAAAAAAAACTATGGAAAATCGCAGCTGCAATTTTTGCATTTAAATAATCGAATTTACGAAGAACTTTCAGAAAATTATACGCACAACATTTGAATTAAAATCAAATGTTAAATAGAAATTCTTGCAAATAATTCAATATCAGAAGTGTTATTAGAAGATATTTTTAGAAACAATAATTAAGTTTCAGAACATTCCAAAAATTCAGTTATTCGAAAAATTAAAATCGAAATTTTTTTCAAATTAGTCCTAGTTGAATTGTTGAATAAAAAAATTAAATTAAAAAAATTAATTGAAAAATTTTCTACTAATAATAATTTCGTAAAATAGAATTGAAAACAATAATTGTATTCTTAGTGTACTTTATTTTATTTATTGAATATTATTTAAGTTCTCAAAAAACATTCAGAAAATTATTAAAAATAATTAATTTAGAAGAGGATTTTTTTTATTAAAACTCTAGAAAATAATTAAAAATTTTAAGAAGTTACAAAAGAAATTTTTAGAATATTAAAAATTGAAATGTAATGGATAAATTTTTGAATTATAGAAATTTCCTAAAATAGAATTGAAAATAATTTAATTTCAAAATGTACTCTATAAATCAGTTTTCTTTTTTCAATAATTAAATTCTCAAAAAAAAAACATTCAGAACATTATTGAAAATAATTAATAATTTTCTGGAGAATTTTGATTAAAAACTAGAAAATAATTGAAAATTTTAAGAAGTTACAAAAGAAATTTTTAAAACTGAAAATTAAAATATAGTGAAAAATTTTTTGATTTATTGAAATTTCCTAAAATAGAATTGGAAATAATTTAATTTAAAATTGAAGTCTATAAATCAGTTTTCTTTTTTCAATAAATAAATTCTCAAATAAAACATTTAGAACATTATTGAAAACAATTAATAATTTTCTGGAGAATTTTGATTAAAAACTTTTAGAAAATAATTGAAAATTTGGAGGAATTACGAAAGAAATTTTTAAAACTGAAAATTAAAATATAGTGGAAAAATTTTTTAATTATCGAAAATTCCTAAATAGAATTGAAAACAATTTAATTTAAAAATTGAAATCTATATAAATCAGTTTTCTTTTTTCAATAAATAAATTCTCAAAAAAGACATTTAGAAAATTATTAAAAATAATTAATAATTTTCTGGAGAATTTTGATTAAAAACTTTTAGAAAATAATTGAAAATTTGGAGGAATTACGAAAGAAATTTTTAGAATACTGAAAATTGAACTATTTTTAATTTCAAATTAAATTTTGTTTCAAATTAAAATCTTTGAATATTTACATTTTTAACAATTTTAATTAAAACTTCTGCACAACCTAATTATTTGAAAAAAAAATTTAATTAAAATATTTTGAATTTAGCTAAATTTTTGAAAATAGAATATAAAAATTTTCAATTAGCAATTTTTTGGAAAATTGAATTTTATGTGTTTTTATTAAGCTTTCTGTTTTTCATTCATTGAATCCTCAAAGAAATTTTTCAAAAATGATTAAAAATAATTTATTTAGAAAAGAATTGGAATTTTTGTTAAAAATTATGGAAAATTGAATTTTTCGGAAGTTGCAGTAGGAATTTTTGTGTATAATCAAATTTCGGGAGTAATTATTAATTACTTGAAAAATTGTCCAACAATTGTAAATTTCGTCAATTTTTATTGAAATAAATTTCATATTTTAAAGAATTTTCCTACAATTTTTTGTTTAAATAACCGTGTTTTTGAAGAAAAGTGTATCTTAAAATTAATCCGAGGCCTTTTTTTTAATATTCGTTTTGTTGAAATTTTTTTATTACTTTATTAGTAATACTTTATAATTTGTTAATAATTGAGAATTGTTTATTGAAATAAAAAAAAAAAACAGGAAATCAACATTTCATTGCTGGCAATGATTTAGAAGCAATTGAGAGTTTTACTAAGAGTCTCGCTTACGCGGACAGTGAGGAATTAATGGGTTATGCACATGCAAATCGTTCGGCAGCTTTGTATCGGAAAAAATATTACAAACACTGTCTGATCGATATAGAAGCTGCCTTATCGCATGGCTATCCAGAAGAGAAAAGAGAGAAGCTAAAAGAACGTGGACAAAAGGCATTAGGAAATATAATAAATTCATCAGGAAATTCCGAATCGTTTGATCCATTTGAAAATGAATCGAACAGTAAAATAAAGAAAAAATTCCCCTTAATTCAAAATATAGAGGATTTAGAGGAACCAAAGGACACTGACTTTCTATTGCCTGGCACATCAAAAATACAATCAGAATGTAAAGACATTAAAGAAAATCTAATACTCACCCATGGTCCAAGTGAAGAGGCATCAGTTGTCAGTAATGGTGTTAATGTACGTTTTTCAGAGAAATACGGTCGTCATATGGTGGCAACACAATACTTTGAACCCGGTGACATCCTTTCTGTAGAAGATCCATTTGCTTACGTTATTTATCAAGACAAGTAAATTCTTCATTCTCTATAAGAAATATTTTCCGTTTTCGTTTTTATAAAGAAAAAAAACGTTTTTCCTTTTTACAGATATTATACACACTGTTTTCACTGTTTAGCAAGAAGTTATAATTTAATTCCATGCTCAAAATGTCCAATTGCTCAGTACTGTTCAGCGAAATGTAAAGAATTAGATTGGAAACTTGCACACAGCATCGAGTGCGATATTTTGCCATTATTGTCAAATTTGCTTAATATCGATAGAGATAAAATTCGTATGCTCTCGAAAATCGTGAGATTTCTTATTATTGCAACAGCAAATGGCACGGCTATCGATAAATTACGTGAGGATCTAAAAATTGCAGAATCAAACAAAGGTTTCAATTTTCTATAAAATCTTATATAAGATTACATTCACAATATACAGAAGTGCAATTTAAATGATAAAATTGAATTTTAAATCATTCCATTTACCACTTTTGTTTTTTTTTTTTTTCATTTTCGAAACATATGAATAGTTTATTCTTTTAAATAATAATTTTGTAAATATAATCTAAATAAATATTGTAAATAAAATCCGTTTGGTAAAAATTCAAAATCGATGATTAAATTCACATTTCACTGTTGATTTTGTAATTTAATGCGGTTGATGAAAAAAATTTTCTTTCTAGATAGGAGGACATCGGGATTTTCGGAAAATGGCATTTTCGATGAAACGAGTGCCAAATCGGCTTTAAGTCTTGCAACAAATATGTCTGCGAGGCCGCCAATTGGAATTAGTGCGTTCGCTTGTCTCTCGGCATTAGCAACAATGCTTTTAGCAACGCAAACCAAATTCTTTGGCAATAAATATCAAATCGATGAATTGAAAAAAATCAGCGAATTACCAGATATTACATTTTGTGGAAGTATTATGTTCAGAGCCAGCGTTATTATGTCTTCAAATAGCTTCTCGGTAAAAATCGTATATTTATTCTACTATTTATAATTATGTTCATATTGTTTAATTATTTATACTATAGTACAAATCTCATTATTCTGAGTTTCTATTACAATATTCAGAGTTATATTTATTCGTATTTATATGCAAAAACTTTTATCAAGATATAATACAAAATTACTTAATGTTAATTCGATAAGAGAATAATTATTACGTTCGTGAATTCTACTATTTGGATTTACGATTATCTGGACGACTACCTGCATCCATTAGTCCGAATAATGGGATTTATACTGTATCCAATTCTCTATATTAATAATCATTGCATTCCCAATGACTGCTCATCGTTTTAAATTCTTTGGTTTTATTCTTTTTTTCGTTTCTTAATTTTGTAAAATAATTTTTCAATAACTTTTCTTTTTAAATGGTTTGAGTTTTAAAAATTAATGAAATTCTAATTTAGTGTTTTGAAAAGTAAATAGTAACCAAAATTAATTAATAAACTTATTTTGAGTTAAAAAGCATGATCTTATTATTTGTAAATTTAATTAAACATTCTAAAGAATAAGAATAGTTACATATATAAATTATTTTATAAAATTTAATTTTAATTAATCCAAAATACGGTTAATGTTGTTTATTTTACAAGAAGAATAAGAAGTTTGTTAAAATTTTTAAATATTATATCAATATGTAGCGTAAATAGTTAAATCAGCATAAAATAGTATTATCAAATTAACTCATTGATATGAAAACTGCGTAATCTTGTATTCGATAACAACAACAATTTAATGCAGTGATCTAACAATTCTAAATTCAAAATTTCTCCTAATTTTACATTAGTACTTTGTACGAATGGGCTCTGCTGACCGGATCCATATCAAATCATGCAGGCAGTCCGATGATGTATTTTGAAAAATCTTGTCAAAAGTAATGAGTATAAGTAATTAACAATAATATCCAACGTTAAAATTAAACCAAAAATAATATTTTACAAAACACAAAAAAAAATTCTACAACCTATCTTTTTGATATAAATTTTAATTGATACAATTTTAATGTTATTTTTTTAAGTTCAAATTTATAATCAAACCAATTTTTTTTAAATTAATCTATTTTAAAAATATTGTTATAAAATATAACGATAACGATTAATTAATGATCGATTTCTTTTTGCTTTAAATAATAATTAAAATCGATCGAGTATTAAAATCATTATTTTATATTAAAAAAATATTGTTACTATGTAACTTCTTAAAAAATTATTTTCATATTCTATTATTATCTATAATTTAAACTAAAATTCATTTTCAAAAAAAATTTTTGTTAGAAAACTAGCAAAAACAAGCGCGCGTGAAATTTTGTTTTGCGTTGTTACTTTCAAAATTTGCTTTCTTAAATTTAATGAAAATTCTTAATTTCTTAAAAAATATAATTTTTCTTACGGTCTTTCATTAAATGTAATTAAATTTTTCAAATCTTTAATGCTTTTTGTTAAACAGAAATATAAAAACTTATTCATATTTATTTTTCCCGAGGAATTAAAACTTCAAATAATTTGAATGAAAAACCTCGTGAAATATAATTATTTCTAAAATTTACAACTGTCATTCATTCAAAATTCAATCATCATTTAGAATTTTTAAATAAAATAATTGAAAAACTTTAATAATTTTTAAAGAAAAATAATGTTATCAATAATTTTTTAAAACAAAAATTTTAAGATTTTTAAACTTTTGCTTTCCTTAAATTTTTAAGGAATTTAATTTAAAAACCTTTTAAAATTTAATTAATTCCTAAAATTCCTGTTATAACGGTTTAAATATTTAATTATTTTTTAAAATTTTAACTAAAATTTTTGTTAAATCAATTCCGATCCGAAAATTTTTAAAGAGGGAAAAATAAAATTCTTTAAAATATAAAATTTTACAGAATTTCCAATTGTTTCAATTTGTTAAAATTATTATCGTGAATTCAAATACCTTTTTCTTTAAAAAATTTTAATTACTATTTTTCAAAAACCTAATTTTTTAAAAATTTCCAAATTAAATTTTTCAAATTTTAAAAACTTTTGTAAAATAAATATTTAGCTAATTATTGTTCATTATTTGTTTAAAATTTCAAAATACTTAAAACTTTGAACTGCAAGTCTTCCAAAATTCAATTAATTTTCTAGAATATTTTAATAATATTATTCAAAATTTAATTTTTAAGAAAGCTAACAAATAAAAATAATACAAAGGAAAATTATTTATTCAATAATTGAATGTTTCTTAAAATTTAATTCTTATAAAGAATATTAACAAAAGACACCGCACTAAATATACTAAAAATGACTTTCGGTTAAAATTCTCAAGATTTTCAAAATTTTTAGTTAAAGGTTTTCTGCTTAAAAAAAGAATTGAGCGAATGTCGGGAAATAAATAACTGAAAGTCATTTTCAGTGTGTTTAGCTTCTTTTTAAATAACTACATTTTTTGGCGAATTTTAATAAAAATTTTCAAAACAATTACATTTTTCAACGAATTTGATCAAAAATTTGCAAATATTTAAATTCCTGTGAAATTTTTATTATTTATGAAAATAATTAAATGTTCATGTACAATTTTATTAAAATTGTTTTCAATAATTGAATTCTTTTTAAAAAAAACTCCAATAGAAGATATTGCAAATCTTCGAATTTTATATCAATTGAAATTTTGCCAAAAATTTTATTAAATTTTTTGAAAACCATTAAATTTTAAAAAAGAGTTTCATTATTTTTAAAAATATAATTCAAATTTTGACGAGAATGTAAAAAATTTTTTTAACATAATTCAAATTTTGTCAAAAATCTTATTAGCTAAAATTAAAAAAAATGAATTCCTGCAATAATTTGTAACGTCTTCAAAATTAAATTTCTTTAGTGTTTTTAATTAAAATTCTTCAATAAATCCATTATTTTTAATAATTAATTCATTGTATATTGACAAATTTAACTAATTTTAGAAGATTTTTAATTATGAAAATTTTTCAACAATCTAAGTTCATTAAAATTTCTAATTAAATTCATTGAACATGAAAATTTTTTAAAATTTCAAATTAAAACCGATAAAAGTTAATTTTTTTACGAAATTTGTAAACACAAGTCTTTTAAAATTGAACTTATTTTGAAATATTTAAGTTATTCATTAAATAATTTATTTATTTTATGATACCTAGTTGTTCAAGATTTATGATATTTAAAAAGAAATTTTTGGCAGAAATTGAAAAAATTGAAGGTCAAACAAAAAAGACATACAAATTTAGAATTTTCGTGTGAATTATAAATATTTAATTTTTTCAGTACTTTTAATAAAAATTTCTGAATTTTCTCTAAATTTCCTTTGTCAGAATAGAATTATAGTAAATTATAGTAATATTAAAACTATATATTCCAATTCACATTTTATTAAAAAAAAATTTGAATTACTAATTTTTATATTCTATTATTTTTTAAATTTATAATTGTATTTAAGGAAAATTATAAATTTAAGGGGAGCGTTCACATTTACTTTTAACTATATGAAGAAAACATTTTAAATATTCAATAAAATTATTTTTATAGTAATTTTTTGAGAGGAATTCAATGGTCATCAAAAAAATTGGTCAGAAAATATTTTGACCCTTTTTGAATTTTTATTGTTTCTAAAAATTAATAGATTTGGAAACCATCACGTAATTTTGTAGAGAATATGTTTTTGTATCCATAAAAAAATTTCCGAATGAAAAAATTAATATTTACAAAAGTTTTAGCATTTTTGCAACAAAAAAAATAGTTTTCAGATTAAGAATTTGAAACAAACATGATTAATATTAAATTTTATTATACAAAAACTCATGTTTTTTTTCTAACGAATTTCAGAGGATAAACTTTTTTAAAAAAATGTTTTGTTAAATTTTGTTTTTATGACTAAATCATTTTTTTTTAAAAGTTTGTTTTGAATTTTTATCGAAATTTGTTTTAAAATTACGCACGTTGATTGATTTGATAAGGATCCAGTCTGCTACATAATATGCTATTGAATAAATAAATAAATAAATAATTAAAAAGTAATTGAATTGTTTTGAGAAATTTTACTAAAATTGTATAGAAAATAATTTATCTCCTGTGAAGATATTTTATTATTTATGCATGTAACTGAATTTTTGCAAAGAATTGTATTAAACTTTTTGAAAATAATTGAATCATTTCGAAAAATGTTTTAAAAATTTTTAAACTAAAATTATTCAAAAATTGAAGTTACTTTTTTAAAAAAATCAGAATTTTTTTAGGTAATTGCATAAAATTGAATTATTATTTTAAAGAAATTACTTTTTCAATTAAAGATACAACAAACACCAGGTGTCAAGGTAGGATCAGGTCTTTATATTGTGCACAGTTTATACAATCATTCCTGTGCTCCAAATACTTTGAGACACTTTGAGGGATTAACAATGATAACACGAGCACTGGAGACAATTTCTCCGGGAGATCAAATTTTCACAAGCTACGGTGGAGGACATCAGCATATTGCTTTAATTGAAAGACGAAAGAAAATGATGGAAGATTATTTTTTCAATTGTGATTGTCCAGCTTGTATTTCAGATTGGCCAACTTATCGTGAAATACTTCAAAATCATGTGGGCTCAATAGCAAAGAATAAACAACTCGTGGAAAAATTATTGCCCTTTAAAAAGCGATTAATAAAAAATAAATACGACATCGACGCAGCGAAAAGTATTCTCAAAATATTATACAAAGAAGCAACAATGCCATGTGAAGAAATCGTTCATGGAATGCAATATTTAAAAAGCTATTATTTAGGTAAATTTTATAATATTTGAAAACTCAGAAAAAAATGCTGCTTGCTCATTGTTCGCACAAAAACATATCTTTGACTAACTGAAGAATAATTTTTTTTTCATTCTTATACTCTAGCTTAAGTTCATCAAAATCGCTACGCTTCAAAAATGTCTAAATTATTTTTCAAATAATGTACAATTACCATAAATATTTGTGAATCCTATCAGGTTATCTCAATAAATACAGCTGCTGGTCTTATTGCAAAACTCGCTAAATTGAGTGAAATGCACATCATGAAAAAAATTTATTTTGACGTCGACAAATGCGGTTTTTTAACCTCTTTCAATTTTAGCTTGCACTTCTATTTTATTTCTTAATGTCCAAGAGCTATTATTATTCTATCCATGCAAGTTTTAGTAAGTGATTAATATTCTCTACTGTGATTAAAACAAAAAAATCCGCAAGAAAATTATTAACAACAGAATTGGTTAATTTCAAAATTTTCGCTTAAATTAAAGAATTTTATTTTATTTTTCTAGATCCTGATGAATGCGAAACACCATTTTAATCATAACGAACAGTAAGTATGTAATAACTAATTTATGAGTACGACATTTATTTTTAAAGACATACAATATTGTTTTCACACGCGTAACACGCATCACTACAATAATGCCTTACAAAAAAAATCAAAATTAATATTCAACTCGAATGAAAAATTCTTAGTTTCACACCTTTTTTCTTTATCCTCAATTATAATTAATTGATACAAAAAAATTAATTTTTGTACATGTTCTTGTTCTCAAAATCATCTAAAAATAATTCATTTTTAGTAAAAAATAGTCCATTCCCGATTAGTCGAAAGAATTTCCCGATATATTTCAAATAATATTTTCAAAAGCAAACAATTGTCAGTTTTCTAAAACTTTTGAAAAAAAAGTACTCACTTTTTAGAATAGTCGAATTATTATAAATGGATCGAACGTGCATTACAACTAAATAGACATTATTAATAGTGTAAATAAAACAATTATTCGAAATTGTGTTTTTTTTTCATACAAAATATTGTAATCTATTTAAATGCTTATTGAAAAATATTTCAATCATAGAGGAATTTTCTTTTCAATGTTTTCTTTAAAGTCAAGTGAATTTATTTAAATAATTATTATTTTTCAATATAAAAAATTGAAAAATAATTGAAAGTTGACAAAATTTTCAATAAGTTTATAGATTACGTTGAATATACAAATACTTAGTGTAATATTCCCAAATAATTAATGAATAATAAAGATGATATAGTATGACAGACAATGCATTTGTCTTTAAAGTGTAAACTATACGCACTAAATTACTTCAAATTTAAATAATCCACAAGTTTTCAACGTTCAAATGAATGAAATATTTTAAAATTATTTTCAAAAATTACTAATTGCAAGAAGGAAATAAAAACTTACACTTAAAAAATTTAATATTTAAAATGGTGAAAAATTTTCTCTTAATAGTGTCGCATAATTTTTTTTAATAAAAATTCAATTTAAAGAAGAAATAAATAAAAATCCTTCATTTGAACATTCAGAACTTTAGGATATTAAATTTATGTTATTATTTGAAAAGCATTCTAATTTAATATTAGAAAGATAATATTTTATGCGAGATAATTAATGATTCATTTATAAAGACTGATTTTTTTCCCTTCCTTTTTTGTATGATATTATGCAATTTATATGTAAAAATTATTCCTATTCATTTCGCATTTATTCTCGTTTATAAAAACGTGTTCTATAAATTACTGCGACTTTATTTTTTTTTCCAGCAAATATGCGGGCAATTGCAGTTTTATAATGATCTAAAGTCTATCAAAGTTTTTCTCATATTGCATCAATTTTTTGTTGTCTACACTTTAAAAATAAAAGCATACATGCGCTAATTAGAAAATTCCAAGAAACTCATCAGTATTTAAAGTATAAAGTGGTTTTTAAAAACGACTAATGTTGGGAAATGCGGCAAACAGTGGTGCCGATGTTGTTGCTGGTGTTTGTGGCTCTCCAATACTCTTCAATAGATTTCCTTGTAAAAGACTGTCAAGAGCCTTTTGTACAGTTGGATCGTTAAGAAGTGGCGATGGAGTGACCCCTGATGTTGTTGATGTTGTTGTCGTCGATGAAGCGGCTGTTGTTGAAGCTGCCGAAATAATATTGCTTTCATCAAGTTTTCAGTGTTGTGAGCACAAAAACACAGCAATTATCACACTTCAATCACTTTTTCGACACGTCTTTTTGTTTAGAAATATTTATTATTTTTGTATCATCATTCGATTAAGTTGACTAGGAAGAAAAATGTTTTGCAATAAGTAAGCAAGTTATTTTAATCAGTAGTAGAAAAATTTATCTACTTAATAATTTACCTTACTTCTTCACACTCGTTAGTTAATTTTATTTAATTCTAGTCCATTAAAAAAGAGTATTTTTAGGACTGAAAAAATTACTGTTAAAGAGTAGCTTTTGAAAAATTAATTTGACGACAAAAAATAATTTGTTTCACTCGATTCAATGTGAAAGAAAATAATTCACTTTATTCAGAGTTATCATAAAAAACTAAATCAATTTTTCTAATTTTCAGAAAAAACATTTTCTTTTCTCATCCTTATAAACTTCCAATTCTAAATTTTTGTAAAATTCATTTATTTTACAAATTATCATTTAAAACTCTCCAGAAATTGAATATTTAACAATAATTTCCAAAATTAAAAAAAAAAATTCTTTTTAATACAAAATTTATTTTCATAAAATTTGCCAACTTCCATTTGTTTCAATTTTTTAAAATTACTTCCGGGAGTTAAAAAATTTTATACAAAACTAAATAATTTTTGTAAAGCCAATATTGCAAAACTTATTGCTATTTAATTTTCCATGACAGAAATTAAAATTTTCAAAACAATTTCAATATGTAAAACCATTTGAAATTTAATTATTTCTAAAAATTACAACTGCAATATTCTTCCAATATTCAAATATTTTTTATAAATTTTAAAAAATCAAAACTTGAATAATTCTTTAAGAAGCTAACAAGTTGATAATTTTTGAAAATTAATATTTAAAATTATTTTTTTTTATTTTACAGGAATAAAAATTTTCAATTATATCAATTTAAAAATTTCAATTCAATTATTTTTTAGAACTTCTTTAATAAAAATTCTTTTCAAAATCGATGATTTTTAATCATTTTTGTGGAAATTCTTCAGAAATTCAATTATTTAAATAAAAATAAAAGTTCACTTAATTTTTATTCTCAAAAACGCTTGTTTACAATTTAATGTTATGGAATTTGAATTATTCGATAATTATAATTGATTCAATTATTCAATTAAACTTGATTATTAATAATTTTAATTGCAAATTTGATAATTGAATTTTAGAAAAATTTTAGAAAATAATTGAATTCTTCTCAAAATTTTATTACAATTTTTGAAAAGTAATTGAATTGGTTCGAGATTTTTATTTATTCAAATTAATTAATCTAAAACTAAAATAAATCAATTATTTAATAATAAATGATAACATTTTTTACTATATTTTGTAATTTATAATATGAAACAATTTTATTCTTGTATAGAATTTAATTAAAATATTAGAAAATAATTTAATTGCTTTGTAGAAATTTATGTAAATTTTTGAAACTAATTAAATTTTATCGACAATTTTGAGAAATTTTTTTAGAATTGTATTGAAAATAATGTAATTCTTATAAAGAATGTTATTGAAATTTTTTTTAAATAATTAAATTCTTGTAAAGAATATTATTAAAACCGTTAAAAAATAAGTTAATTTCCTGTAGAGATTTGATTAAAATTTAATTAATAATTGGATTCTTGCAAAAAATTGTATTGCTTATGTAAATAATTGAATTTTTGTGAAGAAATTTATTAACTTTTTTTTTAAATTATTGAAATCCCGTGAAGAAATTTCTTATTTAGGAAAATAATTGAATTTCTTTGATTAGTTTTATTATTTATGAAAAATAATTGAATTCTTTTACACATTTTTTCTACGAATTTTATTAAATTTGTCTTGAAAACTGTTTTTAAGAATTAAATAAAAATTTTATAATCTAATTCAATTCGTTCCAAGGAATTTTATTAAAATTGCAAAGAGAATAATTGAATTTCGCCGAAAAATTGTATTAAAATTTTCAACAATAACTGTAATCCTGGGGAGAATTTGATTATTAACGAAAATAATTGAGTTTTTGCGAACAATTTTATTAACATTTTAAAAAATAATTAAATTCCTTCGAATAATTTTATTATTTATGAAAATAATCGAATTCTCTCAATTTTCTTCCACATATTTAATTGAAATTGTATTGAAAATTGTTTAGCAGTATTCTACTAAAGTTCTTAAAAGTAATATATAATAATAATTAATTTATAGTTAATAAATTAATTTTTTTTGCATTTTGAATCCGAAATTATTCAAAAATTGAAGTGAAAAAATTACTAAATATATGTTTTACTAGACGAGTGCGAAGCCTGCAAGAACATTTTTTCTATTTCGTAACTTGCTTACTAAAAAGAAATACGATTGCAAAATCAGTAAAGTTTTTAATCCAAATTAATATTAAATTAAGATTTTATAATGTGATTTTATAAATCAATAAAAGTTTTCATTACCTTGACAACTTGCTAAGTTTTCCTAGACATTCGTCCCTGTCTGCACAACACGTGTACTGATACTCTTTAAAGTATCAAATAAAAACACGAGAATTCTTAAGATCGCGCACGAAATCTGCTTGGGATTTATAAAATAGTCGAAAATAAACCCTTTGCACTGTAGAAATTTCGAGAATTTTAAAGTTTGTGTTGAAACACACTTTTGAAAAAAGTAAATTAGCGTGTTTGTACCCAGCAGATTTATATTTACGTGTAAGTTGCGATAAATTCATGTAAGTTCTTACTAAAAAAAAACAATAAAAGCGATATATTTTTAAGAGTATTTCGCGACTAAAAACCGTTCTTTGCTCCATCCCGCAATATTGTAAATATGCAGACATATGAAGCAGTAAAAACGCGACTGAAGAAAATGCGCGTGTACATTAATTAATGTACGAAAATTGTTGAATATGAACGAGTCGAGACACTTGTCATTCGTTGATAAAATCAACAGTGTTAAATTTTAGAAGAAGAAAAGAAAACGCTAAAAATCGCGATAATGTGAAAATACTTTATGGTATTAAAAATGATTTACGTCATTAATTTGGCGTCATATACTGTTCACAACTAAAAGTATAATGTATAAAATGTATTTTAAATGAATTTGTTACCCGATCCCCAAGTGGTTGATGGTACTGGAGCCGGTGTTGGCGCTGGAACTGGACTCGGTGCTGGTCCAGTTGTATTATTCTTATTGCTATTGAGAATGTTAAGGATTCTTGACTGTAGTTCAGCTTGCTTAGGATCACTCACAGAGAGTGTGCTTGTATTATGTAAATCTTTTGAATCTCCTATTTCAATTTGCACTTGCTCTTCTCTTTTCATTTCCAAGTATTTTATTATCCTATCGTATTGAAGAACGGTTAATTGTAAATTGTCCGCTAACATATTCAAAAGAACCTGAACAGCGTCCGGATGACGATCATTATTGACAGGAATATTTAAAGGAACAGATCGACCTCCACTTTTACAATTTGCAAAGTCACGTGCAATGAGATTTATGGCATCTTCAACTGGCATATTTCTGTGCTCTGAAATGATTATGTTTTAATTATTGAACTAGCAAATGGTACGCGCGGAACGTAGTATTTAATTTGATACTGTTATACAAATTACAAAATTTTTTATTAACAAACATAAATTTTTTAAATCATTTCATAATCAAAATTTTAAAAAAATCACTTTTTAAGTACAAAATTATTTATTTACTGTTCATATTGACAAAAATTTTATTGAAATTTCACGA
The DNA here is from genome assembly GCA_032873175.1 of Leptopilina drosophilae. Taxonomy (NCBI): domain Eukaryota; kingdom Metazoa; phylum Arthropoda; class Insecta; order Hymenoptera; family Figitidae; genus Leptopilina; species Leptopilina drosophilae. The sequence continues at coordinate 54,174,559 of CM065479.1, forward strand.
AAGAATTTCAATATTTCCTAAAATTTTTACAAATCTTTCTAAATAAAAATAATTAAATTACTTTAAATAGTAAAATTTTTCGCAAGAATTCAATTATTTTTAATACAATTTAAAAAAAATTCTTCTCCATAAACTTTTAATTATTTTTAAAATGTTTAATTAAAATTATTAAAGGAACTCCATTATTTGACAAAAAAAATCAAAGAAATTCTGCAAAAAGAATTTAATTAGAATTTTCAAACATTTAAACAAAATTCTCCGCGAGATTTAAGTTATTTTCCTAAATAGTGGAATTTTGTGAAGGAATTCTATTATTATTAAATTTTTTCATAAAATTTTTTGCAATAATTCGATGATTTTCAATACATTAATTAAAAAATTTTAAATATTTGAAAAGAAAAATTACAAAAAAGTTAAGAAACAAAAAATCAAACAGCAACTAAAACAATTATGATTACGAATTAAAATTACAATTTATATTCTCATTCATTATAAATTAATCAATAATCTTTGTCAACTATTAAAAGAATATAATTGATAGTTAATTAAAGATATACAATTTTTATTCTTAATTATTTTCAGTATCAAATTTAAAAAAGAAATTACAGAAAAAAAGTTAATTGAGCCAAAACATTTATCATATATCTCTAAAAAAATTAAATTTTTATTAAAGATTATGTTTAAAAAATTAAGAAATTATTTCAGTTTTTTCATCTTTTTTTAATAACATTTAACATTTTGTTAAATAATTTTCAAATTTTGTTAGAAATAAATAAAAGAAATTATATAAATTCGATTTGTCCGACAAAATGTTTTTGACAACACTTTATATTGTTTAATAGAAAAGAATGAAAGAAATTTTCATGATTTTGATTTGCTACCAGCACCTGCTTTGCTTAATTTTCGAAATTAAATTTAAATGTTAAATATTTTTTGTTTTAAATCCAATATCGAATTTTTAAAAATTAAGTAGGGCTGGTAACTGGATGCAAGTTTCAGTTTTATAAAAATACTTAACTTTTAAAATTCTATTTCTAAAGTTAATTTATTATTAAAAAATACTAAATAATTAATTCTTATTATCTATTAATCAATACTGATTAAAAATATAATATTTTGATTTTGTTAAAAAAATTTTGATAATAAATAGAAATTATGCAAAAAAATACTACAAATTTTGTAAAAACAATATGATTTTCAAAATTAATTACAAAATGGAAGTTAAAAAAAAATGTTGATGGAGAAAAAATATAAATAGTTTAAATTACTTTATTTTTTCTTCGTTTTTAAATACAGAAAAAGAAATTATGCAAATTTTTTCATTAATTTCTAGATTAAACTATTAAAATAAATTGATTTTAAGAAAATTAAAAAATTAAATCTTATTAAAGAAATTCTTCAAATGAAATTAAATATTTTGTTCTTTAATAAAAAAATGTGAATTGTGAACAGACATGATTATTATATGAGAAAGTACACAAGCATTTTTTTAGCTAGTAAAATATAAAATATCTTTATGTACATAAAAAAAGAAAAATTGTAATTATTAAATACACAAATTCTTCCTACACATTTTTTGTTATTAATTTAAAATAGAAAAAACATTATTGTTAAAAATTGTAATTAAAAACGAAAATTTCATTACTTTTTATTTCAAAAGAAACTAATAATTTTTAAAATATAAACAAAAAATAATTATAAAATTTCTAAATCAACATTATGAAAATTTCTTACCTTATTTTATAAAAGCAATATCTATTAACCTTTTCTCTAAATAATCAATAAAAATTGATATTGACAAATCGAAAAACCAAAGTGTTTTGAAATAGAAAAAAAAACAAAAGCATATACAAAAACTAACTTCATACTGCGAACAGAATGAATGAAAACCCTACAGACTTTAATATAGTTAATTAATTAATTATTGAATTAATTATTGAATTTTTTAAATATCTGATTGGAAAATGGATATATTTTTAAATGAATTTCGTACGAACCTTGTGGTAAGCCGTGTAAGATATTTAGAGTAAGAGAACGATGCTCTTGATTAACGGGCATAATGACCACTGCGTACAAGCAACCTCTACTTGCAATATTTCCAAGAACCCGACTCAGAGGAACTTCTTCGTTTGGAAATAGTAAATCGACAGTCAATCCGATTTTCTTAAGTCGTGATTCGATAATTTCGGCGTATTCCCTAAAAAAAGAATGAAGTAAAGAATTAAATATTTTATCAAAAGTACCATTGAACAAACTTTGATATAAACTTTTGTTTTACTAACGTTAGGGTCTTGTTAACAACAATAATCTCACAATCATTCTTTTCCATTTGTGACGGCGGATAATCTGCAGGTGGTATAGATGGCCTAAAAAATTAATAGCATAAAAATTTCATTCCTTGATATATTAAACAGGATTGCCACGAAAATTTTATTTTTTCCTGACTTGCAAACAAAATTGTGATTTTTTCCCTGAACAATATTCTGATTCACTCCAAAAATTATTAGGTGCACAAAAAAATGTTCTACTACATTTATTTACGATTTTCCTTAATTGCACGAAAAAAAATTTTCACCTGAAATAACTATAAAATTCACTATGTTAGCGAAATTTTTAGGTACTGCAACGAATAGTTTCGCTATTTCAGCGAAACTAATCGCTGTTTCAGTTAAAGGTTTTTTTTCCGTGTGTAAAATTATTCGAAAACATGCATAACTTCTGAAATTAAATAACTTAGGAGAATATTATTAATCTAATTAATTAATTAATTTTATTAACATGAAAAAATCAATCATTCCGAGTCTTCGACTCGAATCTTTCATGTTTTATCATAAATTTAAGATGACAGAGTGATAAAATCACTATTTTATATCATAAGAATATTGTGACCATAAATTTGAATTTTCAAAGATTTTAATTTGAACGCTCTTCAAAATTCAATTATTTCTTAAAATTCACGTTATTTGCTTTTAATATTCTATTAAAGTTTCAAATTTTAAATTGAAATTGAGCCTCCCAATTAATTTTTTAATCAATTTTTAGTAGGAAATTTTTTGAGAAATTAACTATTTGAATAGAAAAATAAATAATTTTTTAAATAATTAAATATTTCTTAAAATTGAATTTTTATGGAGAATTTTAAGAATAAATGCAATTTCTGTCATTTTATTTAAAATTGTATAAAAAAATAATTTACATTCTGCCATAAGTTTTGTTATTTACAAAAATAATGAATTTGTTGTGAATAATTATACTAAATATTTTTTAAATAATTGAATTCCCATAAAAAATGTATTATTTGTAAAAATAATTGAGTTCTTAAAAAAAATAATTGAATTGTACAGGAAAATTTTATAAAAATTGCAATTTTATCAACTAAATCTTGTAAAGAATTTTATTTTTATTTTTTTAAATAATTGAATTTCTCAGGATGATTTTTTTCAATATACTGAATATTAAACAAAAAATCTCCATCAATCTTACCCAAATTGAGGTTTGTTGTAATCATCAAAACGATTTCCATCATTGAAATTATCCCGACCAAAGCCAGGACCTCCTCTTCCGCCCATATTTTGTTTGCCCATATCCCAGTCCCGACCACCCATATCGTCCATACGATTGTTTCTATTAATCGGACTGCGATCTCTAAATCCTGGACCACCCCCAGGACCGCCAGAGCCACCGGGACCACCTGGACCTCCAGAGTTATCCATATTTTTTCTATTCTTACCACCCCTCGAACCTCGTTTTCTACCACCTCCTCCTCCTCCTCCACCACCACCTCCCATACCTTGATTTAACATCCCACCGGATCGATTGGGTCCACCTCCACCAAACTGATTGCCACCTCTATTTTGATTCCCACCTCCAAATGAATCATTACCGCCCCTGTTTTGATTGCCCGGCCTGTCATTATTAAACTGATCAAACTGATCATTATTATCCCGACTCATATTGCTGTCATTAAACTGATCCCCTCGATTCAATGATTCGTCACTACCGCGCATTGAAGTATTTTGAAAAGAATTATCGTTTCCCATATTTGAATTTCCGCCGCTAAAACTTTGATTATTCCCTCTGAAATTTGGATTTCCACCTTTAAAGGAATCGTTTCCAAAACCAAAGGGTTTTGGTCCACCTTGTCTGTTCATACCGTCGCCCATTCCTCCTCCGCCAACATTTCCTCCCATTCCGCCTCCCATACCACCCCCGCCACCCATTCCTCCTCCCATACCACCTCCGCCACCCATTCCTCCTCCCATACCACCTCCGCCAGTCATTCCTCCTCCCATGCCACCTCCGCCACTCATTCCTCCTCCCATGCCACCTCCTGGACCGTCCTGCTTCGCCGGTCTTACATCTGAAAATAAACAAAAAAGTTTTACTCTCAATTTACCTAAAAATAATAATAATCTAAATTTATTATTATTATTATTATTATTATATATAATAATCGTCGTGATTCCAGATTTCCGGATCTCTGTCCACACTTGAAGTTAGTTATAGTTATTCTCTTGTTTTTTATACGTTTTGATAGAAAATAGAATACATATACATAATAATCGTAAGTTTTCTTTCCGTTAGCAAATTATCTCTATTCATTTGCTTTTTTTTTTTTTGAAAATTCATTTTTGTGGGATATTGTCATTTTTTTAATGTCAAAAAGAAACCAAAAAAAAACTCGTTTTATTCACTTCACAAAATTGACAAAAATTCCATTCTATACTTTTTATTTTCCTAACTTTTTCCTAATTTTCATCAAAGATAAAACTTTTTTCTTATCCTGCTAATAAATTGAATTTATGTTACGAATTTTATTATTCATGAAAGAATTTAAAATAATTTAATTCTTGCGAAGAATTTTAAAAAAATATTTACATTTTTTCAATGAAAAATGTTATTATTTAGAAAAATAATTAAATTTTTCAGAAGAATTTTATTATTTACAAAAATAATTGATTTCTTTAGGCAAATTTTATTATTTGCGAAAATAATTGATTTCTTTAGGCAAATTTTGTTATTTATGAAAATAATTGAATTTTTTTGAAATATTTTATTATTCATTAAAATAATTAAATTCTTGCGAAGAATTTTTTTTTAAATTTGGAAAATAATTGAATTCTTGGAAAGAATTTTAAAAAAATTTTGAAAAATAATTGAATTTTTCTGAAAAATTTTATAAATTTTGAGAAGAATTACATTTTTTCAAAGGATTTTGTAATTTATGAAAATAATTGAATTCTTTCGAGAAATTTTATTAATAATTGTTGAAAAAATAATTTAATTACTTTCGAAGAATTTTATTACTTATAAAAATAATTTAATTCTTTCAAAGAATTTTATTAATTAGGTAAATGATTAAATTCTTGCGGCGAATTTTATTAAAATTGATGAAAATAATTGAATTTTTTCCTAGAATTTATAAAAATAGTATGGTTATTTTATAAAAATAGTAGATATTGAAAATCATTAAAATGTGAAAAGTTTTTAAAGATAATTAAATTTTACAAAGAATTATATTAAAAAATTTGGCAATAATTGAATTTCGGTGGGAAATTTTATTAAATTTTTTTGAAAATAATTAGATTTTCCAAAAAAACATTTTATTATTTATGAAAATAATTGAATTCTTGCGAACGATTTATTAGAATTTTTTAAAATAATGGAATTTCCAAGAAGAAATTTATTAATTTTAATAATAATTAAATTATTGTGATGAATATTGTTATTTATGAAAATAATTAAATTTAGAAAAGAATTTTACTGAAATACCTCAAAATAATTTAATTTTTGGGAGTAATTTTTTTATTATTTAAAAAAAATTTTATTAAAATTATATATTTAAAACAATTAATTTCTTTCGAATAATTTTATTAAATTTTTGAAAATAATTGAATTATTGCGGAAAAATTTATTAAAATGTTTAAAAAGAATTGGATTTCTGTTGAAAATTTTATTACTTTTGAAAGGAATTGAAATCTTCATAAGAATTTTATGAACACTGTTTTAAATAATGAATTTTTAAATGTTATTAAAATTTTATTAGTTTAAATAATTGAATTCTTGTCAAAAACTTTATTTATCAAAGTAACTGAATTTTACGATTATGAAAATAATTAAATTCATGCTTAGAATTTAATCAAAAATTTTTTTGAAAAAATGGAATTTACATGAAAAATTTTATAATTATTAAAAGTAATTGAATTATTGGTAAAAATAAATTGCATAAAATTTTGTTAAATAAAATTGATTTTTTTCAATATTAGCGAATTAAAAGTAGTGGAAATTCTCTAAAAAAATATTGTTTATATTCTTTGTTCGGAAAGTTAAATACCTATATATAGCTAATAATTTTTTTTACCTTCTCTATTCTTTAGAATAATTAAAATTTTCGCAATGAAGTTTTTTTTTAATTTAGGTATCAGATAACAATTTTTGTGAAATTCAATTTTCCTCGTACAAGAAAGTTTAATTATTTTCAATTTTGAAAATCTGATGCCAAATTTGAAATTAGTATCGAAATTTGTTAAAGTTTTTTTTATATACTTTAAAGTTGAAGAATATAATATATTTTGAAAATTTAATTCTAATTACTTTTTTAGTTATATGTGACGCTCCACGGTGAAAGGGACCTTAGCTTTTTTTGACAGAACTAAAATTCGAAGTACATATAAATAAAAATGACTAATTTTCTTTACAAACTATTAATATTTAGTTCATTATTATATGCAATATTTTCAAAAAAATATGCTTTTGATGTTAAATAATCAATAATACATTTTTAATGAAGCTAAAACTACTCCAAACATAACCTAAAATTTTAAGCAGCTAAGGTCCCTTTCACCGTGGAGCGTCACATATGTCATAATAAGTATTTCTTTAAAAATTACTTAAATTAAAATGACTTGAAATTGTTTATAATAAACATTGCAGCACAACGTTCCCGCGCGCTTGCGGGCGGATAATTTGACTATTCATAAAAGTAATTGAATTAAATCGAAGAATTTATTAAAATTTTAGAAAATAAATGAATTTTATGTTAATATTTGAAGATTGAAATTCTTTCGAGAAATTCTATTAAAATTGTTTTGAAAATAATTAAATTTCTGCAAAGGATTTTACTATTTATAGACATAAATGAATTATTGCAAAAAATTTTACTATTTATAAAAATAATTGAAATGTTTCGATGAATTTATTAAAATTTTGAGAATCCTACAATTTAAATATATGATTAAATGGTTTTAAAGAATTTTAACAAAATATATATTCTGTTGAGAAATTTTATTAAAATACTATTAAAAATAATTGAATTCCTACGAAGAATTTTATTAAAAAAAATTTCAAAATCTGGATTAAATTCTTTTGAAGGGTTTCTTTGGATTTTTTTAAATAATCTATTTTCTTTAATAATTTTAATTGAAAATTTTCAAAGTGATTGAATTTTATGAAGTGTTTCTTACAAGTTTATAGAATAATCGCTTATGTTAAAAATTATAATGAAATAATTTATTGTTGAAGTTCATTAAAATTATTTTCAATATAATTCAATTTCTGTGAAAAATTTTATTATGACTTTATAGAAATAATTTAAATCTTACAAAAAATTTTACTAAAAATTGGAAAAAAATTTACTCAATCCTTCAGTGAAATTCTATTAAAAAATTGACATAATAAAACTTCTATTAACAAATTGTGTCATTTTTTTACTTTTAAAGATAATAATTAAATATTTTACAAGAATTTTCTTAAAAATATGAAAAATAATTGAATTCTTGAAATAAATTTTACAGACAATCTTAGAAATAATTGAATTTTTGGGATTAAATCACTTTTAGAATTGTTTTTATGAAAATTGAATGTTTGGAAAGAGTTTACTAAATATTTGAATTGTTTAAATGGATTTATGCAAATTTTAGAGCATAATTAAATTCAATCGTGAAATTTTATTAAAATTGTACATTTTGAAGAATGTTATTGTGTATGTGACTAATTAAATTCTTACGAAAAGTTATTTAGAATTTTTTTAAAATTAGGATAGAAAATCTGAAAGAATTCATATCTTAAAAATATAAAAAAATAATTTTCGAATTATAATAGATTTCTTAATTATGCAAAATTAAAAAATTTATGAATAATTGAAATTTAGTAAATTTATTAAAAACAATTTTTTATTTTTTAATAGAATTTTTAGAAAATATGTTTAAAATGAATAAAATTTTTAAAGAATTACAAAAGAACATGATTTCTTCAAAATTTGAAACAAGAATTTTTTAAAAAGTTTAATTAACTTTTTTTGAAGACAATTTATTGAATTTTTAAAAATTCTGAAAAAATTAACTTTTTTTAGACAGATATTTAAATAATTCTTGTAAATAGATTTGTTAATATTATATCAATTCAAAATATTTTTAAAAAATTGAAATTTAGTGACATTTAAAAAAAAAGTTATTAAAACTTTTTAGAAGAAATTTTGAAAAATATTTTAAAAATAATCAAGTTTTTTAAGAATTTGTTTATAATTATGAAAATAAGTATATGATTTCTCAAAAATTAAGTTAAGCCCAAAAGAAGAGTTTTTAAAAAACTTTGATCAACTTTTTTCGAAGATAATTGATCTTTAAAAAATAATAAATAAAAAAATTCTACAAATTAGTATTTCAAAAAAATTTGTAATGCAAATTTGTAAAATAATTGTAAGTATTTCTTAAAAAAATTTTTAGGATACTTTTAAAATTATTAAATTTTTCGAAGAATTTGAATATCGAAAATTTTTAAAATTAGTTTTCTCGGAAAATTTTAATAATTTTTAAAAAACATATTTTTGAAAAAATTGTGACACGTAAATATTTAAATGTAATTTTTCTTAAAGACAATTTTTTTCAAGTTTCATTAGAATTTTTTGAGATATCCATTATTTTCAAAATTGCTTATAAATTTTCTCAATTTTCGATTTTTAAGAATTTTAATAAAGTACTTAAAAAACATATTAATTATTTAAAAAAAAAATTATTCTCAAGGTTGATTGACAATTGTTTCGTGAACTATTCCGGGATAACTAAAATATTAAGAAAATAATTATAACATAATTAAAATTATATAAAAATTTGTGAATTACACATTTCAAAAATGTAATTAACCTAAAATAATAATAATAATAATAATAATATAAATTTATTTTAATTTTTTTATTTCAAAATTTTTTACTATAAAAAATCAAAATAAATTTATTTTGATCTTTTAAAGTACGAAAATGTTAAATGTCAAAATAAATTTATTTTGATTTTTTATAGTACGAAAGTGTCAAATTTGATGCCAAAAAAGTAGTATTTTACTGCAATATTTAAAAAAACGAGAAAGTTACATTTTTTTAAAAAATAAGTCGAAAAACACACATTATCCGAGGCTTGTAATTTAATTCTTTTTTTGTATTGTGTTTATTATTGTGAGTAAATTTAATAAATATAATTTTTACGTTTAATCACATACCCATTCGTCTTCCTTTAAACATAGCGCCGTTTTCACCTTGTATAGCCGAACGAGCAGCTGGCTCGTCATCAAATTGTACGAAAGCAAAACCACGATTTATTACTGATCCCACAACAGAACCGTACTTTGAGAAATGCTCTTCCAATTCAACTCTATTTAAAGTTTCCGTCTGCAAATGTCCAACAAATATTCTACTGCTTGCTGTTGCTGGATCCTTCAGAAGTCTATTGGCCATCATTTATATATAGCACCTGTAAATTCAATTTTAAATCTCAATCGAGCCAGAATTACCAAATAATTCCACAATAACAATAACAACTAGAATACATGCAACAATTTTCATGTACAGTTATTATAATATATTAAATTCTCTCCAGTGCTTTAACTTCCATATATCAATCTCAAACAAAATTCTCGAATGATTCACTTTTCCCAACTTTCTAATTCATCCTATACAATACACATAAACAAAGAAACATTTACTAAAGATAAAATCACAATTACACTTTACACAAACATTGAAAACAGTAAGTAAATTCTTAAAATAGTAAAAATAAGGACGAGATTAAACAAGAGAAACAAACTGCATAGAAGTGAATGAAGGAGCAAAAAGTATTCAACATTTTTACTTTGTAGTTCAAAAAAACCAATATTATTTAGTAGAACAATTTATTTTTTATCCGAAAATTTGTTAATTCTCCAGAAATAAACAGAATTAATCAGTTAATAAGTTTATCGAGAGAGAAAAAAGAGCTGATACACGTACACAGGGTTGTTTAGGTTATGTTTCAAAAATTAAATCACGATTTTGTTCACTTATACTCAAGTTTTCGATTTATAGTTTTGTCTTTTAGGCAAAAAATCCATTTCAATAAATATAAGGGAATTTACCTTCTCATGGAATTCCGTTTATTCCAGATTATAAAGCATCACCAACGATTTTATTATATCAATAGCTGCCGCAAACGAATTACTTCAACAGGGTAAGGAAACTGAAAGTCTGAAAAAAGTTTTTACAGTAAAATGCGTAACGACACTTACAATCTTTTACGTAACTCCGCGTATTTTTGGCACTGAATTTAAAAATTGATTCCAAGCACCAAAAGTAGAGCAGAAAATATTAAATAAATTCAGACAAAAGGTAGAAAAATATAAAGTTTATTTTGTAAACCGTAACTTATCATAAGTATCAAAACATCAATAAATCGAAGAAAAAAAATTGAATGAATTAACACAATTTTCAGTATTAATCGTATGAATTGTTTTACAACTGTTGTAAGTTTTAACATGAACATTTTTTTCTAATATCTAATATTACCTCATTTTTTTTATTACAATTATTAGTAATAATAATTTTTGTATTCGTATAGAAATTATAAACGATTTATTGTCAGAAAAGAAACATTATTTTGTAATGAAAAGTTGTGGAAAATTTCCAAACGATGAAAACAGTTAACCAAGTAAGTTAAACTTTAATAATTGAAAGAAAAAGTACGATTGACATAATTTGCATAACAAAAAAAATGCTGAAAACATTTTAATATATGCATTTTACCTTTGAAGAAATAAAAAGTTTTTTTACGAGTATAAAATACCGCTGAAAGTAACGAGGGACGTACAAAAGTTCTTTTGATTTTCTTTTTGAAACATTGAAATATTTAATTTTTTAATAATAGTTTTTTTTATGTTGGATCACTTTTAACGATGAGATAAATTTTGCGGTTACTTATTGAAACGTATTTTCTCTTTTCCTTTGACTTAATCATCAATTTTTGCTTCAGCGTCTTTTGCTTTTGTCTCAATTGTATCATCAACTTTTGTATTAATTGCTTCATCAGATTTCGCCTCAACTCCAGATTCTTTATCAACCTCATCATTATTAATTTTCGTCTCAATCGCATCAGGTTCTGGATCAACGGTCCCATTATTATCTTTCTCATCAACATTGGCGGCTTCGGTGGTTTTTTCACCATTCTAAAAACAAGTTGTATTATTAATAGAAGGAATCAATTATCAAAAGCAATAATAATCACAAACCTTTTCGCTATTTTTCTGTGGAGTTGGATTGCACATTTCTAATAAGTTATATTTCTTCAGCGACATATAATTAGGAGCTACGGAAATTAGACAGAAACCTCGAATTGCTTCAACAATTACGGCTATTTCGGGATTTTTTAAATCCGCCTTGTTTCCTGGATTTTTCATTGATATAATGCTAGCCAGGTCCTCAATAACTTCATTTCTTTGAATATTACTGTTGCTGTGTCGACTTTAAAATAAAAATATTATTTACGTTGATTTCAATAATAGATTTCGTTAATAAATTTCAAAAATAAATATTTTAAAAAGTGATTTTATAATTAATACTTATAATTAAATTATTTTAAACGCAATTTTGACTTGTTGTACAAATTTTATTATTTATCAATTATGAAATTTAAATACTTTAAGAATTCCATTTTTTAAATTTGTAATAAAAATTCTTTTGCATGTTCATTTATTTTCCATTCAATTTCAGGAAAATTTTAATTAATTTAACAATTCTTAAAGAGAATTTGCAATACTGCAATATTGCAATTTGAGAATTTGAATACCTTTAAGAAATTTAATTAAAATTTCACAGATTCATAAAAAGGGTTGCGACGCTTTTACCCTTTTTAAATTCCCTGAATTTTCCAGATTTTCCAAGTTAAAAACGGAATTTTTCCAGGTTTTAAAAACTACGTTTATTATTAATAAGAAAATTATTGGAAACCTCAATAATTCGATTACTTTCAAAAGTAACATAATTCTTCCCGAAAATACAATTATGTTTCAAAATTGTCAAGAATTCCCGTCAAAATTGAAATAATCTTTATGAATAATAAAATTTTTCTTCGAAATTCAATTATTTCCAAAAATTTTAATGAAATTCTTCTCAGAATTTCAATAGATTTTAATGTATAAAATTTTTATCAAATTTCTCGAAAAATGCAGTTACTTAAGAAAATTGTATTAAAATGTTTTATAGAAGAATTCAATTATTATTTAAAAATTTCTTGATTCTTCATGAAAATTCAATTTTAAAAAAAGTTCAATTATTTAATAAAATGTTTATTTTTCGAGTGAAATAAATAAATTCTCGTAGAATTTTCAAATAAATAAATATTTTAGAATATGATATTCAATTACAATGCTAAATTTTTATTGGAATTTATTTTTAAATCAATATTTATTAGAAAAATTCTACAAGAAATCTATTATTTAACTATAAAAATAAATAATTTATTGAATAATTAAATGTATTTTAACATTGAGTTTTTATAACAAATTTTATCAGAATTTAATTATTATGTTTATTATTATTATTTATTGTCAAGAGACAAATTAAAAAAAAATTTCACAATAATTTCATTTTTCTAGAAATTCGATGAAAATTTTGTATATTAAAAATACTTGAAATTCTGCCAAAAAATATTATTAATATTTGGAAAAATAATTAAATTTCAGAGAAAAATGTTATTATTTATAAAGACAATTTAAAGTTTGACAAGAATTTTTGTAAATTTTCAAACATAATTGTATTTTTGCGAAGAATTATTTTACGTTTGAAAATAATTGAATTTTTCATAAAAAACAAATATTAATAATTATTAATAGTAATAATAATAATAATAATAATAATTATTATTATTATTATTATTATTAATAGTCATTATTATTCAATATAATAATATTAAAATTTATTAAAATTTCTGTTTAAATAATTGAATTGTTTCGTGAAATTTTATTCAAATAGCAAACATTGAAAATAATTGAGTTTCATAAAATTTTTGAAATCAATTTTTCTACGAAGAGTTTTATTAAAATAATTTTGAAAAAACCAAAATTGTTACAAAAGAATTTCATTGAAATTTTTGAAAATAATTTAATTCATTGAAGAATAAATAATAAAAGATATGAAAAATAAATGAATTTCTGAGAAGAATTTTATTTTTTCTAAAAATAATTGAATTTCTCCAATAATATGTATTTGCTTCAAAATTCAATTTTGTTTTAGTGTTTTAACTAAAATGATTCTATAAATCTGTTATTTTTAAATAATCGATTAAATATATATTAAGAAATTTTAATAATTTTAGAAGAATTTTAGTTATTGAGGTTTTTTAAAAATTTAGGTTTTTAATTTTTTAATGAAATTCGTTTAAAATTCAAGTTTTACAAAATTTTAAATGAAAATAGTTTCAAGTTCAACTACTTATAAAAATTGTAATTGCAACTCTTTTAAAATTGAATTAATTTTGAAATATTTAAGTAAAATTAGATTTCAAAAAAAATTTGCAGGATTTCGAACAAAATTCATGATCCTCAAGTTTTGAACGTTCAAATGAATGAAATATTTTTTATTCAAGTTGTTTTAATAAATTATTAATCATAAAAAAATGTTAAAACTAAAATTGTACGTTTACAAACTCAGTAATTCATTTTTTGGATAGTGAAGCAAAATAATTGCAATAAAAATTTAATTTTTACAAAAAATAAATAAATTTCGTTCATTTGAACGTTCAGAACTTTAGGATCTTCAAAATTCTCTGATTTTTCGACGTTTTTTCAATTTTTATAAAATTTCCTGCCATTTCCAGGTTTTTCAGGTTGCGTGGCAACCCTGATAATATTTTCAGAATTTTAGATTTAATTATTCTCTACAGCAATAAAAATTTTTAAAACTTGGTTCAAATTCTTTAAAAATTCAATTATTTTCCTGAACTGATTTTACCTAAAATAATTTTTCTGTTAATTACAATTAAAAAAAGTTATTCTGTAAAGTAATTATTTAGAATAGATCTAATTATTATTTACAGAAATAATAAATGAACTGATAAAAAATTCATTCATGGTCTTTTTCAAAAATATTTATCGTTATCAAAATAACCAGAATTTAATATTTTTCCCTCAATTCTCTAAATTGTGGAAACTCTATTTTTTAAATAAAAAGAAATTCTTATTTATACTGACTTAAAAACAATGCTGAAAGTCTTTGGCTCCTGGGAAAAGTACTTTTCCAAAACAACATCGGCTTTCGATCTCAAATCATCCATATTTGCTTTGCAAACGATTTCTACGGGTACTAATCGCAAAAGAAATCTGGAACGTTGCTGTTTAGTCTCAAATACATCTTTTATAATACTCATTGCCAAGTTTAATGGATCAGAAACTGTTGTTTGAATAAAAAGAACATTCTTCACACCCGTTTCTATTACCTATAAAATAAACAGTATAATAAAAGCCACTTCTCTTTTTGCATTTAATTTTCTTATGAATAAATTTAACAGATTTACTTGAAACTTTTTTTTCGATCCTTGCTTTGCATCAGCTTGAAGTTCATCAATTTCCTTACTTAAAGCTGTTGAAATATCTTCATCATCTGGCGAATTTGTTTCATTAACAACATCGTCATTCTGTAAATAAATTTAGATTTATTTAAATTTACAATAAATTTATTTATAAGTTTTCTTTTATTTCTCTTCAGTGTGTTAAATGTTCGAAACTAGAAATTCGAATAATGAAAATTATTATTTTTCTTTTTACGCGAAGAACTAAGTGAAACTAAGTAAAAATTAAAAAAAAAACGCATTAATTTATAATTTTATACCTGACACTTTTCGATGTTATTAAGCTTGTCAGAATATTCATTCAATATTTTATAAACATCTCGAATGCAGTCTTTTTCACGAAAATTGCACGTGCACAGGAATCCTTTCATACCGGGTTCGAATGAAAATTGTCTCCTTTTTTTATAGTTATTACTATACCAATTCGGTTTTCTTTTATTTGAATCCATTGTGACAATGGTTTCAGTAAATATCAATGCAGTCAATAATTTACAATAAAAGTTATTTTTTGAAAAATAAACTTAACCTATCTTTGTCACATCAGTCCCTTCAGTCACTTTTTGTACTGACTGTACGTATACTTTTCCCCCAAAGAGCACTGATCTCTATATATAACTGGATGGGTGACTCCTATATAAAAGTAGCTTCCGGTGTGAAAATAATTGAAACCATCGACGCCATGTTTTAGACACCGGTGAAACAGCGTAGAGCGACTTGATTGTGTGAGTTGCCGTGTAAGTGTGCTTTGCATATAGTGTGCGTTGTTCGATGTTTTGACACTTCTCTCGTATGTTTCAAGTAATTAAATTAAATAATTTGTAACTTTTTTAAATATATAAATACCAATATGGTTTTAATTTGTTTATTTTGTGGGAAAAAGGAAGCGAAAGGTGTTTTTTTTCACAAGTAGGAATATATTTAAAAAAATGTGTATATATTATTGAATTGTGTATTTTGAGGTTATATTTTGCTTCTTTGCCGAGGCGTAATATTTTACTCACTGTTGTTTTATTATAAACATTATATGTATAATGCTGAATAATTTCAGCTTTTTTTTACCAAATTAAATTAAGAAGCAAGTATTTTTGTGAAATGATTAATCTTACCAAGTGAAAAAAAAAATAAACGAAACTTAAGTTCAACTTGTCAAATATTTAATTATTTTTAAGTAAATTAAGTTAATTTTAATAATTTTTATTTACTTATTATTATTATTTATAGTTATTAATAATAATAAAATAATTTAAAAATTATTAAAATAAGTTAAGTATTTTTTTCATAGTTAAATGTATTTCAACCTTCTTTGTAATTTTAAAATTCCCGCCTACTTTTGTAAAGTGGGTGTCTAAAATATGGCGCCTTCCGGGCTTCTAATTTTATCACAGTTTTAGACGTGTCGCCCATCCAGTTATAATAGAGATCAGTGCCAAAGAGGCGCTATTTACGCGGTTCATTTAAATTTTCAATTTAGAGAAAATTAAGAAAAATACCTCTGCTTATCAGTTTTCGAGTTTAAATACTTTTGACAAATTTGCATTTTTGGAAAGAAATTTCTTTATAAATATATAGAAAAAAAAATTTTTGACAAAATTTGAATTTCGCGGTTATTATCGACTGTTGGACATACCAGCTTAAAATTTTCAAAAATGGCAGTTGTACATCTTCGTATTTCACATAGTTTATGGCTCACCCCACTTTTCCATGAGCGGGCGGGCGGCGGCCATATTTATCAGTGAGGTGTCAGTATTTGTTCAACGTGACGGGATTTTTGGGTGTGGATCTGACGGTTTCCTTTGGTTCTCCGACCCCCATATACAGTACAAGTGGCATTGTTTCATTTTTGAATGAGTGGTATGTGTTTTTAAAAATTTGCTTTCAAGTAAATAATAAATAACAAAAATAGTTAAGGTGAAATAAGCTCAAAATCTTTCAACTCTCGGGCGGCACCGAGCAGACAGGATAAGTCTCATACAATACACATTTTTTCCCATGCAATTTCCGGAATAAAGACGACAGTTTTCATCATTATTTACTGATTTACAAATGTTACTGATTAATTTTCATCATATAACCGAATCTCTCCACCTTGTTGTGAGGTTAAGAAATACTCTCGACAATTCGCCCGCGGGCATTTTCAATCTCTCATATTTCCTTAACGGTTGCCTCCAACTAAAGAGGTACAGAAATCGCGTCACGATTAAATCTTGATTGGTGTGTTGATAGATCCGTAAATAGTGTAACAAAAAAGAAAACTGGAAATTTAGAAATGTTGACATTTTTGCCGATGACACGACAACATTGCTCCCTCATTATCATTATTAAAGTATAATGGAAAACTATTGCTGATTCATACGCTATTTTCATTTGGCACACATTAATTTCTTTCCGATTCATTTCATTTTAGTGATTAATTTTTAGTATTTGGTTTCAAATTTGTGGATTAAATTTTTCTTTTCTAGTGTAACCTCAAAATTAATTTGGTAATTTTTATTTAAATATTGAATGTAATTTATTTTTTTTTCTGTTGGGTTTTCTCAGAAATTTACTAAACGTATTTTTGTGTGGGGAAAATTTTTTTTAATCTCCAGTTTTGTAAATTATTTTTAACTTCTTTTGGATTATTTCAAGTATTTGAAAAAAAAGCTTTAAACTCGGGTACAGTTTCTCTGTCGCAATTATATCCCTGCGCTAGATTAATTTTCTCATTATAATTAATTATACATAAAAGAGAGATATAATGAAATTGCAACTTGTAGTGAAAAATTTGCCGGTATGTCGTATATCGGTGGACGTGCCGAAGCCATGACCTTGAAAGTGAGCCTGAACAGTTAGAGATAGTAGTTTCTGTTGCAACGGTTAAGGGATCTTCTCACATGATTAACATACATATATGTAGAGGAGAAGACAGATTTTTTTTTTAGAAAACGAATTTTTAGGTAGAAATTTTCTAAATTTAAATTAACTCTCCTTTTCCATTATATTGCACCATATGGTATTTCTTTTTTCTCTCTCGATGAAATCAAACTACTTTTTCCTAAAGAGAAACTTTTTTTTTCCTTTTAATAGAAAAGTTTACAGTCTTGTTTTTAATAAATTGATATAACGAACGTTTTAGTAATTTTTTTCTGGTAATGTTTCTTTCAAAGGAAATAAGAAGATTAGAAAAAAATAATGATTGGATTATAAATTCTAATAGTTCAATGAACGTAAAACTTCACGGAGGATAAAAGTTTAAATACCTTTTGCACCATGGAGAATATTATACAGAGGCCATGTGTATTTGCATTATAATCTTTCTTTTTCTTTCTACTTGGACATTATTACTCTTCCATTATGACATGCATACGTGCCTTTTGTCCCCTCACAAATCGGTCAGTGCTTTTTTCAAGTTTTTCATTGTTAGAACATTAATCTAGACCTATTGCATTACTGACTGAATATTTTTTGACTGAATTACCTTTACTTTATTCATCACCTTATTTTCATTCATATTATTGGTTTATTTCTTTTAATTACGAAATTGAAGTCCACAACGTTGATCAACGAAAAAAATTTGTTTAATTCATTCCAAAATTATTTTTAATTTAATATTTATTTATATAAAAATTATTATTATAACATAAACATCAATCTATTTTTTCAAAATATTTTTTTGTCAATATTGCTGCTTTATTTTTTTTTTTAAATTTATTAAGTGAATAATTTTTTCGTTGATAAACGTTGTGGACTTCAACGTCGTTTTTAATTTACCTATAGTTTTGTTTTTAGATACTTTTTTACACGAAAATAATTTATGTCATAATTAATACGATTTCTTTTAGATTTAGAGAATTAAATATATATTTATTTTAATTATTTTTTTTTAATTTAAATTTAATTATTTTTTATCTAAATTTTTCGATTTAGATAAATTCTTGAACACGTGATACTTGCAAGTAGGTTTGTGAAATGTGAAACGGAATGAACTACACATTCTTCATTGATATTTGTTGTAGGTTGACTGTCTGTACGAGTTGCAGAACAAACAGACACAATCGTCAAGATGCCGAAACAGGTGTGTTAAAATAAAACTATTTTGCTTTTCTCTTTTCATTTAACTTTAATTCACATAATGTCACATATATTTATGTACAATGTATTCTACAGTATTTACTGACTTCAAAGTACTAAACGTTCGAAAAATAGTATTTATTTTTTATTTATTTATTTATAAACAATCTACTATCGTCAGATCGTATTTATTTATTCATTTATTTATAAGAAAATACAGTTTTCTATTTTTTCTTCTTTATTAATTATTTATTATTTTTTTCTTTATTAATTACTTACTACACGTAATCGTTGCTTTTTCTCTTTCAAACGAGATTAATTTTTATTGATTCTTAATTTTTTTATTTATTTATTTAATTTATTTAATTCATTACTTAATGTTAATTTATTTAATTCATTACTTAATGTTAATTTTTTTAATTCATTACTTGATAATTTATTGGATTCATTACTTAATGTTAATAAACATTAATTAATATTTTACCAATAGTTTCGATATTATTTTCCGAATTTATTGGGGAAAAATATTATTCTCCATATTTTCCAAATTATATTGAGGAAAATTTTATTATTCTCAAAATTATTGGGGAAAAATGTACTTTTCTAAATTATTCTCTGAATTATTGAAGAAAAATATAATTTTCTATATTATTCTGAGTATTTTATTTGCAAATTTTGGGCAAACATTGTAAAATAAAAATAAATAAATAATATTATTCAGGTTCCTGAAGTTGGCATCGTTGCTCAGCATCGAAAAGTATTTTCCCTTATTTTTAGTAAATAAATTTTAACTAATTTTACTCCTTTTATTCGCCTAAGAAATAAAAAACTATTTAATTGTATTTTTTTTATTTTAAAACATTGGAAAAAATTAAGTGATTTTTTGGTTTTGTACAAAAAAAAATATTTTTCGCCACTGAGCATCGATGACAACTTCAAAAACCTTATTATTCTCCAAAATAATTGGGAAAAATGTAATTTTCAACAATTATTCGCTGCAAAATAATGGGAAAAAATGTAATTTTTAATAATTATTCTCGAAAATAATTGGAGAAATATGAATCTCTATATTATACTGAGTATTTTTTTTACTTTTGGAGAAATTTTTTTTTCTCATGTGGAGAAAAAATGATAATTTTAATTAATGAAAAAGATAATTTTCTAAATATTATTCTCCATTATTAGGGGAAAAAATAATAAAGAAGTTGGTAAATAAAGTAAAATACGTGCAGAACGGAAAAATAGGGACTATAAATAAAAAGAATTCAAATAGCAATAAGAATAATTATTATTTTTTAATGAACGTTTAGAACTTTGAGAGATATGATAATTTACTGTTATATTTATATTTTATACAGGTAGGAAACGAAAATGTTTTTTTTTTATACTTATTATTATGTGTTATCTTTTAATATACAGTTTGTCATCGTAAAATGTTTATATTCTCTTTAACTTATGGAGAAAAATAATGGGATGACCCCTTTTTCCTTTTTCGAACTTAAAATTTCATATTTTCCGCACTTTACGAGTTTATTTCTCTTTTATTTACTTTGGTTTTTTTTTACTATTTTTCCTTTCGTTATTTTTTCATATTTTTTTACTCTTACAATTTTTTTTCTATTTCTACTTTTCTCTACTTTTTTTATTTTCTTTTGCTCTTTTGACATTTTTTTTGTCCTATTTTTCTTCTTACAATTTTTTTTTCAATTTCTACTTTTCTTTACTTTTTTTATTTTCTTTTGCTTTTTTGACAATTTTTTTGTCCTATTTTTACTTTTCTTACAATTTTTTTTCAATTTCTACTTTACTTTTTTTTATTTTCTTTTGCTTTTTTGACAATTTTTTTGTCCTATTTTTACTCTTTTTACAATTTTTTTATTTTCTTTTGTTCTTTTGACATTTTTTTGTCCTATTTTTACTCTTTTTACAATTTTTTTTCTATTTCTACTTTTCTTTTCTTTTTTTATTTTCTTTTGCTCTTTTGACAATTTTTTTTGTCCTATTTTTACTCTTTTTACAATTTTTTGTCCTATTTTTACTCGTTTTACATTTTAGTTATTTTCCCTATTTTTACTCTTTGGTAAAAGAGGGGAAAATTCATTTTTCAATGGGAAGAATGTAAAAAAGGTTAAAAAAAATAGTTAAAAATTGAAAAATCGAGTACTCATCTTTGTAACGTCAATGTCAAATTAAAATGATGTAAGAATACCAACAGGAGGAATAAGTTATTGTCTTTTTCCGTTCATGGTCGCGTGCATTTTTTTTTTATCAAGGTTTTCGTTATTTATTCTACAACCTCCAAATACATAAAAGTACCATATAATTTATGATCTTTTATATAGTTATCATTAGATAAAGTCATTCACATCACGAAAGAAGAATAAACCTGGTTTTAATTCGCAAATGTCGGATTTGAGAAAAATTAGCGCATTTTTCTCAAATCCAAAAAAAAAATATTCAAAAATGAAAATAAACGATTCTCTGAATAGTTATTTATTCAATATATATTTAAATATTTGTTTATTCTTTATTTATTTCTTTCTTTCTTTATAGATTGATTAATTTATTACTTTCTCATAGAGGAAAGATTGCATTTAATTAAAAATTGATTTATTTATTTATTTGCTTATTTACTGATAAAAGACGTAAATTTACAACTATATTTGGTTTCGAATATTTCGAGAATTGTTTTTTTTTTAATAAATTTATTTTCAAAATATTTGTTCAGATTGGAAATGAAAATAAATTTTTATACATTTGCGCCTTGACCCAGTGTTAAGGATTTTATTTTTTTTCCTTTGCGCGTGCATATTTTGTTTTGTTTGCAATTTTTTTTTAGAATTAGGAGTGAAAACGTTTCGAGTATAATAAGGGAAGGAAGAGTAGTATCTCTTCCTTCCTCACTGGCACCAGGTATATATCGCTTCGTGGTGCGAGTTTCTTGGAGTCGCGTGACCCTGTAAAAGATGTTTCATCTTTGTTCACTGTCTTGGACGATCTCTCTCTTTCGCCAAAATGGTAAAACAGCAAACAGCGAGAACGCGTCTATATAGGAGCAGTGGCGTAAAACCTAAACCAATCTCCATTCAAGTACATTTCAAATTAATCTACGTTTCCCAACTTTCATCATATATAGTATAATCAACAAGTGACTCTGCTTTCGAATTTTATTTTCTTTTTTTTCCATTTTTCGGCAAATAGAAAAATGAAAAAAAAAAATTCTTTTCTCTAATTCTTCTTTAATTTAAATTCTTTTTTCTTGCAGATTTGAGAATTGTAGGATTTTTTCCCACTATTTCTTGATTTTGGATTTTTTTTGGAAAATTTGGCGTTATTTTTATTGGAAACTTGAAAACGCCAAGAAAAAGGATTTGATTGGGATTTTGTAGAGACCTTTCCTCTATTTTCAATCATCAATAGAATTTGTAGAAAGAAAAAAGAAATTTCAGTTAACTTTCGCACTCATCTACTAAAATCTACTATTTACTACTTTTTTACGTTTTGCTTCTAATTTGAATACTTTTCATTGTGACAGTCAAAAACAATTTTTCTTTTCTTTTATGAAGTTAAAGTTTCGAACGTTCAAGTGAACGAAATTTTTTTCACCTTCAGTATTTTTTGAAAATTGCTATCGAAAAAAGAAAAATAATTAAAAATTAAACAATATGTAGTTTGAAATTAACTTGTTTTGATCTAGAAAATAATTTTTTTTGTAAATAAAATACAAATAGAAGTAAAAAAAATACGGTCGTTTATTTGAACGTTCGAAATTTTAAGAACATTCTTTTTTTAGAATTTGCATTACTTTAAATCTGCTAATAGTTGAAATATATTATTCTTAAAAATTTTAATGAAATTCTTCGCAAAAATTAAATTGTTTTCAAAAATAAAATTTAATTTTATATATTTAAAATATTTTAATAAAATTTCTCGCAAAAATTCCATTCAATTTCAATGCAATTTTATTTAATTTTTTAGAAAAATTGAATTATTTTTTAAATTTTTAATAAAATTCTTCGGAAGAATTTTATTAGTTTTCATAAATTATACAAGAATTCAATTATTTTTATAGAATTTTAATTAAATTGTTCAATTATTTTATTTCATAAAAGTCTTGTAAGGACTTTAATTATTTTAGAAAATTAAACAAAAATTGGTATCAAAAAGTTGAATTTTTGGGAGGAATTCAATTATTTTCAATTTTATTTGAACAACAGTTCTAAAAATATTGAATTATTTAAAAAAATGATTGCATAATTCTAAGGAACAAAACTATTATTTTCAAGAATTTTGACAAATTTCTATTCAACAGAATTTAATTATTTTAATAAATAATAAAATTATTCGCAGGATTTCAATTATTTTTAAAGCAATGTTAAATAAATTTTTCGAAAAACGAAATTATTTTTCATAAGTTATAAAATTTTTAGTAGGAGTTCAATTATTTTCAATTCAAGTTTTTAATAAAATTTCTTTTGACAAAATTCGATTATTTTTGGAAATTGTCAATAAATTTCCTTGGAAGAATTACATTATTTTAATAAATAATAAAATTATTCGCAGGATTTAAGTTATTTTTAATACAATCTTAAATAAAATTTAATACAATTTTAAATAAAAATGCAAGTATTCTTAAATAATTATATTTTGTTTCATTAAATTTTAATAAAATTCTTCATAACAATTTAATTTGGAGAAATATTTAACTATTTTTTTTATCAATTATTAGTTTTTTCTATTTTTATAATAAAATTCTCGTAGTTGAATTCTGACAATAATTGCGATTTAAATATGAATTTTAGTTAAAATTTTAAATAGTAATTGAATATTGGAAGCATTACAGAATTAATTTTTATAACTCGTTACATTTCAAAATATTTTACTTTGAAATTATTAAAAATTTCAATTCACATGGAAAAATAAATAATTATTTCAATATTCATTTAACAAAAATTGTTCGAGTTTTTAATAATTTAGAAATTATGAAAAAAATTAGTCTTTTGATGAAATGGCATATAATTTAAATTTTTTGAAGATTATTCAGTTTCTGTGAATAATTTAAAATAATTAAATTAACTTTGTAATTAATTTGGAAAAATTTTATCAAATTGAATTGAAATGAAGTATTTTAAATAATTTTTGAATTAAAATGTTTTATAAAAAAATTTTAATTTATTCATTTTTAAAAATTACTTTTTATATTTAAGTATCGTTTTTTTGAATAACTCAAAAATAATAGAATGTTTTTAAAAAATTTGAATTTCGAGTTATTGACAAGATAAGAGGAAAAGTGAAAATTTTTTATTGAAAATCAGGAAATGAAGAAGGAAATGTTTGTGAATTTTGAAATTATGAATGAAATATTTGTGACTAATACGAGTTTTTTAGTCTCTTAATTATTTAATTAATTAATTAATTAATTAATTAAATCTTTCGATAGACACTTCTTTATAATAGTTTCATTTTCATTCTTAAAACAACTTTTTGATTCATTTTTTCAAAATTATTATTAAATTCTTTTTACTAAACACTGAATTTAACGATCATTCCGAGTCAGGTGTATTATTAAATTTAATTAATTATTGCATTTGGTTAATAATTAAAAATAAATTCACTGGAAAAAAATTGATTGGAAGAATTGATTACTTGTCTATTAGCAAATAAATAACTTGAATGAAATAATTTTGGAGGTAATTAAATTGTACTTGAATTAAATAATTTTTGGGGTAATTAAATTTTACTTGAATCAAATGATTTTCGAGGTAATTAAATTGTATTTGAAACAATAATTTTAATATCTTAATCAAATATAAATCGAACCATTTAATTGATTGACTGAAAAATTATTCGATGGAAATAAATATCTATTGGATAATAGACAAGTAATGGATTATTTGAATGAACTAAATTTTTCATGATTATAAAAATATAAATAAGCAATAATTGAATTTAAATTATCGAAGGCTGAAATTTCGTGAATAAAAAAATAAGGAGCAATATTTTTGCAAAATGAATTCATTAAGTAGTGTATAACGTTTATTTGCTCTTATCGGGAAAGAATCAGTTGCATTATTGAAGTAACAATATCTTATCAAGATATTTGCGAATTGATTTTGTTGATTTAAGGCATCAACTGGTGTTATATGGCTGGATAAATGTAAAAAAATTTACTTGTGTTACGCCATTGACTAGAGGAGTGGTTTAGTCGTCGAGAGGGTCGTAAGGAGGGAGACACGCCAGTTGCACTTGCCCCTTGGCCCATTGTTCGACCTCGTCTAGACCGGCAAACTAAACCGATCAGGCCCCGGATATACGTGCTCCAAAAACGGTTACACCAAAAAATAAAACCCATCTTCAATTTATCCTCAAGTGTTCGCGTTTCTCTCGTCACAAGGGAAATTGTATTAAAAATTAAGTTTCTCCTCATCTTTTTCTTTATTAAACCTTGGCCTTTCAAATAGAATTTGAATTCCTTTAAAATCATGGTCGCCGGTACGAAAATGGTAAGCATTGTGGCGCGTCCGTTAAAATATCATCGCGTCAAGCGTCCGTTGGCATTTTTCATCTTTTTTTACAATCTTTTCCAAAACCCTCCCAAAAAGAAAATGTATTTTTGCAAAGAAGACTTTTTTCTTGACCGAGTTTAAATTCTTAAACTTCGGGAGGGGAAACTTTTCAAATAATTATAGTGCTTTTTTTTTTTTCTTTGAATGAATTTCTAAGTTCGAAAAGGAGATTTAAATTAATTGTGAAATGAAGGAAAAAAAGTTCTGTGTGATTAAAATGTTTTTTGTGTTCTTTCAAGATAAACGTGAGGGTGACGACTATGGATGCCGAGCTGGAGTTTGCGATCCAGCCGGCTACCACGGGCAAGCAGCTTTTTGACCAAGTTGTCAAGACCATTGGACTCAGGGAAGTTTGGTTCTTTGGTCTTCAGTACACGGATGTTAAAGGCGACCTTACCTGGATCAAACTTTACAAGAAGGTAAGATTTATTATTTTTTTTTTCTCTCACTATTATAATGGGGAAAATTTTTCTGAATTACTTCCAGGTATAAGGATGAGAGGAAAACCCATTTTGGGTATCATCCCTTTCATTTTTCTGCGGGGGGAAAAACTTTCACCTCTGTTGAAAAAAAAGGGAAAAGGAAAATTACCTTCTTTCACTCCCTTGATTAATCTTGATTCTATAATTAGCGTAATCATTGATAAGACAAATTATTTTTCTCTCCTCGTCATGTACGAGGACTGATAAGATCATTTTAAACATTCTTTCATAAGAGCATTTCATCAATTACAAGATAAATTTTCTTTCGTAAAGGATGATTCAAAAAGGAGTTTTTTTTTCACCTTTTTACAAGAGGTTTTTGCTGATTTTACACTTTTATTATTAAATTTTACTAAATTATCGAAAAACCGTTAATCAAAGTTGCCACAAAAAGTTTGATTTCGTTTTTTCCTGATTTCTGGATAGAATTTTGATTTTTTGCCCGATTCCTCTGAAAAAATTAGTTTTACATAAAAAACAAAATTTGTTACTGTATCAAACTTATCTCGATTGTTTTTAAAAGTTAAAAAAAGAAATCTATTTATTTTCAATAGAATTTTAGGAAATTTCATTTATTTGACTTTTCAATTACATGTTTGTAAAGTTTCAATTAGCTTTAAACAAAAATTTGACTTTTCAATTACATGTTTGTAAAGTTTCAATTAGCTTTAAACAAAAATAGAATAAAAATGTTTGAGAATTTAAAATGAATTTTTTTGTCAATTTTATCAAAGAAAATTGTAATTTAAATTATTTTAAAAATTAATTAATTAATAAAAATTTGGACCTAATTGTAATTCTTTCGAAATTAAATTATTTTAGATACAATTGAGAATTTTAATTTTTAATTAAATTAATTAATTTTTTAATTTTGTAATTTTAATGCTGCTTTTTACATTAACAAACATATGAATACATTTAAATTCCTACGACTTTTTCTAAAAAGCAATTCAATTTTTAAATTAAAATTCTAAAAGATTTCGATTTTTTAAAAATTTCTAATTTAATTTTTAAACAAATTGTGTTATTTTTATAAAATTTTACTCAATTTGATATTTTTTTACAAATTTTTTGTTAAATTCAAGAATCTGTAAACAATTGAATTAATTTTTTTTTTGAAATTTAATTTTTTCAGAATACTGAAAATAAAATCATTTAAAACTTGAATAATTTTTAAAGTAAAAATTTAATTAACAAATTGTATTATTTTTAATAAAATTTATCATAAAATTTTAGCTATAATTTAATAACTAACTATTTGTAAACAATTGAATTGAAACTTCTTGGGTATACAATTTTTTCAGAATTTTAAATAAAATTATTTGAAAAATTGATTAATTTTGAAAATAAATATTTAATAACAAAATTCTATTATTAATTTGTTAATTTTTTAATATTTTTTTTTCAAAATTTAAGTATTTTTAAACAATTAAATTAAAATTTTTTGAATGTATAATTTTTTTAGAATTTTAAATAAAAATATTTAAAAACTTGATTAATTTTGTAAATAAATGTTCAATTAACAAATTTAATTATTAATTTGATAATTTTTTAATTTTTCTTTTGCAACTGAAGTATCTGTAAACAATTGAATTGTAATTTCTTGGAAATACAATTTTTTCAGAATTTAAAATAAAATTATTTGAAAAATTGATTAATTTTGAAAATAAATATTTAATAACAAAATTCTATTATTAATTTGTTAATTTTTTAATAATTTTTTTTCAAAATTTAAGTATTTTCAAACAATTAAATTAAAATTTTTTGAAAGTACAATTTTTTTAGAATTTTAAATAAAATTATTTAAAAACTTGATTAATTTTTGTAAATAAATGTTTAATTAACAAATTTAATTATTAATTTGATAATTTTTTAATTGTTCTTTTGCAACTGAAGTATTTGTAGACAATTAAATGAAAATCTGTTAGAAATTAAATTTTTTAAGAATTTTGAATGAAATTATTTTAAATTTTGAGTAATTTTGAATATAAATATTAAATTATTTAATATTTAAATATTTTTAGCTACTGTTAATTTCTTCATTATTAAAATTTTTGAAATTTTTAATTATAATCTTTTGAAATATTCAATTACTTTTGAAAATACGAAAATTTCTTCAACTAAAATCTTTTTTATAAATTAAAAAAAAATTAATTAACTTTAAGAAATTTATCGTACAATTTATTTATTTAAAGTAAAATTTATTTGCCTACAGAAATAAAAATTAAAGGAATTGATTTAAAGTTTGTGGCAGTTTAAAAGATTTGAAAATAAAAAAAAATTCAAAAGAAGAAATTAAGGTTTTTGTGTTGTTCAGAAATATTTTTGTAAACCATAATGTGCAAAAACAAAAATTCTTTTTTGTAGTAATTTTAGAAATTTGTTATTTTTCCAATACTTTCGACTAAATTCCCTGAATTTTCTCTATAAATTCCCTGATTTCCCCGACTTGTGGCAACCCTGATTAATTTTTACTTAAATATTTATTTACTCCATTTATTTTCACGAAATTGAAGTCCACAACGTTGATCAACGAAAAAAATTTGTTTAATTCATTACAAAATTATTTTTAATTTCATATTTATTTATATAAAAATTATTATCATAACATAAACATCAATCTATTTTTTCAAAATATTTTTATGTCAATATTGCTGCTTTATTTATTTTTTTTTTAATTTATTAAGTGAATAATTTTTTTCGTTGATAAACGTTGTGGACTTCAACGTCGTTTATTTTCTTTGAGAAAAAGTGTAATATTGAAAATTTGTAGAATTCTAATTAAATGTCAAATTTCTTTTTACTTTTTATTCGAATCAGTAATTTCTGAAAATATTTTTTAAAAAAGTAGTATTTTTTTAATAAAGGGTTTTTAATTTTAAATGTTTAATATTTCCATATCATGTTTTTGAAAATTTGATTAAGAATAAGAAAAAATTAACAGAGTTGTAGAGTTAAATTAAATTTCTTTTAAATGCTGTTTGTAATAAAATTTTAATTGAAAAAATAATTTATTCTTTTTCAGAAAATGTGAAAAATTAGAAATTTCTCATTCGATTAAAGGGAAAAAATTAATGCAATTCGTAAAGTTTTTAACACTATAATAATTTTTTTGTTTCTTTGAATATTTCTGAGAATATCATGACTTATCAAGTTTAAAAACATGTAAATTGATGTCGAAGTAGAAGAAAAAATTGCTCTTTTTCGTTAATGGAAAAAAGGGATAATTCATAGTTAATAGAGGAACGTAATTATTGGTTGATAATTAGCAATTGATAGTTGTAATTAACAGTCTTTAGTTGATAATTAACCTCGTAATTAACAGTTTACACCGAAAAAAATTCTTCTTTTCTTTTTTTTTCTTTTCTTTTAAGCGGATTTCTCTTATTTCAATGCATATTTTCCTCTTGAATATGGCTAAAAAATAATCCTCTTATTTTAAGAGAACTATTCTTCACTTAAGAATATTTAAAATAAGAGGAAAAGACTCATCGATTAAGAGCAATATTCTTGATTCAAGAGGATTTTTGCAAGAGAAATATTCCTCTAGACAAAAAATATTTTTTTCAGTGTAAATCGATAGTTGATAATTAATAGTCGATAGTTGATAATTCACTGTCGTTTGTAGATAATAATAGTTTGTGAAGAAATAATTAGTTGATAGTTTCCTTAATATTAGGTTCATAAACTATTGATATTTTTAATTACTGCAGTAAAGAAATAAAACTAATATCGCTAGTAATTTCCATAATTTCCCCAATAGTAAACTTCCGTTTAGTATTTAGAAAAGAGATTTTATTAAGAAACACCAACTTCCGTAAATTATAAAAATGACTTACAAGAACTGTAATTGATTAATTATGTTGAGGGAGTTAATTATCCAATTCAACTTCATGCTCGACTACTTGATCAGTGGGTATTGTTCATTTTTCAACGGTATTTAATCATATTAGTAAAGAATGTTTCCCCCCCGGGAGTATAAAATATATATTTACAGTAATCAGTCATCTGGAAATCCTAGAAAGCCTGAAATTTTACAGTATATTTCTTTTTCTTGTCTTATAACCTTTTGATAAAAGTGTCGATGTGGACAACTTTCAATGATTTTCTCCATTTTATTTTTTCCATTATAAATCCGAAAGTAATGAAGTTTTGCCTTTTTTTTAGGTGAATTTTTATTTCAAGTTCGAGTCAAGAGTTGACGGAAAATTTATTTTTTAACGAAAAAAAATTCGAAATTCATCTGAGAAGATGTCTGGAGGTGAAGAGAGGAAAATTTATTGCTGAGGAAATAGGGATTTGTGGGAGAAGGGTTTTTTTTAACACACTGGTATGTTGGCTAGAAGTAAGAATATTCTTAAGTGAATACCGTTGGAAATGACAGTGACCCAGTCGTGCAACTTGAAATTCCAGACGTTTAAAAACCGTTGCAAAACAATACTACCACTACTGCTGGTTTTTTTTTATAATGACGACGATTATAGAAGAAAAAAAGGGGAATAAAAGAAACGAAATTGTCATCTTCTAATTTGAATAAAACTAGAAAAGCTTGTTTCTTCATTAAGGATTTCTTGACGTTCAGAAATTTCCAATCCTCGTAAACGATAACCAGTTTCTTCGATTTTTTTTCCTTATCAAAAGGATTTACATAACGCATCAAGTAACATTTCGATTTTCTTCGAAACTCGACTCCATATTTCCCCGATCGATAATTATTTCATCGAAAAGAAAAAAGAATTTATTTCTTCATTCTTACTGTACAGAAGAATGAGTCGAAAAACAAAGATAATACATTTATGTCGCAAACAGTGAAATAATATAATTATTATTATAATTTTTTCCGTTTGAAAAATTGAACACATTGTTCTTTTGATTCTGGTTGCGAGAGGAGAAGTTGAGAAGGAACACTTATGTCATGTATGATAAGAAAATTGTCTGGGGGCAATGATGACGATATATTCATGATGTCATCGCCTTTTTGAAATTCTTTGATACTTCGCAACCCTCCACAATAGTGTTTAGCGTCAACATGTTCCTCAAACTTGTCGCTGCTGCGTCAGCAAACACATCTTTAGAGAAATAGTTGTTTGTACAATAATATCTAACCACCAATGAATCAGAATGATTCATTAAAACGATAAAATATTGCCACCTCTTTTTTTCCTCACGCATCACATTTTCTCTTATAAATCGAATGATTACGAGTCTAATTAAAATATTAATTTCACAATTCCTGTGAGGTATTGAAAAAATTTTTTTCTGAACATTTTTTTTCCTTGTTAAAAATTGTCCGAGTTGGAAAATTTACCTATTTCCTTAATCTTGATGACGATTTTCATGATTTTTGTGTTGATAAATCCGAAATGGGATTTTGGTTTAATTCAATTTGATTTTATTTGAATAAGTTTTCTTTATTGTAAAATCGGATCTTTTTGGAAACGAGAATTAGATTTTCCGAGGGTGATGGAAATATTGAAAGAAATTAAAAACTCGGGGGGTTTTCTATTAATCAGCTTTCACCGGATTGAATCAAAGACGCGCCTTCACCTTGACACAGTCTCTGGTTTAATGTGGTAATTTACACAATTTTTTTTTTAATTCTGGTTTTTCTTTTTAAATTAAAACCAGGGTGGCAACATGTCAGTAATGTCTCGAAAATGTTAGGAAAAAAAAATTGATGCCAGTAAAGACAGGGAAATGCCAAAAGACAAAATTTTTGTCAGAAAAATAAGAAAAAATTAAAATTTTTTTTTATTTATTTTCAAAAAATTTATTTTCAAATATTGCAACAAAATACCATATTTTTAATAAAAAATGTAAACTTATTTCGATTTTCATAGCGTGAAAAGTATAACAATAGACAAATATTTGAAGATTTATTTTTGAATTATTTTTCTAATTAAATTTTTGAAATATACAGCTAAAACAATTTTAAATAAATTTTAAATAACAATTTTAAATAAATTTTAAATAACAATTTTAAACAATTTTTTTTAACAAATTTAAATTTTGTAAAATTTAAATAAAAATAAATCATCTTTTTAAGTATTTTATTATAATTTTTGAAAAATAACTTTTCAAGAATTTTAATTGAAAATTTTAGTGAATAAAATCTTAAAGTGTAAATTCAATAATATTGAAAATTAATGAAAATTATGTTCTAAAATTAATATTAAAATAGTTTTGAAAGTAGTAATTCTCTCATTTATTTTGTTCTAATTTTTTTAAGATTGAATTACCTTCAAACAAAATAAATTAAAATTTTTGAAAATTTATTATTTTAGCATTTTTGAGAAATTATTTATAATTAAAATTTTTCAAAAATTTGATTACTTTTTGTACCTTTTAAAAACATAATTATTTTTTAAAATTTTGTCAATTTTCAATTATTTTTCAAAGATTTGACTAAATTTAAATTATATTTTAAGAAATTTTAACAAATTTCAATTTTGTGGACATTTTTTTAAATATATGTAATTATAAAAATATTATTTTTTAAAAAGGAAAATGGACTGTTTCAATTATTATAAAAATTGGTTTTTTTGTATTTAAACGATTACATTAAGTTTTCGAAGAAATTTAAAAAATACTAAATTAAATAAACGACTTTTTCTAATTTTTTAATCGACTAAAGCGACTTTTTTTGTTCCTTAAAGTCGATCCGAGGCCTGCAAATCTTTAAAACATTATTCATGAATTATTGTTAAAATTTTTTCAAATATATCTGTAATAAAAATCGTTTTAAATAATGGAAATTTTGAAAAATTTAATTGAAAACAATTTCTTTTTGTTCGAGTATTTTGCTACAATTTTTTACCATCAATTTTTGAAGAGTTTTAATTAAAGTTTTTGAAAATAATTGAATTATCAGAAATTTTAATGAAAAATCTTTTTTTTTTAAATGAAAACAAGTTTGTAATTTTTTTAAAATTCGATATTTTCAGTAATGTTAATTATTTATTTCTCAGAATTCAAATATATACAAAAAATAATAACATTTTAGAATTATTTTTGAGTATTTTGGAGAAAAAAATCATGTTCGAAATATTCAATTAAAATTTCTCAAGAAGTTAAATAGTTTTTCTAAATTATAACAAAAATTCTTTTTAGAATTTCGATTATTTTTAAAAAATTACATGAAAATATTTTTAAATACTAATTCTTAGAATTTTTTTTGTCATAATTTTTAAAGATTCAATTATTTACGAACAAAGTAAATAGAAATTGATAAAAATTTAGACTTTTAGATTTTTTAAAATTTCGCAGAACCTAATTTCAATTGTATATGATTAAAAAAAACTGTTACCTTTCAAAATTATTTTAAAATATTTTTAAAAAGTCAATTGAAAGAATTTCTTAATTACAATTTTTTTTGAAAATATAAGAAGAAAACATGGACAATTACAATTTATTTAAAAAAATTGAGTTTTTGTATTTAAATAATTAAGTTCCGGAAGTTGGCATCAATGCTCAGGATCGAAGAGTATTTTTCCTTATTTTTAGTAATAAAAATGTTGACTAATTTTATTCCTTTTATTCACTTAAGAAGTAAAAAAGTATTTAATAGTATTTTTTTAACTTAAAACTTTGGAAAAAATTTAGTGATTTTTTTGGTTTTGTACAAAAAATATTTTTCGATGCTGATGAGCATCGAAATAATTTAGGGAACTGAATAATTGAATTCTAATAGAACCTTCGGGAAATTATTTTAAATAATTGATGTAGAGATTCAAGAAGAGTTATAATTTTTAGAAATTATTATAATTCTTGAATTTCACTCATTTGACGGTAAACTTTCATATTTTCCTGTTGAAACAATTTCGTCAGGGGAAAATAATAATTTTAATTTTCAGAATTTGTTTCAAAATTCAAATCGACATATTTCCTTCTGCGATGTGTCTTAGAAAATGCGAGGGGAAATTGTTTTCGATGAGAAATAGGTTCCTTTTCGGAAACAGGTGGTCAACAGGTGACAAGTTTCTGTACGAAATGAATAACGGACATTTATCCAAGTGTGAGATAATTGTGACTGAAACAATGTATATATATACAGTAATACTGAATGGGAATTGTTATGCAACAACCGCGAGCACTTTTTTTTCATCAATTCAGTAAAGACAATATTAATGATTTATAATTAATAACAAGACTCTGACAATTAAGTGACATCTTTTTTTTCCTATTTTCATAAACAACTCTTTACGAACAAATGTAGTTTTTGTAGTCGGAAAAAACGAGAAGTTTTTTTCTATATTATTTGATTTTATTTTTCCAGTCTGTTTATTTTTTTCTCTGTTATTTGATTTTGTTCCTTTTTTTGATCTTCGTTCAATTTATTTTCTTTGGGGTTTAATATTTTTCTTTGTTGTCACTTCTGTTTTTTTCTCTCCGTTAATTTTATTTTTAGACGAAATTCAGTTTTTCTTTTTGATTTTAGTTAATTTTATTTTTAGGCTTAATTCAGTTTTTCTTTTCGATTTTAGTTAATTAATTTTATTTTTAGGCTTAATTCAGTTTTTCTTTTCGATTTTAGTTAATTAATTTTATTTTTAGGCTTAATTCAGTTTTTCTTTTCGATTTTAGTTAATTAATTTTATTTTTAGACGAAATTCAGTTTTTCTTTTTGATTTTAATTAATTTTATTTTTAGACTTAATTCAGTTTTTCTTTTCGATTATTATTATTTTATTCGTTGCCCAAAGAGGCTTTATTTTTTTGTTCTTGAAAATTGTTTTGTTTCGAAATTTTTCTCTTTGGGATTTTTAATTGTTTGGTATTTTATTTTTAAGATCATTCAGTTCTCGATTAAAATCGTAGTAATTCATAGGTAGTATTCACTATCTCGAGGACGTATTAATATTTTATCTGGCTTTGTATTTGTCATAATCTCTATAAAATAGCGTATAGTAGTCGAAAGCTTCTGTATAAAATATATTTATGAAAAAGAAATGAGGTTTTTATCTTCCTTGGCTCTCTGAAAGAAATTGATATTTGTTTTCAATATTGTTGGGGCTATTCTGCTTTTATTGCCAATCACGTTCAATGATAATTGTAATAATTATAATTTAGTGAATAATAATTATAATTTTGTTAATATTTAGATTTACATTTTATTTTTTTATTTTTCATTTTTTTAATTTACATTTTTTCTTTTTATTTTCCGCAAGGTAATGCCTTCGGATGATATTGAGATGAGATGTTTTTTAGACTTTAGACCTTGAAACAGTTTTAAATACTATTTCTTAGACGTAGTAGCGTATATTCTTTTGGTATTTTTTTGATTTCTTTTTTTCCTGTCCTTGATCTTCTTTACCTGCTCTAAAAAGAAAGGATCTTCCTGTAGTAAAATCTTTGGCGTAGATATTTAGTTTTTTTTTTTTTTTTTTTTTTTTGTAAAAACTCGAAAATATTGAAATAATTTCTGTTTTTGGATTTGTAAAAAAATGGAAATAAGCTGACTATTTGTACATGCAGCCTGAAAGTATGATAACAAGAATGGTGAAAAAGGAAGTGAAAAAGAAAGTTCGAAAGTTGAAAGGCTACTCTGATTCCGATACTGATGACGACGAATATGATGGCAGTTTGGTAAGCTTAGGATTTACCCCTATATTTTACTCCATCTAATAGAGGTTCTATTATATTTAACGTCAATCGACAATAAGCAAATCCACTCGGAATTTCAAATTAATTAATTTGGTAAATAAATGAATAAATAATAAATTAAAAAAATTTTTTTATTTACGATTAATTCATAATTGAATCAAAAAAACAAAAAAAAAAATTTTTTTAACAGAAAAATAGGAAAATCTTCTTCTCGAAATATATTCAGAAGAAAAAGATATTTGAAATCTTGTTCGAAGATAATTTTAACATTAATTTCCATAGTAGAATAAAATCTGAGCGTTCATTAAAAAAACAATGCACTGTAAAAATTGAATTGTTAGAAAATGATTTTTAAATGTGACAGTTCAAAGTTTATAGGTGAAAAAGGAAAAAAGAATGAGACTCGTATTCTTAAGTGACTTTACTGTAGACAAAGATAATAACACGTAGTTAAATTTACTTCTAATTACTCATTTAGCTCGAAATGCTTTTCCTGAGTTATAATAGCACTAAAAGGGATCTTCTAATTAACTTGTTATCATGGTTTTATGTATGGAAAGCAGAAGTAAAAGATAAAAAGTAATTCAACTAGCATTCAAATTGAAAGTTTATTAAAAAATAACAAATTACTTTCTAATTAGTTTCCCTAATTTACAAATTTTTTTTTGTCTTCGAAAAATCGAGTTTATTCTCTAAATAATTACATGTGGAAAATTACAATCGACTCTCACTAAATGTTTTCAACGAAATTTTCTTCTTTGTTTCCATCTTTAACTACGATAGTTTATATTTAATAATAATGACAGTAATTAAAAATTATAATGAAATTATTAAATTTTATTGAAATTTTTTTCAATATAATTCAATTCCTTTTCAATTGTGAAAAATTTTATTATTTATATAGAAATAATTTAATTTATGCTAAGAATTTTACTATTTTTAAAAATAATTGAATTATTTCCAAGAATTTATTACAAGCTTGGAACATATATGAATTTTTTTTGAAAACTTTTATAAAAATGGGAAAAAATCGACACAATAAAATATTTATAAACAAATTGTCATTTTTTAATTTTTGAAGGAAATAATTTAATAATTTACGACAATTATTTTTGGATAATAAATGAATTTTTTTGAAAAATTTTATAAAAATTGGAAAAAATTGACACAAGAAAATATTTATAAACAGATTGTCATTTTTTAATTTTAAAAAAATAATTTTAATATTTTACGACAATTTTCTTAAACATTTGAAAAATAATAGAATTTTTAAAGTACATTTTACAAACAATCTTTGAAATAATTGAATTTTTGAGATTAAGTTAATTAAATCAGTTTTAGAATTATTTTTAACATAATTGAATGTATGCAAATTTTAGTAAATAATTTCTTGAAATTTGATTACAATTTTTTTGAAAATAATGAAATTTATGCGAAAAATTTTACTATTTGTGAAAATAATTGAATTCTTCCGAAGAGTTATTTTGGAATTTTTGGAAAATATAAATAATAATTAAATATTTACTTAATAAGTAAATTTTGCAAATTTTGATTATGAATTTATCGAAAAAATTAAATTTAAATTCTAAAAAGAATTAAATTATTTTTAAAAATTTCAATAAAATTCTTTTGTGACAATTTCATTTTTTTAAAAATAATTTTAATAAAACTCTTCGTAGAAATTTAATTGATTTCAACAATTTTTTTAAATTCAATTATTTTCAATGTTTGCTATTTGAATAAAATTTCACGAAACAATTCAATTATTTAAACCGAAATTTTAATAAAATTAGTCTGAAGCATTCAATTATTTTCAAACGTAAAATAATTCTTCGCAAAAATACAATTATGTTTGAAAATTTACAAAAATTCTTGTCAAACTTTAAATTGTCTTTATAAATAATAACATTTTTCTCTGAAATTTAATTATTTTTTCAAATATTAATAATATTTTTTGGCAGAATTTCAATTATTTTTAATATACAAAATTTTCATCGAATTTCTAGAAAAATGAAATTATTGTTAAATTTTTTTTTAATTTGTCTCTTGACAATAAATAATAATAACAAACATAATAATTAAATTCTGATAAAATTTGTTATAAAAACTCAATGTTAAAAAACATTCAATTATTCCAAAGGTTATTTATTTTTATAGTTAAATAATTGATTTCTTTTAGAATTTTTCTAATAAATATTGATTTAAAAATAAATTCCAATAAAAATTTAGCATTGTAATTGAATATCATATTCAAAAATATTTATTTATTTGAAAATTCTACGAGAATTCATTTATTTCACTCGAAAAATAAACATTTTATTAAATAATTGAACTTTTTTTAAAATTGAATTTTCATGAAGAATCAAGAAATTTTTAAATAATAATTGAATTCTTCTATAAAACATTTTAATACAATTTTTTTAAGTAACTGCATTTTTCGAGAAATTTGATAAAAATTTTATACATTAAAATCTATTGAAATTCTGAGAAGAATTTCATTAAATTTTTTGGAAATAATTGAATTTCGAAGAAAAATTTTATTATTCATAAAGATTATTTCAATTTTGACGTGAATTTTTGACAATTTTGAAACATAATTGGATTTTTGGGAAGAATTATGTTTCTTTTGAAAATAATCGAATTCTTGAGGTTAATAAATATAGTTTTAAAAACCTGGAAAACCTGGAAAATTCAGGGATTATGAAAAGGGTAAAAGCGAGGCAACCCTGAATAAAAATAAATAAATAAAAATTGTACAATTATAATAAGTAAATAAAAATAAATAAATAAAAATTGTACAATTATAATAAATAAATAAAAATAAATAAATAAAAATTGTACAATTATAATAAATAAATAAAAATAAATAAATAAAAATTGTACAATTATAATAAATAAATAAAAATAAATAAATAAAAATTGTACAATTATAATAAATAAAAAATAATAGTTATAATACACAATAATAAAATAATAGTACCAAAAAGTTAGAAATATTGAACTGTAAATGTAATTTCTTTTTATTTATTTATTTATTTCCGATTAAGCGCAATATGATACAATAGAAATTCTATAGCGTGTATCGAAAAGGAAAATTTATTTAACAATATTAATTACAATTGTCTTATCTCAATATTAAAGCTACAGAGATAACTGGCCCCACGAACATCGCGCTTGTAACTCGAGACTTACTTTAACGATTGTTCTCTTTACGGCAAAAAAACATTAAAACCAAATATAGTACAATGCCTATACGATTCCCAGAAATCACTTCGTAAAAGAATTTTCATTTTATCTTCTAAAAAAAAAAAAATTTTTCACACTTTTTTCATGTTTACCTTGACTTTTCGAATTATAGGAATTACGCAAAAAGAGACATTTTAGAAAATATAAAAATAATTATAGAGGGAAAATAAATTTAATAGGATGTTTTATAAATTAATAGGGAATATAAAGTTTAATTACCTATTATTTTTTTTAAGAATCATTTTAATTTTTACTTATTATGATTCTTAAAAAAAAATAATAGGTAGTGAATTATTATTTTTTTTTTGAGAATCATTTTGTGTCGATTTTCAATGTGAAGAATTATTTGAATTTTTACAGATTTCAAATGGCTTTTAATTCAAATTTACAATAGGAAATTACTTTTGTTATTATTGAAGAAAAAAAATATAAACCGTGAATAGTGTAATTAAAAAGGTAATTATTGTTTTTTTTTTTTTTTTTTTTGAAAGAGAAATAATAATTTATTGCGTACAGCGATTTTAAAAAGATTTTCATTGTTTGAATTTTACGATTAATGTTTACATAAAAGTAAAGTAAATTTGTTTCGTGGCTCCCTGTTTATCCGTTTAGCATCCAATAAATTTTGAATGCTGATCTTATATTATACCATCTTTTATTAGACTCTGACGTTTTCTTAAAAGTGTCGAGTATTTTGTACATCGTAAATTTTTTTTTTCTTTGAAACAGAGTTATTTCTAAATTTCAGTGACGATTTAGAAAACAATAGGTTTATTTTATTGCTTTGAAAATTGTTTTTTTCGACTTGAAACGTAAACGGAATTTTTTTTCTAATTTAAAGATGAGAGGATTTTTTTTGGTTAATTGGAAAATAAATTGAATTTTTGGAGAGGAAATATTTTCCTACTGAATTTGGAAAAAAAAACTTTTTTTTAATTTGGAAAAGTAGAAATATTTTTTTGCAAAAATATTTCTTTGTTTAAATTTGGAAAAATAGAAATAGATGTTTTAACTGGAATATTTTTTTTAATTCTGCAAATGTGGAATAGAACATTTTTTTTTTGCTCGGAACAATAGAAAAGGGATTTTTTTTATTTCAGAAAACTGTAAAAGTAATTTTTTGCAATATTAATTTTCTATATTTGGAAATGACAAAATGGAGAATATTTTTTTTCAATTTTTTGATCCGGTTAGAATTGATAAATGATCGTGTTCTTTTTGAAAATTATTTGAAATGATGAAGTTGTTGTACGTAACCCGTCCATTATAATAATAATACTTAAATCTAGCTTTTGTACTAATAGTTGGCTTACGCATAAAAGAAAACGCTGCAATGACAGCCTTCGTAACAGTTTCCGTTCTCTGTATGCCTCTTTAAATGCCAACCGTATCAGCACCGATTTTAGCTTTTTTTTATTTTCTTCATTTTTTTTTCCTCTTCAAATAAGGAGCGAGTCAAGTTTTACTTTCATTTTTTTACCTTCTAGTTTTTCTCCAAGCAAGTTAAAGCACGAGAATTGAAATCGCATCAGGAAAATTCACTCAGTTTTAAGCATTTCAAAAAAAATGTTTGGAGAAAAAATTGATTAAAAATGAAAAGAATATATTAAAAATAAAAAACAGATTGAAAATTGTGGATAAAAATAATTATTGTCAATTATTAACTTTTTTTTAACACGCAAAATATATTTTTAAAGACTCGAATCGATGGCAATTGGATTAGAAAATTTTCGTGCGATAATTTATTACCATTTGAAAATTTCAATTGTTGAATTACAATTCTCACTTGTTGTGAATGCATTAGCTATGGGAGAATATTTTATGGGTGGTCAACCTTTGAAGATCGTGTGGGTTGAAAAACCGGTATAACAATAGACTTGTATGGGAAGTTGTCGCCTATATGTTCCAATGATAACCCACTGCTTTTCTCTTATTTCTTCTTTGTTTTGCATAAATATCCATTATTTCCTTTTTCTATTCTATAAAAAGAAAATTTCCATCTTAATAGAGAAATCTTTCATTGTCAGATCGACAATAAGTCTCCCATCGTTTTTTGTAATAAGTACTTTTTTCCCCTGCAAATATCACACCGTTTAGAACAATTAAAATTCGCAGATAATTCTCCAAAAAAAGGATTGTTTTTCTAATTTCCGTTTCGGCATTTAAACCTCGATATTTTTTCGGTTTAGAATTAATGTCGAGAAATTTTTCGAATTCTTTATTAACTCTTTATTAATTCTTTATTAATTCTTTATTAATATTCGAATTTTTGTTTACAGAAAGATTTTTCAACTTCGTTTTTGAGAGAAAAATGGCGTCAATTTTCGATTTGTACTTA
The DNA here is from genome assembly GCA_032873175.1 of Leptopilina drosophilae. NCBI lineage: Eukaryota > Metazoa > Arthropoda > Insecta > Hymenoptera > Figitidae > Leptopilina > Leptopilina drosophilae. The sequence goes on from CM065479.1 coordinate 54,215,704, forward strand.
TAGAGAAAAGTGAACCTTTAAAGGTTGAAATTGTCAAGTATTTTCTCGAGAGAAGCAAGTTCTGGATAAATTGACGTAGACTATTTGACCTCGAGAATTGAGTTAGGAATGGAACGTCTTACAGGTGCGTTCTCTATACAACGGACTGTGGACTCTTGCGTAATGATGGTGCCACATTAGGATTCTGCAAATTATATATTCGATCACAGGTTAAAAGAGCGATGATTTTTCGTCACGAGGATGAGGATTGTAATTTTGTCTTCGTATATTATATATTTTATATAATATCAGACTCAAAAGGCCATTGAATTCCGCATAAATTTCTGATCGTCTCAAAAATAGCTTCTATAGAAGAATATTACCTATATTATTGATCATCATTCGAGACGAAAGGCTTTTAGTGAATCTTCTATTTCAAAGAAATTGAAAAGTGAAATTTTTTCTTTTCAAATAAGGTTTCTTTTTTCCTTACTCTGCGCATAAAGATTTTATTTACATGAAATATAATTCATTTGAATTCAAAAAAAGATATTTGTTTCATAGACTTTTTAATTATTTATTTGTTTTTAATAGAAATTTTATTCGACACAAGTAAAAATTTATTTGGACCTGATAACATTTATTTGTGTCGAATAAAATTTATTCGAACCTAATGAAATTTATTTAAACCGAATAATAATTATTTGAACTGAATAAAATTTATTTGAACTGAATAAAATTTATTTGAAACGAATAATAATTATTTGAACCGAATAAAATTTAATTTGTGGCGAATAAAAGTTATTCGAACCTAATGAAATTTATTTGAATCGAATAATAATTATTTGAACTCAATAAAATTTATTTGAAACTAATAATAAATTATTTGAACCGAATAAAATTTATTTGAAACGAATAATAATTATTTGAACCGAATAAAATTTAATTTGTGACGAATAAAATTTATTCGAACCTATTGAAATTTATTTGAACCTAATAATAATTGTTTGAAACGAATAATAATTATTTGAACCGAATAAAATTTAATTTGTGACGAATAAAATTTATTCGAATCTAATGAAATTTATTTAAACCGAACACAATTTTTTTTAACAAAATAAAATTTTATTTCAACCGAATAAATTTTTTTTTTAACGAAATAAAATTTTATTTCAACCGAATACAATTTTTTTCGAACGAAATAAAATTTATTTGAACTAAATAAAAAATGTAATTCGCTCTGATTCAAATATATTTTTACTGGGTGAATTCACTAATAGAAATTGTTTTTCTAGACAAAGTAGTCTTCCAGTCTGAATTAATTAAATTAAATTATTCTGTTAATTGATATTTTTTCTGCGGTTGATAATTTTTTCTGAAAATCTTTACTCTTCCTATGTAATTTGATCAATTTTTTTTTTAAATCAATCACTCTTATGATAATTTTTTTCTTTTAAATTGTTTTCTTCTCATGTATCATTTAATCGTTCTTGTAAAATTAATAATTCTTCTAAAAGTAATAACTATTTAAAAAAATTATTCTTCTACAAATTATTATTTGTCTAAAAATTATTCTTCTGAAAATTATTCTTCTGAAACTACTTCTAAAAATTATTCTTCTGAAAATTATTCTTCTGAAAATTATTCTTCTGAAACTACTTCTAAAAATTATTCTTCTGAAACTTCTTCTTCTAAAAATTATTCATCTGAAATTTTTTCCTCGGGAAATTATTCTTTTGAAAATTATTCTTCTGAAACTACTTCTAAAAAATTATTCTTCTGAAACTTCTTCTTCTAAAAATTATTCATCTGAAATTTTTTCCTCTGAAAATTATTCTTTTGAAAATCATAATTCTTCTAAATCCAATAACTATCTTTTGTAAACAATAATTTTTCTTCAATTAATTTGATTAATAATTGGACGATTTTCGTGACTCAATTAGCGTTTTTATTTTCACTAAAAAAATTTCTAATTTCATTTGGTAATAGAGGAAATTTTACGTGCAGTTATATATTTGAGGAAAAGATGTTTATTATTGCTATTGATTAGATCATAAAGTGTATAAATCAGCTTAGTGGTGCTACTCGTGACTGAATTATCCACGTGCGAATAATATCATAGAACGCTTTGTTGAGCGGTGAATGACCCCCTTAATTAAATAAATTCTCAAGCTCGAACTTTACTTGACCATTAAATTTTCCTAACTTGATTTATTTATCAATTGGAGCAAGAACACTTTCGATTTAAGCTCACCTTCAAACTATATTCATTAAAATTATCATCTTTAACGATTTAATATTTTTTCATAAATAATTATTAATATTTAATGATTCAAATAAGATAATTGAATATATTTTAAATAAATATTGTTTAAATTTATCACTCGGTGGATATATTTTGTTTTAATTTAATTAAAAATGTACTTCAATAAAAATTAAATCAAATTGATTAAATTATAATAATCATTAAATATTCGTAATTCTATTCAAAGTTTTTTTTTTATAAAATATCTCCGTATGTTCTTTTTAATTCTTTATTTACTTAATTGTGGAAGTGTATAATTAAATAAATAATTGTACACTTGGGTAATTAAGTAAATATTTAATTGTAAATTTATACTTCTTGAGAAGATGGTTCTTTGATTTGATTAATGTGTTAAATGATTTGAATTAATTTTAATTAATCTGAGTGTAATTGATTTAAATTAATTTCTAGTTATTTAGATTAGATTATAGTAGTTACTGAAATAAGTGACTTTATTGAAACTGTTTTATAGTTATATTGAAAGTGATTTATTAATTATATTTATTAATTGATTTACAAATGATTTACAATTGATTTACAATTGATTTACAATTAATTTACAAATGATTTAAATTAAACAATTATTGGAACTGATTTAGAATTGATTCAAATTGATTTGCAATTATTGGAAACTATTTTACAATTTATTGATTAAAATCAATTTACAATTATAGGCATTGATTGACTTTAGATTGAAATTATTTTACTGTTTTTAAAACTAATTTATTAATTTTATATAAATATAAATTATTTACAATTGGTTGAATTAATTCACAATCGACTGAAATTAATTTTCAATTATCAAAACTAATTTACAATTGATTTAAATTAATTTATTTAATTATTGGAAATTAATTTTGTAATTATTTTAATTAAGTTGTAAATAGTGTTACACTTGAATTACAATAATCGATCATTAACTGAATTTTACAATTATCGCAATAAACATGTTATGAGAGAACTTTATCAAAAGTAATTAGCAAGGAGTCTTGGCAGGTTTATTATAAGAAAGTTTAATGATTGTACGATTGTAAATGATTAAGTCGCTGTGTATGAATTCGTCATGCCAGACGACAATTATTAGCCCAGTGAGAAAAATGCAATGATAATAATAATAATTAATAATAATAATAATAATAATAATAATAATAATAATAATAATTAATAATAACAATTATTATTATTATTGTTATTAATATTTTACTATTATTATTTTTTATTATTATTATTATTATTATTATTATTATTATTATTATTATATCTACAAATTTTGTAATAGCAGGGGTCGATATATCACCTTTTTTTGATAAGATTTGTTTTTCACTTTTTATACATTTATGTAAGGTGCTATTTTCCGTGATCTTTTTTTCTCTTGTCAGTTATAACGTTTTTAATGGTTGTTGAGTAAAAGAAAAAATGTATTGTCTACATATGAAAATTGTTTTAAACTAATTCCGTTTGAAGTTTTATGACAAAAACGAAAGATTAGATTAACTGAAATACTTTTCGTGTCTCTAATTGACATCGGGGAATGAAAAAGATAACGTATTATGTTACCTGATAAGAGTAATATACTTTCTTGTTGGTGAAATTATTTAATTTATTGTTTTATTTTGTTTCTCTATTTTTGCTGTTTATTTTTATTTTTTGAATTCTTTTTCGTTACCTTTCTTTGTTTATTTTTCGCCTTTTGGTTTCTTTGTCGTTATTTTCTTTCTTCTTTGCTTCCCTTTCGTTATTTTCCTTCATTTCTGTCTTTGTTTCGGTTCATCTTCTTTTTTTTTGTGAATAAAAAGATTTATTTCTGATTTGACAATTAAATTATGATGAGAACATTCGAATATTTTATCCACATTTTTGCGCGATGGTGAAAAAAAAGAAAAATAATATGAGCGAATTTTTTTAATAATTACCGATACGAATGATAAATTAAATTATTCCAAACGAATATAATGTCTTAAAGATAAATGCATGGCAAATTTTTATTAAAAAAAGAAAAAAAGAATGCCAGTGAATCACTTTTCCTGCATACGTTAACTGTTTCGTATTTTCCTTGTTTTTAACGCATGCACAACACTATATTTAACAACTGGAAGGCTGGACTTTCATTCTTGTCTAGGGTAAGACTATTAACCAATTTGATAACAAATCGTTTTGAAATGCATGAACAAATAATAATATTTGATTAGATTTTTTCATTTAATTTTTATCTGTATCACAGTGACCTGTATATGATAAATTTTCTTCTCCAGTTATTTATATGTAAATATTTTCCTTCTGCGAAATAATTTTTTTTTGTTAAAATTTAAATAATTTATAATTATTCCCAATTAATATAATTTTTTCTCAAATATTCAAAGTAGAAAAATTAATCTCTTGATTATCGTTTACTTTCGAATGAGAAGGAAAAAATTATTTACAAAAAGGAAAATGAAAAAGTTTGTAGAAAAAGAATGTAAAATGATTGCAGGTGGTTCCATTCAAGCATCGCAAATTCAGCTATGTAAGATATGAAATTAGAGTTAAAAAAATTTTTCTAATCACTGTTTGTGTGACACAAAACGAAAAGAGAAAAAAGTTTTTTTTTTCATTTTGTAGGCCATTTTAAACTAGTTTTGTTTTCGAGTATTTCAATTTTAACGAAGATTTTAACGATCAATTATAAAGATATTCTGAAAAGCTTCCTGTGATTTTACACGTAATGTATAATTGAAAAAGTAGAAGAAAAATATCGTATTATGTAAATATGTTTATTACTACTAACTAGACCGTTTTGTTATTTATTCTAAATTTATGGGATAAAATTATTATATCGTTTTCACCAAACTATACAATCTGATAATTGGAATTAATTTTAATTCCAAACTGATTTCTAAATTTACAATTTTTCACTAGTTTATTTACTAGTTTTTCTTATTCATCTGGATATTGTTTGTTACCAGGAAGCTTGAAAAGAAAAAAAAATCTAGTCTGTCTCGTGTGTTAATGCTTTTTTCTATAACGCACGCTATTTTTTTTTTTTTTACAATATCTTCCTTCCGTCAATTTGTTATTATCAGTCATGTTACGCAACTAAACATGGCTTATTAATGAATATGAAAAATCATGGCACTAGCATTGAACTACAACGTCGAGTCAAGGCAAACTTGGAATAATGTCAAACAGGTGACATTTTTTGTTAAAAAAAAAATTAGCTTCTTTTTTTAATACTTTAGGAAGAAAAAAGACTTGTAGAGTTTTGCCCCAATTAAGTGTCTATTATTGTTCGATTTGGAAAAAATACAGAAAATGCATTTTTATGAGAGAAACAGAAAAAAAAAAGAAAATTAAGAACAAAATTAATTTGGGGAAAATAAATTAATTTTTTTTTCTTTAGTTAGATTTCTAATAAATGAAAAAGCAATTACGAGAGGAAGTTAAAGAGATTGATTTATTCATCTCTCAAAATATTTTCAAGATTATTTTCAGCTTCTTGCACTTCTATTTCTAAAGTTTACGACACTGGCAGGAAATTGTGTTTGTCTTTCTCTATATCCTTCGACGAAACACATGAAATTGATTTGAAATGTCAAGATGAGGAGTAGTTTTTCTTTTTATTTTGTGTTTGCATTGTATTTTATGATTATTTTTCTTTTATAGCACGCAAGAAATAATTTTTAAATATCACTTGACGCCTTTTTGAAATGAAAAAAATGCTTCTTTATTTGGTTTCTATAAATAATAATTAATCATTTTTTCAATTTGTTTTCAGGTGGTCAACCAAGAAGTGAAGAAGGAGAATCCACTTCAATTCAAGTTTCGTGCCAAATTCTATCCCGAGGATGTTTCCGAGGAACTCATCCAGGATATTACTTTGCGCCTCTTCTATCTTCAGGTAATTTTTTTTTTAATCTAAAATTTAGAAAATAATATAATTTAATATTGGTCTATTGGTGATAATTAATTTTTCAACTTAAAGATAAATTTTATTCTTTATAGTAAAGAATTACTATTATATACAATGCAATTTTTTTAGGTAAAAAATTCCATACTCACCGACGATATTTATTGTCCACCTGAGACGTCTGTTCTTCTCGCCTCTTATGCAGTGCAAGCAAGATACAATGATTACAATAAGGCATTCCACACGACAGGATTCTTGACAAATGACCGTCTACTTCCGCAACGTGTCATGGACCAACATAAAATGAGTAAAGAAGAATGGGAAACATCTATTACTAATTGGTGGCAGGAACACCGTGGAATGATTCGCGAAGATGCAATGATGGAATACTTGAAAATTGCTCAAGTTTGTATTTCCCTTTTTATTCTTTCTTTCTATTAATGAATATTTATTCTTTTTGTGAAATATTTTATTTATAGTTTCATTGATTTCGTTATTGAATTCTATTGAATTGATTTCGTTTTTAAATTCTATTGAATTGATTTCGTTTTGCATTTACAATATTAAATGAAAAAAATTTCCCTCTCTTTTGCAGGATTTGGAAATGTATGGCGTTAATTATTTTGAGATTAAAAACAAAAAGGAAACTGAACTTTGGTTGGGAGTCGATGCACTTGGTTTGAATATTTATGAGAAAAATGACAAACTCACGCCAAAAATTGGTTTCCCCTGGTCTGAAATTCGAAATATTTCATTCCATGACAAAAAATTCATGATCAAACCAATTGATAAGAAAGCGCCAGACTTTGTTTTTCTTGCGCATCGTGTTAAGATAAACAAAAGAATCCTTGCCCTTTGCATGGGAAATCACGAACTCTACATGCGTAGGCGTAAACCCGATACTATTGACGTTCAACAGATGAAAGTAAGCTTTTTTAAAATTCAATTCTGTTCTTTTAATCAATTCCATTTTATTTTCATTCAATGTTTTATTTACACATTTTTTTCTCTTTTGTTTTCTTTTTCACTTTTGTTAATTTTAATTTGTTCATTTTTATGCATTAATTAGAATTTTTTCTATTATTTAGTTAGATGTAAATTAATTTTTAAACTAAATTTCAGGCTCAAGCGAAGGAGGAAAAAATAGCGCGAGAGAAGCAGAGGGAAAAACTTCAACTTGAGATTGCAGCTCGCGAACGGGCTGAGAAGAAGCAACAAGAATATGAGGAAAGGCTCAGGAATATGGCCGAAGAAATCCAAAGGCGAAGTGCCGAATTAACTGAAGCGCAGGAAATGATTCGTCGTCTTGAAGAGCAATTACGACAATTGCAAGCTGCTAAAGAGGAATTGGAAGATCGTCAAAAGGTAAATTTTGTATATACTTTACTTAATAACTCTAGAAAGTGAAATTTATTACAAAAGATAGTTAAAAGTGTTAAAAGAGTCCAAATCGTTGAAATAGTGAAACATTTCAAATCGTTATCATAGTAAAAACAATCCGAATTTTTAAAATATAGTTGAGTTTCGATAAATTAAATCTCAAGGGGCACAAAAAAAATCAAATTATCGAATGTTTTAAGCATTTTTTTACCAGAAAGTAAAATCAATTTATTTACAGTTTAACTAAGAGTTCACTGTAGTTTAATGAAGTTATTTTGTAAAAATAGTTAAAATAGTTTTAAAAAAAAGTTTAAAATTGAAAAATAGTATTTACAGGGTTGCCACGCAACCTGGAAAACCTGGAAAACCTGGAAATGGCAGGGAATTTTATAAAAATTGAAAAAACCTGGAAAAAATCGGGGAATTCCGATCGAAATCCTGGAAAATTTATTTTTGAAATCTAACTTTACATAAATATTTCAAAATTAATTCAATTTTAAAAGAGTTGCAATTACAATTTTTATAAGTAGTTGAACTTGAAACTATTTTCATTTAAAATTTTGTAAAACTTGAATTTTAAATGAATTTCATTAAAAAATTTAAAAACCTATATTCTTAAAAAATCTTAATAACGAAAATTCTTCTAAAATTATTAAAACCTTTGAATATATATTTAATTGATTATTTAAAAATAACGGATTTATAGAAGCATTTTAGTTAAACACTAAAATAAAATAGAATTTTGAAGCAAATACATTTTATTGGAGAAATTCAATTATTTTTAGGAAAAGTAAAATTCTTCTCAGAAATTCAATTATTTTTCTTATATTTTATTATTTATTCTTCAAAGAATTAAATTATTTTCAAAAATTTCAATGAAATTTTTTTGTGACAATTTAATTTTTTCAAAATAGTTTTAATAAAACTCTTTGTAGAAATTTAATTCGTTTCAACAATTTTTTTGCATTCAATTATTTTCAATGTTTGCTATTTGAATAAAATTTCACGAAACAATTCAATTATTTAAAGCAAAATTTTCATAAAATTAGTCTGAAAAATTCAATTATTTTTAGAAAAAGTAAAATTCTGCTCAGAAATTCAATTATTTTTCTTATTTTTTATTATTTATTCTTTAAAGAATTAAATTATTTTCAAAAATTTCAATGAAATTCTTTTGTGACAATTTAATTTTTTTCAAAATAATTTTAATAAAACTCTTCGTAGAAATTTAATTCGTTTCAACAATTTTTTTGCATTCAATTATTTTCAATGTTTGCTATTTGAATAAAATTTCACGAAACAATTCAATTATTTAAACCGAAATTTTCATAAAATTAGTCTGAAAAGTTCAATTATTTTTAGAAAAAGTAAAATTCTTCTCAGAAATTCAATTATTTTTCTTTTCTTTTATTTATTCTTCAAAGAATTAAATTATTTTCAAAAATTTCAATGAAACTCTTTTGTGACAATTTAATTTGTTTCAAAATAATTTTAACAAAACTCTTCGTAGAAATTTAATTCGTTTCAACAATTTTTTTGCATTCAATTATTTTCAATGTTTGCTATTTGAATAAAATTTCACGAAACAATTCAATTATTTAAACCGAAATTTTCATAAAATTAGTCTGAAAAGTTCAATTATTTTTAGAAAAAGTAAAATTCTTCTCAGAAATTCAATTATTTTTCTTTTCTTTTATTATTTATTCTTCAAAGAATTAAATTATTTTCAAAAAATTCAATGAAACTCTTTTGTGACAATTTAGTTTTTTCAAAATAATTTTAACAAAACTCTTCGTAGAAATTTAATTCGTTTCAACAATTTTTTTGCATTCAATTATTTCCAATGTTTGCTATTTGAATAAAATTTCACGAAATAGTTCAATTATTTAAAGCGAAATTTTCATACAATTAGTCTGAAAAATTCAATTATTTTCAAACTTATTATATAATTCTTCACAAAAATTCAATTATGTTTGAAAATTTACAAAAATTCTTGTCATACTTTAAATTGTCTTTATAAATAATAACATTTTTCTCTGAAATTCAATTATTTTCTAAATATTATTAATATTTTAGGCCGAATTTCAAGTATTTTTAACATACAAAATTTTCATCGAATTTCTAGAATAATGAAATCATTGCTAAATTTTTTTTAATTTGTCTCTTGACAATAAAGTATTTATTTTTATAGTTAAATAATTGATTTCTTGTAGAATTTTCTAATAAATATTGATTTAAAAATAAATTCCAATAAAAATTTTGCATTGTAATTGAATGTCATATTCAAAAATATTTATTTATTTGAAAATTCTACGAGAATTCATTTATTTCACTCTCAAAATAAACACTTTATTAAATAATTGAACTTTTTTGAAATTGAATTTCCATGAAGAATCAAGAAATTTTTAAATAATAATTGAATTCTTCTAAAACATTTTAATACAATTTTTTTAAGAACCTGCATTTTTCGAGAAATTCGATACAAATTTTATACATTAAAATCTATTGAAATTCTGAGAAGAATTTCATTAAAATTTTTGGAAATAATTGAATTTTGAAGAAAAATTTTATTATTCATAAAGATTATTTCAATTTTGACGGGAATTTTTGACAATTTTGAAACATAATTGGATTTTTGTGAAGAATTATGTTCCTTTTGAAAATAATCGAACTCTTGAGGTTTCCAATAATTTTCTTATTAATAATAAACGTGGTTTTAAAAATCTGAAAAAATCCCCTTTTTAAACCTGAAAAATCTGGAAAATTCAGGGAATTTGAAAGTGATAAAAGCGTGGCAACCCTTATTTGTGGCAAGATTAAAGAGTTATGGCAGCTAATTAATAATCAATTGTCAGGAATTGACCGTAATGATGGAGAAATTGGAGCGCTCGAACGAAATGGAAGCCGTTGAGCGAGCCAAACTCGAACAAGAAATCAGAGAGAAGAAAGAGGAGGTCGAACGTATCCAGTCCGAAGTGGAAGTGAAGGATGCCGAGGCCAGAAGGTTACAGGAAGAGGTCGAAGCAGCCAGGTGAGAAGATGATAAATTTTACCTAATATTAATTTTACCTAATAAAAAAAATTGGAACAGTTTATAATAATCGATTGTATTTTGCTTTAGATTACGACAAGAGGAATCTGAGAAAGCTTTCCAGGCGAATGCAACGACACCTCTTCATCATCATGTCCAAGAGAACGAAGAAGAGGGCGAGGAGGAGGAAGGTGAATATGAAGGAAGACATCGGGATGTTACAAAAGATCTTATCACCGATGAGTCGATAATTGATCCAGTCGAAGAGAGACGCACTCTCGAAGAAAGAAACGAACGTCTTCATCATCAATTAAAGGTACTTGATTTTTTTCCCCTTGGAAATAGCTTTTTTCTCAAAAATAAATTATTTTCTACAAAATTAATTTCAATAAATTAATATTTTATCATTAAAATTTTCGCTTTCTTCTATTCAGGCATTGAAGCACGATCTCGCTCAATCACGTGACGAAACAAAGGAGACAGTGATGGACAAAATTCACAGAGAAAACGTTCGTCAGGGTCGCGACAAGTACAAGACTTTGCGCGAAATTCGCAAAGGAAACACCAAGCGTCGTGTTGATCAATTCGAAAACATGTAAATTTTTAAATTTATTTTCTATTTTTTCTAAACCACTAAGTAACTTTATCATTCGAGACAAATATTTTTTTTTTTTGAATTGACCTTTAATTGAATGTATGCATTGTTTCTACGACAGCATTTTTTTTATATATTTTTTTTAATGGTTAAAATAATCTTCTCAATATTCGACAGTAATATTTGATTATTTGTCGATGCATCGAGCGAAAATAATTCAGTCTTCCAGATTAATTCAAGGAAGGGGAAGCAATAATATCGCAAATATTTTGTTGCGAATCAAAAAAAAAAAATCCAAAACACTTGGAAATTATTTTTTAAAACACGTTTTTTCTGAGACAATGAACGACAATCGCTGATGTGAATTATTGTTTTTTTGGTAAAATCACTTCAGTTTTGTTTTTTTTCTTTTAAACAACAAAACGTGTTCCTGAAGGTGTGCCAGTATTCTCGAAAAGTATTCTGTTTGCGAACTTTTCCTTGATTACGTCCAGCAACACGATTTGCACTGCCTGTCATGTTGGTTCTTTATTTTTTTAATGCGGGGATTTTTTTTTTAATTCTCTTTTTGTTTAAAAATAACAAATCTTTATAAGGTACTTTTACAGATTTTTGTACGTATTGTTGTATGTACGTAGAAATGGAGTCAAGGGGGAAATTTTTGCGAATATAGAATTTAAAAGAATCGAGATTTCTTACTGGAGGCAATCGATTTTGCAACAAGTGATATTCAATATCAAAAGAAAGGATTTTTATATATAGATCAATATATAATTAATGAGAGAAATGCCTCGTAGGATGTTTTTTTCTTTTTTGCATGGTGAAATTAATGTTTAGTGGGAATGTGATTAAACATATCTGGAAATTTAATGAATAGAATGAATTTTGAAGGAAATTTTTTTTTACGAAAAATACTCTTAAAAAGAGGAACAATTGGAAAAATGCGTCAAATGACAAGATTTGTTTTAAAGAAGAAGTTGAAAAAGTGAAAAATAAAATTTCCACTATACGCGAGATCACTATGTTCTGTTTTACATTATTAGCACGTTCGGAATACGATTTACTATTAATTAGTGGTTTTATATCGATCACACTCGTGGCCTTTATTGATATACATAAAGTACTAGATACTTATGTACGATAGAAAAAGAGAGAAAGAGAGAGAGAAAGAGAAAATGTGTGCTTGCATATGTGAGAGTGCAAAGAATTTTCAAGAGAAAAAAAAAACAAAGAATGAATGGAAGAAAACGACGTGGCGGTTTGGTACGACCTGTGTTACAAAAACAAAAAGTTTGACTGGAAAACAAAATTTTAACACAAAGTACTGAGAATTTTTTTAAAGAAATTGTAATTCTCTTTATAATCGAATTACAATTTTTTTTAAATTCTCTATTTTGAAGAACTAAAAAGGAGAAAAGAAGAGAAAATGTACCAACTGTCTTTATAAATGCTGCCAATTGTCATTTCTTCGTCAAAAAAAAAAAAAAATACAATTCAGATTCAAATGACATCCGAGAGTTGATCAGAATTTAAAAAAAAAATTTGTCCGAATGTCCGTCAATAATTATTCATCACTTGTAGTATTATCAAAACCACCACTCGTTACAATCGTGAACAAGAAATTTAAAAAAAAGCATTATCAAATGAAATAATGATAGATATTTTTTCATTATATTTAATAGTAATATTTACAAATTAGTAGTCTTATTATATTATTATATTATTATATTATTATTATTATATTAATATTAATGTTTACAGTTTAGCAGTGTTATTAAAATACTATTAAATGTCAACTATGGTCGTTTTAAACTTCTACAAATTTATAATATGTAGAAAATCGACAAAGAAAACTTTTTTTAAAAAAAACATCTTTTGAACTGTTCCGCAAAGTGTTTTTTTTTTTTTTTAATAAACAAAAATGGTACTATTTTTTCTACCGTCGTCTTGAAAGTTTAAATGTAACTACATAAAAAAAAGCATTCCAGACGAACTTTACTGTAAATTATTATTCAATCTTTGCTACGAATATTATATTATACAAAAAAAGAGAACTTTTTTAAAAATATTTAGAAATTAGATATTGGGAGCAAAAAAATAGAATTTTTGATAAAAAAAAAAGAAAAAAACAATTTTTTCCGAACGGTACTTAAATTCATCGAATTAAAGTTTATATGCGTCCAAATAAAAAAAAAACTTGTCTTCTTATAGAATATTAAATAGTGCGGACTTAGAAAATTGCAATGCAATATCGTACTACGTGTAAATAAACATTGATCGAACGCCTAACATTTTTCCAATTATGGTGAATTATTTATAACTAAGAGAGAGAGAAAGAGAGAGAGAGAGAAAGAAAATAAAATTGTACATTTAAAAGAAAAATGAATTTTTACACTAATGTGGAGAAAAAAAATTTTCTACACTATTGTCTGTTCCATTAAGATAGTTTAGATACGACACTTTCTATTAATTGTTAATTGTTAATTGTTAATTTCTAGATTTTTAAGTTTTTTCTGCCTTAAATAGATTGTTGACAAAAAAAAAATCATTTAGGCGAGTAAATTTCAAAATCTTGTTTCTTAACATTAACAATTTAATTAAGAGTAATTGTCGTGAGTTAATTTATTCAGTTTTTATCTTAGAAATTGAAGAAATCACTCTTTATCAAGAGAGAATTGAATGAAACTTGTTTTTTTTTTGTCTCGTTGAATTTGAATTTCAATGAAAGAGAAAAAGAGAGTTAATATTTTAAACGGCCATAAATAAAAGTTCTTTTCTTTTTGTTCAATAGTTTAACTAACGTTTTTACGATAATTCGTATATTATAAAAGTTATTATATTGATGGTTTTAAAAGAAAACTCAAGCACGCTGGTGAAAATTAATGAAAAAAAAGGAAAAAAGAGAAGGCACTGTAAATTAAAAAGAAAAATGTTGGTGCGAGGATATATGAAAAATTATACTTGTACTTTGCTGGAAAGGCTAGAGATTGTTTAAATAAAACTAATACCGCATATATTGATTATATTAATTATCAATTCCTCATCATTACCTTTTCATAAATTATTATGGAAAATCATTTATTTTATTTTTTTATTTATTTAATTTTAATTTTATTTATTAACAGATTTTTTTGTGTTAACAATTTTTGTCTTCCTCTTTTTATTTCTAAAAATTATTTATTTATTTATTATTTAGTGTTGTATATTATATTTGTTTAAGAAAAATTTTTTGCATGAAAATTATTATTATTATTATAAAAAATAAAATAAGCCATATTTTATTTTTATTATAAATAAATATTAATTTTTATATTAATAAATTTTTAAATATTACTTAATTCTATCGAATAGTAACAAGATTTTTTTTGTATTTTTTCAGATTTTTCACGATGATAAAAATTGAAATCAAGTAAAAAAAGAGAATATTTTGTAAAAATAGTTTTTCTACAAAAAAAAAATTTCAAGTGGAGGTCAGTATTTTTTTAAGTTATTTAAATTATATTTTAATAGAAGATAAATTGTTTTTTAATATTTAGAAGATAAAGTATTACGAAGCTTGGAATTTACTTATTTGGAAAAAATAATTTTTATCAACTTTTTGAACATTAAAATAATATTTGTATTTTTTCAATATTCATCAAATTTCTTATAGTTTGGTTTACGTTTACTTTATTATAATTATTATTTGAATCTAATAATCGAATTAGTAATTTTTAATCAATTGCATATAACTGTTGAATTTTTTGTATTTTCAAATAACAAACGGCGGGAAAATTCAAATAAATTCCCCCTTTCTATTGGCCAAACGTTTCCCTATTGGACCAATTGCCTACCGGCTTATGCATTCTCAATGAATTTAATTTTCCTTTTGAACTAGAAAAACAAATGTTTAAAATTGTTTTCCTCTATTATTGTAAATTGTGAGAAAACAATTTTTTAACCACCTTTTTCTATTTTGTTGATTTAATATAGAAAGAGAGAAGAAAAAATGAAAATTGAGCGTCATCACGTGACAATGAAATTCAAACTCCATTAAGCAGTGTTGCCAATATTCGAAAGTGATATCACAACATGGCTGTTGGGGGAAAATCGAAAATTTCGCTAAGAAAATGACGTAAAGTTCCATGCAACGTATGCACGCCAGTAAAAACAAATAATTACTTTACAACACGAATAAATATGTCATTATAAATAGGAAATATCAATCAATTGTAACGGTTAAAAAGACGGGGAAAATATTATTCTAAGAAAGAATAACATGAAAAGAAGAATTGACACGAGAGGTAAATATTTGTAATTTTTTTTCTCTCTTTCAAATTTTTTCAATGACATAACAAACTTTGAAATTTATTATTGTCTTAAAAAAACGCGGTATTTACTTTTCATTAGTGTTATTTACATTCTGATTTATATGCAAATCTCTTTGAAAATATTCCAAGAATGTTTCCTAACCTAAACACAGTTCGTGCATATATTTAGTTTTATTCCTGACACCGCTAATTTACAGTTAAAATTACGAATTTAAAAATTTTATCTAATGTATTGTTTTACTTGTTGCAAATTATTGTTATTATTTGAATTGTCTTTATTTGTATAAACAATGAAGCGCATTATAAATGCACAGTTAGCAAAGTTTATTGATTTAAGGTAAAGTATTTTCTATTCGCAAGTCATTATCAGTTCATCATTATCATTTGTTATTTTACATTGTTTTCAACTTTTTTTTCCATTTGCTCGACAATTGTTATAATTTGAAATTATTGTAAAATTGTCTATAAACTGTAATGGAGAAGAATTTCTATAGTCGGTTAACTTTGTTTGAAAACTAAATTTTTGCTTTTAAGTTATAGGAACTTGGTTTTTTTAATTATATTTTTATTTATACGTGTAATGGAAAACAATAATGATAACTATTTTTTTGAGGAAAGTAAAATTTTTTCAGTCCAAACATATGTGATCCTTCCGTTGAAACAACAAATTTGTCGGAGATAATGATAGATGAAGCTGATCAAAAGGATAATGGAAAATCTCGTCATTCAAAGAGACACAATCGTAAAAAATATCGTGAATGTAGACTGTGAGTATTTATATAATAATAATTGAATATTTCAAAGAAATCAAAAAAATATTGATTGTAAAAATGGTGATTTTGAAATGATTGAACAATTTTTATTTTTTTTTACAGACTCGCTAAATGCGAAAAGGTTATACAAAGTAAATTGAATTCAAATCAACAGAGTAGTTTGGATGCAATGATTTTTAATGAAATGTGTGATGAGGCTGATATAGTTCGCGATAATGAGACGAAGAAGGAGTTGGCCAAAGAGGGCTGTCGAAAAGTTAAAAGGTGTCTAAAATTACTTCGAGGATTCGATAAGGATTTAAAACTTGACATTGCAGCTGCCCAACTTGATAGGAATGATGAGCCAATGCCGCCTACTCCCAATAATATTAAGGTAACAATTGATTAATAATTAAGATCTCTTGATATTGAGGAAATATTAAATTAACATTATAAATAAATAGACTAATTAATTAACTTGAAAAGAAATTGATAAGAAATTGAAAATAAATTAAAATCCCAAATATTTTCTTTGAAGTATTGTACGACCTTTTTTTTCACGTGTTCAAATCAAAATCTTGGCTTTAATTCAAAACAATAATGTATTACGCTTACAGATTGAGACTCGAAATAGATTTCGAAGTCTGTGTTCAAAACCTGTCGACATTGAGGAGAAGTTTAACGAATCTCAGAGCAAGGAACTTCTTAGCGTCACTGAAAATGAGCCGATTGTTCATTCTCCAAGAACACAAAGTCTCAAGGAGAGAGAATTGTTTCATGACACTTTTTCATTCCTGATAAAACTCGTACGAACAACTAATTAAGAAACTAAGTTTCTAATTTAATTATTACAAACTCATTTTTCATCTGCTGTTTTAACACTTTTGTTTTCTAGTTATAGTTATTTTATTTTTTTATTCTTTAATTTGTTATTTTCTCTGGTAGGGAAGTACGGATAAAGAACGAAACAATTGCCATCGTCAAATGAGTCGGGAGGAAACAAGATGGCAAAATGAATTGAAGGATTTAATATGGCTTGAATTACAGGCCAATAAAGCTGATCGAAGTCCTTTGGCTCAAGATGAATTTCTTTGCAAGCAACGAGAAGCTGTTGGTCCATTACTCAGGGAAATACTCGAGTACCGGTGAGATCTTTATTTGCATTTATGAAGAATTTCGAAATATTGTTAATTATTTATTTTACTAGTAACAATTCCCGCGGCCAACTTCTTACATACTTTTTTTTTTAATTATAATTAACAATTTAACAAAAAAAAAAGAATTAAAAAATTTTTAATATAAATTTTTTTTCATAAATATAAAATATGAATCGGAATATTGATTCTTACTATTATAACGACAATAATGATATTCGTATTCTGAACCAGGGGATTTATGGAAAAGTCAGAGAAAGTACCTGGAAAAAGTTAAGCTTGTAGAATTCATAAGAAAATTCTGAACTTTTTTGTCGGTTTTGTTTGCCTCATAAATTATGAAATCACCACGAATTCTAATACAAAACCATCATTTTTTTCTATTTCTGAAAATAAATTTATTTTAAATAACTAATTCTTGAACAACTATCAAAAAATTATTTCTCAGAAATTATTTAATGGAAATTTTACTTAAATATTTCAAGATTAATTTAATTTTAAAAGAGTTATATTTAAAATATTTTCATAAATTAATTAAATTCAAAAGGTTTTAACTTAATATTCTATTAACTTTTCAGTTTTTAATGAATTTAATTAGTAATTTTTAAAAACTTAGATTATTGCAAAATGTAAATAATTAAAATTCTTCTTGAAATTTGTTAAATTTTTCGATATATATTTAATTAATTATTCAAAATAGTTACTTTATAAAAAAACTCGCAAAACTAAACGCTCGCAGACGCGCGTGAAATTTTCTTTTCCATTTTTACTTTAAAAATTTGCTTTTCCAAATTTAATGAAAATTCTTAATTTCTTAAAAAATATAATTTATCTTACGGTCTTTCATTAAATTTATTTGAAAAACTCGTATAGTAAATGCCAAAATATTTCTAACACCAACTTGAATTAAAATTCAAAATTTATTTCAATAAAAGTTGGCAAAATTTTCGATTGTTTCAATTTTTTAAAATTATTTTCGGAATTAGAAGTATTTTTAAAAAAATTTTAGTTTCATTCTTTCAAGAAACAATTTTACGAAATTTCTGAATTAATTTTTCAAAACTTTAATACTTTTTGTTGAACAAAAATTTAGAAACTTATTAAAATATAAAATTTTACAGAATTTCCATTTTTTTCAATTCGTTAAAATTATTATTGTGAATTCAAGTACCTTTTTCTTTAAAAAATTTTAATTACTATTTTTCAAAAACCTATTTTTTAAAAAATTTCCAAATTAAATTTTTCAAATTTGAATAACTTTTGTAAAATAAATATTTAGCTAATTATTGTTCTTTATTTGTTTAAAATTTTAAAGTACTTAGAAATTTGAACTGCAAATCTTCCAAAATTCAATTAATTTTCTAGAATTTTTGAATAATTTTGTTCAACATTTAATTTTTAAGGAAGCTAAGAAATTAAAACACTACATATTTAACACAATTTTCTACACATTTTTTTACTTTTTACAAATTAACTTTTCTTTTTTCAACATATCAATTTAATAAACTACAATTTAAATCATTGTAATAAAACAACGTGAAATTCAGGTGAGGACAGATTATTATTATTTTAATATAATTTTACTTAACAAAATTTTTTTTAATTTAATTTTTGAGAAGAAATTTTTTTTTCAATCGTAATAAAATTATTCGTACAAAAGTTCAATTATATTTAAAATTTAAAGACAAATTTCCTTAAAAATTACAACTATCTTTATAAAAAAACAAAATTCTTCTCTAGAATTCAATTATTTTCAAAAAATTGCCTCATTTCATTTTCAATATCTACGATTTTAATAAATTTCCTAAAAGAATTCAATTATTTGACAAAAATTTAATAAAATTGAACTCAAACATTTAATCATATCCATAAATTAAATAAAAATTGCAGAGAAATAATGCATTTTTTATAAATTCAATTATTTTGTATAAATAATAAATTTGTTTTTGGAATTCTAAGAAATTATAAAGCTCATCGCAGAATTTTAATTATATTTAGAACAGTTTTAATCTTTTAATGAAATTCTTGGAAAAATGTAATTATTCTTAAAACTTTGATTGAAATTCGCCAAAAGAATTCAATTATTTAAAAACTTGTTGATAAAATTCTTTACAAGAATTAAATCCTAAAAATCATTCAATTATTTAATAAATTATTAACTTTTGTATTTAAACTAGCCAAATTATCCGCGCGCAAGCGCGCGGGAATATTGTACTACAATGTTTATTGTAAACAATTTCAAGTCATTTTAATTTAAATAATTTTTAAAGAAATACTTATTATAAAACATTACTGAAAAACTAATTGGAATAAAATTTTCAAAATATATTATATTTTTAAACCTTAAAGTATATAAAAAAAACTTTAACAAATTTCGATACTAATTTCAAAATGGCATCAGATTTTCACAATTGAAAATAATTAAACTTTCTTGTACGAGGAAAATCGAATTTTACAAAAATTGTTATCCGATACCTAAATTAAAAAAAAACTTCATTACGAAAATTTTAATTATTCTAAAGAATAGAGAAGGTAAAAATAATTATTAGCTATATATAAGTATTTAACTTTCCGAACAAAGAATATAAACAATATTTTTTTAGAGAATTTCCACTACTTTTAATTCGCTAATATTGAAAAAAATCAATTTCATTTAACAAAATTTTATGCAATTTATTTTTCCCAATAATTCAATTACTTTTAATAATTATAAAATTTTTCATGTAAATTCCATTTTTTCAAAAAAAATTTTTGATTACATTCTAAACATGAATTTAATTATTTTCATAATCGTAAAATTCAGTTACTTTCACAAATAAAGTTTTGAACAAGAATTCAATTATTTAAAATAATAAAATTTTCATAACATTTAAAAATTCATTATTTAAACCAATGTTCATAAAATTCGTATGAAGATTTCAATTCCTTTCAAAAGTAATAAAATTGTCAATTTGTTTTTAAATAATAAAAAAAAATTGCTCCCGAAAATTCAATTATTTTGAGGTATTTCAATAAAATTCTTTTCAAAATTCAATTATTTTCATAAATAATAAAATGTTTTTTTGGAAAATCCAATTATTTTCAAAAAAATTTAATAAAATTTCCAACCAACATTCAATTATTGCCAAATTTTTTAATAGAATTCTTTGTAAAATTTAATTATCTTTAAAAACTTTTCACATTTCAATGATTTTCAATGTCTACTATTTTTATAAAATAACCAAACAGAATTCTATTATTCAAAACAATTTATGATAAAATTGTAGGAAAAAATTCAATTATTTTCATCAATTTTAATAAAATTCGACGCAAGAATTCAATCATTTACCTAATTAATAAAATTCTTTGAAAGAATTAAATTATTTTTATAAATAATAAAATTCTTCGAAAGTAATTAAATTATATTTTCAACAATTATTATTAAAATTTCTCGAAAGAATTCAATTATTTTCATAAATTACAAAATCCTTTGAAAAAATGTAATTCTTCAAAAAATTCCATTTTTCTCAAAATTTATAAAATTCAATTATTTTTCAAAATTTTTTCAAAATTCTTTCCAAGAATTCAATTATTTTCCAAATTAAAAAAAAATTCTTCGCAAGAATTTAATTATTTTAGTAAATAATAATATTTTATTATTTTCAAGAAAATTCAATTATTTTCATAATTAACAAAATTTGCCTAAAAAAATGAATTATTTTTGTAAATAATAAAATTCTTCTGAAAAATTCAATTATTTTCAATTTTTTTTAAATTCTTCGCAAGAATTAAAATATTTTAAATTGTTTGATAAGTAATAAAATTCGTAGCATAAATTCAATTTATTAGCAGGATAAGAAAAAAGTAAATATTTTTGATGAAAATTAGGAAAAAGCTAGGAAAATAAAGAATATGGAATGGAATTTTTGTCAATTTTATGAAGTGAATAAAACGAGTTTTTTTAGTTTCTTTTCGAAATTAAAAAAATGACAATAACCCACAAAAATGAATTTTCAAAAAAAAAAAAAAAAACACAAAAACAAATGAATACAGATAATTTGCTAACAGTAAGAAAACTTACGATTATTATGTATATATGTATTCTATTTTCTATCAAAACGTATAAAAAACAAAAGCATAACTATAACTAACTTCAAGTGTGGACAGAGATCCGGAAATCTGGAATCACGACGATTATTATATATAATAATAATAATACAATTTTTTAAAAAATTTCTCGAAAAATGTAATGAGATTCTTAAAACTTTTATTAAAATTTGTTAAAAGAATGCAATTATTTAATAAAAATTTTGTTTGTAAAATTCTTGATGAGAATTCAATTTTAAGAAACATTCAATTCTTCAGTAAATTATTTTTACTGTTGTATTGAAATAAATGAATAATTGATTTTGAAAAGGTTTCAAATTAAAATATTTGAAAATTTGAATTTTCTCTACTTTTAACTGGCAATTTTGAAAAATTATTTTTATGAAAAAGTTTAATTTAATTTTTTGTTAAATAATTTGAAGTTACATGGAAATTTTTCAGAATATGTGAATTTTTCCAAATTCTCAGAAATTCTCCTGTTTTCATAAGGAAATTTTTCTAAACGTTGAAGAGAATTTTTCCAAACTTTCAGTATTTTTCTAACATTATTTCTTGGGAATGTTTCTAAATTCATAGTAACTTTTCAATTGCAAATTCTCAAAGAACATTTTCAAAAAATATTTTATAAAAGCTGATTTTGAGTACAATTTTACTTTGCAATTTTAGAAAATGATAATTGAATTGAATTAATGAAAATTATTTTTAAGAAAGTTACAATAACAATATTCTTAATATAAAATAAAAATACCTTTATAAGTTGTTTAACTTCAAAAAGATTAGAATTTGAATGTTTTGAAAAATTTTAATGCCTGTGGAAAAATAATAACTAAATATATATATTTAAAAAAGAAGTTATTGATATTTTAAAATAATTTTACAATTAAAGGAATTTGTAAAAAAATGTAACAGAACATGTTTTTGAGTGAAATTTTTCCTTTATTTCCTAAACATTTTAAAATGTTCAATTATTAACTTTATTAAAGTCTGTGGTTTTTCATTCTGTCCGTTCGCAGTATGAAGTTAGTTTTTGTATAAGCTTTTGTTTTTTTTCGTTTTGAAAACACATTTTTCTTGATAATAAATAATGTTTGATTTATAAATTTTATAATTATATTTTGTTTATTTGTTTTAAATTATTAGTTTTTTTTTAAATAAAAAGTTGTGAAATTTTTATTTTTTAATTACAATTTTTAACTAATTTTTTCTATTTTAAATTAATAAAAAAAATGTGTAGGAAGAATTTGTGTATTTCATAATTACAATTTTTATTTTTTTTCTGTATATAATTTTATATTTTACTAGCTAAAAAAAACGCTCGTGTACTTTCTCATATAATTATTAAAAAACAAAATATTTAATTTCATTTGAAGAATTTCTTTAATAAGATTTAATTTTTTAACCTTCTAAAAATGAATTTATTTTAAGATTTATCTAGAAATTAATGAAAAAATTTGAATAATTTCTTTTTCTTTATTTAAAATTGAAGGAAAAATAAAGTAATTTGAAGTATTTTACAAAATTTGTAATATTTTTTTTAACAAAATCATAAATATTATTTTTTTAATATGTATTGATTAATAACTTCTTTCATTTTTTATACAAAAAAAAATTTTTTTAATTTTCTTCATTTGTTTTAAAAAAAATTTTAAATTATTTTACAGAATGTTAAATTGTATTGAGAAAAAGGTAAAAAATTTGAAAAATTTCATTTCTTAACTTTTCAATCAGGACTTTCAATAAAATTCTGATTTTTTGGAAATAAATAATATAAATTATTACAATCTCCATTTAATAATCATAATGTTTGTTATGCTATGTTTGTACTGCGGACTGACACTACGATAAAAATTGTATACTATGAAAATAACTTAATTCTCGAGGAGAATTTCGTTTAAAGTTTTTAAAATATATTGTAATTAAATTCTTTTTGCAGAATGTCTGAAATTTTTGTCAAAAAATGGAGTTTCTTTAATAATTTTAATTAAACATTTTAAAAATAATTGAAATTTTATGGAGAAGAATTTTATTAAAATTGTATTAAAAATAATTGAATTCTTGCGAAAAATTTTACTATTTATAAAAATAATATAATTTTTACGAATTATTTAGAAAGATTTGTTAAAATTTTAGGAAATATTGGAATTATTTCGTGAAATTTCATTAAAATTTTTGAAAATATAAACTTAAGTTATTTTTTTTAATTTTGATAAAATTTTTGATAAAAAATTTGTAATTTGTATAACAGTATCATATTGAATACTACGTTCCGCGCGCTAGCGCGCGTATCTTTCACTAGTTTCAATTAAAATTTGCAATTGACTAAATAGAATTTATAAACATTTTACCCTTTACTTTTAAAAAACTTTAAATTTTCTTAAAGCAAATATTGTAAATAAGAAATAGAAATGATGCAAATTATTTCCCTATGAAAATTGAGAATTTCCTACAAAAGTATTAAGAAAGAGAATATGTAATGTAATACTTTTTTTCCTTGCAGATACAGTACAGTCGGGAACTTGAATTCATGTGGATCAAGTTCAACTAATGATGAGGAGTCACTTAAATTTTCTTCTCCAAATTGTACTGAAAATACCATTTGCTATGGATGTCTCTCTATGTATTGTCGAACTTGTGTTCGAACTCAAATCGACGCTTTAAAACAAGTTGAAGTATTGCTTGCGAGACTTGAGGCTGCGGAAACACTATTCCCTTCCTCGCAAGCATTTGCTACTCAATATCCTCTTAGTAAGAGTCTCGAATTCACTAGCAGAGTGAAAGCAATGTGCCTCTGGTATGTATGAAAATTCTTCTCTCAAAATTGTTTTAGATACTTTTTTCAAGTTTTCAATGGATCAAGTTTTAATATACCGATTTTGTATATCAATTAATATTTTATAACCAGGCATTTACTATTTTCATATAATTTGCTTTTTGAATACTTTTTTTTAGATTTATGCTACTAAAAGCTACTCATTTCTTTTTTTAAAAGTTGCTTTACTTGAAACTCGCTAATAGTTGAAAACAATTAATATTTATTTCCTTCAAAGTAATCAACATTATTTTTACTAATTATCATTAATTATTATTTTTACTTTATTAATGCAAATTAATTTAATCTTTAATCAAATTTTAGTCTTAAAGCGACTTTTTTTAATTAATTAACAAATGCGAAGCTTGAAATAAAATATAATTTGTTCTTATTTTCATTTTCATTTAGTAGAATTTAAATTCATAAAATTTGATCCACTTGGTATTTTGACTAATTGGCTTAATTCTAAATAATAATTAACAAATTTAAAAGGTATAATATGACTCGGCAACATCGACTCAAGTTGTTAATATTGGGAAAATTGCTAATGTTGTTACACACAAAAAAGAAACACGACGATAATACTGACAGCGGCTTTGGGTATGACTTTAAAAATATTATAAATTTCTTTTCATTAAAAAAATGTTTACCTGATTTTTTAAACATATTTTTAATTGCTAGGTATTTATTTTATTTTATTAATTACTTTCGTTACTTTATTTTAATAATTTCTAAATATTGATTTATTATTATTATTATTATTATTATTATTAACTACTATTATTATTTTATTATTAAAATCCATTTGTTAATAATTTGATTATTTTTAATCAATTTTTTAATATTAATTTAATTGCTATTGTTGATTATTAATTACAATATTGTAAATTCCATTTATCGTGAGTCTAATTTTATCAAATTTTTGTGTTAATTTTTAGATCTCACAATACAAATAGCGATCATTCGATGGAACAACGTCCATCATTGGTTCGATTTGAAGTTCCTGATGACAATACAAGTCCGTCTGATAGTAACAATAGTAATGCATCTCATTCATCTTCAATCAGTGGTGTCTCATATGGACGAACGTATTCTTCATCATCAGAATCCGCTTTTAGTTACACCGAAGATGAAAAATTAGAAAGACTTGATTTTTACTTAATGGAATTTGATCGTCAAGCCTACAGGTAACGTATAAAACATGAAAACTTCAATTTTTGTCAGATAAAATTTCGTCTCTCATTAATTTCAATTTTTGAAATTCTCATCACATTTTTAAATTATTTAAATAAAATTTCACAAATGAATTCAAATATTTTGTAAAATTTTAATAAATCTTTCTAAACAATTCAATTTTTTTATTATTAAAATCTTAGCAATAATTCAATTACTTTTCAAAAAAATGTCGCGAAAGAATTTAATAATTTTTTTTCTTAATTCGTTATAAAATGTTTCAAAGGAATTCAATTATTTTCTAAAATTTTAATAAATCTTTCCCAAGAATTCAAATACTTTTATAAATAGTTAAAAATTGCAGAAATTAAATTATTCTTGAAATAGTTTTAATTAAATTCCTTCGAAGAATTCAATCTTTTAATAATATTGTAATCCTTTTGGAATAAATTCAATTGTTTCCTAAAATTTTAATAAACTCTTCGAAAGAATTTATTAATTTTCAGATTTTTATTAAAATTCAATTTCAACAAGAATTTAAAGTTCTCTAAAAAAAATTCAATTATTTTGAAAGCATTTAAAGAAATGTTATATGGAAATTAAATTACTTTCAATGCAATCTTCTTCTATATTAATAATCATTGTATAATGAAGTTTTTAAACAATTTTAATTTAAATTTTTGAAAATAATTGAATTTTATGAATTTGTCTCAAGTTTTTAAAATAATTTTATAAAACAATTGAATTCTCTCGAGAAATTATTTCAAAAATAATTGAATCTTTGCAATGAATTTTACTATTTATAAATACAATGAAATTGTCGAAGAATTGAATACAATTTTAAAAAATATTTGAATTTAAAAAAAATATTTTAAAACATTTTTTAAAAATTAAATTCTTTCATAAAATTTTATTAAAATTGTATTAAAAATAATTGAATTTCTGCAAAGAATTTTACTGTTTAATAAATTCTGTAATTGAATTTTTTAAAGAATTTATTAAAATTTTGGAAAATAATTGAATGTTATTGAAATTTTGTTTTCTGAACTCAGAAAAAATTGAATTATTTCGGAAAATTGATTTGAAAGTAATTTAATTGTTTGGAAGGATTTATTAAAATTTCAATAAGTAATTGAATTTTATCGAAAAAGTTTATGAACAAATTGAATTTTATCGTGAAATTTTATTAAAATTGTATTAAAAATAATTAAATTTTTGCAAATAATTTTACTATTTATGAACAAAACTGAATTGCTTTGAACGATTCATTAAAATATTAGAAAATAACTAAATTCTTTTAAGATTCTTTATAACTAATTAAAAAAGTGAATTCTTGCGAAACATTTTATTAAAAATGTTAAAATTAATAAACAAGAATAATTAATTAGTAAATTAATTAATAATTGAATTTTTTAAAAGTTTGAATCTGAAATTATTCGAAACTTCATATTTGAAAATAAATAATTTTGTAATTTGCTACTTTTTTAAATATACCTATTCTTCAAAAAAATTGAAGAAATTAAATTTTTTTCAAAAAAATAATATAATTCTTCTGATGAATTCAATTATTTTGAATATATTTACTTTAATAAAATTCTTCGTAGAAATTCAATTATTTTCGAATCAACTTTAATTCAATTTCTTGGCAGAGTAATTATTTTAAAATATTTCTATAGAATTTTTTAAAGCAATACAATAATTTCCTAAAATTTCTATAAATTCTGCGAAACAATTCAATTATTTTTATCAATAGTAAAATATTTCGCAAGAATTCAATTATTTGTAATACAATTTTAATAAAATTCTTCTTTTTCAAATTGATTTGCTTTCAGAATTTCCAATTAAAATTATTAAAGAAACTTCATTATTATAAACAAATTAAAAAAAATTCTTTAAAAGAATGTAATATGGAATTTTTGAAAAATTTTAATAAAATTCTTCGCGAGAATTCAATTATTTTTCTAAATAATAAAATTCTTCGAAAGAATTTTATCATATTACTAAATTTTTTGATGAAATTCATTGCAAAAATTCGATGTCTTTCAATACAATAATTTGTAAAAAATTGAACATCTTTAAAAAGAAAAATTTTTAAAAATGTTATGAAACAATAAAGGAAACAGAAACCAACTTTATTATGCGAACAGACTCCCGCAATTTAATGATTATTATTATTAGAATATATAATATAATATTTATTTACAGTAGAGACTCCATTATCCGGACCCCTATTATCCGGATATTCGATTATCCGAACAAATTTAAAATTAAAGAATTTTTTTTAATATAAAATTTATAACGTCTCAAGCCGTTAACTTCTATTTAAAATTAAAAAATGTGAATTTTTACACGAAATGTTGCGTTTTAAAGTGTTTTAATTATTTAAAGAAAATGTTCATGTAAATATTTTGAAATATTTCTAACTAAATTTTTATTATTGGTGACTTTTAAAGTTTTAGTTTGTTTCAGTCTTATTTTAATGGATATGCAAATAAATACATAAAATTATGAATAAAAAATTTGTTTAATTCGTTCTGTACTCGATTATCCGGACAAGTGCCTGCATCCTTTAGTCCGGATAATAGAGTCTCTACTGTATTCAAATACAAAATTTGAATCTAAAATTTTGAAATTATGTGAAGATTATTTTTAAAATCTTGTTTAATAATTCTTTTAATAGGAAGTACATAGAGGATGTTTTAAAGACGAAAGGCCTGAGAAAGAGTTTAAATTTTTTGGAAAGACTGCACACGACACTTCTTCGAAAGGCAAGATTGTCTTTAGAGAAACATCAGGAAGACTGCGACAGCAGTGGAACTGAGGAATTCGAAGGCGATGATGAATTACGACGTTACGGAGCTTGGAGTCCAGAGGCTAAGGAACTAAATTTGCCGTCTTACAGGTATTTTAATAAATTTTTAATAAATTAATCACTAGACACAATAGGGTAACTTTCTCCTAAATGTTTTATTACTACCCCTTAAATATTATTTCCTTTTTCTATTTTTTTTATAAAATTAGATAAGAAATTTTCATAATGTTGATTTAGAAATTTTATAATTATTTTTTGTTTATATTTTAAAAATTATTAGTTTCTTTTGAAATAAAAAGTTATGAAATTTTCGTTTTTAATGACAATTTTTAACAATAATGTTTTTTCTATTTTAAATTAATAACAAAAAATGTGTAGGAAGAATTTGTGTATTTAATAATTACAATTTTTCTTTTTTTTATGTATATAAAGATATTTTATATTTTACTAGCTAAAAAAATGCTTGTGTACTTTCTCATATAATAATCATGTCTATTCACAATTCACATTTTTTTATTAAAGAACAAAATATTTAATTTCATTTGAAGAATTTCTTTAATAAGATTTAATTTTTTAACTTTCTAAAAATCAATTTATTTTAAGTTTAATCTAGAAATTAATGAAAAAATTTGCATAATTTCTTTTTCTGTATTTAAAAACGAAGAAAAAATAAAGTGATTTAAACTATTTATATTTCTCCATCAACATTTTTTTAAACTTCCATTTTGTAATTAATTTTGAAAATCATATTGTTTTTACAAAATTTGTAGTATTTTTTTGCATAATTTCTATTTATTATCAAAATTTTTTTAACAAAATCAAAATATTGTATTTTTAATCAGTATTGATTAATAGATAATAAGAATTAATTAAATAGTATTTTTTAATAATAAATTAACTTTAGAAATAGAATTTTAAAAGTTAAGTATTTTTATGAAACTGAAACTTGCATCCAGTTACCAGTCCTACTTAATTTTTGAAAATTCGATATTGGATTTAAAACAAAAAATATTTAACATTTAAATTTAATTTCTAAAATTAAGCAAAGCAGGTGCTGGTAGCAAATCAAAATCATGAAAATTTCTTTCATTCTATTCTATTAAACAATATAAAGTGTTGTCAAAAACATTTTGTCGGACAAATCGAATTTCTATAATTTCTTTTATTTATTTCTAACAAAATTTGAAAATTATTTAACAAAATGTTAAATGTTATTAAAAAAAGATTAAAAAACTGGAATAATTTCTTAATTTTTTAAACATAATCTTTAATAAAAATTTAATTTTTTTAGAGATAGATGATAATTGTTTTGGCTCAATTAACTTTTTTTCTGTAATTTCTTTTTTAAATTTGATACTGAAAATAATTAAGAATAAAAATTGTATATCTTTAATTAACTATCAATTGTATTCTTTTAATAGTTGACAAAGATTATTGATTAATTTATAATGAATGAGAATATAAATTGTAATTTTAATTCGTAATCATAATTGTTATAGTTGCTGTTTGATTTTTTGTTTCTTAACTTTTTTGTAATTTTTCTTTTCAAATATTTTAAATTTTTTAATTAATGTATTGAAAATCATCGAATTATTGCAAAAAATTTTATCAACAAATTTAATAATAATAGAATTCCTTCACAAAATTCCACTATTTAGGAAAATAACTTAAATCTCGCGGAGAATTTTGTTTAAATGTTTGAAAATTCTAATTAAATTCTTTTTGCAGAATTTCTTTGATTTTTTTTGTCAAATAATGGAGTTCCTTTAATAATTTTAATTAAACATTTTAAAAATAATTAAAATTTTATGGAGAAGAATTTTTTTAAATTGTATTAAAAATAATTGAATTCTTGTGAATAATTTTACTATTTAAAATAATTTAATTATTTTTATTTAGAAATATTTGTTAAAATTTTAGGAAATATTGAAATTCTTTCGTGAAATTTCAATAAAATTTTTGACAATATGAACAGTAATAAATAATTTTGTATTTAAAAAGTGATTTTTTTTAAATTTTGATTATGAAATTATTTAAAAAATTTATGTTTGTTAATAAAAAATTTTGTAATTTGTATAACAGTATCAAATTAAATACTACGTTCCGCGCGCGTATCATTTGCTAGTTATTCTATTATTGTAATTATACTTATTTTAGAGCAGCCTTTTTATTTCTCTCGCGCGTTCCTTTGGACGTTATTCACGAGTTTATGATGATGAGACTGGAACAAAAGCCAGAACAACCGAGTCCTCTGTCAGTTCGTCAATTGATGCGAGAATTACGTGAGGGTCTTAGAATTGCGTGTCTTCATCGTGATCGATTTGCAAAACATTCTCTCGTCGCCATGGCTTGTGATAAAAAAAATAGTGACGCTTTCTTTCAACAGGAATTAAAGGAATTTGACACTAGTTTAAAAGCTGTCTTTGAAGTTTATCTCGATTATTTAAAGCAATGGGTCGAGATGGTGAATCACGATAGTTTTCATAAAAATCTAATTATGAAGGAATGGAATTTTGTCAAGTCGATCGCTCCTGATATTGTTGACGGTTACTCAATAGCTGGGAAAAAATTTTGGTGATTATTTTCTCTTTGATTTTATATTTAAGTTTCTTTCAATTCATGTTTAAAAATTTTTTAATACTAATAAAACGAAACTCTAGTATTTAAATTAATTAAATTAAACTGAAATTAAAAATTGGTAATTGTAAATAAACATAAATTAAATTTGATTAAATTATAGAGGGAAAATTAAATTTTTATTTTCTTTTTGTAGTGAAATTGTTCAAATGATGATAAGACAAGTTATACAATTTCTAACTGAAAGACCTGAGGAACTTAATGAAAGTGAAGTGTCCAAGGAAGACGAGGAATGGTCAACAAGGTGAGAATTCTTTTCAAAAAATTTTGATTTTTTTTTAAATTTGATGTAATTATTTTTCTTTTTCTAGATTTCACTGGATGTCGGTTGGTCGCGAATGGCAGGGAATGTTCGTAAAGGCTCGTGATAATGTCGTGAAGAGTGTCAATCTTGCGAAATGCGTGAGAAATGAAATTGAAAATTGGCCTGAATTTAATGACGACTTAAAACCTTGCATCGTTTCATTAAAAGTGTGTTGAAAAAAATATTTATTCTAAAAATAGTATTGGAAATACAGGTTTTTTAGAAGACTTTTTTCTCATATTTTTCTCTTACGTTTTCAGAATGGAGTTTTAGATTTAAGACGACAAATTGTTTTAGTGATTCAGGAGTTTCAGAATAAAATCGACAAAGTTAAGGAGCCAATAGAAGTAATTGAAGTCGATTGTCTGGCATTTCGAACGAGAGTCAGGGAAATTTTACATCAAGCCTATCGAATGGGCTTTGAGTATCATAAAGAACTTTGTCGATTATTTTTATCCGAAGAAAGAGAACTTCTTGTTCACGATTTAGTTGACTTTGCCTTTTTGTGGATGAACTTTGTGAGGAATCGTTGCGAACGTGGACGAGGCCTACGACCAAGATGGGCAAATCAGGGTTTAGATTATTTAATGACTGTTTGCGAACCACTCAATACTAAATATTTAACAGACGATGAATTCGAGGAATTAAAGTCGTGCATGGATCGATGTATTTCTCACGTTATTGGCAGCGCCTCATCGCCGGGAATTAATTCAGAAGGCGAAGGTTCTTTATATTTTCAAAAACTTTAATTTTTTTTTCATTTTTTCTTTAATTTTTTTTTGTTGGTTTTTTAATACGTATTTTTTTGACCAGGTTTGAAAAAATTACCACACTCGAGAGCATCATCGCCCTCACAGGGACGAAATCGAGCGTCGAGTTTCAATCAAAAAAATAGAGATTTCCTGAAGTCTCCGGAAGTTTCGGGTTTAATGAAAAAATCACCATCGCAAACGGCCGTTGATGGGAGTGTTGTGACAACATCCGAGAATACGTTCACAAGGCAAGAAAGAGTTTTGCAAGCGGTGCAAAAATTGGAAGTTCTTATAAATGAGAAATTAAAAAATCACGAGCTGATTGGACAAGTTACTGACAGGAGAAGCGTTGATAAAATTCACATAAAAGCTAAACGTGTCACCTTCACATGGCAGAGAGGAATTAAAATTGGTTTGTATCTAAAAGAGATTATTTGAAAGAATTACAAATTGAGAAACAAAAATATTTAACATTTAAAAATTTAGTAGTATTTAGTAACATTTTAATTTAGTAAGAGAATAGAAAAAAAATGCTGAAGGGAGAAATTGAAATAAAATGATATAATTAGGAAGTGAAAATAATTTATCAATTTCACCAGGTCAAGGACGTTTTGGAAAAGTTTATACTGTTGTCAATAATCAGACGGGAGAGCTTCTGGCTATGAAGGAACTTCAACTTCAACCTGGGGATCATAGAGCTATTAAAAGGATTGCAGAGGAACTTCAAATCTTCGAAGGTATTCAACATCAACATTTGGTGCGATATTATGGCTTGGAGGTTCACAGAGTAAGTTTTTAGTTTCTTTATTGTAATTTATTTATTTTATATAATAACAAAAATTAATTAGACAAAATTATTTTTAATTAAAAATCATAATTCAATTTATTATTATTATTATTATTATTATTATTATGC
This sequence comes from Leptopilina drosophilae, assembly GCA_032873175.1. Classification (NCBI taxonomy): domain Eukaryota; kingdom Metazoa; phylum Arthropoda; class Insecta; order Hymenoptera; family Figitidae; genus Leptopilina; species Leptopilina drosophilae. The sequence goes on from CM065479.1 coordinate 54,248,582, forward strand.
AAATTACAAAATTTTTTATTTTCAACAAAAATTTAGTAAATCCTTGGAAACAATTCAATTATTTTTTTAAAACAATAAATACATTTCAAAAATTCAATTATTATTAATAAAATTTTACAGAAGAATTACATTTTATTCTTAATCCGTTATAAAATTTTTCAAAAAAATTCAATTTATTTAAAAATTTTTAATAAAATTCTTTCTAAAAATTCAATTGTCTTCAATACAATCTCAATTAAATTCCTCTGAAGAATTGGAATTTTCATCGAAACGATTATATTATTTTTGAAAACTTTTAATGAAAATCTTAGCAAGATTTCAATTATTTTCGTAAATAACAACAATTTTCAAAGGATTTCGATTATTTTCAAAAATTTTAATACGATTTTTCTTAAAAATTCAACTATCTTAAAAAAAAATAAAATTCTTTTGAAGATTTCAATTATTTTCTTAAATAATAAAAGTCTTCCAAGAATTTCAATAATTTTAAAAAATTTAAATAAATTTCTTTTTATAAAATCAATTGTCTTCATAAAAAATAAAATTCTTCTAAGGATTTTAATTAAGGAGCTGGATTCTAGAATCGGCTCCTCAATTATTTTCAAAAAATTGAAACATATTCTTGTCAAGAAATCCTTTTGAAATAAAATTAATGGAAGTAACTAAATTATTTTTTATAAATAATAAAATTTTTCTGAGAAATTCAATTGTTTTTAATACACTTGTAATAAACATCAAAAATTAAATATTCCATTACAATTATTAAAAATTATTATAAAAAATTATTAAATTATTAAAAATTTTAAAAAGTTAAAAAAATTTCATGGCTTTTATTATTTTCTAGTGTTTTAATTCAAATTAATTAAAAAAAAATTACATTATTAAAAAAAAATACACAGAGAAATTCTTCAAAAGAATTTAATTGTTTACAAAAACTCTAATAAAATGTTTAAAGGAATTTAATTTTCTATCAATAATTAAAAAAAAATTTATTCGAAAGAATTTAATTATTCTCTATATTTTAATAAAATTCCTTGAATGAATTAAATTATTTTAGAAAATTGTGATAATACTATGAAAAGAATTTAATTATTATCTAAAACTTTTAATAAAATTAAATAATTTCAATTATTAAGAAACACGATTATTTAAAGAAAACCTGAAAGAAATTGTTCATAAAATTCAATTACTTTCAAAATTTTCAATTAAAATTATTTTAAAAAAACTCCATTATTTAAAAAAGAAAATTCAAAGAAATTCTTTAAAAGAATTTAACTAAGATTTAAAAAAAAAATTTATACAATTTTTCACGAGATATCGATTGTTTTCATAGATAACAAAATTCTGCGAAGAAATTCAACTGTTCTCAAATTTTATGATAACATTTTTTGCAAGAATTCAATGATCATTAATAGATTAATTTTTAATTTGAAAATATTTGAAAAGAAAAAATATTAAAACGTCTAGGAATCCAAAATGCAAACAACAACTAACTAATTCAGATTGTTGTAACTTTTATATTTTTCAATTTGAAATAATTCAATTTTTGTACAGATTTTGACTAAATTTTTTCGTGGAAAGAAATTAAAATTTTACTGAAAGAAATTGAATAAATAATAAATAAATAAATGAATAAATAAATGAATTGAATAAATTGAATAAATAATAAATAAATGTTGTGTAAATTTTTAAAAATAATTGGATTTTTTCGATCCAGATAAATACTGGAAGAGTTTTAGTGGACGTTTTGTGAAATAATTAAATTTCAAAAGATTTTGAAGATATAAATTTCGAATAATTTTTATTCAAATTTTTTTTTTAAATTTAGTCATTTAATAGAAAATTTTATTTAAAATAAGTGACTATTTAGAAGAATTTTATTCAAATTTTTTAAAATAAATAAATTCGTTCGTGAAATTGTAATAAAATTACAATAAATTGCAATAAAATTAAAATAATTAAAATTCTAGAAAGAATTTTGTGATTTATCAAAATAATTGAATTCTTATGATGAATTTTATTAGAAAATAAATTGAATATTCGAATGTAGAAGATATTTTGAGAAATAATTAAATTTGAAAGGATTTTAAATTGAAATTTTATTAAATGTCTTAAAACTAATTGAAATCTGGCGAGAAAATTTATTAAAATTATAGAAAATAATTGAATTCCTGCAGAGAATTTTACTATTTATGAAAATTTAGAAATTAGTTTAGAAATTTTGAAAAAATAATGTAACATTTTTGTAATTTTGGTAATAAAATAAATTGTCATTTTACAGGAAGAAATGTTGATATTCATGGAATTTTGTGCAGAAGGCACTCTTGAAAGTTTAGTCGCTGGAAGTGAAATCGGTTTACCTGAAACTTTAGTTCGAAAATATACGAATCAAATGCTTCTTGCGGTTGCAGTACTTCACGCTCATGGAATAGTTCATCGAGATATTAAAAGTACTCTATTTTAATGATTACTTTCCGTTCCTTGACTCTTTAATTCAGATTCGTTTTTTTCTTTTTTTTTGCAAAAGAAATTTTTTTAATGAATTTAGAAACTTAAAGAAGACATTTTTTTTTGATAAAATGCTAATTTTTATTTACAGCTGCCAATATATTTTTAACAAACGAGGGAAATTGTTTGAAATTGGGAGATTTTGGTTGCGCGGTTCAAATTAAGGCGCACACAACAATGCCGGGTGAATTGCAAGGTTTCGTTGGAACACAAGCTTATATGGCTCCGGAAATTTTCATGAAAAACGAGAGCAGTGGACATGGGAGGGCTGCGGATATTTGGTCCGTTGGATGCTGCGTCGTTGAAATGTCCAGCGGACGAAGACCCTGGTCGGAGTACGATTCAAATTACCAAATAATGTTCAAGGTATGATTAATTTTGGTATTTACTTTCAAAATAAAAAATTTACCATCTATATGTAAATTTTGTCAAAATTTTCCAAATTGTTCGCAAATGAACATATTTAGATTTTTAAAAAACTTTAATTGAACTTAAACTGAAGATTTAAACTTTAGTTAAACTTAAATTAGACTAAAACTAAAGATTTAAATGTTAGTTGAGCTTAAATTAAAAATTTAATTTAAACATTAATTAAACTTTTTAAATACTTAAGATTTATTATTAAAATCATTAAAAAAACTCCTATAAAATATTAATTTGGCTAAAGATTAAATTGAAAATGAAGGAAGAATCTATGGCGAGAGGAGAATAGTATTTATTAAAATTAAGATTCTTCATAGGTTGGTATGGGAGAATCTCCTGCGCCGCCAAAAAGTCTTTCCCAGGAAGGAATTGATTTTATACAAAAATGTTTACAACACGATTCGAGAAAACGACCGACAGCAAATTCTCTTCTCTCTCACAGCTTCGCTCGCGCCTATGATGACGTGAATGCTGACTTATCGTCTCGATTATGAAAAAGACATTATTTGTTAACATTGTGATTAATACAAATTCCCCCTTTTTTGCAATCTCAAAATTTGCCTTTAATTTTGAATGTCTTCGAATGAGCAATTTTTGCTCAACAAAGTGTTGAATTAATTCAATCTTCGAAAAATCCCCTCTCTATAATATCTGTAAATAGTATTTAGTTCACGAATTCCATTCTCAATGGAAATAATGGCTAGTGATAGTTTTGATAAAATTTAACAGGCAACCTCTATGAGGGAATAAATGTAATTATCGTAAAAAATTTTCAACTTAAACGCCGATAAAAATTGAGAAATAAGTTTTAGAATTATTGAGAGAAAATGTTAATATTTTGAATTGAATTTAATTCTAAAAACGCCACACAAAGTTTTTAGAGAGAAAATAACAAAGAGGAAAAAGTTTTAGAATTAAAATGTTATGATTCGATCTTGAATGTAAATAAAAATGGGATATAAACGTAGAAAGATTTATGAACGAATATTATGGAATGAGAGCAAAGAGTGTAAAATAAGAATAAATAGATGTAAGATATGAGAAAAAAAATTTTTCATGGAAAAATTATAGGAATTTAAAGACTAAGGAGAGTATATAAAATAGAAAAGTAGGAATAAAAAATTTATTCTTCGTTATGAAAAAAGAAACGAATGAATAGTGTACTCAAGACTATTTTGAATAAAAATGACAACTTCGAATAGATGTCGTAACAGAATTTATTTCTGCACAACGAAACATACATTTAGCTTTCCGTAGAAATAGAAAGTCGAGTTTGCTTCTTTAATTTACACTAGGCAACATACACGCAAAGCGATTTTATACGCGAGGTAGTAAAAAATTCTTTTTCTTTTAATATTTCTTATTGAGTTTAAAAATTTTTCTTCATCATTCCGTTTTGTTTTCCGCTTGTTGAATAATATTAGAATAATTTAAAAACTACCTCGCATATTAAGGTGCTAAGAATTTTTTTTTTGTTTCCTTTTATTGAAGAAGCGTCTTACATTCATAAAAATTTTTCACATGCATTCTATCACTTATAATTACGATTACTTTCAATATGTTTTGAGGGCTTTCGCCTGATATGCGTTTTTTATTCCTGGCCGCAAAAAAAGTGCGATCACAAATCTTCGCGATATGTTTAAATCGACACTATTTCTTTATTTTCTATATTCTTAAAAACTAATATTTTCTTTTACTTTCAAATGAATTAAGCGTGGAAAATTTTGCTTCAAAAAAATTTCCTTGGAAAGTTTTATAAAATTTCCGAATAAAAAATTTTTGGAAAACTTATTTTTTATGAAGAATTTTATTTGCTGTTGAAAAACAATTATTGAGGCGCGATAATTTTAGAATTGGAATATTAATTTTGTTATTCGAATAAATTTTGTTGATTCGGAAAAAATTCTTTTTTAATAATTATTAATTAGAAGTAAATTTCATTTTTTTCGAATTATTTTTCGTTCAATTTTCCACGCTTTCTTCAAATATTTCTATTATTATATATATATATATTTTTTTAATTAAATATTTCTTTCTCTCTTTTTTGTAACAAGAACGAAGAGGCACATCCTGCTATATATTTTTTCTAAATAACTTCCTCAGTATGAAAAACGTGCGTTATATAGTGTATAATCGTCTGAAAGAATGTCTAAATGAAATATTTAACAAACTTAACAGGTGGAGAAAATGTTTCGTAAAATATCAATATTTTTTATCATCACTATTTTCTCCGGAATCTAAATCGAGGGCAAGTTATAGGTAGCGATACAGTAACAATATTCGATATAATTTTTTAAATAAATACTTATTCCTTTTCAGGATAACAGGATGTAATTCTAGGTTTCTACAATCTATTGTGTTTTCGAGTTTTTTTTGGTACGTTCAAGTGTGATCTCTCGCTATTAGGAGTGAAATTACAAAAATGTTTGTTTTCACAAATATTTTCCTTCTTATTCTTTCGGAAGTTGTTATTAATTTATTTATTTTCTTTATTTAGTTGATTTCTTATTTCTTGGATTGTATATTTTATTTTTTTGGGTTTTTTATTTTATCGTATACATTATTTTGTAAATTTCTTTTTTTTTTAAATTAAATGTATCAATTTAGTTATTAGATATAGTTTTTAATTTATAATTTACTATTTATATTTTACGATTGATCGACTTATTAATGATTTTTATTTTTTCCACAGGTTATTTTGTGAAATGAAAATTCGAGAAAGGACGAATCTTGAATGAGGAAAATATTGCTTTTCCAAAATAGGATTTGTTACTTCACTCCAAATGACGGTGAGAATTTTGTGTAAATTTTATGATTTTATTCTTCTATTTTTATTTTCTAAAAATTATAGTATAGTTTATGGAGGGATAGCGCAATAGATAGATAGATTGATAGTAGCTATTGTCGACTTTTTTTTAGACATGAAAGAGAGTCTGTCGACATATCTAAGAATTGGACAAGAGTTTCTGTGCGGGCGCCAGTCGAGAACTGGCTACTTTTTTTTTGCGATACACAAAATCATTGGAGAATCTCCATCAATGGGAAAATTAATTAATTTTTTTTCATTAATCTAAAGGCTAAATTTCCTTTTTAGAAATAATTTTTCAACAAATTCTTTCAATGATTGGAAAAAGTTTTGCATAAAAAATAATTTAACAATTTTTATCGATTTTGATAATTTTAAAATGAACGAATTAATTTTTCGATAGTTGAAAAATTGAACACTTAATTATTTTTTATTTTTGAAAATTGTTTTTTGTGATATCAATTTTTTTTTGGAGCTCTCCAATGATAAAATTATGATTTGAAAGACATTTGCAAACAGTCTAGATGCTACGATTATATACGATTGATATGCTACAAATCTAACATGCATTTATCTATTTTCTACATTATTTGACTCAGTCGCATTGTTGATAGGTAAATTAACATAAATCTTATTTTTCAAAAAGAATTCCTTCTCACTAGTCGTTAAATTATTGTTAATTATTGGTTACTATTCTGAAAGATTTATGTTGATTTAAATATGTCTGCTTTAATTATTTTCTTTAAGAAATTAAACACTGCTATTACAATCGAAAGAGTTGACAAACTTAACGTTTATAAATCAAAACCTAACATAAATTTAACGTAAAATTAGTAAATAAAAAATTATAATAATGAACAAAGTGCAATATTACAAAAAACAGGAACAATTTTTCCAAACTAATTCCATAGATAAAGTAATATTTTTGCATTTCTTTTAGTGACATTCTCGTAAATAACAATTTCGTAATTATTTTTTATAATTAACAGTTTCATAAATAATATTCTTATACAATAAAAATTTCAATATTTCTATAATAAATAATATTTTCCTAACTAGTTTTTTTTTAACTTTTTCTATTTTTTGTATAGATATTTTTTTTAGTTCATCTAATAATAATATTTTCTCTATATAATTTTTTCTCATTTAATAACAATTCAGTAAATTCTTCAAATCAAAATTACATCAACAAAATAATTTGTATTTTTTTTTCTTTCCTTTTTTTTCATTATAAAATAGAAATGACGAATAGCTATTATTTTTCTTTTTTTTCAATATTTTTCTAATTAGTGCGCGTACATAAATATTATTATTAATTGATTGGCATTCTCTGATCGAGAGATATGCGATTTTTCTTTTTTTTTAATATTATACTATACATATATATACTATATGATTTAATTTATAATAATCAATATGCCTTCACTTTAATCGTGATTTTGATAAATACTTTTCATCTGTTAACAAGTGTAATTAGGTACATGTTCGATCAATTTATGAGATTTGATTCTCGTCGAGAGGAGACGAGACAGAAAACAAGTGCGGTTTTCTTAATCAGCGATGAGCAAAATATAATAATTATTGTAGTTTTTTCTATTTAATCAGAAGCAATTGTTTTATGGAAAATTGGTTTTTTTAATTTTATGTTTATGTGAGGAGGATTTTAGAAAAATAGAGGTAATTCGAATCTTCTTTTTTTTAAATTTAATCTCAATTCCATTTTTTTGTTAATTCCTGTATTTTTTTTGTTGACAATTGGGGAAAATCGATTTAACGCTTTCTGGAAATTTGTTATTTAAAATAATTCGTTTTCATTAATAATTCTTATTATTTGGTGAATTATTTTTCGAAAATATTTTAAGAAATAATTATTAATAAATGTTTAGTTATTATTGAAAATATTAATAAATATTTAGTTATTAATGAAAATATTAATAAAATATTTTAAACTTTTTTGTAAATATTTTTTAATTATTCCAAAATATTTCAAAATGACTGTAAATATTTGAAAATATTAAAAAATATTAAAAAATATTAAAAAATATTAAAAAATATTAAAAAATATTGAAAAATATTTAGAAATATTTAGAAATATTCAAAAATATTTTTAAATATTTAGAAATATTCAAAAATATTTTTAAGAATATTTAAAAATATGTTTAAAATAAATTTAAAGTGAACGAAATAATTTATTTGACTGACATGCTAAATTGCTTTTTGATTGAACAATTGCTTCTGAATTTATTTACAATTAATATCACTCATGGATTATATTTTGAATATCGCTGTTCTCGATTCTCATTTTACAATAGTAATTTACTAATTTTAAGCGTAAATATTATTACACATATAGTACCATTGTCTTCATTATTTCGTTATCTACTTTCGTTTTATCGTTCTCACTTGTTTAGCATTTGTTTTTTCTTTATTAATTAAATTAATAAGGAAAAAGTCCAATAGTTTCTGTCAGTTTAAGATATATAATAATTTTTCGGAAATTTTGAGAAGGCAAATTTGGTTCAAATTTCCAAGCAATATTTTCAATAGTGAGTTAAAACGGTTCTTTCTCTTTTTTTTTTAGAAATATTTCATCAGCTTCATAGTAATTTTCTAAATAGAAATGTGTCTATTTTGATAAAATCGATCGTTCATCTCGATATGTTTATATATTATTTATATTATTTTATTTACTAATATATTGACTTTTTGTTTTCTATGTTTTTCTTTTTTTTAATATTTAAATTTTTCTTTAAATATAAGATAGGACCTTTATTTTTTGTTTTATTAAAGACAAGACTTGGTCTTTTTTCTCTTCTTCTTTTTTTTTTGTAAATAATTTGAGATTTATTGCGAAGTATTTTTCAGCATTGAAGCCATGTCCTGCATGCTACGCTCGAGAACTTGTGCAAATCTTAATGCATTCGTTCTCCCATCGCTGTGGAATGCCGAGATTGAAAATATAAATCCATTTTTGCGTAAATTATAACCACAGCCATAACCATCCGGTACCACTGGTCCATATCCCGCGATTACATCATTTTTCGTTGTTATCTAAATAAGTTGTCTCTTTATTTTTCTATTCTTTGAATAATTTCGATTTCAGTAATAAAAAATTAAAAATAAATTCGAACTTATTGAAAATATTGAAAATACAAATTTGAATTAAAGAAAATAGTGGGAAAAAATTTACCTGCGATGTTGAAAGAGCAAAATGATTGATTTTTTTATAAGCATCGTCGGTGAATATTTCGGGAACATCTTCTTCAGCTTCCATTGCAGCATATCGTAGACCCATTAAATGATTATCAATTCCAAGACCATGAATTGTGTCTGTTATCTCAATTGCTTGTCGTTGCACAGCCAAATCGAAGAATTCTCTAATTTTTTGCTCCTATGATACAAAGAAAATCGAAACTTGAGAATATTGTTCTTATATTTAGCTGAACAAAAAAGTTTGAGGTTTTTTTTTTGTAAATTCTACTAATTTACTTAGGGAAAAAACAGTATGATAATTTTCTGGAAAATGAAACATTTACGTTCAAAAATTTTATTTTATTTTATTTAAATACAAGCAAAAGGAAAAAATAGCAAAACAAATTTTCGAACGTAAACGTAAGTTTGAAAAAAGAATTTCCATTTGTTCTGAATTTTATTTTCATTCTAAATTTCAAAGTAAAAAAGTTCTCAATTTAAAATAATATTTTTACGTGGACGTGGAAATAATTTTTCATTTATTGTGAATTTTTTCCAGTGTGTCTTATAATACAGTTTTCTGAAAAGAAAGAAAAATAATAATAGAATGACGTTTATTTTATGTTGCAGCATTCGTTGAAAAATGGAATTTATTACAATATTCCCCGCATAACTATTCTGTAATATTCTTTGGGAAAAATGAAATGTGGCGGTGAATTGAAACCGCTGAAATAACAAAGTGAGATAATTGAGAATAAAGCAACGGGAGGAGAGATCTTGGAAAAAAAAGAAGAGGAAAGAAGCTGTGGAGAGGAATATTGAAGAAAAACTATTGGGGGATGGAAAAAAAAGAGGAAAAGTCTCAAGGGTGTTCTATATACCAAACAAGTGTGGCCGGAAATGACTCTATGTACACTTTCGTGGGGGTTTTTTTTTCTCTCAAGGATTTTGCAAACACTCGATTGAAATAAGGGACAACGAGATAAGGTAACTTAATTGATTGCCATTTTCAGGATGAGCCCATCATCTTTAGTCTTTTTCTTTCTCTCTTTTTCCTTCTTTATTTTTCCTTCTTCTTTTTCTGCCATCGTTTACACTCTCATAGAATTGTGTAAATAAACCACTGTCCTATAAAAACTACACACAACTTCTCAAAAACTATTAGAAATCCTCATATATTGATATATATATAAGTAATAAAATAATATTTTTTTTCCAAGAGAAACGAGAATGAAAAAGAAAATTTATTTCAATGTTGAGTAAAATAAGTAAAGATAAAGTTACATTTCCTAAAAATTACTCAACATTGAATTTTCATTAATAATAATAATAATAATAATAATAATAATAATAATAATAATAATAATAATAATAATAATAATAATAATAATAATAATAAGAATAAAAATAAGAATAAAAATAAGAATAAAATTACACACAAAAAATGACAAACTCCCTAAATCTGAATTATAATTACACGGAATTTTTTTTTATTAATAACGTAATTAGAAAAGTTTGCCACAATTGTTAATTTTTGACTAATTCAGATTTAGAGGGTAAGAAATAAAAGTGATGCAGTAAGACAATAATTATAAATACTTATTTTTTAATAACGAAACTAATTTACTCACTATTATAATATGAAGTGGAAGTAAAAAAACTCAAAACAAGACGTAAAGTAAAAATTCAAATAAATATATTTAAAAATAAACAGAAAACGGTATATTTACAAAAATAATGGAATGCGACATGCTTATAATGCAGAGATACGTCACAATATTGTATAAAAATATGAAAATAACGAATAATAATGAATTAACTAACTATTTACATCAAGGCGTGAAATAAATCTTTTCAGGGAGAGAACCAAGTATAAATAAATTAATTAAAAATTCATCTTATTTACATGAAAGTGGGTGAAAGAAAATTGTGGAGAAAAATGTCTTGAATGAGTGAAAAATAATTTTCTTCTATAGTAGTTCTACATTCTTTGCCCTGTAAAGATTTTTTTTGTTTTTTTAATGGAAGCATGACAACGATGTTGGGCTGCTTTTTTTATTTTGTAAACAAAAGCAGTAAGACAAAATTTATTACTGCACAGCAGAACGTCATTAAAGAAAGGGAAGGTTCCAGTTACACTGTAAATGGTGAACTGAACTCTTTTAGAGCCTTCCTCTTGCAAGTTGGTGGGTTGATTTCCGGCCTGAATTTCTGGGTCGCCTTGACACATGGCTTTTGCCCATGCCAATGCCTCTGGACTTGCCGACCTGATAACGTCCACTCGACCTAATGCAAATCTTCGGATTCCTGCACTCTCGTAAGTTGCCACCAATTGACCGTGTAACCTTAGACAAAAAAAAAGGTGTTTTACTTTTTATTTTTCGTTTTATGAAAATAGAATTTAATTTGCGTTTTTAAGTTTTAAAAAGTTTTTAAGTTTTTAAATTTGTTGCTCTATTCTATTTTTTTCCACTCTAGATAAAAAACGGAAATTATTTCTCAATTTTCCTTAAATTTATTTCTTTTTGTTTGAAATTAATTTTCACTGTTTCCTTTTTATTTATTTTTTTCTTTTTTATTCTTTTGAAATTTTTTATTAATTTTTCTATTTTTTTTTTTATTTATTTCATGAATTATGAATTTTGTTTTATTTATTCGAACCAAAGACAAATTATTTACAAATTACAATTAGAAAATGTCACACGCGGAACGTGATATTCAATTTATTATTCTTAAATACAAATTAGAAAATTTTCTATGTACAAATAAATTTTTTAAAATAATTTCATAATAAAAATTTTAAAAATTCTCTTAAGCACAAAATTAATTATTATTGTTTATATTTTCAAAAAGTTTAATATAATTTTTCGCAAGAAATTAATTATTTTTAATAATTAATAATATTCTTCGGAAGAATTCAATCATTTTAAAGAAAATTCCACCATAGAAAACAAATATTTTGTAAAATTATAAATCGTTCTAAACAGTATTCAATTATTTATTATTATTTTTTTAAACTGTAAAATCTTTGCAAAAATTCAATTATTTTGAAAAAAATTTAGGGAAAAAATTAATTTTTTTAATTAATTCGTTATAAAATTTTCCAAAAGAATCCAATTATTTCCTTGTATTTTAATAAATCCTGCGCAAGAATTCTATTATTTTTATAAATAGCTAAACTCTTTGCAGGAAATCAATTATTCTCAAAATAATTTTCTAATTAAATTCCTCAGAAGAATTCAGTTTTTAAAAAAATGATAAATATTTTCATAAAATTCAATTATTTCCCAAAAATGTTAATGAATCCTTCGAATTAATCCATATTATTTTTATAGATACTAAAATTCTTCGGAGGAATTAAATTATATTTAATTCAATTTTAATCGAATTCTGCAAAATATGTAATTATTTTTCGCAATTTTATTAATAATTTCTTTTATGATTCTAAAATAATCGTGTTTGTTAATAGTTGAAATTGAACATTTAATATTGAATTTTATTAAAATTTTAGAAAACAATTGAATTTCGTGAAAATTTTTTGTAAAATAATTAAATTTTTGCAATGAATTTTACTATTTATAAATACAATTGATTTATCGAAGGATTTATTAAAATTTTATAAAATATTTGAATTAAAAAAAAATTTTCAAACATTTTTTAAAAATTCAATTTTTTTTATAAAATTTTATTAAATTGAATTAAAAATAATTGATTTTTTGCAAAGAACTTTACTATTTAATAAGTTTTATAATTCAATTTTTTAATGAATTTATTAAAATTTTGGAAAATAATTGAATGTTATTGAAATTTTTTATTCTGAACTCAGAAAAAATTGAATTAAAATGAAAATAAAATTAATTGAAAATTGAATTGAAATTGATATGAAAGTAATTTAATTGTTTCGAAGGATTTATTAAAATTTTAAAAAGTAATTGAATTTTTTCGAAAAATTCAAAAACAAATTGAATGTTATTAAGAAATTTTATTGAAATTGTATTAAAAGTAATTGAATTTTGGCAAAGATTTTACTATTTGTAAATAAAATTAAGTTGTTTCGAAGGATTTATTAAAATTTTAGAAAATAACTGAATTCTTTTAAGATACTTTATAAGAAATTTAAAAAAAGTGAATTCCTGCGAAAAATTTTATTAAAAATGTTAAAATTAATACACAAGAATAATTAATCAGTAAATTAGTTAATAATTAAAGTTTTTAATTCATTAGTTAATATTTTTAAGTTTGAATCTGAAATGATTGAAAAATTCATATTTGAAAATAAAAAATCTTTTTAATTTGCTACTTTTTTTTAAATATACCTATTCTCTAAAAATAATTCAATTATTCTCAAAATATATTTTTTTAAATTGTGTATGAAAATTAAATTAATTTCCATGGAATTTTTAAATATATTCGCTAAAAAAATTGAAGAAATTCAATTACTTTAAGAAAATAATAATTCTTCTGCGATGAATTCAATTATTTTTAATATACTTAATTTTAATAAAACTCTTTACAGAAATTCAATTATTTTCGAAACAACTTTAATTGAATATCGTGAAAGAATTTAATGATTTTCAAATATTTCTGTAGAATTCTTCAAAACAATATTTAATTAATTTTTTTATAAATAGTCATATTTTATTTTAAAATTGAAAATATTTAAAATGAAAAATAATGAAAAAAGTTAAGAAACAGAAAAGAAAACAACAACTAACTTCAAACTGCGAACAGATTAATATAACGATTATTAGTATAGAAGAAGATTTCTTAAAATTTGTTATTCTTTGTTTGACATTAATTTTCATTAAATATTATTTTCTATTTACTTTTTATTTATTTTAATAATTTGGTTTTATTTATTCTTACCAAAAGCAAATTATTTACAATTTCTTAAAATTTGTTTTTCTTTGTTTGAAATTAATTTTCTTTAATTAATATTTTTTTCTATTTATTCTTTATTTTATTTATTCTATTTATTCTATTTATTCTATTTATTCTATTTATTCCATTTATTCTATTTATTCTATTTATTCTATTTATTCTATTTATTCTATTTATTCTATTTATTCTATTTATTCTATTTATTCTATTTATTCTCTGTATTTATTTTCTTTAATTTATTTACCGTTTTTACTTCATTTCTAGGTACCTGAAATAAGTTAATTGGAGAGCTAACTGAATGTAAGCATCAGGACTGATTTTGCAGGATTTTATGAATTCCTTTGTATAATCCTTGAACCAAAGAATGCAGATGTCGAGATCTTCAACCGATCTGTGTGAGTAAAATATAAAAATTAATTAGAAATTTCCTCTCTATATTTAACCAGATAAGGGAAGATTTTATCCGCTTTCTCGTGTAGTGGAAACTATTTTGTAAATAATGAAATAAACCGTAACTTTTGCTCTTGGGGATTTTTTAAAAGCACGTTTTTGTTAAAATAAAAATTCATCCTTCTGTTAGAGAAGAATTTTTTTTATTTTCATATTCTTTACTGTAATACAAAATAAATTTTCCATTAGTCGAGAAAATTGGTTTATATCGATATTTTTTATTAAAATAAAAGTCAATCCTTCCATCAGGGGAGAAAATGTTTTTAATCGCACGTTTTTTTAGTATTATAATACAAAAATAAATCTGTTATTAGTCGAACAAATTTTTTTATTCCGATATTTTTCATTATAAAGCAAAATAAATCATTCATTAGTCGACAAACTTTTTGTATTTCCATTTTTTTATTTTATTATAAAACAATGAATCTTCCATTAGTCCATTAGTCAAGAAAGTTATTTATTATGGAACGAAATAGATTTTTTTTGTACCGAATAAAAGAGATAAATCTCCCTTTTATTATTAAATAAAATATTTATTTAGGTAGTTTCAAAAGTAGGCGGAGACTTTTCAAAAAGTCTCGGGGAATAATTTACAAATTGAAAGGCGATTTGAAGATAAAGAAATAATTTATAATTGTAAAGGAAATAATTTATAATTGTAAAGGAAATAATGTATATTTACAAATTGATAAAATAACTTACGCGTCGTGATTTGTCATTGCATCTCTAATGTCACTTTTGCTTTGCTCAGATAAAAACCATTCGAGTTTCTCTGGATTTGGAAGATGAGACGGAACAGGATCTTCCTCTGGAGGTGGCATTGCGTCCACATTATCAGTCAAATCCTCGAAAGCTTTAAAAATCGCTGGTGCTTCTCCCGCTGAATGCTCGTAAGTCATGCCCCATAAACCATCCTGAAATGTTTTGAAAAGAAAACGAACTTTATCATTGCACCAATATAATCGTCAACGAGAATTTGACAGAAAATTCAATCAACTAAATTTTGAATTCAATTTATTGACATTAAATTTGAAATTTTTTTTCTAATGATTTTTTTTTTGAAAAGAAGAAGAAGAAAAATGAAGATGATAATTGAATTGTGATGAAATGGAGAATTTTTCATTTCCTTGATATTAGGAAGAAAGAAAATTAGTGTGTTAACGATACTTATGAATTCTCACAGTTTTGCGATGATTAGTACTTTCTCCACACTTTGCCATTGGGCAAGTGCTTTTTATCGGTGTCAGGGACTTACATGTAAGGAGAGCGCATTTTACGAAATTACAAAGAGAGGAGAGGATTTTGCTTGGTTCTTCTCATGTTACAACGTCATAATGAGTCTACTTAATGATCTTCAAGCTCATTCCATTACTGTACTTTTAATATTTCTCTCTAGTTCAACTTTTAATTCACCAAAAGGTTTAATTTCGTAAAAATAATTTAGTGCAAGGGAAGACATCAGATTTCTTTTTCTACATTTAACTACTAATTTTTTTTCTTTTATTATTTTTTGTTATTTTTATCTTACTTTACTTTTATTTATTTTTCTTTACCTTTCTTTATTTTTATTTATTTTTTTTTACCTTTTTTTATTTTTCTTTATGATTCTTTATATTTATTTGTCTTTCTTTATTCTTTCGAATGAATTTTCTAAACGATTCTTTTTTAAATTGTTTCTTTTTGTTTGTTTGTCTTTCTTTATTCTTTCGAATGAATTTTTCTAAACGAATTGTGGAATATTTTCTAATTCTATATGTAAAATTGAAGATCAAAAGGACAGTTTTCTGTTTAAACAGTTTTCAAGTATTCAATGAAGCAACTAATTGGAATTTGAATTTTTTTCTGAGAAATTTCATGCAAAAAAATCGAATTTTCAATAGAATAGAATATGCATATACGTACTTTGCCAAGAATTGCGTGGAATGTTTTATCAAACCATCGATTAGCTCCAAGATGTCTCGATCCACCGCCGTGTAATGTGTGATGTAAAACATTTGCATAATCCCGATCGCCTATCCATTTATCTTCTTTTTTATAAGGGTTGTTAAAAGTTCCCGGGAGAACATCATCGTCAATACAAACCATACAAAGACATCTTTCCATCAATTCAATATTGTGCCGATTTCGTTCATCTGCAATTTTTTTCACCCTTTTCGTTACAATCGATTATCTCAAATTTCAAATATTTGATGATTGAAATCATCAAATATTTTTTCAAATCAGATATGCAAAATTTCTTATTTTGTAATTCGATAAAATTATTCTCAGGGAACTGAAAGTATCAGTTTCGAAATTAACACTGAAAACTTATCTGGAGTATAAAAAAAAAATTTTTTTTGTTAAAATTAGTTGCAACAAATAGTTTGAATAAATTTTCAATATAGAATTTTTTTTCGGTAATTCGATAATTTTTTTCGTTAATTAGCAATTTTTTTCCCTTTCGTTAAAATCAATTATCAAACGTTTCGAATAAATTTTGATTAGGTACTTAAAAGATTTTATATTTGGTAATTCGAAAATTACAGGCCTAGGATATTAAGACTTTTTGACTTTTTTTGACTATTTTGAAATAATGTGAATTTTATCGACTCGTATTAAAAAATTCCGACTTTTTCGACTTTTCTTCCAAATTTTGCTTTTTTGAATATAAAATAATCATATTTTTAGTATAAAATGCAACTTATTTAGATTTTTATAGTGTGAAAAAGTATAACTATAGACAAATCTTTGAAAAGTTACTTTTAAATAATTTTTCTAATTAAATTTTTGAATTATACAATTAAAAAGATTTTGAATTATTGAAATTTTGCAAAATTTCATTAAAAATAAAACATTTTTTTCAAGTATTTCATTGGAATTTTTGAAAATGAACTTTTAAAGAAATTTAATTGATTTTTCGAAAATTTACTCTTAAAGAAATTTAATTGAAAATTTTTGAAATAATATTGAATTGTCAAAAATTTCAATGAAAAATCTTCAAGTATAAATTTAGTAAAAATAAAAATTAATGAAAATTAGGTTGTAAAAATAAAATAAAAATATTTTTATAAAAAACTAATGCTAAGAATTTTTTCAGGCTAATTTTTTTAAATTAAATTATTTTCAATATTTTCGATTACATTTTTCCGAAAATTTAAATACATATTAAAATAACATTAAAATTTTTTAGAATCGTTTTGCACATTTTGAAAAAAATAATCATATTAAAAATTTTTAATTAAAATTCTTCAAAAAATTAATTAGTTTTCTTTTAAAATTGTATACAAAATTTTTTTTTAGAAATTCAATTATTTTTCAAAAATTGTATTACAATATTTATAAAAAAACTAATTCTTCGAATTGTTTTATCATAATTTTTTAAGATTCAATTATCATCGAACAAAGTAAATCAAAATTTTTTTAAATTTACTTTTTTTAAACTTATTCAAATTTCGAAGAAATTATTTATAATTAAAATTCTTTCAAAATTCTTTAATATTTTTAATATTCTTTAAAAACTTAATTATTCCGAAAAGATTTTAACAAATTTAAATTATGTTTTAAAGATTTTACCAAATTTAATTTAATTTATTGAAAAATGAAATAAAATGAAAATATGTCAAAAAAATTAAATTTGGTTAAATCTTTACAACATAATTTAAGTTTGTTAAAATCTTTTCGGAATAATTAAGTTTTTAAAGAATATTAAAAATATTAAAGAATTTTGAAAGAATTTTAATTATAAATAATTTCTTCTTTACCAAATTTAATGTTTTTGACATATTTTAATTGTATCTAATTGTAAAAAATGTCTCTCAAAATTTATTTAGAAATATTTTTAAAAAATGTATTTTTTAAGAATTCCTTTATTAAAATTTAATTTTGAAAATATTCTGCATTAATAATGTTTATAAAGGAAAATTTACAGTTTCAATTATTATAAAAAATTGAATTTTTGTAATGAAATAATAGAATTTTTGAAAGACTTTCGGAAAATTATTAAAAATTAATATAGATAATTAATTGAATTTTTTTTATTGAAATAATTGAATTCTTAAAAATCTTTTAAGAAAATTATTAAAAATTAATATAGATAATCGATTTAGAGATGAAGTTCCTTTAGTGTAAAATTGTTTAAAATAATTGAATTTTGAAAGGTTGTACCTAGTTGTAATTTTTAGAAATTATCAAATATCAGAAGTTGAAATTAAAAAAAAAAATTTTCGTGAAAAAAGAAATAAGGAGTATTTAAATAGTTATTTAGCAAAATTATCCCAGAATAATTGAATTTAGAAATGAGTGAAGTATCAGGGAAATTCAAAATAAAATTTTTGTTCCAACCCTGATTTAAATAAATGACTTTCCACTTTTTTTCGATTTTTAATTGACTGAAGCGACTATTTTGATTCGTTAAAGTCGATCCGAGTCCTGTAATTATTTTCGTTCATCTGGAATTTTTTTTCTTTTCGTTAAAATTGGTTATCAAACATATTTTAAATAAATTTCGATTATAAGATTTTATATTCCGTAATTGGGTAATTATTTTCGTTCGTCTTCAATTTTCTTTCTTTCCGTTAAAATTTGTTACCAAACATTTCGAATATATCTTGAGTACAGATTTACAGAATTTTATTTTCAGTAATTGGATAATTATTTTCGTTTATTAAATTAATTAATTATTTTTAATGTATTATTATTATTATTATTATTATTATTATTATTATTATTATTATTATTTTTGTTTATTGTTTTTATTGTATTTACTGTCATTATTATTTTTATTGTCTTATTCATTTTTTTATGATATTCACTGATTATTATTGTTATTTTGTTTATTGTTTTTATTATATTTAATGTCATTATAATTCTTATTGTCTTATTAATTTTGTTTTCATTATAATCAATAATAATTATTATTTTTTTTTACTTTTATTATTTTTTCACGTTAGTATTATTCTTTGCATTCGAGAATATCGAGTTTATTGACTTAGCATTCGAGAATTAGGATTAAAATTAGAAAATCTAAAAAAAAGTGTCCCTGAAAATTGTGAGACTATGGAGGTTTAATAAAAATTGTTTGAGCTTTTTCTAGGAATGACTTAAGGGGGAAGAATTTATCCTTTTACGATCTATAAACGTTGTGTACCCCGACCACAAGTCGTCGTTAAATCATTATTACATCAGTTATTCGATTTGAGGTATAGGTCGTAGGGCCTCGTTGAGTAAGGTCGGTTTAGGGAGTTAATGGGTATTTTGCGAATATTGGTGCGAAGAGGATGACTCGATAATAATTACAGTACAAGTTTATCATGTTTATAATATATATTTGCCCGAAAGACTATTATTTTTCTAACCAACTTCATTAAAATTTTCTTAAGCGCGATTAAATTTTATTATTTTTATACAATGCCAAGGAGAATTAAATTGTTTACTACGATCGTAGAATATTGAATTTCTTTTTATATTCATCACTTAAATTTAGAATTTATTCTAATAGTCACGAATTAAATATTATTCCTTTTTCAAATCGTTGAAACATTTTTTTTAATTCTCTTTTTCTTGTTTTTCTAATTTTTTATTTTTATTTTTAATAGTTTAAACATTTTTTTAATTCTCTTTTTCTTGTTTTTCTAATTTTTTATTTTTATTTTGAAATATTTCAGAGTTGCCACGCAACCTGGAAATCTGGAAAAACTGAAAAAACTGGAAATGTTAGGGAATTAAATAAAAATTGAAAAAACCTTGAAAAGTCAGAGAATTTTGATCGAAATTCGTAAAAATTGCTGTTTCTTAATTGTATTTATTCTTGAAATCTATAATTTTACTTAAATATTCAATTAAATTATTTTCGAAGGTAATTCTGTGGAAAAATTCAATTATGTTTGAAAATTTACAAAAATTCTTGTCAAAATTAAAAATTTTCATTTAAATTTTAAATTGTCTTCATATATATAATAAAATTTTTCTCCGAAATTCAATTATTTTCACAAATTTGCTAGAACATTTCATATATTTAACTCTAAAAATAAATATTTTATTAAATAATTCAACCTTATCAACAAATTTTTAAATAATAATTTAATGCTTTTGAAAATTTTTAATAAATTTTTTGAAAATAATTGCACTTTTGAGAAATTTGATGAAAATTTTGTATATTAATTAAAAGTAATTAAAGTTCTGGCAAAACTTTTTTTAATAAAAAATAAATTTAATAAAATGCTTGTTAGAATTTCCATTATTTTTAATATACAAAATATTCATCAAATTTCTCGAAAAATGAAATTATTGTTAAAAGTTTTTTTAAATTTGTCCCTTGAAAATAAATAATAATAATAATAATAATAATATTAAGTTATGTTTAGTAATAAAAAACAAAATTATTAATTTTGGATAAAATTCTTTATGAAAATTCAATTTTTAGAAACATTCAATTATTATTTAACAAATTGTTTATTTTTATAGTTAAATAATTGTTTTCTTGTCAAATTTTCAAAAATTCGTTAAAATTTGAAATTTTAACTGAAATTTTAGATTATAATTGAATATCGTATTCAAAAATATTTATTCATTAAAAAACTTCCACGAGAATTCATATATTTAACTCTAAAAAAGAAACATTTTATTAAATAATTGAACTTTATCAACAAATTTTTAAATAATAATTGAATGTTTTTAAAAAAATTTAATAAAATGTTTTTAAATAATTGCATTTTTCGAGAAATTTGATGAAAATTTTGTATATTAAAAATAATTGAAATTCTGTCACGAATATTGTTAATATTTGAGAAAATAATTGAATTTCGAAGAAAAGTGTTATTATTTATAAAAACAATTTCAAGTTTGACAAGAATTTTTGTAAGTTTTCAAACATAATTGGATTTTTGCGAAGAATTACGTTAAATTTGAAAATAATTGAATGCTTTTGAGAAATTTTAATAAAATTTTTAAAATTAATTGCATTTTTCGAGAAATTTGATGAAAATTTTGTATATTAAAAATAATTGAAATTCTGTCACGAATATTATTAATATTTGAGAAAATAATTGAATTTCGAAGAAAAATGCTATTTATAAAGACAATTTAAAGTTTGACAAGAATTTTTGTAAGTTTTCAAACATAATTGGATTTTTGCGAAGAATTACGTTACATTTGAAAATAATTGAATGCTTTTAAGAAATTTTAATAAAATTTTTAAAATTAATTGCATTTTTCGAGAAATTTGATAAAAATTTTGTATATTAAAAATATTTCAACTTCTGACAAGTATTTTATTGAAATTTTTGAGAATAATTGAATTTCTGAGAAAAAGTTTAGTATTTATAAAAATAATTTAAATTTTGACAGGAATTTTCGGTAATCTTCGAACATAATTTGTTTTTTGTGAAGAATTTATTACTTTTGAAAAAAAATTGAATTCCTGAGACTAATTTGATTAAAATTCGTTTTAAACAATTGAATTCTTTTGTGAAAATTTATTAAAATAGTAAACATTGAAAATAATTGATGTTTGAGAAATTTTTGAAATTAACTGAATTTACACGAAGAATTAATTAAAATTATAAAAGTAAAAATTGAATTGTCACATAAGAATTTAATTTAATTATTAATTTAATTTAAATTAATTTAAATTTAATTTAATTAAATTTTAACTAATTTTAATTAAATTTAATTAATTAATTAATTTTAATTTAATTTTTAATTGGAATTTTTGAAAATAATTGAATTCTTTGAAGAATAAGTAGTAAGAAATAAAAAAAAAATAATTGATGTTTTGAAAATCTTAATTTCTATATTAAAAAATAATAACTAAATATTTATTGAAAAATGAAGTTATTCATGTTTTTCAATAAGTTTCTAATTAATAATAAATATTGTTTTAAAAACGTGGAAAAATTCTGTTTTTTAACCTGGAAAAGAGAATTTAAAAGTGGTAAAAGCTTGGCAACCTTGTATTTTTTTTTAAATTGTTTAAAATTGTGCTTTGGATTTTTTTTTTTTTTTGAGTAATAAACCTGGAGATTTTTTTATTCAATGTAACTAAAATGAGTTATTTACTTTTTAGAAGTTCCTCGCGTGCTTTCGCCCAGACGGGTCTCCTGGCAGTCGTGAGGATTCCCACTGGTGGTGTTCTTGGATTTGGCTTTTCATCCATGATCTTGAGGATTTGTTGAATTAATTCTCCTTCTGTGATTCGACCTCTGTCTGATGCTCTCACTGGAACATTGTAAAACTGCGGGGAAAATTGGTGAGTCACTGGAGAAAACGATTTTTCTTTCCGGAGAAGACGACGATAATTATAAATTAGAAAAATTTGTAATTGGTAAAAATTTATAATTTTATAAATTTATAATTTTACAAATTTATAATTTTACAAATTTATAATTTTACAAATTTATAATTTTACAAATTTATAATTGTAAAAATTTATAATTTTATAAATTTATAATTTTACAAATTTATAATTTTACAAATTTATAATTTTACAAATTTATAATTTTACAAATTTATAATTTTACAAATTAATTTTTTAATTTCTCGGTAATTACCTGATTGTGATGAGCGACGATTATATGATCGCCGGAAGTGGCTCTGTCGAATATTATTTGCTCATCTGCATCAATACCTGGTCGGCGGTAAATTCTCAGCATTTGATAATGTTGCGCCATACATAATGGTTGCATTGATTTTCCATCTTTTGTCTTCACTAGATCAATTTCAAGATCGGATCTAAAATATTTCGAAAGACTTTGATTATATTTCAAGGACTTATTTTCCAAAGGATTTTATTATTATTTTTTTCCGAATCGAGAAATTTATTCTATTTTGCGAAAATAATAATTTTCTTTCTGTTTTGTAAAAACTATTTAAATTGAAAGGAAATGTAAAGAATAGGAGAAACAAAAATTGTATTCGTTAGCAGTTCGGGTTGGGGATTTTCATTTTATAATATGGAAATCGTCATTAAAATAGAATTGCGATATTTCGTATTATGTCGGATGAAACAAGGTCTCTTGATTTGAGAATACCGGATACTAAGGGCTTTGAATCTCTACAGAATCTCTGCCTTTATGCTCGTTTTCAATAAGATCTTAGAACACGGATTTCCGTCTCGTCAAGGTCCTGGATTCCAAATTGATTTCAATGTGGCTTCTTTTTGTCCCGATGTCACTCAATCTGATAATAAGTTCCTTTTAACTTCAGATTAACGACTCTATGGAAATTTATTCCTCTTTTTAAATAATTTTTTTTAATATTCTTTTTCAAATATTTTTCTTTTTTTTAGTGAAAAAAAAGAAAATCGTTATGAAAATCGTTTCTTTGATTACAAATTTCTCTCGAGAAAATAGACAATTTTATTTTTAATCTAAAAGTAAATTGAAAATTAAATTAGAAGAAAAGAATGTAAAGTTAATCAAGTTAGAAAAATGGAGAAAATAAAATCTTCAACACTATAGAAGGGAAAATTAATTAAATTAAAAATTAAGTTGGAAAAAAGGAACTTGAGTTAATTAAGTTAGAAAAATCGAGAAGATGTCCATTTTCTTCAAATCTAGAGATGGAAAAATTAAATTGACAATTAAGTTAAGGAAAAAGAGAATTGTAATTTATTTTAATTGGAATATTTTTACAGAATAGTAAATTTAGAAAATGTCGAAGACAAAAGCTGAAAATAATCTCGAATCGTTAATTAAGTTTTTCGAACAACTAAAGTAATGAGAAAGAAATAAAGAGTGCGAGAAACAAATAAATTACCTGTCCAGCAGTTCCTGATAATTAAGAAGTTCGGTTAAAAAGCGAGCAAGAAAAACTGCAGCTTCACGTTGATTGGTAAAATTTTTTGGTCGTGCTGCCAAACCAGGATTGATGTTTATTGGAAGAGCAAGAGGTATTGAGAGGTACATGTCGTTTAGCCACCATTCAGTCGCCTGTAATTAAATATTCCCATAATTAGCAAATTTTATCTCAATTTCAAAAAGTTTTCATTTTTTAATTTAATTAATAATTATTATTGATCAATTTTTCTCTCAATGAAGTGAATTAAACTATACAAAACAATAATTAATTTATTCATTATAATTATTCTTTGTTCTGTTGTTAATTAAACTCCATGAAAAGAATAATTAATTAATTACTTAAATTAAATACATATTGACTAGGAATTAATAATTAATAATTATTAATTAATTAATTAATTAATTAACATAATACAATTTGCATAAAAATATATTCTTCTAACTAAATTAAATTAACGAATTTCTATTTATCTTCTCATTGTGCAGAAAAAATACGATTTCATCAAAATTTACTGATGAATAATTTAGTTTATTAAAAAAAGGAGAAAATAAATTAGATTTTTTACTAAATCTTTTTTTACTTCTCGATGAAAGAAAACAAAAAAAAATATTTGACAATTTAGTTTATTAAAAAATGGAGAAAATAAATTAGATTTTTTACTAAATCTTTTTTTACTTCTCGAGGAAAGAAAACAAAAAAAATATTTGGCAATTTAGTTTATTAAAAAATGGAGAAAATAAATGAGATTTTTTACTAAATCTTTTTTTAATTCTCGATGAGAGAAAAAAAATATTTGACACAATTTTGCGATAATTGCCATTAATGATGACGTGACGGTCTCGTGATTATATTTTATTTTATTATTATGATTTTTCTCGAATTATCCCACCTTCGTGAAACGGGGATTATTACGAATCGCGACGTGTCATTAAATAAGGATTAGGCCGCGCTGCTCTTTAATTTTCCCGCAGTGAACTCGAAATGAATTGCAAATTTTCTTTTCACACATATAAACTGCCAATTTCTCGCTAAATTCATAAAACATTAATTTTCCAAATGTAATTTATATTACATGAAAATCGTATTAAAGTTAATTAAATTTTTTTTCTTTTTTTACAATGAAGAGAGAAATTTAAAAAAAATTGTGCATTATTTTTTTTTATTCAGCTGCAAAATATAGGAATTAATAAAAAAAAATAATAATTTTTGATAATGTTGCTTTTATTATTATTCATAACGTGCAAAATTAAACGCGCGTGAAATTTGCTTTTTTATTGTTTCTTTCAAAACTTACTTTTCTAAATTTAATAAAACTTTTTAATGCCAAAATATTTCTAACAGCAACTTGAATTAAAATTCAAAATTTATTTTAATAAAAGTTTGGCAAAATTTTCAATTGGTTAAAATTTTTTAAATTATTTTCGGAAATAGAAGTATTTGTAAAAAATTTTAGTTCCATTTTTTCAAGAAATAATTTAACGAAATTTTTGAATTAAATTTTTTAAAACTTTAACACTTTTTAAAAAAAAACTTTAATATTTAACTGCCAAATGATAAATTCACTTTCTATAAATTTAACACTTTTTGTTAAACAAAAATTTAAAACTTATTTATATTTATTTTTTCCGAGGAATTAGAATTTCAAATAATTTCAATGAAAAACCTCATAAAATATAATTATTTCTAAAATTTTACAACTGTAATTCGTCTGAAATTTAATTATTTTTTTAGAATTTTTGAATAAAATTCTTGAAAAATTTTAATAATTTTTAAAGAAAAATAATGTTATTAAAAATTTTTTAAAATTAAAATGTTATTAATAATTTTTTAAATTAAAATGTACAGATTTTTAAACTTTTGCTTTCCTAAAATTTTCAAGAAATTTAATTTAAAAATCCTTTAAAATTTAATTAATTCCTAAAATTTCTATTATAACGGTTTAAATATTTAATTATTTTTTTAAAATGTTAACTGAAATTTTTGTTAAATCAATTCCTATCAGAATTCAACTACGAGAATTAAATTATTTAAATAGAATAATTTTTGTAAATTCATAAAATGATATAATTTCAAAAATATAATTATATTTATAGAAAATTTTTAAGGAGGGAAAAATAAAATTTTTTAAAATATAAAATTTTACAGAATTTCCAATTGTTTCAATTTGATAAAATTATTATTGTGAATTCAAGTACCTTTTTCTTTAAAAAATTAAAATTACTATTTTTCAAAAACCTAATTTTTCAAAAATTTCCAAATTAAATTTTTAAAATTTTAATAACTTTTGTAAAATAAATATTTAACTAATTATTGTTCTTTATTTGCTTAAAATTTCAAAATACTTAAAAATTTGAACTGCAAGTCTTCCAAAATTTAATTAATTTTCTAGAACATATTTTTTATTTCTAGAACAACATTTTAATTTAAACTACAAAACAAAACATTGTAATAAAACAACGCTAACTTCAAGTGAGGACAAATTATAATAATAATAATATTCTTATTTGTTACTATTAATAATAATTTATTTTATTGCAATGTTTCTTATCTCCGAATTCAAATTTGAATTAATTTTCGCGGTAAACTCATTGAACGTAAGTCACGCGCATGCGCAGAGTTAATTATCGATGTATATCGATCGAATCGATTTACGCAGCTGACGTCAGACGACGTGGACGACGTGAAGAAAATGACAAAATCAGAGACTTTTATTTCAGTAATCTTGCACAAAATCTAGTTAATTTTATTATAAATATTCGATAATCATAAGTAGTGAGTGTTTCTAAACCAGCTTTGCTTGTATTTTGTGGAGATATTCGTAACTGGACGATGCAATCGAGAAAAACCGTAAGCTCTTCTTTTGAGGTTAGGTTAGTGAAATTACAATATTTTGTATCTTATCAGTTAATATTTCGAACATTTACTATTTTCAAAATGTGTATTTTTGTAAATTGCATATTTATTGTTTTTTTTTCATTATTCAACGTGTTTTCTTTTGATTAAACGACACGTGTAAGGTTATAACTATTTGACATGCGTGCGCTTTCGCAGTGTGAAATTTGCACGTTGGAAAATTTTTGATTACCTTCAATATTTGATAAAAGCAATCCATCTTGGGATTTAATAATATATTTCCTGTGACATATGTTGGTGGGAGATTTATAGTAATTTTTAATAGATGCGCGTTGCTTTCATTAAAGGCAGTATATATATAGTGTTTATCGTGACAAAAGTGAATAATGTTAACCTTGCACTTTCTCCGCATAATGGATAATCGTGAAACGTTGTTGTTTTCACTTTCAAAGAAAGTATTTAGCGTATAGTTGGGATGAATAGAAACTTGTAACCCTGAGATTGTTTTGTTGACCTTAAAGCTTGTTGCTAATAGTAAAGTTAGATTTGACGCAATAGTGGGTTATTGTTTTCTATAAATAAAAAGGTAAAACAATTTTTCTTTCTTGAAGTATTTTTTTATTTTATTGTTATTGATTTACGTAGTAATAATATTAAATTGTTATTTTAATTATTATTTTTAAGTTATTTTAATTATTACAAATTTATTTTTTCTTAACACGATAAACAATAATAAAAACAAATAAATAATAGAATATTATTAATAATAATTTATTTACATTATGAATATATTTTTTTGGAAAGTATTTCTATATATATATTTATATATATATATATATATATATATATTTATATATATATATATATATATGAAAGTATATATATATATATATATATATATATATATATATATATATATATATATATATATTATAATAAAAAATTTATTTTATTTTAAATAATTTTAAATATTAATTTATTTATTTTAAACATTATTACAGCTTTCTAAATTTATACTTGAATTAAATTTCGCGGTTAGATTATCGAACTTTACGCGCATGCGATATATATCGAATGTGCCAATTCAGAGCATTGGCTTGACGTCAGACGACACACGAAGAAAAAGACTAATCTTTTGAGCTCTTTATTGCAGTAATCTTGCATAAAAGCAGGTTTATTTTAGCAAAAGTGTTTGATAATCGTAATTAGTAAGTGTTTCTGTACTAGTAGTGAATATATTTTGAGGAGAAAATCGTAACTGGACGGCGTAATCAATGAAAAAAGTAATTCTAACTTTTGAGGTTAGGTTGGTGAATTTATAGTATTTTCGTTTATTTTAACAAATATTTCAAACAATTACTATTTCTAATGTCTTATTTATGAATATTTTATTCTTTTTCCTGTACATTTTTTGTTATTTTCTGTTTTATCAGAAAACATTTTTTTGTTTGGTTTTTTTCCAAACATGCACGTTTTCGCAGCGTGGGAATATGCAATCTATGCGTTTTTTTATTCTTTATTGCTAAAAATATTTTATTTGAATGGTGCCCCTAAAGAATTATATTATATTTATGATAAAATCTATTAATTTTCTACTAAATTTTGCGGTTTATTAAATATCGGCTCTATTGAAAACTATTTAGTAGTCACAAGAATGAAATGTTTACTTTGCTCTCTCCACTTTATAAACAATTATTTTATATAAATATTCATTACAGAATAATTATTTCATATTAATATTTACCATTAAATAATCATTCATTGTTAATATTTATTGTTGAATAATTATTGCTAAATAGTATTTATTATTTAAAACTTTTTTTATTTGCATTTATTGTGGAATAATTATTTCTTAACACTTATGAAAAAATTATTTCTTAATATTTATGAAAAAATTATTTCTTAATATTTATTAATGAATGTTCATTATATTATGAAATAAATATTAATAAACTATAAATGAAAGATGTTTCAAATCATTAATCAACTATTTTTTATAAAAATAATTCTCAAATATTCCTTATTAAATAATTATTTAATAAATATTTATACTATTAAACATTAATTAACTTTATTAAAGTCTGTGGTTTTTCATTCTGTCCGTTCGCAGTATGAAGTTAGTTTTTGTATATGCTTTTGTTTTTTTTCGTTTTGAAAACACATTTTTCTTGATAATAAATAATGTTTGATTTATAAATTTTATAATTATATTTTCTTTATTTGTTTTAAATTATTAGTTTCTTTTGAAATAAAAAGTTGTGAAATTTTTATTTTTTAATTACAATTTTTTACAAATTTGTTCTATTTTAAATTAATAAAAAAAATGTGTAGGAAGAATTTGTGTATTTCATAATTACAATTTTTATTTTTTTCTGTATATAAAGATATTTTATATTTTACTAGCTAAAAAAAACGCTCGTGTACTTTCTCATATAATTATTAAAAAACAAAATATTTAATTTCATTGGAAGAATTTCTTTAATAAGATTTAATTTTTTAACCTTCTAAAAATGAATTTATTTTAAGTTTTATCTAGAAATTAATGAAAAAATTTGAATAATTTCTTTTTCTTTATTTAAAATTGAAGGAAAATAAAGTAATTTGAAGTATTTTACAAAATTTGTAGTATTTTTTTTTTAACAAAATCAGAAATATTTTTTTTTTCAATATGTATTGATTAATAACTTATTTCATTTTTTATACAAAAAAAAGTTTTTAAAATTTTCTTTATTTGTTATAAAAAAAAATTTTAATTATTTTACAGAATGTTAAATTGTATTGAGAAAAAGGTAAAAAAATTTTGAAAAATTTCTTTTCTTAACTTTTCAATCAGGACTTTCAATAAAATTCTGATTTTTTGGAAATAAATAATATAAATTATTATAATTTCCATTTAATAATCATAATGTTTGTTATGCTATGTTTGTACTGCGGACTGACACTACGATAAAAATTGTATACTATGAAAATAACTTAATTCTCGAGGAGAGTTTCGTTTAAATTTTTTAAAATATATTGTAATTAAATTCTTTTTGCAGAATGTCTTTGAATTTTTTGTCAAAAAATGGAGTTTCTTTAATAATTTTAATTAAACATTTTAAAAATAATTGAAATTTTATGGAGAAGAATTTTATTAAAATTGTATTAAAAATAATTGAATTCTTGCGAAAAATTTTACTATTTATAAAAATAATATAATTTTTACCAATTATTTAGAAAGATTTGTTAAAATTTTAGGAAACATTGGAATTCTTTCGTGAAATTTCAATAAGTTTTTGCAAATATAAACTTAAGTTATTTTTTTTAATTTTGATTATGAAATTATTTTAAAAATTTGTGTTTGTTAATAAAAAAATTTGTAATTTGTATAACAGAATCATATTGACTATACTACGTTCCGCGCGCGTATCGTTTGCTAGTTTATTATTACATATTAATTGCTAACTATTTGATATCAAATTTTTTATTTGTTAAGATATGTTATCAAATTTTTTATTCGAAAATTTTTGTTGTAAAATAATTTAATTTATTATTACTAAATATTTAATAACAAATATTTTTTATTAGTGAATATTTATACATTTTGCAACTTTTATACAATAAATTTACTTTTTTGTCCAAAGTGTCTAAAAATTAGTAATTCAAAAATTAGAATTAAAGGAAATTTTACGAAAAAAGTAAATTTCTCTAAATAATTAAATAGAATCTAATTATTTTGCCAAACGATATTTTAATGTCCAATCCTCAATTAATAAACTCCATACATTAGAAGTAAAACAAAAAATTAATTATATAATTTTCTAGCTTTTAATAATTTCATTTAGTAATTTTAAGTTAAATTTTAGTTTTTTATTTGTTTTTCAAATACTACTTTTTAATTAATCTTAATTAATCTTTATATTTTATTTTTCTTTCGTTTATTTTCAATTAGTTAATTTTCTAATGAACTATAATATACTTTATTTGTTTTTCTGACTTTTTTTCTCTGGATAAAATATATAATAAAGATTGAAAATGTTAGTAGAGAGGAAGAAAAATTTGAAAAACTTTTTATCTACGTGAGTGTTTTATTATATACGTGGGCGAGTAATGGGTCATAAAGGATTGGTCTTAAGGGAGTCATTTAACTTGTCTAATGTATATATGGATTACAAATGAGAACTTGGAAGAGAGGTGATGACGTTACAATACCTGGACTTTTCTGTTCATTAAAGTGATCGATATGTGATACTCTAAAAGTCACATTACGTCACTTGCGCGTCAATCTTAATTTTAAGTATGCATCCGTTAAAATATATGAGGTACTCTCCTCGGCTGACTTATTATCCTCATTTACGGACATATTTCATAAACTTCTCATAATAATGCATAATAATGCGTCCTTTCGGAATATATTATTATGATGCCCAGGTTATTCCAATTAATTTTCATCTCTTTGTTTAGATTTTATTATTGACATTTTCATTGGAAATTGAAATAAAAAGGACGAACTCTCTTTTAATTTTACAGGCCTCGAATATTATGACTTTTTTTTACTATTTTCAAATATTACGACTATTATTAAAAAATTGCGACTTTTTCGAATTTTGCGTCAAAATTCCATAGTTTTAGTATAAAATGCAACTTAAAAATAATTTTTTTAATTAATTAAAATATACAATTAAAAAGATTTTGAAAATTCTGTATTTTATTCAAACTAAATCATCTTTTCAAATTTTTCAATTAAATTTCTTCAAAAGTTAATTTAATAAAAATGAAACTTAATGGAAAAGTGTTTTTAAAAATAATATCGAAAGTATTGAAAAATAATTTCAAAAAATTAGAACGTAGTAATATTTTAGGGAATTACTTTTTTTCAAAACTATTTTAATATTATTTTTAAAACCACTTTTCCATTAAGTTTCATTTTTATTAAATTAACTTTGGAGAATTTTAATTGAAAATTTTGAAAATAATATTGAAGTCTTTAAAATTTTAATGAATTATCCTTCAAGTGTCAATTTAATAAAAATGAAACTTAATGGAAAAGTGGTTTTAAAAATAATATTAAAATAGTTTTGAAAAAAGTAATTTCCTAAAATATTACTACGTTCTAATTTTTTGAAATTATTTTCAATACTTTCGATATTCAGTATTTTGAATATTTATCATATTCGAAATTTTCAATAAAAACTCTTCAAAAGATTAATAAGTTTTCTTAAAATTATACAAAAAAATCTTCATTATTTTCAAAAAATTACATTACAATATTTATAAAAACTAATTCTTAGAATTGTTTTGTCATAATTTTTTAAGATTAAATTACCGTCGAACAAAGTAAATTAAAATTTTAAGAATTTACTATTTTACAATTTTTCAGAAATTATTTATAATTAAAATTCTTCAAAATACTTGATTAATTTTGTTATATTTCTAAAAAAAACTCAATTATTTTACAAACATTTTAGTAAATTAATTTTTTTTTAAAGATTTTAAGAATTTTAATTGTTTGGACATTTTTTAATTGTATGTAATATTGAAAAACTTAATCAAAAAATTTTTGAGAAATATTTTTTTGAAGTTAAGCTTACGAATTTCTTTATTAAAACTTTTGAAAATATTCTTTTTTAATGAATATCTTTAAAAAAATGGACGTTTTGTATTATTGTAAAAAATTGGATTTTTTGTTTTTAAATAATTGAATTTTCGTAGCAATTTCAAAAAAATTGTTAAATAGATAATTGATTTAGAGATGACGTTTAGTTAAATATTGTAGAAAATAATCAAATTTTTTGAAGGGTTGTAGTTTTAATTTTTAGAAATTACTAAATTTCAGAAGTTGAAATTTTTTTGTATTTTATATTCTGTGAATGAAGAAATAAGAAGTATTTAAATATTTATTTAACAAAATTGTACAAGTTTTGATTAATTTGAATTTAGAGATTAGTGAAGAATGGAAGCGTAGGGAATAAAAAATAATAAAAAAATAGCGCAGGGAAGCGCAAAATAAAATTTTTGTGACAACAGTAAATTAAATAAACGACTTTTTTTCTATTTTTAATCGACTAAAGAGACATTTTTTGCTCGCTTAGATCGATTCGAGGGCTGATATTACAATACAAAAATGTTATTAATTTTAGTTTAATTTTTTATTAGTAAAAGTGTTTATTTATATGTTTCTTTCCTAAAAAACATTTTATTAGTTGTCTATTATCAAAAAAATTATTTTTATGAAACAATTTTCATTCAAGTCGAATGTGATATTTGCTTCAAATAATGAAACTATTTCTTCCAATATTTATTGGGTCAAGTTTATTTTATTTGAATTAAATATTTTATTTAAATTTAAATTATTTGATGCAAATAAATATTTAGTTGGTAATAGACAAATAATTATAATTATTTGAATAAAATACATTTTTCAATGTATTTATGAAACTATTCATTAGTTTTCAATTTTTATTAATAAAAGTGTTTATTTATATGTTTCTTTCCTAAAAAAAACATTTTATTAGTTGTCTATTATCAAAAAAATTATTTTTATGAAACATGTTTCATTCAAGTCAAATGTGTTATTTGCTCCAAACACTGAAACTATTGTTTCAAATTGGGTCAAGTTTAATTTATTTAAATTAAATATTTTATTTAATTTAATATTATTTGATGGAAATAAATATTTATTTGGTAATAGACAAATAATTATAATTATTTGAATGAAATACATTTTTCAATGTATTTATAAAATTATTCATTAGTTTTCAATTTTTATTAGTAAAAGTGTTTATTTATATGTTTCTTTCCTAAAAAAAACATTTTATTACATCAAAAAAATTATTTTTGGGTCAGAATTCGTGAAATTTTCACAGAAAACAAAAAGTATTTTTTTAAAATCAAAATGGTGAAAAAACATTTCTATTTGGTCTTAGGAATGTGTCCACCAAAGAACAGAAAAAAATATTATTTTTTATAAAAGTTATTGCAAAATTTAATTTTTTTTGCAACTTTTTAAACAAAATGTCATTTCTCCTAAATGAATGAACCGATTTAAGAAATGAATGAACCAAGCGGGAATATAAAGGGAATAAAAAATACTTTCGTTTAGAATTAGAAAATTTTTAAAAAGTTTACATTTTAATAATTAATCAATAAATTTTTTAAAAACAATTTTTTTTAATGTTCTGCGCCTTAACAAAATTTTTTAAAAATATCTACATACACTTAAAACTATAAGAAATAAAAATCCGTTGAGAAAATTTTGGAGCGACAATTATTTTAATAGTTATAATGGAAATTATATCAAACGAAGATGCGATTTTGATGATTTTCGGAATTAAAACATTATTTTTAACTATGAAATAAACAAAACACTGTCGAATTAACACTTTTATTCAGTTATATAACCATAAAAATTATCAAAAACTAAGTTCAGTGTTGATTCACTACACCGCGCCAATATAATTTCCATTATAACTTTTAAAATAATTGTCGCTCCAAAATTTTCTCAACGGATTTTGATTTTTTATAGTTTTAAGTGTATGTAGATATTATTTTAAAATCTTTAAAAGGCGCAGAACACTAAAAAAAATTAATTGTTTATAAAAAATTTATTAAATAATTATTAAAATATTAACTTTTTTAAAATTTTCTAATTCAAAAGGAAAGTATTTTTTATTCCCTTTATATTCCCGCTTGGTTCATTCATTTAGGAGAAATATGGTTTTGTTTAAAAAGTTGCAAAAAAATTAATTTTGCAATAACATTTATAAAAATTAATATTTTTTTCTGTTCTTTGGTGGACACATTCCTAAGACCAAATTAGAAATGTTTTTTCACCATTTTGATTTAAAAAAAATACTTTTTGTTTTCTGTGAAAATTTCACGAATTCTGACCCTTTTATGAAATAATTTTCATTTAAGTCAAATGTGATATTCGCTCCAAACACTGCAACTATTGTTTCAAATATTTATTGGGTCAAGTTTATTTTATTTGAATTACATATTTTATTAAAATTAAAATTATTTGATGCAAATAAATGTTTATTTGATAATAGACAAGTGATTATAAGTATTTGAATAAAATACATTTTTCAATGTACAAAAATTATTACAGAAACAAATTAGTACAACAAAATTATTCATTACGAAAAAAATATCCATGTTTGTTACAAACAACACCGAAAAAAAAATATTCTTGTTTTAAGAGGACAATTCCTCTTCTAAAATCCTCTTACATTTTATTCTTAAATTAAGAATATTACTCTTCATTGGAGACTATTCCTCTACTTTTAAGAGGAATTACTCTTAAGTGGAGAATAATCCTCTTAAAATAAGAGGACGTTTTTTGGTCAATATACAAAAGGAAAATATGCATCAAAATAAGAGGAATCCTCTCAAAACAAGAATATTTTTTTTCGGTGAAGAAGTATTTAAAAAAAAGTATTTAAAAGTATTTTAAAAAATGATTGAATTTTTAATTAATTAACATGAAAAATCTAAAAAAGATAATTTAACTTGACTCAAACTTTTTCTCACATTTAAAAGATAATACCCAATTAGAGGACTCATGTTACATGAACTTTTTTCTCTCTCCTCTCTCTCTCTGAAAGGATAAACGCTCAACGATAAAATCTCCAGAAAGAAATTAACGATCTCACATTATTTGAATTCCAATTCGTAAGGATATTTGTTCGTGATTATCGATTAATCTATAACTATATATAGAAATAATAATAATAATAATAATAATAATAATAATAATAATAATAATAATAATAATAATAATAATGAAAATGTGTGACTCTCACACATAAATATAAATACACAATGTAGTAGAAAATAGCGATAATTATCTGCGGCAGGTACAAATTAACTTATATACATAAATTCCCTTCGATGAATTTTTTGTGTAATTTTTCTATTATAATATACACAAAGTATGTATATGGTGGTATTTATGCATCGAAAGTGACAAGACTTTGCGTTTATATTAGAGATTACTGCGCACGTGACGCAGGTGAGTCTCTTTCTCTCTCTCTCTCTCTATATATGCATATACACAATGTTGCAATTGTGAGAACAATAGTTTTCCATTCGCGACTATATTTATTTCTCGAAACTGTAAACATTTAATACAGGTGTGTTATTCGTAAAAGTAAAACGATTTATTCAGATGCTGATTAAATATTGTCCGCGAGCGAGCGAGCGAACGCGCGCGCGCATTTATTGAAAAAGCAACCTATGATTTCGCATGTGGAGTTTCGCGAACCGATTTGCGTTTAAAACGTTTATAACGTCCACGATTCACTAGAAGCGTGCTGTTGCGTATATCAATTTTTTGCGCAATTCAGATCGTTGTAATACGATTTTCCACTTTGCTGATGCCATCCACTTGATATTATGAATGTAACTTTTTTTTTCTCAATTCGTCTTTTAAATTATCTTCAAAATTATAATTCATTCATGTGTCAATGTTACCTTGAATTACAATATTTGTAAAGATCACAATTTTCCCGCGCAATGTTGGGAAAAAATTTTCCTTCAAAGATTTGTAATTTCACACGAAAAAAAAATCTTTAACTGGAAAAGCGATAACTTTCGCTAAAATAGCGATAACTTTTGATAAAATAGCGATAACTTTTGATAAAATAGCGATAACTTTTGCTAAAATAGCGATAACATTCGCTAAAATAGCGAAAGTGTTCGTTGAAATAACGAAAGTATTCGCTGCAATAACTAAAAATTTCGCTACTATAGTGAAATTTGTAGTTGTTCCAGGTGAGGATTTTTTTTCGTACAACTTTATTTATATTGTATGAAAAAAATATATTTAACTCGAGAGGCTAAAAATTTCACTGTATTAGCGAAATTTTTAGTTACTTTAGGTAAAAATTTTGCTATTCGGGATGAATTTTTGGCTGTTCTAGGTAAATAATTTTTTTCGTGTACTCAAATAATTTTATTGAAACAATCTCAGAATGGTAACAACGAAACTTATTATTTTGAGGTTATGATTGTTTTATTTTAACCTCAATTGAAAGTTTCAGTTCAATTCTGTAAGACTAAAATTTGTTTTTATTAAATATTTTAGACACGAAGAAGATTTAAATGTTAGTGATTTATTTTGAGAGCTGATCTACTTCGAGTATTTTCATTCCAAAAATTACAAACATAACCTCAAATTTTTTCTGCTTGGGTAACTCTCCCCATAGAGTGCGTCAAATATGTAATACTTAATTACAATAATTATATAAATTATTTTATTACAGTTGCAATAATTATGTAAATTATTTTACTACAATTACGATAAATATATAAATTATTTTACAAGTTTTTCGGAGAAAAATTTTATTTAAACCAAAAATATAATTTATTTAAATTAAATAAAACTATATTTGTCTCAGAGCCAATTAAATAATAAAAAATTAATATTATTAATATTATTATTATTGTTATTATTATTATTATTAATTAATTTTTTTATTATTATTATGTTGTTTATTTGTTTTCAATAAAAATTTTATTCAATTTATTCTCCAAAATTACAATTAGTAAAAATCTTTACTAATTTGAATTAGTGACACACTTTTTGATTTTTATTTTACAAAGAAATATTTTTAAGCTTTGTACAAATTTTTATTTTTTTTTTAAATTTGCAGAAAGACTATTTTTTAGTAACATTTGCTTATTCTTTAATTTTAATTAGTGACTGACTGTCTGCTTTTTAATTAGTATATTTTACTAATAAATTAGTATAAGTAAAAAATATTTTATCTGGAACCAAAAATTTTATTACATTAGTGAAATTTTTAGTTGTTTCAGTTAAAACTTTCGCTAATGTAGATAAAATTATTGCTGTTCCAGGTAAAAAATTTTTCGATGTAGAAATGTCTATTTATTAAGAAAAAATTACTAATTCAAAAGCAAACAGTCAGTTATTAATTCAAATTTGTAAACTTTTAACTTTTTTTTTTTTATTTGTTCAAATTTAGAGAGTAAATAAAATTGTTATTTGAACCAAATAAATTGTTATTTGAACCAAATAAATTGTTATTTGATCCAAATAAATTGTTATTTGAACCAAACAAATTGTTATTTAAACCAAACAAATTGTTATTTAAACCAAATAAAATTTT
This sequence comes from Leptopilina drosophilae, assembly GCA_032873175.1. Classification (NCBI taxonomy): domain Eukaryota; kingdom Metazoa; phylum Arthropoda; class Insecta; order Hymenoptera; family Figitidae; genus Leptopilina; species Leptopilina drosophilae. Next base: position 54,286,580 of record CM065479.1, read on the forward strand.
GTTAAACCAAATAAAGTTTATTTGAACCAAATAAAATTTTATTTAAACCAAATAAATTTTTATTTAAACCAAAGAAAACTTATTTTGAATCAAATAAAATTAATTTGAAACAAAGGGAAAATTGTTTAAATTAAATTAATTGTTTTTGATTAAATAAAATTATTTAAACGAAGTAGAACTATTTAAATAAAATTAAATTGATTAGAAAAATTAAATGTTTATTATTGTTTTTTTTGGAGTTAATTTTAAATTTGTAATAAAGCCACGAACTCACGAGACGACAATTACTCTCTCACAGTAAATCAGTGTTCATCTTTCAGTTTTGTTTCGTCATAAAAGTTATTGCATACAACTTCACAATTGAGAATTATAAGGAAACTTAAAAATATTCAATTATAAATTTTTAAATAAAATGTTTCCTTTCGTTTTGCAAGGGAAATAATCAGATTTTAATGACGTTTAGAAGAAATATTCTGAAGCTTTTTATAGAAATTTGCTTTTTAATTATTTACAACAGTGTAAAATTTGCAAATTCTTTAAAAGAATTTTGTTTTGGAAACATTGGGAAATTAAAGGGAATTAATTAATTAATTTATCAAGTTGAATTGTGATTAATTAATTACTGATTAATTAATTATTAATTAATTACTATTAATTCATTAACAACTACAAATTATTTTTTTTCTATTAACTACCTAAGTCGAAATTAGTATTTTGTTTACTACACTGGAAAAAAAATTTATTTGATTCAAATAACCGATTATTTGGTTATTATCAAATAAATATTTACTTGAATCAAATAATTTTTATTTGAATCAATTAAATAATATTTGCTTTAAATACTGAAATATTTAATTCAAATACAATTTATTTCATTTAAATACAAATTATTTGATTCAAGTAAATATTTATTTGATAATAACCAAATAATCTGTTATTTGAATTAAATAATTTTTTTTTCAGTGTAATTATGTACTTTTACTTTACTACTAAATTTTAAGGTCCCTAAAGTTGTCATCGATGCTTAGCGTCGAAAAATATTTTTTGTACAAAACCAAAGAAATCAATTAATTTTTTTCAAAGTCTTAAGTTAAAGAAAACTATTTACTAGTTTTTTAATTTTTAGGTGAATAAAAGGAGTAAAATTAGTTAAATTTTTTTTACTAAAAATAAGAAAAAATACTTTTTGATGCTGAGCATCGATGCCAACTTCAGGAACCTGAATTTTAGTAGAAAATTAGTTTTTAATAGAAAATATATTTATATAGTAGAAAATTCAATTTTTAGTATAGAAAACTACTACTTCTTAGTAGAAAATCAAATTTTGCTTGGACTAATTTTGTTCTGTTTGAACTACTATTTTAGTAGTAAAAAACTACTGTCTACTAATGTAGAGAGTACAAATATTTTAAACTTTGTTTATTAAACATTCTAGAGTCAAATAGGAGAAAATTGTTTTGAAGTATATAAAATGCACCATGACTTGTATTGAATTTTAAAATTGAAAAGAAAAATGAAAATCGATAAATTGAAAATGCAATAAGTTATATGGGAAATGTATGTCTGTCAAGTAGTACAAATGTTGCAAATGTACTTGAGCTATTTTAACGAGCCTGGTGATGAGAATTACAAGAAGATTCACGTAAAAGGTGTGTGAGGAAATATCTGGCGCAAGAACAGTAGATCTTAATGGATCAGGATTTTATATTTACGTAGACTTTTTACAAAACAAACATTCTTCATTTACATTTTTATTAATTTAATAATTCTAAATAGGTTTACAGTTTATAAAAATCTATATTGAGAAAATTACTATTGTTGGAAGTAAAGTAATAGCGTATTTGAATAAAATTTACATAAATGTTCACGAAAAAAAAATCTTTAGCTGGAACAGCGATAACTTTCGCTAAAATAGCGAAAGTATTCGTTGTAATAACTAAAAATTTCGCTAAGTTAGCGAAAGTATTCGTTGCAATAAGTTAACATTTCGCTACACTGAAAAAAACATTTATTTGATTCAAATAACCGATTATTTGACTATTATCAAATAAATATTTACTTGAATCAAATAATTTTTATTTAAATCAAATAAATTGCATTTGAATGAAATATTTCAGTATTTAAAGCAAATATTATTTAATTGATTCAAGTAAATATTTATTTGATAATAATCAAATAATCGGTTATTTGAATCAAATAAATTTTTTTTTCAGTGTAAGATAGTTAAATTTGTAGTTGTTCCAGGTGAAGATTTTTTTTTCGTGTAAGTTACTAAATTTTATTGAATTAGTGACTGATTTTTTGCTTTTGAATTAGTAGATTTTACTAATAAATTAGTAAATCCTGAAAAAGGTCCGTAACTTTGCTTCAAGTTCATAAAAGTCCGTTTTTTTAAAAAAGGTCCGTAATTTCATTCAAAAAGAATGAAAAATTCGCAAATTGTACGATATAATTTGGAGAATTTGTTCAAAAAATTTTTGTAAATTCTCGACAAAATTTCAATTATCTTTAGAAATACTAAAACTCTTCTTCGAAATTCGTATATTTAAAAAAAAAAACTAAAAAAATTGTCAACATTTCAATTTTCTGTATTAATAAATATAGCAAAATTCTTCAACAAAATTCAATTATTTCCAAAAATTTTATTAAAATTGATTAAAAAATTTCAATTATTTTCATAATGAACAATATTTATCACACGAATCCAATTATTTTCAAAAGTAATAAAATTCAATTATTTTCAAAAGTAATAAAATTCAATTATTTTCAAAAATTTTAATACAATTATCAAAAAAATTTCAATTATCATTAGAAATATTAAAACTCTTCTTCGAAATTCATATATTTTCAAAAAAACTAAAAAAAATTGTTAACATTTCAATTTTCTATAAAAATAAATAGCAAAATACTTCAACAAAACTCAATTATTTCCAAAAATTTTATTAAAATTCATTAAAAAATTTCAATTTTTTTCATAATTAACAATATTTATCACACGAATTCAATTATTTTCTAAAGTAATAAAATTCAATTATTTTCAAAAATTTTAATAAAATTATCGACAAATTTTCAATTATCTTTAAAAATATTAAAACTCTTCTCCATAATTCGTATATTTTCAAAAAAACTAAAAAAAAATTGTCAACATTTCAATTTTCTGTATAAATAAAGAGCAAAATTCTTCAACAAAATTCAATTATTTCCAAAAATGTTCTTAAAATTCATTTAAAAATTTCATTTATTTTCATAATTAACAATATTTATCACAGGAATTCAATTATTTTCTAAAGTAATAAAATTCAATTATTATCAAAAATTTTAATAAAATCCATTGCAAAAGTTGAATTATTTTCAAAAGTAATAATATTCTTCGCAAAAATTGAATATTCAATATCTACTATTTTTATAAAATTTACCAGAAGAATTTAATTATTTAAAAAAAAATTTAATAAAATTCTACAAAAACTTTTAATTATTTACAAAAAATAATAAAAGTTTCACAAGAATTTCATTAATAATTGAATTTTAGAAATTTTATTAAAATTGTCTTAAAAATAATTGAATTTCTATCAAAAAAAAATTTATCAAAAACTTTTTAAAATGTTTGAATTTCTGCTAAAATTCTAACATTTTATAAAAATAATTGAATCCTTGCGAAGAATTTTATTAAGACTATTGAAAACAATTGATTTCCTGCAAAGATTTTTATTATTTTACGAAAATATTTAAATTCTTGCAAAAAACTTTTTATAAATTTCTGAAAGTAATTAAAGATCTGCTAAGCGAATTTTGTTATTTTTAATTTATGCGAAGAATTTTATTAAAATTTTTAAAAATGATTGAATTCCTGTTAATTTTTCACAAGACTTGAATTATTTTTGAAAATTTTAATAAAATGTTTTGCAAGAATTCAATTATTTTCATAAATAAAATTCAATGCAGAATTTCAATTATTTTTAATACAATTTTAATCGAATTTCTCTAAAAATGTAATTATTTTTAAAAATTTTATTAAAATTTGTTAATAGAATTTAAGTAATTTGTAATTTTGTGATAACAATTTTTTATTGAATTGAATTTTAAGAAAGGTTCAATTCTTCAATAAATTATTTAATTGCGTTTTATTTTTATTTAAATAATTGAAATCTAGTAGAATATTCTAATAAAAATGGAATTTTGTAATTGATTTTTTTGAGAAAAAGTTTCTATTTTTGAATATTTATAAAATAAAAGAATTTAACTAATAATTGAAATTTCGTAAAATTAAATATTGTAAAGAAATTAATTTGAAAATTGTCAAAGAACTTTTTGGAAAATTATTAAAAATAATCGATACAAAGAAGAATTTTAGATAAAAATTCTGAAAAATAATAATTGAATTGATGATTTTAATTATTATAAATTATTTTTATTAATAATTAATATTAATTATTATAAATCATGGAGAAATCGATGACTTCATGTTATCAATTTCTTCATGTTTTATAGTCATGAAAAATTGAGTTTCTAATTTTATGTAAAATGTTCTCTTATATTTAATTCGGCCTGATTCTTTTTTTGTCAGTTGGTCCGTAAATGGTCCGTAATTTTTAATTTTTGGTCCGCAAAGTCCGTATTTTTAAATACTTTTACTGCTTCGAGCCCTGAATTTACTAATTCAAAAGCAAAAAGTTAGCCACGAATTTCTATTAGTAAATATTTTCACTACTTCATATTTAGAGAGTAATCACTAATTTATGTCAGTTTAAATTTTAACTACCACAAATTTTTAGGGATTAAAGAGTAAATTTTTCAATACTTGTTTAAGTTAAAAGTACTTTTGGTTGTTTTTCGAAAAAATAGAAGATAGAACGAAAATAATTCTACTTGATATAATTAAAAACTTCCACTTACTTAAAAATTCATATACCGGAATGAAAATTCTCTTGAGAGAATTCCACTTGGCTTGTGTTTCGTAATCAAGGGGACAAGTAGAAATAGGAGTACGTGGACACAGTGGAATTGCATGTAGATATATATAGAGAGAGAAAGAGAGTGAGAGAGAGAGTACTGGCATTATTAATTATTACGTGAGGGTGGAACGAGGAGGGCGGCAATTTTACCGTATAGGATAATCGAATAATTTGACGAGGATTTCGTTACCAGGGAACAGGGGATATTTGTCTTCTCTTCGCCAGATGACAGATGTGAAGTATAGGAGAACATTAAAATTTTCCTAAAGCTTTAGTCTCTTGCTGAAAAATGTGGAAACAATACTTATCCGGAGATTATATGTCTTTATGTTTTTTTTTATATTACTTGGAAAAAAAATTATATGAAATAATCGAATTTTGTTTGAATCAAGTAAATTTTAGTTGAAATAAACAAATTTTGGTTGAATCAAGTAAATTTTAATTGAAATAACCAAATTTTTTGTTGAATTAACTAAACTATATACGAAACAACCAAATTAATGTTAAATCATAAAAAATTTATTCGAAATAACCAAATTTTGGTTGAACCAACTAAAATTGAGTTAAAACAACAAAACTTTGAAATGAGCCTAAGGTCTACGTTTTTAAAATTTATTTATTAGTTCTAAATATATGTATTAATTTACCAATAATAAAAAGTTAAAAACAAATAAAAAAATGATTTGGATCAAATAAATCACTTATTGAAACGATAATAAATGAGTTATTTGAAACTATTAGTTTATCTATTTTATTCAAATAAATGGATGTTATAAATAAACAGGGTTGCCACGCAACCTAGAAACATGAAAAACCTGTAAATGTCAGGGAATTGTATAAAAATTGAAAAAACCTTGAAAAGTCAGGGAATTTTGATCGAAAACCTGGAAACTTGTATTTTAATTGCGTATTTATTCTTGAAATCTAATTTTACTTAATTATTGAATTCAATTATTTTCAAAAGTAATATAATTCTTCGCAAAAATTTCAATTATTGTTAATATACAAAATTTTCATCAAATCTCTCGTAAAATGAAATTATTGTTAAAATTTTATTGTAATTTGTTTCTTGACAATAAATAATAATAATAATAATAATAATAATAATATTAGTTATGTTTAATAATAAAAAACAAAATAATTAAATTTTGATTAAATTCTTTATGAAAATTCAATTTTTAGAAACATACAATTATTATTTAATAAATTGTTTATTTTTATAGTTAAATAATTGATTTCTTGTCGAGTTTTTTAATAAATGTGGATTTAAAAATAAATTTCAGTTAAAATTTTGGATTATAATTGAATATCCTATTCAAAAATATTTATTCATTAAAAAAATTTCACGAGATTTCATATACTTATTTAACTCTAAAAAAGAAACATTTTATTAAATAATTGAACATTATCAACAAATTTTTAAATAATAATTGAATGTTTTTAAAACATTTTAATTAAATTTTTAAAAATAATTGCATTTTTCGAGAAATTTGATGAAAATTTTGTATATTATTAAAATAATAATTGAATTTCGGAGAAAAATTTTATTATTTATGAAGATAATTTAAATTTTTAAGTGAATTTTTGGTAATTTTGGAATATAATTTGATTTTTGTGAAGAATTACGTTAACTTTGAAAATATATGAATTTTTTCAAATATTTTAATTAAAATTTCTTTTTAAATAATTGAATTATGTTGTGAAATTTTATTGATATAGTGGACATTGAAAATGATTGAAGTTAGAGAAATTTTTGAAATTATCGAAATTTCTACGAAGAATTTACTAAAATTATTTTTAAAGATATTGAAATGTCACATAAGAATTTCATTGGAATTTTTGAAAATAATTTTTTTTTTTGAGGAATAAATAATAAAAGATTAGAAAAATAATTGAATTTTTGAAAATCTTAATTTCTATATGAAAAAAAAATAATAATTAAATGTTTATTGAAAAGTGAAGTTATTGATGTTTTACAATAATTTTCTATTTAATAATAAATATAGTTTTAGAAACCTAGAAAAATTCTGTTTTTTAACCTGGAAAACATGGGAAATTCGGGGAATTTGAAAAGAGTAAAAACGTGGCAACCCTGAATAAATATGAACTTGAGTTATGAACGTTCAAATGAACGACGAAGTTTTTCTATTTTTTTAATTTGTTTATTTTATAAAAAAATTATTTTGTTTATTAAAAAGATTAATGTCTTAACTAGGAAAATATTTAATTTTAATTCTTTCTCTTTTTTATATGCAAATTTTTAAAAATATTCAAATAGAAAAAAAAATTTTATTCATTTGAACGTCAAAAACTTGAGCATCACGAATAAGTACAAATTGTTTGTCTCAATAACTTGTAGGTTATTTTTATTTTAACAATATAAAAATCTATTATGTAAATATGACGCGATCTGAAGAAAGGGACCTTAGAAGCAAAAAAATTTTAGGTTATGTTTGTAATTTTTTAAATGAAAATATAAGAAAAGAATTAACTGTCAATGTGAATTATTCATTTTTAAGCCTTCATTGCAACTAAAATATTTAATAAATACTGCTTTTAATTTGCAATAAGTAAAAAGATAATTATTAAGTAATTATTTATTTTTAAACAACAAAAAAGTAACGCTAACATAACCTAAAAGTGATTTGCTTCTAAGGTCCCTTTCTTTAGATCGCGTCACAAATAATAAATATGTGTTAAATATATTAAATAATAATTTTAGTAAGATCCATATTAATTTTAAATAATTTCATTTCGATCCCTGTAGGTTTCAGATTTTAATTTAATTAAAAAAATTGAATACCTAACACTGGCAAGCTTGAGTCTCTTAAAAGGTAGAATCGATAGTAGAAAATTTGAATTTTTATTATTTTTATAATTTTACGTATGGAAGTGGAAAAAGTGAAATTTATTTAATACAAATAAATATTTATTTGATTCCAAACATGCTCTGTTTTGATGCAAATAAATGTTAGTATTTGGACTAAATAATGAATTATTTGACGCAATTAAAGGGATATCAGTCTTAATTAAAATAATTCATTTTGACGAATAATGGAATATTTGATACAAAGATATAGTTATAGTTATTTAAAGAAAATGATTTTACTGTTGCAAATAAATATTTATTTCAATTAAAAAGCGTGGATTATTGAATGAATTAATTTTCATAATTGATTTAGAGCAACATTTATTAGATCCAATTATTATTTAATATTTAAGTTTATTTGACATAAGTAATTCGTATTCGGCACAAATAACTATTTATTTGATACAATAAAATAAAATACTCATATCTAATAAATATTTACTTTCTTCAAATACATATTTATTGGACAATATGCACTGAGAAAACATTATACCCGTTTCGAATAAAAAAATAATTTTAAGTGACTTTCTTTAATTGAAATTAGTTTGTAAGCTTAATTCCGATATAGAGAAAATATTAACTGCTTTTATTCAAAAATAATTTTCGTTTGAATAATTATGTTTGATTCAAACATATTTTCTATAAACTAATAATAATAATAATAACTATAAATTAGGTTTTAATAATTATTTCTATAAATGAACCAAAAAATATGTTTGAATTAAACTTAAATTTGTTTGACTGAATAGCAAATATATTTTAAGTTTGATTTAAACAAAATATGTTTGATTCAAATAAATCATTCTCTCAGTGTAAGCAAATAAATGATTTACCGTCAACCATGGCTATTTTGTGCACCCGGGGGCTATTTTGTGCACGCGAGATTTTTAATGAATAAAATTATTAAAATGCATTATTTTAATCTGCTATTTTAAGAAATGAAAGTTTGATTTCATGAGAATAGAGGGCAATAAATTTTATTATTTAATTCGTTGTCAATTAACAGAAAAAAATTCCTAAAAACGGAAAATTTGTGTGAAAAATTTTGAAAGTTCTCAAAAATTATACCAGATCTTCTAGAGTTTTAATGTGGCTCATAAACTGTGCTAGATATTTATTGTCCATTGTGTTGTGATGATAAATACGTAATGCGCTAACTTTTTATTGATTATTTTAAGAAAAAAGTGGAAAAGACTGAAAAACCAGGATTCTATGGGGCTATTTTGTGCACTTCAAAAAATTAAATATTTTTCAAAAATTTCTTATTTAGTAAGTAAAGAAGGTTCTGTTCATCATTTTTATACATTTCTGTCTTACTTTTTTGTCAAAAAACCATAAATAATTTTAACTAAAATCATTAAAATGCTTAAAACTTGAACCGGTGCTCAACACCACCTCAAGAGAATAACTTTTATTAATATTTATAAGTTTTTAAAATTAGTTTGAAAACTATTTCTCTCATTTCTCGTAAAATAACTTGAAAAGTAAATTAGATATTAAATTGTTATTTATTTAACATTAAAAAAATTAATTTCAAGTTTTTGAAAAATTTCATTAAAAATGTTTAAAAAAGCTCCTACTGAAATGATATTTTCAAGTTATTTACAAGTGTTTAAATTATAATTTTATAATTATTGTAATATATTATTATAAAATATATACTAAAAAAGAAAAAAATGTTATTTAATGCCAGAGTAATAAATAATTCAAATAAAGATTGTTAACTTTTAGTAAATCTAGATTTTCGGAAAATCGTAGTGTTTTATTTGACATTTTGATGTATAATATCTTCAAAAAAAGTGTTTTCTAACTCATTCTTTTTTTAATTTACTCTGAAGTATCTAGACAAAAAGATGTAATGAAGCAGAAACGATAAAAAAAATGTTCAGGCAACATTATACAAAGACAAAGTTTGATGCACAAAATAGCCCCATCCAGGAGGCTATTCTGTGCACGACTTTCAATGACTATAACACAGTCAAAAAAAATTTTTTTCATTGCTCAACTCATAGGAAATCTTCAGAAGGATGCCCACAACACACACCAAAAATTGGTTTTCTTTTTTCTTTTAATTCTGAATTTTAATAAATCATTTAATCAAAAAAATGCTATTTGGTGCACAAAATAGCCCCGGTTGACGGTATTTGAATCCAATAATTTTTATTTCATCCAAATAAATTTTTTTTACAGTAAAGAGAAAAGTGATTGAAAAAATTACATTTGAGAACCTAGAGTTCACATACTGTTATAAAAGAAGTTGCAGGATTTTTTAAAGTGCGTGTGTCTCAAATTATATATTCTATGTACACGCATAGACTAGAGATAATTGAAAAGCGATTTTTGGATAAAAGTTAATTGTTTTTTTTTTTGTTCTTCTTTGTCTTGTCGAAATGGGAGACATCAACCCCGTTCGTCGAAGTTATCAAGGTGTCAGGTTACGGAGATTTCAACAGAGGCTTGAACACGATGCCAAATCGAGGTCTATTGAGGTCTCGCTTTTGCTCTATTTTTGTCTCTCTCTCTCTCTCGCTCTCTCCTCTCTTCTCTAACTTTCGGCGCAAACGCATTATCGCAAACCATATCGACCCCTTCATCACACATACAACTTTGATAAATTCACGTCCATACACATATATACATGTGTAGCGAGTTGTTTTTGTTGGTTTTGTTGTTGTTATGGGGTTACTCCTCTTGTTTTACTGTTGTAGCCATGCGAGTGTTGCTGTATACATTTATATATAGATACAACGATGCGTATATAGTCGGGCGAGGCTTGTTTCACTCTTCCTGCTCATCATATAATTCAAGTTGTGGAAGCTCGACCCCGACGAGCTTCCACTGGGGCTAATGAAGTATCACATTAACCGGAAATGTGACACCCCACGCACCCACAGGTCGACAACTCATCCTCTTATTCAACTCTCTTGGAGTTGTTTGAATTTTCGGTGATGTCAATTTCTTTCCGATTCTGTATTGTGCGCGTTTCAATTTCGACTTTTTTTTTATTTTTTATATACGTACACGTGAAATGCAATTATTCTTTTGTCCTGCAATGAAAAAACGGAAATGAATCTTGAATTTAGTTTCTCTTGTGAAATTGGGAATGGTATTTTTGCAATTTCATTTTCTATAATTTACTTTTATTTATAAAGTAGAATTTTTCGAGTATAAAACATATTTTTTTACTATTTTTGCAGTAAATTTTTCATACGAAGTTCCTTTTTAAAACTAGCCGAATTATCCGCGCGCAAGCGCGCGGGAATATTGTGCTACAATGTTTATTGTAAACAATTTCAAGTCATTTTAATTTAAGTAATTAATTAAATTTTCAAAATATATTATATTTTTAAACTTTAAAGTATATAAAAAAACTTTAACAAATTTCGATACTAATTTCAAATTTGGCATCAGATTTTCAAAATTGAAAATAATTAAACTTTCTTGTACGAGGAAAATTGAATTTCACAAAAATTGTTATCTGATACCTAAATTAAAAAAAACTTCATTACGAAAATTTTAATTGTTCTAAAGAATAGAGAAAGTAAAGAAAATTATTAGCTATATATAGATATTTAACTTCCGAACAAAGAATATAAACAATATTTATTTAGAGAATTTCCACTACTTTTAATTCGCTAATATTGAAAAAAATCAATTTTATTTAACAAAATTTTATACAATTTTTATTTTCCTAATAATTCAATTACTTTTAATAATTATAAAATTTTTCATGAAAATTCCATTTTTTCAAAAAAATTTTTAATTAAATTCTAAGCATGAATTTAATTATTTTCATAATCGTAAAATTCAGTTACCTTCACAAATAAAGTTTTTGACAAGAATTTATTCAATTATTTAAACTAATAAAATTTTCATAACATTTAAAAATTCATTATTGAAAACAATAGTCATAAAATTCTTATAAAGATTTCAATTCCTTTCAAAAGTAATAAAATTTTCAACAGAAATTCAATTTTTTTTAACAATTTTAATAAACTTTTCTGCAATAATTCAATTATTTTCAAAAATTTAATAAAATTATTCGAAAGAAATTAATTGTTTTAAATATAATTTTAGTAAAATTACTCCCGAAAATTCAATTATTTTGAGGTATTTCAATAAAATTCTTTTGAAAATTCAATTATTTTCATAAATAACAATATTTATCACAATAATTCAATTATTATTAAAAGTAATAAATTTCTTCTTGGAAATTCCATTATTTAAAAAAATTCGAATAAATCGTTCACAAGAATTCAATTATTTTCATAAATAATAAAATGTTTTTTGGAAAATCCAATTATTTTAAAAAAAATTTAATAAAATTTCCCACCGACATTCAATTATTGACAAATTTTTTAATAGAATTCTTTGTAAAATTTAATTATCTTTAAAAACTTTTCACATTTCAATGATTTTCAATATCTACTACTTTTATAAAATAACCAAACAGAATTCAATTATTCAAAAAAAGTTATAATAAAATTCTAGGAAAAAATTCAATTATTTTCATCAATTTTAATAAAATCCGCCGCAAGAATTTAATCATTTACCTAATTAATAAAATTTTTTGAAAGAATTAAATTATTTTTATAAATAATAAAATTCTTCGAAAGTAATTAAATTATTTTTTCATCAATTATTAATAAAATTTCTCGAAAGAATTCAATTATTTTCTAAAATTACAAAATCCTTAGAAAAAATGTAATTTTTCAAAAAAGTCAATTTTTCTCAAAATTTATAAAATTTTTCAGAAAAATTCAATTATTTTCCAAATTTTTTTAAAAATTCTTTCCAAGAATTTAATTATTTTCCAAACTTTTTTTAAAATTCTTCGCAAGAATCCAAATATTTTTACCTATAAAAATAGAAAAATATTCCAAAAAATTTAACTATTTTCTTAAATTATGAAATTCTTCAAAAAAGTCAATTTTTCCTAAAATTGACTTTCCAAATTGTTTTAAAAATTCTTCCCAAGAATACAATTATTTTCCAAATTTACAAAAAAATTATTCGCAAGAATTCAATTATTTTTAAAAAAATAGAAAAATATTCCAAAAAAATTTAAATGTTTTCATAAATTATGAAATTCTTCAAAAAAATGTCAATTTTTCTAAAAATTTATAAAATTCTTCAGAAAATTTCAATTATATCCAAAATTTTTTTTTAAATTCTTCGCAAGAATCCAATTATTTTTACCTATAAAAATAGAAAAATATTCCAAAAAATTTAACTATTTACTTAAATTATGAAATTCTTCAAAAAAAGTCAATTTTTCCTAAAATTGACTTTCCAAATTGTTTTAAAAATTCTTCCCAAGAATTCAATTATTTTCCAAATTTACAAAAAAATTATTCGCAAGAATTCAATTATTTTTAAAAAAATAGAAAAATATTCCAAAAAAATTTAAATGTTTTCATAAATTATGAAATTCTTCAAAAAAAAGTCAATTTTTCTAAAAATTTATAAAATTCTTCAGAAAATTTCAATTATTTTCAAAATTGTTTTAAAAATTCTTCGCAAGAATATTATTATTTTAATAAATAATAAAATATTTCAAGAAATTATTATAATGTATATGTATGTATATGTATATTTCTATTTTCTATCAAAACGTATAAAAAACAAAAGAATAACTTTAACTAACTTCAGGTGTGGACAGAGATCCGGAAATCTGAATCACCACGATTATTATATATAATTTTGTATAAATTATTAAAAATAAACTAGGAACGCAGGAAAATTTACTCTGAGAATAATAAAAATAGTATGATAAGAATTTACAGAAATTAAATTTTGAAAATTTTTCCAATTAAAATCATTGAAATTATGAATATTATTGAAATTATTAGTTCCTTCAGGTAAAACGTTCGTTACTTTATACTTTATAGAGAAAGTTAACTTTTAGCTTAAAGCTCGTTTTTCGTGAACATTACTGGAATTTTTTTTTTTTACTTCAATGTAAATTCCTCTAAGATTCATTTTTATGGTCTTGACATTTTTTTCCCGGGGAAAATTCTATTCTTATGATTTCATTTCATCTTTATAAATTTCAATTTGAACTTGAATAATTTATACTTTTATATCTTGTAAACTCAATTCCTTGGAGAATTTGAAGATTTTTGTTATTTTAGAGAAGAAAAAAAAAGGGAAAATTTTCTCTCAACTCTATATAAACGCGGAAGTTCTTTCCATTAAGGAAAAAAAGTTTTAAATTTTGTATCAAAAAATTTCTCTCTCTCTCTCTCTTTAAACGGAAATTCTGTTTTCTTCAAGAAAGAAGAAGAAAAAAGGAATTTAATCATTTTTTTTTCAAATCATAAAAGAGAAAATTAATGTTTAAGGAAAAATTGGGTAGAGATGAGGAGAAATATAGTGAGTTGCTGTTTAAAAGTAAAATTTCGTCGAATATAATATTTGTCGTTGAAAATTGGGAGTTTTCGAGTTGAGTACATGCATTAAATGAGACGATTAAACATGATTTTGGAGAAAGTGGGAAATTCGTGGGCGGAACAGGAGGAGAATTAATTTCAAATCTTCCATAAGACTACGGGGGGTTTCCTTGCAGATTGAACGTACGCTCAGTTAATCTCACGCGGTTGCAACTTTACTTGAAAAGCAATGAGGAACGTCTTGATCTGATTTTACGAGAGGAACGCATATACGTTAAATTATTATTATTATTTATAACAAATTATTATTATTATTAAAAATAATAAATTATTATTATTATTATTATTAAAAATAATAAATTATTATTATTATTAAAAATAATAAATTATTATTATTAATAAAAATAATAAATTATTATTATTAATAAAAATAATAAATTATTATTATTATTAAAAATAATAAATTATTATTATTATTATTAATAATAATTATTATAATAATAAAAATAATAACACTAAAACATACTATTAAACATTTTCGTATTTCTTACAATATGGGAAAATTAATAGTAGTTTTTAATAAGTTACAAATTTTTCCTTGAGGTATAAAATTATAAATTTCATTATCTCAAGTTTAAAAATTAAACTTTTATAAATGGTGATTCTTCTGAAAGTGACACTTTTAAACTTGAGTTTTTCATTTTATCAATTTTTTTAATTAAAAGGTTTTTTCTACTAAAACTACTTAATTTCTTACTCAAGAGTACGATTTTTAGGTTGCGCAAAATTAATTCTTGAAAATATATTAAAGTTTTTCTCCTTTGAAGAAGATTATTGTTGCTCCAGTAGGTGAATTTTATTTAATTGGCGAGTTTCTCTATTAAAAATCTCATAGCCTCATTTTTATTACCATCGAAATATTCCGTTAAACTTACTTCTACGTTCAGTTATTTATTAAAAAAGAAGGCTTCGGAGATGAAATTGAATTTTTACTCGGAGAAAAATGTAAATTTCGATTATTTATAACAGCAATAATTTTTCTCCTTTTTGTAGATAAAATATAGGAAAATTTAACGTCAGATTTTCAGCTTTATTTTAATGCGCATTAAAAGTTTGTTTAAGATATTTTTAATGTGTAAAATATCAGTAATCATTGTGAAGTAATTTTAACTTAAAACTGAAGACAAAGTTTAAACATTTTTATCAAAAATAAAAGTGACGTTTAAAAATTTTTGAAATGTAGATAATGATAGGAAAAACATTGTACTTTCTGACACTATTTTAAGAAAATTTCTCAGAGTTTGAAAAAAACGATAAAAATTTAGTTTTTTGATATTGATTGATTGATTGATTCTGATATTGAATTTAAATTTCACTATAATATATTAGTAAAAAATTACTTTTTGTTGGTAAACTTTATTAAAATTAAATTAAAACGTAGGATAAATAAAGATAAATAATAAATTAATATAGCTTAACTAAAATTTCAGGTACTAAAAGCAAAAAGTCAGGTACTAAGACAATTTAGTAAATATTTCTACTATAATTGGAATTTAGAGCGTTTTAAACTAAATTGAATTTATTTTAAAGAAGGGAGGTCGGAATTAATAATAAAGATTGATATTTGTATAAAAAATATTTAATGTTTATTGTTTTCATTTCTCTCCTCGGGAAAATTAGTAAATTAATAAAAAATAAATTAATAAATTAATAAAAATTAATAAATATTTCTACTATAATTTGAATTTAGAGTGTTTCAAGCTAGTTTAAATTTATTTTAAAGAAGAGAAGAGGAAATTAATAATAAGAAAAGGTTGATATTTTTGTATAAAAAATATTTAATGTTTATTGTTTTCATTTCTCTCCTCGGGAAAATTAGTAAATTAATAAAAAAATAAATTACTAAATTAATAAATTAATAAAAATTAATAAATATTTCTACTAAAGTTCGAATTTAGAGCGTTTCAAACTAAATTAAATTTATATTAAAGAAGAGGAGGGGGAATTAATAATAAGAAAAAGTTGATATTTTTATATAAAACATATTTAATGTTTATTGTTTTCATATCTTTTCTCGGAAAAGAATTATGATCCCTCCTGTGTTGTTGTTGTTTTTTTTACTAATTTTTCTTTCACGATAAATTTATTCTCGAAAGTACTGTTTTATTATAATAATTTGTATATCATATTATTTGATTTTCAAGTTTTAAATAACCATCAACGGAAAAAGAGTCCCGTCTCAAAGTAATATACTAATCCATTAATGGTTGATGGACTTTTTTTTTCCGTGTATATCGATAATGAATGAAGCCCGTTAAATTGCTATTTAATTAAAGGATTGAAATCAATTCAATTGCTTACTCTGGAATAATTAATGAAAACCTGTCAAGTTACAATAATTTAGTAATAATATTAATTTTCTGAAAAATGAAATTTTGAATATTTCTCTAAATTTTGAATTTTGTTTGTAATATATATGTTAGTGAAATGTTTTTTTTGCATTTGGATCATGATTACATTATGGAAAATTGTTGGAAAATTATTAGAGAAATATTACAAAATTATTATCATAAAGTTTTGAACGTTCTAAAATCAGCAACGATATTTTTCTTACTCCATTTAATTTGTTTTTTTTTAAAGAAAAATTATTTTATGTTTTGAAAAATGAATTTCCAATTTTAATGAAAATTAAAATTTTTTTTTTATTTGTTCGGTAAATTTTCAATGAAAAATATTTAAACAGAAAAATTTCGTTCACTTGAACGTTGAGAATTTGAGGAAAATGAATTAGAAAATTATCATTAGTTCAATTTTTAGTTTAAAAAATTATCACTATTTAAGCATATTTATTACAAAATTTATTTTTCAAAAAAAAAAAAAAATTGCCTCCTTTTTTGTAGTTAATTAGAAATTAGTTGATTGAATTTAGTGTTTGAATTATTGAGTGACTTTTTGCTATCAAATATTTATTATATATTATATAATAATTTATTATATTTTATATTTATTAGTAGTAAATATATCGTTTCTTGTGTATTTTGCATTGAAAACAAATTTAGTTGAAAAATACTGAAATTACTGAGATTCAAATACAATTTAATGGGCTAAAATAAAAATTATTCGATCATTTAAGTAAATATTTATTAATAACAGTCAAGTAATTGGTTATTTGAATCCAAAAAATTTTGTTTCAACGTGTAAATTTATGTTTTAGTTGTAATTGTAATTTCATCACTTTAATAATTGATTGAAAAATATTGAAAACAATGACATTTTAATAAAGCGTTTCTTGCTGGTAAAATAATAAAGGATTTATAGAAAGGTTTTTTAATTTATAAAAAGTAGAAATAGAAACGTAATGGAAGAATGGATAGGAACTAATCGTAAAAGACTAGTGTCACGT
This sequence comes from Leptopilina drosophilae, assembly GCA_032873175.1. Taxonomy (NCBI): domain Eukaryota; kingdom Metazoa; phylum Arthropoda; class Insecta; order Hymenoptera; family Figitidae; genus Leptopilina; species Leptopilina drosophilae. Next base: position 54,304,196 of record CM065479.1, read on the forward strand.
GTCTTATTGAATTCGACATAATTATATCAATTTTCATTATCGGTTATTTGGACGAGTTGCTATATATTGCCGATACTTATTTCGATTGGAAACTAAATAGGAATCGATATAAATTGGTAGCAGTTCATATCGAATTAAATTTTCAGAATATTTCTATTTATTGCTATTCAAAATGTTAAATTTATTTATTTATTTAATTTCACGGTTTTTGTGGGAAATTATATAATACCACATATTGGAAAATAAAAAAAAGGTCCGTAAAGTCCGTAATTCGGTTAAAAAAGATCCGTAAAGTACGTAAATTATACGATATAATTTGGATAATTTTAGAAAAATTACAAATGATTGAAGGAATTCAATTATTTTCAAAAGTTATAAAATTCTTCGCAAAAATTCAATTATGTTCAAAAATTTTTTAAAATTCTCGTCAAAATTTCAATTATCTTTAGAAATAATTAAATTCTTCTTCGAAATATCAATTATTTTCAAAAATTTTAATAAAATACTTGGAAAAATTCCAATTATTTTCAAAATTTTTCCTCAATTCAATAATTTTTAATAGGTTTCTATACTTTTCTAATAAAATTTTCCAAAAGAATTCAATTATTTACAATTTTTTTTTATAAATTTCTTCGCAATATTCAATTATTTTCATAAATAATAAAATTTTTACAGGTATTTAATTTTTTTGGCAAATAATAAAATTCTTATTAGGAATTTAATTATTTTGATGAATAATTAAGCTAATTGCAGAATTTAAATTATTTTAATACAATTTTAATCGAATTCCTCGAAAAATGTAATTATTCTTAAAAAATTTTATTAAAATTTATCAAAGAAATTTAATTATTTTAATAACCTTTGCTACAATTTATTTATTAGAATTTAAATATTGTTTTTAATAAATTTCTGATTAAATTTCTTTAAAGAATAACATTATTGCATTCAAAATTTTTAATTCAATTCTTTGCGTAAATTATCAATTATCTTTATAAATTATAATATTCTTCTCTAAAATTAAATTATTTTAAAAAATTTTAATAAATTTCTTGGTAAAATTTCAATTATTTTCAAAAATTTTCCCTAATTTAAGTATTTTTAATATCTATTTTAATAAAATTTTGCAAAAGAATTCAAATTATTTGAAAATTGGTTGATACAATTCTTTAAAAGAATTCAATTTTTAGAAATATATGTAATTATTCAATAAATTGTTTTTTGTATTTAAATAATGAAATTCTCGCAGAATTTTCTCATAAAAATTGATTTAAAAATGGATTTGAGTTAAAATTTTAGATTATAATGGAATATTAAAAGTATTAGAGCGTAAAATTTTAGAAATAATTAAATTTTGATAAGGTTTCAGATTCAAATTTTTGAAAATTTGAATTTTTCATATTTTTAACTAAGTAACAATTCTGTGGAATTAATTTTTTTGAGAAATTTTAATTTTGAATTTTTTATATTATTTGAAGTTTTTATTTTCTAATACATATTTAATTGAAGAATTTACAAATAATTGAAAAATCGAATATTGTGAAGAAATAGATTTGAAAATTGTCAAAGAACTTTTTCGAAAATTATTAAAAATAATCGATTTTAAGAAGAATTTTAGTTAAAAATCCTTGAAAATAATAATTGAATTGATGATGATTTTATCACTCTATGTTTACTTATTATAAAACATGAAGACTCGGAGTTATCGATATCTTCATGTTTTTTTAGTTATGAAAAAATCTAATTTATAATTTTAAGTAAAATGTTCTCTTATATATTTTTGCCAGTAATTGGTCCATAAATGGTCCGTAATTTTTCATTTTTGGTCCGTAAAGTGCGTATTTTTAAATATTTTCACTGGTTCGAGCCCTGTAATAGAAAAATACAAAAAGTGCAGAATACATAGAAATAGGATTGTAGGAAATAGGAAAATAAAAAGAACAATAAATAAAAATAGAAAAATAAAAGGATCAATAAAATAAAATTTACAGATGAAAAAAATATGCTGAATAGTAAACAAGAAAAAGTAATGTAAAAGAGATTTTTTACGAGCCATTTTTTTTCGCTGTGGTTTTTAATATTTTTTCTTGACTTTTGTGGATTTATGAGAAAAAGTTGAAATGTATGTTTTTACACATATACAAATACACGAAGTTGTAAAAGATTTCTCCACGTCTTTCCATTTTGAATCGATCAATTTACTTTTTTTTTGCCCCGCTGGGAAAATCGTCTTCAACTTTTTATTTCCTTGAAAACGATGCGTTGCGTTAGAATTCGTTTTACCCTGGTTCGCGGTACGGAATTTTTTTTTTTTTTTTTGATGCATTAAACTTTTGTAAATAATAAAAAAAAAAATATTTTTACACTCATTATGTTGAAATATAATAAGAGATTGGTTTTGAAAAATTGATCGATATTGTAATCGAATGACCCTTAAAGTTGGTCGTTATGAGGTTCGGTCTTTTGGTACGAGGTCGAGCTGACCCAGATCGTTGATAGGGGGGGTTTCACCTCACCTGTACATTCGGTTCCTCACAATCGTTAACCAGGATTCTGCGCACCTCGTATCATTTCACAAGGACACCTTTACACCTTGCACTTTATTCGTTTATCCTCAAAACAGAGAGTGATGCTTTTAACTTTGGCTCAAGTGTCTCTCATGTACTACTTGTATAATGTTGAAACTGAAATATTTTTCTTCAAACCGCAAAATTATATCCAATTTCAAATTAGGGGTAATTTTACAACTAAGAGAGAGAAATGTTTATAGTTATAATATTGTGAATTTGCTTGGGATAAGAAAATTATTTTGTTGGTATTTAAAGAACTTAATTATTTGTTCGAGGGAACTGAATTATTTGTTCGAGGGAGCTAAATTATTTGTTTGGCGAAACTAAATTATTTGTTTGATGAAACTAAATTATTTGTTTGACGAAATTACATTATTTCTTTGACAAAACTAAATTATTTCTTGGAAATAAAAAAATTAAATAATTCGGTTATTTCAAAGAATATATGTAGTTTTTAAAATTTTTTATTCAAACAAATGTTTCAATTTTTTTTTGTTAACGTAACAAAAATTATTTAAATTTTTACGGAGAATTTTAATAAATTTATTTTGAAAGAAATAAAATTGTTACAAAAGAAATTCAATAAAATTTTTGAAAATAATTTAATTCTTTGCAAAATAAATAAAAAAAAAATAAAATAATTGAATTTCTGAGAATAATTTTACTACTTTTAAAGATAATTGAATTTTTTTAGTCTTTTTAACTAAAATTCTTCTATAAATCAATTATTTTAAAAACCCCAAATGTTTAATCAAAATGTTTGGTTAGTATAACTAAAACTTTTTTTGAACTACAAAATTGATGATTTTTTTTGTAATTCTTTCTCGTTAAAAAAAAAATAAAAAATATATAAATATATATATATATATATATATATATATATATATATATATATATATATATATATTTTTTTATTTTTTTTTTAAATAAAAATTCAGCGATGCCAATCAACCTGGAAACATTAAAAAAGGAATTTTTATCGAAATCCTGGAAAATTGTTGTTTTCTAATTGTATTTATTCTTGAAATCTAACTTTACTTAAATATTTCAAAATTATTTCAATTTTAAAAGAGTTTCGTTTACGATTTTCAAAATTAAATGAACTTGAGAAGATTATTATTTAAAATTTTGTAAAATTTCAATTTTAAATGAATTTGATTAGAAATTTAAAAAATCCTAGATTTCTAAAAAAAAAATTAAAAACTAAAATTGTTTCGAAATTAGTTAAATTTTTTAATATATATTTATTTGATTTTTTAAAATAATTGATTTATAGAAGAATTATTCGGAGAAATTCAATTATTTAATTTTTTAATTAATTCTGCAAAGATTTAAATTATTTCCAAAAATTTTAATGAATTCCTGTTGCAATAATTCAATTTTTTTCAAAATAAATTTAATAAAATTCTTCGTAGAAATGTAATTAATTTAAAAAAATTTTTAAATTTAATTATTTTAAATGTTTACTGTTTTAATAAAATTTAACAAAAGAATTTAATTATTTAAAACGAATCTTAAAAAATCTGTCTCAAGAATTTAATTATTTTCAAAAGTAAGAAATTCTTCGCAAAAATCAAATTATGTTAAAAAATTTACAAAAATTTTAGTCAAAATTTCAATTATCTTTATTAATAATACAATTTTTCTTTGAAATTTAATTATTTAGAATAATTTTAATAAAACTCTAAGCAGAATTTCAATTATTTACAACAGTTTTAACAAAACTCTAAGCAGAATTTCAATTATTTAGAACAATTTTAATAAAAAACTCTAATCAGAATTTCTTTTATTGTTAATATAGTTTATAAAATTTGTTTCATTACATTTCTTGAAAACTGAAATTATTCTTAAAAATTTTATTAAAATTTATTAAGAGCATTCAATTCTTATTTAAATTTTTAGAAATAATTTAACTAATTTTTTGATATTTTTATTTTTTGGAAAAATAATTGAATGTTCGTGTAGAATATTATAAAAATTGTTGTTTAATTAAATTTTTTGACCATAAAAATAAATATTGTATTAAATAATTGAATGTTTCTTAAAGTTGAATTTTAATAAAGCATTTTATCAACAAATTTTTTAATAATTGAATTCTTTTGACAAATTTTACTAAAATTGTACACATATTAAAAATAATTGAAATTCTGCCAAAAATTTTATTAAAATTTTCCAGAAATGTTTGAATGTCGGAGAAAAATTTTATTATTTATAAAAGTAAATGAAAATTGACGAGAATTTTTGTAAATTTTTTAACATAATTGAATTTTTCCAAAGAATTATATTACTTTTGAAAATAATTAAGTTCATGAGACGAATTTTATTAAAATTTCTTTCTAAATAATTGATTTCCTATGTTAAAATTGTTTGCAATAGTAGACATTGAAAATAATTGAATTTTGACAAATTGTTTTGGAAGAATTGAAAAAAATTGTAAATTTTTAAAAATAATTTAATTCTTTGAAGAATAAATAAAAAGAAATTTATTTGTTTTTTTTCAACTAATTTATATCTGGTAATAATTATAGTTTAATAATTTATTAGTTTAATAATTTATTAAGTTAATAATTTATTAATTACTTAAGTATTTTATTAATTTAAATTAAACTAAAATTAATTCGTTTCAAATTATTCGAATTCAATTATATTATTATTATTATCGTAAAAAATTTACACCGAGAGAGATACATGTTATAATTATTATCAAAACAATTTCTAATTTTCTGTTTATTTTCTACTCTTAAGGGGAATTTAAAAATTTACTCTGGCAAATTGAATTTTTCTTTTCGTAAAAATAGTAGATTTAGAGAAGTGATTCTGTAAAGTTGATGAAGACTATTGTAAAGATTCGTAAGTTCTTCGTTTGATGCAATACGCAGAAATCTTCTGCTACGTTTCACTTGCATCAAAATTTAAACCCTTTCAGACTAAAAGGAAAGTTGAAAAGTTTAGATGAGAACAGTGAAACTTGTTCCCCCTCCCCCTACCCTTGCTTTAAAATTTACGAAATATAAATTTTGATTTATATTAAAAGTTTATTTCCAACGAATGTTTTGTTGCTTCATTAATAGACTAGGTGTAAGGGGAAAGTAGAATTTTAAAAACGTTTAAAATTTTTTTTAGCTTTGATTACAAATTTGTTTGGTTTGATTTGAATAAACATTTGGATCGATTTGAATAAACATTTGGATCAGATAAATTTTACTTATTCGAAGAAGGAATATCGTAATTTGAATCAAATTTTTAGCCGAACCAAAACAAATAAACTTTATGTTTGGATTTATTTGATTGCACGGTAAATCGTTAGGTATTAAAATAACACCAAAATGGATTAAAATAACACTAAATTGGATTATTTTTATCCTTTTTGGTGTTATTTTAATACCTAACGATTTACCGTGTGATTAATCCCAAATTTAGTTGTTCGTTTCTTTTCTAGATTTAGTGTTCTTTTTTTTCAGTAAAAATGAAATAGAATTTATAAAAAATATTGATAATTTTTGGAAAATAGAAATAGTCGTGAAAAATTGACTGGAAAAACGTTTCGTGCTATAGAAAAAAAAAAAAAATGTTGAGTATGCGTATAGAAAATATTCAGGTCCTGAGGGAATTTTACTCCTTTCATTTCAATGGCACTTAAGAAGACAAATATTTATAGTGTCTTCAGCGTCTAAACTGAAAAACAAAACCTGTCCTCGTGTATATAGTAAAGAGAGGAGACAACGTAAAATGGAGAGAGGCAAAAGCCACCCCTCTGTCACGGGGTTAGGTATACCCCACGGGATTAACCTTTAATTCTATCCGTGCTCGACAGACCCCTCGTCCTTGGAAAAGAACAACGACTGCGTGCACGTTGAATATTGGCAAAAGTTAAATCTTCTCAAAGCTTATGGTGCTATATATGTGTACTGCAAATTATATATAAAACAATCAAAAAGTTTTTTTTTTTTTTTTTTTTGATTCAGTATAGAATTTTAAATTGTTTTTTTTTTGCATAATATTGAAAATTCGGTATATATTGTATTAATACCTGGCATACATATAATTTAGTGAATTTATTGTTAATGTGTTAAATACAATTTAGTACAATACAATATAATACAATTTAATGCAATGCAATACAATTTAATACCATACAATACAATTTAATACAATACAATACAATTTAATACAATACAATACATTTATTACAATATTACATTTATTACAATATATTACAATATATTATTATTACAATATATTACAATATATTTATTAAATATATATTTAATAAAATACATTGCAATTTATTCACAATACGAATTTACTCGATTTATTATTAATAGCCTAAATATTATTTTGTTGAATTTATTATCAATATGTTAAATATATTTCATTTAGTTTATTATTATTTAAGTTAACGTTCAATAATGTTATTATGCGCGTTAGTAAATATTGAAAAAAATAGTGGCTATTGCGAAAAAAAATTTTTAGTCATTGCGAAAAAATTACCAGAAAGAGGGACTCGAACCCAGGTCGTTAAATTTTAAAGTAAGTACCCTAACCGCGTAACTACGGATAAACTAAATTTTTAATAGTAGAAAAAAGAAAATAGTTTCACTCTAGTTTTTTACTATTATAGGTAATAGAATTCAAGGTCTTTTTAAACTGAGAAGGTAATTTTCGAATTAAAAGTAATGGTTTTGAGAGAATAAAATTTTTGTCTTGTTTAGAAAGGAAGCTTTAGTTCTCTTCTGTCAAGACGAGAATTGTCTTCTTTTCTGCTCAACGAGAGAGTTATTCCCCTACTAAAGAAAATAACATTTTTCTTTTTTTTAATGAGAAAACATGAGAAAACATGAGAAAACATGAGAAAATGAGGAGAAACAAAAACGTTGGTATAAGAATACTTTTATGGGAGAAATAGCTAGATTTTTCAGGGGAAAAAGTACTGAATGAAAAGGGAATTATAGTAAAAAAAGATAAATTCGATGGAAAAAGTAATTAAATATTTTTTAAATAAAAATTCTTTTCAGAAATACAATACGTTTTGGAAGTTAAATATTTTTTAGTCTAGAAATACTTTTAGGTACTTAAATATTTAATTGCACAAAAAAAGTTTGAAAAAATTCTTCGTCTTTTTGTATAAAAAATATTTATTTATCTATGCTTTAGAATACTATTTAGTTCTAAAGTATTTCTCAGCACTAAAATACTTCATCTTCGTTCTATAATATTTTGGGCACACAATTTTGAGTCTTTTTTTTAAAGAAATACGTTTTATAGTCTAAAGAATTCTTTGACACAAAATATTTTTTGCACTAAAATACTTTTTAGTACAAAAATACTGAATATAAAAATAATTTTTGGTACAAAAATACTTTTTAGTACAAAAACAATTAGTAGAAAAATACTTAATACATAAATAATTTTTAGTACAAAAATACTTAATATAAAATACTTTTTGGTACAAAAATACTTTTTAGTACAAAAATACTTAATACAAAAATACTTAGTACACAAATTTTTTTAGTACAAAAATACTTAATATAAAAATACTTTTGGTACAAAAATACTTAATACACAAATTATTTTTAGTACAAAAATACTTAATATAAAATACTTTTTGGTACAAAAATACTTTTTAGTACAAAAATACTTAATACAAAAATACTTAGTACACAAATTATTTTTAGTACAAAAATACTTAATATAAAAATACTTTTGCTACAAAAATACTTCATACACAAATTATTTTTAGTACAAAAATACTTAATATAAAAATACTTTAAGTTCAAAAATACTTAGTACATAAATAATTTTTAGTACAAAAATATTTATTACAAAAATACTTTTTATCACTAAAATACTTCTTAGTAATAAATTACTTTTTTGTTACTAAAATACTTCTTAGTATTAAAATACTTTTTATTACTAAAATACTTCTTAGTATTAAAACTCTTTCTTGTTACTAAAATACTTCTTAGTATTAAAATACCTTCTTGTTATTAAAATAATTCTTAGTATTCAAATATGTCTTAGTACTGAAATACTTCTTAGAAACTAAAGTATTTAATATCATTGAAGTAGCTTAGTATTAAAATATCCTTAGCCCTAAAGTATTTTATAGTATTAAAATATTTTTTTGAACTTGATTTTTTCTTAGAAATGAACTGTTTCTTAGCACTGAAATACTTCCTCGTTTAAAAATATTTCTTAGCACAAAAATACTTCTCATTTTTTCTGAGAAAAAAGTTTTCTACAGTAAAAGAAATATTTCTTTGTATCAAAATAGCTTTCGTATTAAAATACTTCTTAGTACTAAAGTATTTTATTTTTTATACCATTAAAAGAAAAAAGCAAAAGAAATATTTCTTTGTATTAAAATAGCTTTGGTATTAAAATACTTCTTAGTGCTAAAGTATTTTATTTTTTATACCATTAAAATACATTTTAGTATTAAAATACTTCTAAGTTTTTAAGTATTTCTCAGCATTAAATTACTTTTGAGATCTACAATACTTCTTTGAACTAAAATATATCTATGAACTTAATTACTTCTTTGTTGTCACATCTTTCTTATCAGAAAAAATTTTTTTATTCTTTCTGAAAAAAAATACTTTATAAAACCGAAAAAATATTTTCTTGTACCAAAATAGTATTTAGTACGAATTTTTTTTCTTGTACTAAAATACTTTTAGTACTAAAATACTTTTAGTACTTAAGTATTTTTTAGAATTAAAAGACATATTAGCATTAGAATACTTCTTAAGTTTTAAAAGTACTTCTCAGTACTAAAATACTTTTTAGGTCTAGAATAATTTTTAGCACTAAAATTAATACATCTGAGTAGTTCAATACTTTCTAGTTATAAAATATTTATTTCCATGAAAATAGTTATTTAAAAAAATACTTTGTTTAGTGTAGAAACAATATTTTTTGTACCAAAATATTTTTACCACCAAATTATTTTTTTAACTAGAATACTTTTAGTATTAAAGTATTTCTTAATATTAAAATACGTCGTAGAATATTTTTTAGTGAATGATACAAATTTTTAATGTAAAATAAGGTACTTTTTGTGTATAAAAATACTTTTCGAGTAGAAAATTACTTTTCGCGTACAAAACTACTTTTCGAGTAGAAAATTACTTTTCGCGTACAAAAATACACTCATCGCGTATAAAAATCTTGTAAGTGTTAAAAAATACTTCTCGTTGTAAATAATACTTTTTGAGAAGAAAATTACTTTCCGCTTATAAAAAATTTACTTTTCGAGAAGAAAATTACTTTCCGCTTCTAAAAAATATACTTTTTGCGAATAAAAATCTTGTTTTTATTAAAAATAAATACTTCTCGATGCAAATAATACTTTTCGAGTAGAAAATTACTTTCCGCTTATAAACTTATACTTTTCGCTTATAAGAATCTTGTTTGACCAAAGAAATACTTTTCGCGGGGATAAATACTTTTCGCGTATAAAAATACTTTTCACGAATAAAAATTTTTCGCGTGGAAAAATACTTTTTGCGTGTAAAAATCTTGTTCGTGTGGAAAAATACTTTTTGCGTGTTAAAATTTTGTTCGTGTGGAAAAATACTTTTTGCGTGTTAAAATTTTGTTCGTGTGGAAAAATACTTTTTGCGTAGAAATAAAATACTGATAGCAGCAAAAAAATACTTTTTTCAGTCGAAAAGAATACTTTTGCTTTAAAGAAACAAATTTTCTTGTAATATGTTACGTAGGTCGCAATTTTTGGAAAAATATAATTTATTATTTCAAATTTTCAACGAAATGAAAATAAAGTAATGAAATGAAATGGGTACAGGAGAATTTAGTCTGAGGAAGCTGGCACATCGTCGGGCGTGTATATACACATAAGATAGAAGGGGGCGATGCCAGGTCAAGTGGATCGATGCAGGTTACCTACAGAGGTCTACACCTTAGTAAAGTTGAATGTGCACGTGAAGTCGCTTGTTCCTTTTCACAAAAGGATCTGATATTTTTCTCTTTCAATCCAGATTCTAAGATAATTACAGAAAGAAAACAACAAATAAATAAAAATGCTGACATTATATTTCTTCCTTTTATTCTTTCTTTTAAAATAAATAAATAAATAAAATAAAACTTTTTTCAAGAAGAAAAATATACTTTGATTTTATGAACATCAGTCTTTCGATGATAATATTAAATTGGAAAAAAGTTAATTAATTTGCAAGAAAAAAATTTCTCTAAAGAAAAACTTTTTGGGTTAGAAAAAGTTTTTTTTTAGAGAAATTTTTTTCTTATAATATATATATATATATTTGCAAGAAAAAAATTTCTCTAAAAAAAGCTTTTTGGGTTAGAAAAAGTTTTTTTTTTAGAGAAATTTTTTTCTTGCAAATTAATTAACTTTTTTCCAATTTAATATTACAAAATAAAAATATAACAGAAGTATCTGTCTGTTTTTATGGAAATTGTAAAAAATTAAGTTATTCTGAATTTTGTTCTAATTTTTCGAATTTTTTAAAAAAATATATTTGATTAAATTTTGTTTGTATTTTCTTTAAGGAAAGAAATATTAAAGTAGGAATCTGATGGATAGTCGTAACAAAAGTTTACTCATTCATAACTTTATACTTTTGAATTATTAAACAAGTGAACAGTAAATTTTAACTTTATTTTATTCTTTCTGTAAATTTAAAATGGACATTGTTATTTAAATTTCAAAGAAGAAAATGCAGACTTGAGGAAATTTTGTACCGATTATCTCGTTCGTTTGTTCTAAACATGAGCATTAAAATTTCTCTAGATTCACTTTTGAGAATTTTTTATAATTCTTTTGGCCTATTTGATAATAGTAAAAATATTTAAATATATTTTTAATTCATATTGATTATTTAATTACTATTAATGTAATATAAATATATAGAAAATTAATATTTAATAGCGAAATTCAAGAAAATTGAAATTACACTTTCGATTCGGAACACGCTCACGAATTCGTCATGAAAATTAAATGCTACAGTCTAGACATCGCGATCGAAGTAATTCAGATAAGATTATTTTATTATATTATAAAAAAAATTCGTTTTTTTCGTTTAAGAAAAAAACAGAAAAATGAAAGTGTTATTTTAACACTAAAAGTAGTGTTTAAACTACTCGCAACATTATTAACCGACACTGTGTGATTTTAATACTACATTGGTGTAAAAATAACACTGGTTTGTGTTAAATTAACACTAGAGGGTGTTAAATTGTTATACATTTTTAATGGGGTTAAAATAACACCAAAATTGTGTTAAAACAACACCAGGTGAAAACTACATTCAAAAAATTTAACACATTTTGAAAAATGAAAAGAAAGATTGTTTAAATAGTTTTTTTGTAAAAATAATTTCACAGTTTTTTTCAATGTTTCAAATTGATACTAAAGTAGATCAAATTAATGGCAAAAATCTGGATCGATTTTTTATTTGATTCACATTTTTGGTATCAATTCGTTGCTATTTGACACTTTTAAGTTAACAGTGTTTGAATTTTGTGTTTATATTTAGAGGGTAGAAATTTTTACTGAAATTTCAGTTTGTGAATACAAATTTAGGAAATCAGGATATAGTTTAGGTTTTATTTTGCTTTCTAAAAATTTTAATATATGGGGATAAATATTTTTTATAAAATAATGAATAATAGGTACACGTATGATAAATATTTTATATATTCCGTACTCTCTAAATTTGAATTAGTTAAAAATAACTGATTGACGCAGTTAAAAGTAACTGACAATCGTCTGGTAAACAAAAAATTATATGTTTCAGTAAATTATTTTGACTGATTCAATTAGTCAAGTTTAACTAATTTTGCAGTTATTTTTTACTGTAAATCAGTTATTTTTTAACTGAAAATCAGTTGTTTTTAACTGATTCAGAAGCAAAAAGTCAGTCACTGATTGACAGTTAAAACCATGATTTTTAACTGATTCAAATTAAGAGAGTAAGTCACTGACTTTTTGCTTCCAAATCAGTTCTTTTTAACTAATACAAATTTACAGACTGAAATATCACTGACAATCAGTGGTTTTTTCTGATTCTCTTAGTCAAACTTCACTGATGAACAAAAATAAACTAATCCATAGAATTCAAAGAAAGAATAACTGATTTACAGCAAAAAAAAAAAATTGAAAAATTAGTTAAACTTGACTAATTGAATCAGTCAAAAAAAAAATTTACTAAAAATTAGTTATTTGTAACCGACTATCAGTTAGATTTAACTGACAATCAGTTAATTTTAACTGATAATCACTTATTTTTAACTCATAATCACTTATTTTTAACTCATAATCACTTATTTTTAACTGATAATAAGTTATTTATTATTATTTATTTATTTGAATCAGTTAAAAATAACTGATTTAAAAGCAAAAAGTCAGTCACTAATTCAAATAGGAATATTTCTACTGACGATTAGTTAAAAATAACTGATTTTTCAGTAAATTTTTTTTTTGACTGATTCAATTAGTCAAGTTTAACTAATTTTGCAGTTATTTTTTACTGTAAATCAGTTATTTTTTAACTGAAAATCAGTTGTTTTTAACTGATTCAGAAGCAAAAAATCAGTCACTGATTGTCAGTTAAAACCATGATTTTTAACTGATTCAAATTAAGAGAGTAAAAGAGGCTAATTTCGCTGAATTTTTCAATTCTTTTTTAAATAACTTCGGGAAACGATGGAAATATATAATCTCTAACCCTTTCTCTTTCCTATTATTGCATTTAAAAAAATTAAAAAATGTAACAGAAAATTATTTATAAACTGTTTTGTTGTTAGCGACTTTACCTTTAAATGAGGGTAAATTCGTTCACCATTATTATTCTGGCAAAATATATTATAATCTGCAAAAATAAAACTAAATATTCTTTAGAATCAATAAAGAAAAAAATTAAGAACAATATCCAAAGTTATTGGAATAAATATTTAATATTGTTTTATCAATAAGTATAACTATATTCAATCATTCAATTAAACGCACTCATGACCATAAAAAATAAGGTTAAGTTTTACAGTTTTAAACCGTTTTAACATTTAAATAGTTTAATTTTCAGATATAAAAGTACTTTTATTAAAGAAATCGAATTATAAATTAAAATAATTAACATACTTAAAAAATATCCAGGCCCAAACATCTTTTTTGTAGACTTATTTCCTGAGCGAATTTGCACTACAAATTTGAATTCTTTTTTTAATTTGATTTTTTGCAGAATCTATTTTTTGCTTTCAGTTTTGTGCTTTATGAAAATCATGTTGGCGATACAGGAAATGTAATGTTCAGAAGGATACTTGAAAATTTTCAAGTAAAGCTTTATTACCTACGTTTTCATACTACCTGTTCAATATGAAAATTACTAACTTGTGGTTTAAATATAATTTTTATTAAAAATCAATGAATCTGCTGTAGATAAATTTGAAATTAAAGTTTACTATATTTATATTAACCAAAACAATTGTAAATCTTAAATATTTCTGTCTAAAATGTATGTTAATCGAATTTTAAAAAATAGATATCTGTTGAGCGAATTTACCCTAAATGAGCGAAATTAGCCTCCTCTTAGGGTTTGTTTTATTTTTTATAAAAAATATATGTGTATTTTTATAAAAAATATATGTGTCCTTAGGTACACAGAAAAAACTTGGACTCATTTTTGTTGCAACTCAAAATGAGTCCATGTTAAATGACATAGAACGTGGCGCCATCTGCCCTACTCATTTTTGTTGCAGCTCATAATGAGTCACTTTTCTGACTCATTTTGAGTTCAGTTTTTTTCTGATATGTTAAAATATATAACTAAAGAAATAAGTCCTACTGATTGTAAAAAATCCCCTTCTATCATTTTTCCGTCTACATATATAGGGTCTCTATGAAAAATTTATTTTTCTACCCCAATTTTTTTTCCAGTGGGAAAATCGCGTTAACAAATAGTTGCTATTCGTTTACATTGTTATCTAATCCGAATGGTATTGATTCACTTGACCCTCGCGAAAGTTTACCTACGTTTAGGTATTCGCTTTATCTTTTTCAAACCTCCTGGGTGAAATTGCCTTTGTTCTCCCTCACCTCAGGGGATGATTTCTGTAAACGAAACTACGAGAGTAAACTCCCCCCCACAATTCGAATAGAGTAATTTTTCGAGTAAAAGCTCGATGTGTAGTAAGGGTTGTTCGATTTTGCCGAGCTTTTATGTATAGAGATGTATAGAGATGTATAGAGATGTATAGATATATACAGAGAGAAAGAGAGAGAATGAGAGGAGAGAAAAAGAGAGAGAATGAGTAGGAGAGAAATAGAGAGAGTATGAGAGAGTATGAGAGAGTGCGAGTGGTTGCAGTGTAGATTCACCCAAGAACAACGACGAGATACATATATACAACATAAAAGGACAGTGTATAGAGGAAGGGTAACCACGATATAGGGTAGGAAACGCGCCCTCCACAACCCAATCCACGTATCATTGTGCAATCCCACAGACAATCCTCGACTTAGTGCTTGTTTCAACAAGGGATTATCAGCACCGATATTCTCCTTCCAACACCTTTCTCCCATATATCTTACAGACAAACATTTAAATTGCCAAGATTATATCATTTTCCTTCTCATCTCGTTTGCCAATATTCCCGCATGAAATCTATTTCTCACTTGTTTTTATCGAATTAGCCTTGAAATTACAATCGATCAAAATTACTCAAAGTGGAAAAGTGGAAATACATTTTTCCTTCTTCTCTATCATAATCTATTGCTTGTGTCTGTAAATTAGCTGAGTCATTCCATTATATTTCGACTAAAGTCATTGCCGACTAATTTTAAAAAATTGTAATATTTTGCAGGAATGATTTTAAAGATATTAGGATTACCGAACGAAACGAATTTTTAAAATATTTTTTATATGTGACGCGATCTGAAAAAAGGGACCTTAGAAGCAAAAAATTATAGGTTATGTATGCAATTTTCGAAATGAAAATACAACAAAATGATCAACTGTTAATGTTAATCATTAATGTTTAGGTTTTCATTATAACTGAAATATTTAATAAACACTGATTTTAATTTGCAAAAATTAAAACGAAACTTTTAATCAACAAAAAAGTAGCACTAACATAACCTAAAAGTGATTTACTTCTAAGGTCCCTTTCTTCAGATCGCGTCACATATTTATTGTAAAATAAGCATCTAAAGTATATGAAGTCGTAAAAACTGTCACATTTTCATCTATTTGAAAATATTAATAAGAAAACACATAATTTATTATAAAAACGATGAAGCTGAAGACCGCAACGTTTTAAAAAAGGAAAAATCAAAAGAGAATTTTTTTCAATTTAAATTTACGTCTAAAAAAATTTTTTTCTTGTGTTTGTTAATTTTTAATAAATTAATTGTTACTTAAGAAACAATTGTTTAAAATAACATGATTTATTATTAAAAATAGAAAAAAATGGTCGCATTATTTTATTGTTTTCGTTTTTAAAAACTTTGCGGACTTCAGCCTAATTAAAAACGTAAAAAAAATTTAGATTTTACTAAGAATGAATTATTTTATTATTATAAATTGGTAGAAACAATTATTAATAAGAAATATTAAATAAAGAATGATTTTAAAGTTCACCTGGTAAATAACCTATTTTTGCAAATTTCATTCACTAAATGTGAGAAATAGAAATTATTAAATTGAATAATACCTTATGAAATACAAAGTACTTGTGATTAACTTTTAGTTTTTCCTAACTTTCTTCCTTTCTTCTTCATAAATGTTAAAAATAAGCAATTAAAACTGGCACTTTGCTTATTTTCACGATTTTAAAATGTAAATAATTTCTGCCCAGAAAAATGAAAAATTACGAAAATTGGGCAATAATTAATTGATCACTACACTGAAAAAAAAATTATTTGATTCATATACCCGATTATTTGTCTATAATCAAATAAATATTTACTTGAATCAAATAATTTTTATTTGAATCAATTAATTAGTATTTGCTTCAAATACTGAAATATTTGATTCAAATACAATTTATTTGATTCAAATAAAAATTATTTGATTCAAGTAAATATTTATTTGATAATAGTCAAATAATCGGTTATTTAAATCAAATAAATTTTTTTTCAGTGTAGATACACTCACTGGAAAAAGATTTTCTTTGGTCCCGAAGCTATTTTCCGAATTAATTAACTTTAAACTTTTTACTATTTTTGGCAGGTTAACACATGTGTTTTTTAAATGACTTCACATACTTTAGATGCTTATTTTACCATAAATATAAAAAATATTTTAAAAATTCGTTTTGTTCGGTAATCCTAATATCTTTAAAATCATTCCTGCGCAAAATATTACAATTTTTTAAAATTAGTCGTTTTTCTTATAATTAGTAATTAACTACTAATAATTAATTATTTTTTACTAATTGCTAAAGCAAAAAGTGAGCCACGATTTTACTAATAATTAGATATTTTTAACTAATTTAGATTTAAAGAGATTCTTCTCAAAAAAATCAATTATTTTTTCCTTCATACTTTAATGAATAATTAAATTATTTTCAAAAATTTTAATAATATTCTTTTCTAACAGTTAATTTTTGTTTCAAAATAATTTTAATAAAATTTCACAAAAGAATTTAATTGTTTAAAACGAATTTTAATAAAATTAGTCTCAAGAATGCAATTATTTTGAAAAGTAATATATTGTTCGCAAAAAATAAATTATGTTATAAAATTCACTAAAATTTATATCCATTTGTTTACAATATTCTACATTAAGAAATTTTAATTATTCGTAAATTCTTTAATTAAATATATGTAAAGAAATAAAAACTTGAAATTTTAAGTGAAATTACATTTTTAAAATCATTTATTATTAGAAAATTCTACGAGAATCCAATTATTTAAAATTTTAAATACAAACAAAGATAATTTATTGAATAATTCAATTTTTCTTAAAATTAAATTCTGGTGAATAATTTTATCAATAAATTTTTTAATAATAAAATTCTTTAGACAAATTTTAATAAAATTCTAAACAATAATTCAATTTTTTGAAGAATTCAATTAAAATTGTATTAAAAATAATTGAAATTTGGCATTGATTTTTTGAAATTTTTATTTTTTGGAAAAATAATTGAAAGATCTTGTCAAATATTATAAGAATTTTTGTTTAATAATTGACATTTTTAACTATAAAAATAAATATTTTTTTAAAGAATTATTATTATTATTATTATTATTTTGTTATTTTATTATTTTTTTTTATTTATTTATTTATTTTTTTTATTTTATTTTATTTTTATTTTTATTTTTTTTTTTAAAGTATTTTATCAACAAATTTTTGAATAATTCAATTCTTTTCGACAAATTTTAATATAATTTTTCGAAAAAATTTCATTTTTCGAGAAATTTGATAAAAATTGAACATAAATTAACAAGTAATTGGAATTCTGACAAGTATTTTATTAAAATTTTCGAAAAATGTTTATATGTTGGAGAAATATTTTGTTATTTATAAAGTTAATTGAAAATTGACTATAATTTTTGTAAATTTTCCAACATAATTGGATTTTTGCAAAGAAATTTACTTTTTTTTGAAAATAATTGAATTCTCGAGACGAATTCTATTAAAATTTCTTTGTAAATAATTGAATTCTTTTATTAAAATTTTTTGAAGTAGTTATTTCGCTTAAACTTTGTAATTTGATAGTATTTAGGGGCCTAAATAAGCGTTTAAAAAATGTTTTCCAAAATTTTTAATGTTTTGCAAGATATTGGCAATCATATAGTTTCGACACTTTTTTTCAAGAATTTTTATTTCGTACACTATTGATCTATGGAAAAAATATTTTTTATTCAAAACTATAGAGAAGACAATGAATTTTAATAATATTACTTTTAACAATGACAAATGTCAGTTTTTTAACAATTTTGTTTAAATAAAAATTTCAATGTTAATTTTCCTTATGAAGATGGTGATGAATTTTTAAAAATTTTTTAAAAATAATCTTGATTATGTTTACTGAACCGACTTTGTATGTATAAAAATGGTGTTCTTTCATCTTTTTGAGAAAATGTTTTTTTAAAATTTTTACTGCACTATTCATGTTATTTTTTTCAATTGAAAATCAGTTATTTTTTTTAATCGATTAATAAGTAAAAAGTTAGTGACTATGATTGTTATGTTAATATCATGATTTTTTACTGATTCAAATTAAAAGAGTTAAATGTCCAGTGATGTATATTCTTGAGAAATTTTTTTAAAAATGTTTTCCTTTTAATTTGTTTTTTGAGGTTTTTTTTTAATATTTGTTTTTTAAGATCCTCTCGCACAAGCCAGAGATTCTT
Organism: Leptopilina drosophilae; assembly: GCA_032873175.1. Classification (NCBI taxonomy): domain Eukaryota; kingdom Metazoa; phylum Arthropoda; class Insecta; order Hymenoptera; family Figitidae; genus Leptopilina; species Leptopilina drosophilae. The sequence goes on from CM065479.1 coordinate 54,323,099, forward strand.
GACGTGATGAGGAAAATACGATTTATTCAAGATCAAAGGCATCTCGGTACTATTAAGTACAGCGTGGCAATAATCCGTTTTGAAAACTCTTCTCCCCTTTTACTGTCAAGAGAGCCGTGAATTACTACTTAAAATAATTGTACAATCAACATTCAAATATTCTACTTTGAACTTTCACTAATCCGCTTATATTCTCTAATATGCGCTGCAGTTTATTCGTTATTAAAAATCATCTACATTGTGGACAATAATTTATTTATTTTTCTCTACGAATCTAAGTTATAGTGAATAGTTCAAATCAGCGTTTATATTAGTGAAAAAATTTCAAAAGTTTTTGGTAATTTGGAATTTAACTAGTTTTTAGTTATTTGCAATTTAACTAGTTTTTAGTTATTTAGAATTGAACTGGTTTTTATTAATTTAGAATTTAATTAGTTTTTTATAGGTTGAAATTTTTTCTATTTTTGCCAATAATTTCTTTTTAAATAACTTAAATTTTCAAAAACTATCATAAAATTAATAATTAATAATTAATAATATATTATAAATAATAAATAAATAATAATTAAATAAAATTAATAATAACTATCATAAATTATATGACTTATAAATTATGAAACGAATAATTTTTACAATTTGCATAAATACTAGATTGATAAAAGAATTTTAGTTCAAAATACTAAAAAAAATTAGATTTTGGAAAATGATTACAAAAATTCTTCGCAGAATTTCAATTATGTTCAAAAATTTAAAATTAATTCTCGTCAAAATTACAATTATTTTTATACATAAATAATAAAATACTTCATTAAAATTCAATTATTTTTAAAAGTTTTACTAAAATTTTTGACAAAATTCCACAAGAATTCAATTATAAAATTTTTAATAAATTTCTTCAAAATAATTGAATTATTTTCATAAGTAGTAATCAAATTTTTCACAGGAATTCAATTATTTAAGATACAAAATTTAATAAAGTTTTTCGAGAAATATCAATTATACAAAAATATTTTTATAAATAATAAAATTCTTCACCGAAATTCAATTACTTTTATAAATTTGAATATAATTCGTTGTAAGAATTCAATTATTTAAAAAAAAAATTCTTCATCTAAATTCAATTATATTAAAAAATTTTAATAAAATTCTTGCCAAAATTTTGTAGGAATTCAATTTTAAAGAATTAATTCAAAATAATTCCATTATTTTCATAAGTAGTAAAATTTTCACAGGAATTCAATTATTTAAAATACCAAATTTCATAGAATTTTTCGAAAAATATAAATTATTTAAAAAATTCATCGCCGAAATTCAATTATTTTTAGAAACTGGAATAAAACTCTTTGTATGAATTCAATTATTTATATAAATAATAAAATTCTTCACAAAAATGCAGTTATTTTTATAAATTTGAATAAAATTCGTTGGAAGAATTAAATTATTTTTAAAATGTAATAAAATTCTTCACAGAAATCCAATTGTGTTCGAAAATTAAAAAAATTCTTGTTAAAATTCCAAGTAAATTTATAAATAATAAAATTCTTCTCGAAAATTCAATTATTTTATGGAAATTTTAAGAAAATTTAAATTATTTTCATAACTAATAAAACTCATCGGAAATTTTAATTATTTTTTATACAATATATATTTTAATGAAATTCCTCGAAAAATGTAATTATTCTTAAAAATTGTATTAAAATTTGTCAAATTAAATTCATATATTTAAAAATTTATTGATAAAATTCTTTATGAGAATTAAATTTTAACAAAGAACAATCTATTATTCAATAAATTATTTATTTTTTAATTTCAATAATTGAATTTTTCTAGAATTTTCTAATAAAAATTGATTCAAAAATAAATTAACGGATAATCGATTTATTATTATTTATGAAAGTAATTGAATTATTGCCACGAATTTTATTAGATTTTTTAAAAATAATTTAATTTTTTTGAGAAATTTTACTGCTTGTAAAAATAATCGAATTCTTGCGAAGGATTTTTTTAGGATTTTTTTTTTTTTTTTCAATTCTGAAAAATGTTATGGTAATTTAAATTATTACAAAACATGAAGAAGTCTTCGACTCGGAGTGATCGCCTTCTTCATGTTTTGTAATAATATTCTTATAAGTTGTTCAATTTAAAAAGGTTTGAATTTGAATATTTTGAAGAATTTTAATTCCTACAGAAAAATAATAATGATTAAATATTTATTTAAAAAAGAAGTTATTGATGTTTTTGAATAATTTTACAACTAATGAAATTTGTGAATAAATGTGATAGAACATTTTTTTTTGATTATCTAATAATTTTTAGAGCGAATCAGAATATTCTTTAGGTTCAGGGAAAAAGTGAAAATTTTGTCTGGAAATCAGGGAAAAGTCAGGGAAAAATAAAATTAAATATTTGTGGCAACCCTGTTTGTTTACTACCTAACTTAGTAAACAAAAATAAACAAAAGTTTTTTAAACAAAAATATTGATTTTTTTATTGTTATTATTATTAATATTATTATTATTATTATTATTATTATTATTATTATTATTGTTATTATTATTAATATTATTATTATTATTATTATTATTATTATTATTATTATTATTATTATTAATATTATTATTATTATATTATTATATTATAATATCTATTATTATTTATATGGTATATTATTGTTTTTTTTTATTTATATTTTAAAAAGCCATTTAAATAGTTGTTTGAATAAAAAAAAAGTCGTGAGATAAAGAAGAGATCTATTTCCCAAAAATAAATTATGTATGACCCCATTAGTAGCTTTCATCCGAAACAAGATTGAGAGCGATCAGTCTTCCCGAGTTTTTTTTTTACCCTGGCAAAAAGATTACTAGTAATTGAGGAGCCTTAAAGGTTCCTTTTTAGACACCTAACACGACCTAACAAAATGTGCAAAAGGTATTCGGAAAAAAAGGAGCATCTCAAGCGACAAAGGACCCTTTGGTCTCTCTCTCTTACTCTCCCTATGGGGAGATGCTTTGAAAATGGGTGGAAAATAAAATAAAATAAAAAAAAAAAAAAAAAAACGAAGAGTCCTCCTTGAGCGCAAGGATATCGATTTACTTGAAGACTTTTCTCTCCTTTATCGTTTCTATCGAACAGAAGGCGCTAAAGCCTCTTTTATATATAGGAAAAACTCAAGAGTAGGTGGAAATGGAAGAAGGGAAAAGTCAACGTTCCATCAGTCTTAAACATGCAAGTGTTATACGACACCAATATAGAGAGAGATATATATATATTTAGGAAAACTTATTTTACTGCCGGCCGTGTACACCTTATATAGTCTTGAAGCGAAAAGTCTGTGCGAGAAAATGTATATATATTTTTTTTCCCCCTCGATCCTTTTCATATTTCTCTTTTCCTGTCTCCTTGGGGAATCGTCAGGAAAGTTACGAACTTGGGGTGGTTTCATTTTCTTGCTTCCATCCGCATGTAGTTTAGAAGTTAGGCCTTTTTTTCCTATCCTCCTTTATCCCATAAGCGATTTTCTTCTTCGTTATGGGATTAGCTACTTTTTTCCTACTCTCTATATACGTTTACTTTATGTTTTGTATTATTTCGACACAATTAAGATATATGTGAGAGACTTTGAAAAGTTTTCTTTTTTTTTCATAGAGTGGAAAATAAAGTGTGAAAATGCTTCTATGCAGGGAGAATTATATTTAAGATTAATACAGAAAATTGGATGGTATTATTTTAAGACTAGGGATTAAAATTAACCCATAATGCCTTAATCCACATGGAAAAAATAAATAAAGTAACTTTTACTATATTTTTATAGTGAGACCTGAAAAGTTTGTCAGAAACTTATGCGTATTTCTTAATTTTAAAAATAAATAAATAAAACAAGGCTCGAACTAGGTCCGTAAATCCCGTAAAAGTCCGTAACTTTGCTTGAAGTCCGTAAAAGTCCATTTTTTTGAAAAAAGGTCCGTAAAGTCCGTAATTCGGTTGAAAAAGATCCGTAAAGTACGTAAATTATACGATATAATTTGGATAATTTTAGAGAAATTACAAATGATTGAAGGAATTCAATTATTTTCAAAAGTAATAAAATTTTTCGCAAAAATTCAATTATGTTCCAAAAATTTTTTTAAATTCTCGTCAAAGTTTCAATTATCTTTAGAAATAATTAAATTCTTCTTCGAAATATCAATTATTTTCAAAAATTTTAATAAAATACTTGGAAAAATTTCAATTATTTTCAAAATTTTTCCTCAATTCAATGATTTTTAATAGGTTTCTATACTATTCTAATAATATTTTCCAAAAGAATTCAATTATTTACAATTCTTTTTTATAAATTTCTTCGCAATATTCAATTATTTTCATAAATAATAAAATTTTTACAGGTATTAAATTTTTTTGGCAAATAATAAAATTCTTATTAGGAATTTAATTGTTTTGATGAATAATAAAGCTAATTGCAGAATTTCAATTATTTTTAATACAATTTTAATCGAATTCCTCGAAAAATGTAATTATTCTTAAAAAATTTTATTAAAATTTATCAAAGAAATTTAATTATTTTAATAACCTTTGCTACAATTTATTTATTAAAATTTAAATATTGTTTTTAATAAATTTTTGATTAAATTTCTTAAAAGAATAAAATTATTGCATTCAAAATTTTTAATGCAATTCTTTGCGTAAATTATAAAATTCTTCTCTAAAATTAAATTATTTAAAAAAATTTTAATAAATTTCTTGGCAAAATTTCAATTATTTTCAAAAATTTTCCCTAATTTAATTATTTTTAATATCTATTTTAATAAAATTTTGCAAAAGAATTCAAATTATTTGAAAATTGGTTGATACAATTCTTTAAAAGAATTCAATTTTAAGAAATATATGTAATTATTCAATAAATTGTTTTTTTGTATTTATATAATGAAATTCTCGCAGAATTTTCTCAAAAAAATTGATTTAAATATGGATTTGAGTTAAAATTTTAGATTATAATTGAATATTAAAAGTATTAGAGCGTAAAATTTTAGAAATAATTAAATTTTGATAAGGTTTCAGATTCAAATTTTTGAAAATTTGAATTTTTCATATTTTTAACAAAGTAACAATTCTGTGGAATTAATTTTTTTGAGAAATTTTAATTGGGAATTTTTTTATATATTATTTGAAGTTTTTATTTTCTAATACATATTTAATTGAAGAATTTACAAATAATTGAAAAATCGAATATTGTAAAGAAATGGATTTGAAAATTGTCAAAGAACTTTTTCGAAAATTATTAAAAATAATCGATTTTAAGAAGAATTTTAGTTAAAAATTCTTGAAAATAATAATTGAATTGAGGATGATTTTATCACTCTATCTTTAATTATTATAAAACATGAAGACTCGGAGTTATCGATATCTTCATGTTTTTTTTAGTTATGAAAAAATCTAATTTATAGTTTTAAGAAAAAGGTTCTCTTATATATTTTTGTCAGTAATTTGTCCGTAAATGGTCCGTAATTTTTCATTTTTGGTCCGTAAAGTCCGTATTTTTAAATACTTTCACTGGTTCGAGCCCTGATAAAAAAAATATTTAAACTAAAAAATAGATGATTATTTTTTGATGATAATTGTTGTGTAATTAAAAAAATTAATTAAAAATAATATTTTATTGCATTAAATAAATTTTTTTTGAATAACTTTTGCTTGGGTCGAAGTAAGTTTTACTAATTTTTAACAAAAATTTACTTCGAACGTTCAGTAAAATTCACTCTAAAAATAGGAAAAGCTGACAAAAACTTCTTTGTTGTTTATTTAGTAACCTACATTGAGAAAAATTTATTTGTACCAAAATAAAAATTATAATTCTTTAAAATTAATACGAATCTTGCTAAAATTGTTATTTAATATATTTAACACATATTTATTATTTATATAATAGATTTTTATATTGTTGAAATAAAATTACCTAAAATTAATTGAAACAAATAATTTGTATTTGTATATAACGTCCATTTATTTGTATCAAGTAAATAAATTAATAGTTTCAAATAACTCAATTATTACCAAATTGAAATCCACAACTTTGATGAACAAAAAAAATTGTTCAATAAGTAAATTCATTAAAAATAATGCATCAAAATTAAGACAAAAATATTTAAACTAAAAAATAGATGATAAATGTTATGATAAATATTATGATAATTGTTCTGTAATTTAATAATTCATTAAAAATATTTTATTGCATTAAACAAATTTTATTTTTAATTAATAAACGTTGTGGACATCAACATTGTCATTTATAAGTAATTTATTTGATCTAAATAATTTTTTTATTTTTATTTATTAAATATTTTAATATCACTGAATAATTTTTGATCTGAATAATTTTTTTATTTATTAAATACTTTAAATAATGCATTTTTTGCATCAAATAAATAATTCGAGTTATTCAAATTAAATAAATATTTTTTGAATAGTTTTAATTAATTGAATCAAATAATTTTTTTTCAGTGTACAATGCTCTTTAATATCTTATAATTTACTGTTAATTCGAACAATTCTTTGAATGAATTGTTAGAAAGTAAATAATAAATATTAATATTTTTGTTTAAAAGTTGTTTATTAAAAAATTCTGGAGAATTTTCTGAATTTGAATTAGTTAAAGAATATTTCATTGGTATAGTAAAATCTTAGCTTCGAAAATAAGTAAAACTTTTAGAAAATTGATAATAAATCTAAATATTTTTTATTAAGGTTTTTTGTTGACAAAAAATGCAAATTTTTTTTTCATTAAAAATTTGTGAAGAATTCACTAAATCTGAATTAGTTGAAAATTATTAATTGTTAAAGTAATTAAGTATTTTAGTTATTTTGGCACAAATTTTGATTCGTGTCGATAATTTAAAGCTGGCCTTAAGTTAAATTATTCTTAAATTCTGATCTTTATTGAAATAAAGAAAAAAAATTCTCTAAATTTAAATTAATAAACAATTAAAAATGTAATTTTTAAATCAGTTAAAAATAACTAATTTTCAGTGAAATAGTAACTGAAAAATAGCATTTAATTGACTCCAGTAAATATTATTTGATTCAATTAAATATTTAATTGATAATAGTCAAGTGAACTGCTTTTAAACCAAAAAATTTTTTTTAGCTTAAAAATAGATGATATCCTTATTTTAAGAAAGAAAAAGTGAATATTCAAATAAAAATTCGAAAATAGAAAAGTTTTATTTAAAGAAAAAAATAGAAAAAATTAAAATTAATATTTTATAGAGTAACTTTTTTAAAAATGACATTCATTTGAGTTTTAAATGAGAGAGAAATGTAAGCTGAAAGTTATTAAAGTAAAAATTCAGCATCGATTTTGCATAATTGGAATCAATTACCAAGTGAATAATTTACATTTACGGTAAAAATGGGGTTTGAAGATGAAATGGAAATGTAAAATCACAGTCGTAGAAAATTTATATTTCTTATATTATAATTTAAAATAAATTGCAATCGAGAAAAAGGGAGCGTGTTATATATATATATAAAAAAATGATAACTTATTTCAAGATATAGAAATCATGATAATGTCTACGAAAATTAAATTAGACATGACAAATTTCACTTTATAAATTTAATTAAAATTTTACTAAATTAAAGCCTATTTTTATCTGCTTTGCGAAGGAAATTTCATGTTGAATTCGATATAATAATTATTTGATAAAATTTTAAATGTATTAAATATTTATTTGTCAAAATTACAAATATTAAATATTTATTTAAGAAAATTACAAATATTAAATATTTATTTGATAAAATTACAAATATTAAATATTTATTTGATGAGTGGAGTAAATTATTAAAGTGTAAATTATTGTCAAAGTGTATTTTATAGAGTAAATAAATGGGGACTTTTTAAGAAGCTGCATTTTTGCTAATCTCGAAAAAAAGGTTTCGTTCAATTTCATAAAACATTACTTCCTTCTTTATTGCTTTTGCTCTATATCTTTATTTTCTACAAAGGATTTCAAGGAAAATGTCGAACACGTACTATTTCCATTCTGTAGCTGTATTCGTTATATATACCAAACAGCCACTCCCAACAGCTTTTATAGCTCTTTCCATTCCCATTTTGTTCTACCTTTGTGAAAAAAACGTGCTTTCTAGTCTTACACTTCCCACTTATCATCACTCTTTTGTTTTTTTAGTCAAAAAATATTTCTCCTCAGCTATGAATTTTTTTTCTCATAAATAATTCCAATATTTTCAATGTTTTTTGAAAAATATTTGTTTGTTTGTTTTCTTTTTGTTCAAATTCATGGTTGCTATTAAATACAGTTCTTCTTTATATTGTCGATTGTTTCTTTTTAATAATAATTTTAATAATAATAATAATAATAATAATAATAATAATAATAATAATAATAATAATTTTAATAATTTTTTTTCTTTTCTCATAATTTTATGTTTTTTCAAAATAATTTTAACACAACTCTTCGTAGAAATTTAATGAATTTCAAAAATTTATCGAAACTCAATTATTTTCAATGTTGAATAATAAAATTTCACAAAAGAATTCAATTATTTATAATGAATTTCAAGAAAATTAGTCTCAAGAATTTAATTATTTTTGAAAGTAATAAATTATTCGCAAATAGTATATTGTGCATCAAGTACAGAAAGAAGCTGTTTTCCGACGAGTGCTAAGTTTGCTGCTCCGAGCGAAGCGAGGGCAGCAATTTGCACGAAGTCGGAAAATCTTCTTTCGTACGTGTTGCACACAGTACTTTGTGCAACACCTGTTTACCGAAAAAAGTTATTTTTATACATTTCTAATCAATAAATATAGTTTTATGTTGATTATAGTGTATATTATACTGTTTACAAAAAAGTGTGCAGGAAAGTATACTTTCCTGCACACTTTATCAAAAGTGTGCGGGAAAGTACACTTTCCTGCACACTTTTAAATGTGCAGAAATTTACCACTTTCTGCTGCATTTATGTCAAAGGAAAGTAGCTCTTTTCCAGCAGGGGTTGCACAAAATTAATTTATGTTCAAAAATTTACAAATATTGAAACTCAATTGTTCATTTTCAAATCCATTTGTTTACAATGTTCAATTTTACGAGATTGTAATTATTCGTAAATTCTTCAATTAAATATATGTAAGAAAATAAAAACTTCAAATTTTATCTAAAATTTTCACTGAAGTTCATTTTAAAAATCAATTATTATCAAAAAATTCTACGAGAATTACATTTTTTAAATCAAAACAAAGATAATTTATTGAATAATTCAATTTTTCTTAAAATTCAATTCTGGTAAAGAATTTTATCAATAAATTTTTTAAATAATAGAATTCTTTCGACGAATGTTAATAAAATTCTAAAGAATAATTAAATTTTTTGAGAAGTTCGATTAAAATTGTATTAAAAATAATTGAAATTCGGCAACGATTTTTTGAAATTTTTATTTATTGGAAAAATAATTAAACGTTCGTAAAGAATATTACAAAAATTTTAAAAATTAAATTTTTTGACTATAAAAATAAATATTCTATTAAATAATTGAATGTTTTTAAAAAATTAAATTTTCATAAAGTATTTTATTAACAAATTTTTGAATAATTGAATTCTCTTGGCAAATTTTAATAACATTTTTAGGAATAATATCATTTTTTGGAATAATTTAATAAAAATTTTACATATATTAAAAATAATTGAAATTTTGACAAGAATTTTATTAAAATTTTACAGAAATGTTTGACTGTTGGAGAAATATTTGATTATTTATAAAAGTAATTGAAAATTGACGAGAATTTTTGTAAATTTTTTAACATAAGTAGTTTTTTTGCAATGAATTATAATACTTTTGGAAATTATTGAGTTTTTAAAATAATGAATTTATAGAAAGATTTTAGTTAAAAACACTAAAACAAATTCAATTATTTTTCAAAGCATAGTAAAATTCTTCTCAATAATTCAATTATTTTTTTTTATTTATTCTTCAATGAATTAAATTATTTTCAAAAATTTGAATCAAGTTTTTTTATAACAATTCAATTTTTCTAAAATGATTTGAATAAAACTCTTTGTATAAAGCTAATTAATTTAAAAAATTTGTCAAAATTAAATTATTTTCAATGTTTAATATTTTAATAAAATTTAACAAAATAATTCAATTACTTAAAACGAAGTTTAAAAAAATTCGTCTCAAGATTTCAATTATTTTGAAAAGTAATAATTTGGTTTTAGAAATCAAATTATGTTAATAAATTTACAAAAATTTTCGTCAAAATTTCAATTAACTTTATTAATAATACAATTTTTCTCCGAAATTCAATTATTTAGACAAATTTTAATCCAATTCAAGTCTTAATTAAATTTTTAGAAGTAATTAATTAATTAATTTTTTAAATTTTTTCTTTTTTAGAAAAATAATTAAATGTTCGGGAAGAATATTATCAAAATTTTTGTTTTTATTAAATTTTTTGTCTAATAAAATAAATATTGTATTAAATAATTGAATGTTTCTTAAAATTGAATTTTCATAACGAATTTGATTAACCAATTTTTCAATAATTGATTTCTTTTGACAAATTTTAATAAAATTTTTGTGAAGAATTTCATTTTTCGAGAAATTTGATAAACATTGTACATATATTAAAAATAATTTAAATTTTGCCAAAAGAATTATATTACTTTTGGAAATAATTGATTTCTTGAGACGAATTTTATTAAAATTTCTTCTTAAATAATTGAATTCTTTTGTTAAAATTTGTTTGAAATAGTAGACATTGAAAATAATGGAATTTTCACAACTTATTGTGAAACAAATGAAATAAATTAAAAATTTTTAAAAATAATTTAATTCTTTGAAAAATAATTAAAAAAATGAATTTTTGAAAACCTAATTTCTGTAGGAAAAAATAATAAAGATTAAATATTAATTTAAAAATGAAGTTTTTGATTGATATTTTAGAATAAATTTCTAATTATTATGAATAAATGTTGTTTTAAAAAACTGAAAAAATTCCAATTTTTGACCTGGATAACCTGGAAAAGTCAGGGAATTTGAAAATAGCATAGGCGTGGCAACCTTTTTTTCCATTTATTATTTTTTATTGACAATATTTTCCGTTTTTATGTATTTCATTTTCTTTGTTTTTATTCATCGGTTTTGAATTTAGAGGTTCGATTTTGTAATTTGGCTTTGAATTTCAGCTCGGATTTAACTTTGTGACTGATTTTGTATTTGATTTTGATTTTACATTTAATTTAGTAGAATAGCTTATTCTTTAGTGTCAAAAAGAAAAGGTCAAAATCTTACGATCTCAAAGTTTCGAACGTTCAAATGAACGAAATATTTTTTATTAAAGATATTTTAATAAATTACTAATCATAAAAAAAATTTAAAAACTAAAATTTTACATTTACAGACTCATTAATTAATTTTTTTGTCAGTGATACAAATTAATTGCAATAAAAATTTAATTTTTAGAAGAAATAAATAAATTTCGTTCATTTGAACGTTCAGAACTTTAGGATCTTAAAAGCTTGTGCAGAAATCAAAAGAAAAAGAAAATTCAATTTTTGTGGCAACCCCGATTTAGAAAAATTCACTCCATGTACACGAATTGGAAATAAAATCCTTATAAACCTTTGAAACTTTTTTTCTTCTTTAAGTCAATTATTGGTAAAGTGTGCGAATGGAATGTTTTAAATCGTTTGCAATGAAGTTCTTTTGAGTTTTTTGAACGGCTCTTGAATACCAAGGACATAATAAAACCATCCCCTTTACTTTTCTCTTTTTTTGTCTCTCCTGTTTTTTTTTCGCCAATCTTTCTCTCTCTTGCTTTTATTTTTCGCTCGCGCTTACCATCCTTGGCATTTCCCTCTGGATTTCGCGTCAGTTTCCGTATCTTTCTTTATCTCTCGCCTAAAGGCGCGAGATCGCGCGACGCTTGTTCTATATGTATATATATCTATATAAAAGCGTTCATAAAGGGTGGCAAAAGTAGAGTTGGAGCTTATCCTGTGGTATACGGTGCGACCGAGGGGGGTATATATAAGCTAATATTACGGTACCCCGCGGCGAAGTGGAAAATTTCATTGAAACTTTCATTATTCATCCACGGCCTAGTCGACTGCCGTGTTCCGTAGTCCAAAGCCCGGCAAATTTAATTCCAATCACAAGCGAACGAATTAACCTGCGGCTAGTAAAATTCTCGACCAGAATTAAGTCCTGCTTTTCAACACATGTTCGACTAATGTACGTGTATTTAATGAAAAGCATAAAATGCTTATGAAAAACTCGCAAAATAGATGCAACTCGTCATTTTTTACACAAAAAAGTAATTAATTTAATGAAGCAGCCACTCAGGAAAATGACAGGCTTCGCACTCTTCTACTAAAAGCTACTATTTGCTACTTTTTTGATACGAGGCTACTTTTTAGCTACTTTTTTGTGCCTAATCCTACTAAAAGCTACTTTCCTGAACAAATAGTCAAATTTAGATTTTTAGTTTTCACATTTCCATTTAAAAACAGTGTTAAAAACTAAAATCGTTAAAGAAAAACTAGCGCCAATAAAATAATAGGAAATAATTTTACCAACATTTATTCTATCACTAGTGACTGATTATAAATTGTGTTTAACCTCTAAATTCCCCCGTTCTTCCCGGTTTTATTTTCTCATCAAATTTCTATTAATTTCATTTCGAACATAAATCTACAATTTGGAAAATAATTTAATTATAAACAAAGAAGTTTTTCAATTTTTCAAAAAAAAATCTTGTCTCTTCATAATTATAATTGAAAATTTGATTAATTCAATTTCATTAAAAATTTATTGATACTAATTGAGTTTCTGCAAAGAATTTTAGTATTTATAAAAGTAATTGAATTAATCCTTCGAAAGAATGTCATTGCATATTTATGAAGAAAATTAAATGTTTGCGTAGAATTTTATTAAAATTTTTCAAAATAATCCAATATTGTAGAGAATTAATTTAATTATTTATAAAGATAATTGAAATTTCGGAGAATTTCAAAAAAATTTCAAACATAATTGAATTTCTATGGAGAATTTGATTACTTTTGAAAATAATTGAATTGTTTTGTTTTAAAATTTTATGGAAATTTACGAAAATAATTGAATTCTTTAGACAAAATTTAATCAAATTTTAAAAAATAATTGAATTTTTCGACGAATTTGATTAAAATTGTATTAAACATAATTCCATTTCTGCAATGACTTTTATTATTTACGAAAGTAATTGAATCATTGCGAGGATTTTAGAAAAAAAAGTTTTAAATAATTGATTTAAAAAAAAAAATTCAGATAAACTCTATTTTTAATAATTGAATTCCTATGAAATTTTCATTCTTTTAGAAAATAATTGAATATTCGTGTAGAATTTTGTCAAAATTGTTTTTAAATAATTGAATACTTTTTGGAATTTTTATTAAAATAGTAGACATACAAATTATTGAATTAAGAAATTTTTTTAAAATAACCGAATTCTTGTGGTGAATATAAATGGATTTTTGTTATTTATAGAAATAATTGAACTTTTACAATGAATTTTAATAACACTCCTAAAGGTAATTTAATTTTGTCCAAGTTTTACTATTTAAGAAAATAATTGGATGTATTGCGAATAAATTTTTAAAAATAAAATTATAATTATAAGGTGACTAACTTCCCTTGATTATTTAGAAAAATTTTAATAAAATTCTTTAAAAGAAGTAAATTATTTTCATTAGAATGTAAAGAAATTTCAATTACATAACAAATTTTCAATTATTTGTTTTTAAAAATTCAATTATCTTAAAATAACAAGAATAAAAAATCTTATTTTTCAAAATATTCTACAAAAAACTGCGAAAATTCAATTTTATTAAAAAATTTGAAGTTTGAATTTTTTTTAAATTAACTAATGAAAATTTGGATTATTAATCTTCGCGCTAAGAAACGTGAATACATTAGAATGTGACTCCTTATAAAATTTGAATATTTAATAAATTGAGCTGAAATTTTGTAAAAAAGTCTAAAATATAACAATGAAGTAAAAGCAAAAGTTTTAATAATTCAAAAATAAATTATGAATTTAAAAATTTACCTTTTTAAAATCGGTAAAGACGAGAAATTGATTAACAGTGACTGTGACGACTGATAGTTTTAAAATAATTTGTAACAATTAATTTTTAAAATATTAAAACTTTTACACATCAACGCTCTTCATTATTGTATTTTAGACTTTTGTACAAAATTTCAGCTGAATTTATTGAATATTTAAAGAGATGGTCGAAAAGATTATCATTAAGAACTTAACAATTTATTTTTAAGTTGTTAACAAAATTAGTGTTTTGAATTAAGAATATCAGGCCTCGCACTTAATAATTAATTTAAAAAAAAGTAGTAAAAGGTAGCTTTAGTACCGAAAAAAGAAGTAAAAAAGTAGCTATTGAAAAATTAAATTTGACCACTAAAAACAACTCGTTTTAGATGATTCAGAAAAATAAAAATTTAATTCTGCCTTCTATCTAATTTTCTTCAAAAAAATGTACATTTCTTATTATGCTTAAATAACTTGAAATCTATATTTTTACAAAAATCAATAAATAATAATAATACTAATAATAATAATAATAATAATAATAAATATAAATTTTAAATTTAAATTCGACAAAAATACGATTATATTTGAAAATAATTTTTAAATGTGGGAAAAAATGTTTTAAATGTACAATTTGTTTTAATTAAATTTGACAATATTTCTAAACACTTGGAAATATAATTTGATCTTTTAAAAATAATGTAAATAATTTTCAAAATATTTTAATTGAAGACGATAATTTTCCATAATTTTCTAAAAATTACAACTTTAATTTTTCCAAAATACAATTTTTTTTTATTCTGTTTTCTATTAAAATTATTCAAAATTTTAATAATTTTTTAAGAAAATTATAAATTTATGTACATTTTTTTAAAGAAAAAGAAATTTAATATTGTTACAGTTATTGTTGGAAATTAACATTTTTAAAGATTACAATTTAAAAATCATTTGAAATTCAATTATTACTAAAAATTCATAATATAACACTTTTAATATTTAATTATGAACTAAATATTTAATTGAACTTCAGTTTTAAATTAATTCTTACCAAAAATTTTACGAAAATTAAATAATTTGAATATAAAAATTAATAATTTATTGAATAATAATTGAATATTTCATGAAATTGAATTCTTATGAAGAATTTCATTCAAATTTCTTAAAATAATTGCATTTTTGAAGCACTTCGTTTAAAATTGTACAAACATTACTTCGAATTTTGTGAAATGTAATATTATTTATAAAAATAATTTTTGTCTTGCAAATAATTTTTGAATTTTAATTACCATTGAATTTCTGTGAAAATATTATTTGCAAAAATAATTAAATTCCTGGGAAGAATTTTATTATTTACTTCAATTGAATTCTTACAAATTTTTTTTCGACAAATTTAATTAAAATTTTATTGAAAATAATTCAAATCTTATGTATAGAATTTTAATAAAATTTGTAAAAATAAATTGAATTTCTGCGAAGATTTGCATAAAAATTTTCAAATAATAATTTAATTGCCAAAAGGAATTCTATAAAAATTATTATAATGATTCTTTTTTAAATTTAATGAAAATTGTATTTTAAGTCATTGAATACCATAGCTGAAATTTTATTTTCTATGAAAATAATTAAATTTCTACGACGAAGTTTATTAAATTTCTATTAAAAATAATTGAATTCCAGTGAAGAAGTTTATTACTTACATGACTAATTGAATTCGTACAAATTTATTTCGACGTATTTAATTAAAATTTTATTGAATAAATAACTAAATTCTTATGTATATAGAATTTTAATAAAATTTGTAAAAACAATTAAATTGCTGCGAAGAATTGCATTCAAATTTTCAAATATTATTTGAATTTCCGAAAAGAATTTTGTAAAAATTCTTTTAAATAATTGATTTTCTTAAAAAAAAGTACAATGAAAAATTGTATTTTAAGTAATTGAATATTCCTGTAGTAATTGCATTATTTATGAAAATAATTGAAAGTTTTGCGAAAATTTTTATTATTTGGGAAAATAATTGATTTTTTGCGAATAACAATTATTTTCAATTATTTTGGAAAATAATTTAAATTTTTGCAAAAATTTTCAATTATTTTGGAAAATAATTGAAATTTTTGGAAAAATTTTTATTATTTGGGAAAATAATTGAATTTTTCCGAAAATTTTTATTATTTGGGAAAATAATTGAAATTTTTGCGAAAACTTTTATTATTTTTGGGAAAATAATTGAAAAATTTGAGAATAATTTTATATTTCAATTTTTAACTGATTTAAATCAGTGCGTAAATTCTGAAAAAGTATATAGCTTTTAGTGTCACAAATCTGAAAAAGTATCCAAATAGTAGGAAATCGTAAAAAAAGTAGTAAATAGTTGGTTTTAGTATTAAGTATTTGAACCACATTTCAACAATATTGACACACAGAAAAATGAAAAAAAATAATTTCACGAATTCCAAAATACAAAGAAAAATTGTAAAAAGCAATTTTCGAATTAATTTGACAGTTTTCTATGTGACATAAAAATATGAAAGGATAATTTTTATATTTTTCGTGTAAATATTGATGTACACATATATGAAGGTGAGAAAAGAGACGAAATTGTCGCGAGGTAGTTTTGCCAAGATTGCTTTTAGCCTTTGACGACTTGGATTTATATAAAGGCAAGTCCTTATCCATTGCCCTTGATCGCAAGAAACGAAAATGTATTTTCGAATGTATACCGTCAAATTGAAGTTTCTCGCCTACAGTGTGCATTGATGGCCCTTCGGGAATCGAGTGAATAAAGTCGGAACTGCCGTCTCGACTAAAAAATCGATGACAAAATGAATTAAAAGTGAAGTAAAAAAAAAAAATAATAAAATAAGAAGAAGAAAAAGTACCTCGTCACGATGACTATATAAATTTATACAATAGCATAATGGGGTTCATAAAAAAAAAGAAATTGCACCACATCAATTTCAATTATCTAAACTGGAAAAAGGAAATCATAATAGTTGTCGTAGAAAATTGAAAATAATTTAATAAAAATAATTTAATAAAAATAATTTAATAAAAATAAATAATAAAAATAAATAATAACAATTGAAAATAAATGCCAGTTTTTAAATGTAAACTTTTTTTATTTTTTAGCATTCTGATAAATAAATACAGTTTACATAAGAAATAATTACACACAAAAAAATATGTGTTAAATTTGTTGCGTGTAGTTTTCAAGATGGTGTTATTTTAACAGCCATTAAAAATATGCATTAATTTTAACACACTCATGGTGTTATTTTAACACAAAATGTAGGTTAAAATCACATCGTATGGGTTAAAAATGTTGCGTGTTGTTTTAACATTACTTTTAGTGTTAAAACAACACTTCTTTTTTTCTGTGTAACGTAAATTAACATAAAGAATCAATAATTATGTAACAAATTTTCTGTTAGATTTATAACTTCTTGTTATTAAAATTTTGTTACAATTTATTATTATCTTGTTATTATAAATTATTTTTTTGATACAACAAATTATTATTAACTTGTTATTATTAATTATTATTGTTGTTACAATTTATCATTATCTTGTTATTATTGTTACAATTAATTATTATTATTATTTTTTTATTACTAATTATTATTAGTTGTTACATTTATTATTAATTAACTTTAATTATTATTTATGATTCTTATTATTATTATTTGCATTAATTAATAATTGTTAATAATATGTTAATAACAACTATTTGTTATTATTCCTATTATTATTATTATTATTATTATTATTATTATTATTATTTTTATTATTTTTATTATTTTTATTATTATTATTATTATTATTTTTATTATTATTATTATTATTATTTTTATTATTTATATTTTTATTACTATTATTATTATTATTATTTTTATTATTTATTTTTTTATTACTATTATTATTATTAATATTAATATTGAAAATATGTTACGATGACGTAATAAATTTTAAATTCGACATTTAAAAACATTTTCTAGCCAGACAACATTTTTAGTTTTTTAAAAAAGAATTTTTGTTTTTCACCATTAGCTTATCAGGCGAACTGAAGGTAAACAAGTAAATTTTAAATGAAATATTTTTATTTGCTTTTTTAACCGTAATAATGTATTATCTGCCATTGGAAATATAGTTAAAACGATTATTATTGTATTCAATAGGTGAAAAAAAACTCTTTGATAAATTTTTTTTTAATTATTAGTACAATTGTTGTGAAAGATTATTATTATTATTACCAGTGGAAATTTATTAAATGTCAACAAAGTAATCGAGAAGTGGTTGGACGTTTATAAATAGTGCCATTAAAATAACGCACAAGCTCACTAGTATAAAGAGAAAGAAATATTTCTAGTCACTATACTTGAAGAAGAAAATTTGTATATTTTATTTCTCTCCACTTTTAGTAAAAATTGTCATAATGAAACACTTTAATTTTTTTATTTTTTTACTGATTTCGATTTTATTCTCGATGTTTGACTTTGGAGCGAAAGCAAGTGAGTTGCAAGAAATTCTGTAAACATTTCATTTTGAAAAATTGAATATTTATTTGCAATTTTGTTATGAAAAGAGGTGAAGTCATTTATTGATTTGAATAAAGAAAAACGAACGAATATTGAATCATTTTACACTAAAATAAGACATTTTAATAAATATTGTAAATAATTGTACGATAATTTCTCTTCTTTAGTTAGTATGGATGGTTATGCTAAAGGAATGAGAATAGCGTATAAACCAAATGGCAAGTAAATAACTTTTATTAACAGTTCAACAAAAGTTTAATACATCAACAAAAATGGAAAAGTGTTTATCATTATTATTGTTATTATTATTATCGTCAATTTGGCCAAAAATAATAGAAAGAATGCCAAAAAATTTTTCCTATTCATTGTATTTTTATTTGTAGACAATTATTTTACTGAAATAATAAATTTAAATTATACCCTAATTATTGCATAATATAATTATTTTAATTATTAAAATTTTCTTGTGTGTCGAACATTTGTCTTCAAAGTTTTTCTAAGGATATCAAATTAAGACAAAAAACTAATCAAAAGTTATGCGAAGCAACGTTTTATAATAATAATAATTTGCCTTTTTTTTGTTGCTAATTAGTTCTGAAAAATAAATAAATATAAAGAACAAAAAAATTAAAGAATGAAATTTGAATTAGCCGATTGACTGATTTTTTTAGTAAGTGAGGAATTTAATGCAACTGTTTCAGGTTTAAATTGTTTAAACAATAATTTGTTTAAAAATGAACAGGGAATTTAGCAAAAACTTGTATTTTTGCCGAGAGTAAAATTAATTTATTTATTATTCCAACCTAGGAGTTGGTCGATTAACTAATTTAGTTATTGAATTATGAATTTGATTTTTTCCTTTAGGATTTAAATTATTTAAAAAATTTTGTATTGAAAATAAACAAGAAATTTAGAAAAATAGTGACAAAGAACAAAAATTGTAATTATTAAATTATTTGTTTATTATTAATAACTGGGAATTTTCTGTAATGGACTAATTTTGTTAGTAAATCGTGAATTTGATTTTGTCGTTTTAGACTCAAATTGTTTAAACAATTTTTTATGGAAAATGTGATAGAAAGTCAGAGAAAAAAAGATTTTTGCAAAAAGCGACAATAATTCATTTATTATTTTTAGGTAGAATTTTGTCATTGGACTAATTTAGTTACTAAATGATAAATTTGATTTGTTTGTTCAAGATTTAATTTGTTTAAATAATTTTTCATTAAAAAATGTGGAAGAAACTTTGAAAAAAATGAATTTTGACAAGAGTGACAATTTATTTATTATTTTTAGGTAGGAATTTGTCAATGGACTAATTTAGTTACTAAATGGTGAATTAAATTTTTTAGCTGAATATTTAAATTGTTTAAATAATTACTTGTTTGAAAATGAACAGGAAATTTAGCCGAAAATGTAGTTTTGACATTAATTTATGACAGTGATAGTAATTTTTTTTTTCTTTTAGCTAGAAAGTTTTTCATCTTTTTTGTTATAATAAACTCGGTTTGGTTTTTTTTATCTTCTTTGTTTTGTTCAAATTTTGTGTTTCAATTTTTGATTCTTTTTACTTTATTGAAGTGCGATTTTTATGTTTTAAAGTTTTTAGGAATAAAAAAATTTTAATGGGTAATTTTTTTTAATTTTGCTTATTTGGCAAATTCCTATGAAAACAGCTACAACGAGAAAAATATTTCGGTATATTTGGATCAGAACGAACTAAATTTTTTATTTTTACAAATAAATTTTATTTGATTTAGATAAAAAACATAGTTTCCATTTGACATAAAAATCATGTAACATAAAATTCTTTTGACATAAAAATCATTTAACATAAATTTCTTTTGACAAAAAATTCATTTAACGTAAATTTTAATTGTTATAAAATTTATTTAATATAAAATTTATTTGACAACTTGATATAAATTTCATTTGGCATCAATTCCATTTAACATAATTCTCATTTGACGAAAAATTTACTTTACATAAATTTCATTTGGTATAAATTCTATGTAACGTAATTTTCATTTGACATAAAATTCACTTGATATTTATTTCATTTAACGGATAAGTCATTAGTAATTCTCATTTGACAAAAAATTCAGTTGAAATAGATTACATTTTACATGAAGATTGAATGACTTTTCTGTTAAATTAACTTTACGTCAAATGAAATTTATTTCAAATGACATTTATGTCAAATGACTTTTATGTCAAAGGACATTTATGTCAAATAATATTTACATATGTCAAATAAAAATAATGGTAAATACAGGGTGTCCAGCGTCATGGAATTCCTTGAAAACCTGGAAAAAAAGTTCCACCTAAACATAACTTAATAATGTTATCAAAATTTAAGATAAACTTAGTAAACAAACACCCGTAACCTTAAAATTTTTAATTTATATTTTAAAAGTGTTTTTGTATTACTGAAAATTTATGGATTTTAATGAAACATTTCAAACAAAATTTTTGTCTGCAAAATGTGAAAAATCATTCAAAATGTACTGAAAATAGTAAATTTTAAAAAATCAGAAGCTAATTTGCATTAATTTTCATTTTTAAGTTTAAAAATTTAAATTATTTTGAAAATTTGCAATTAAAATTCTTCAAAAGTTAATTTTTAAAAATTTTAACAAAATAATTTTAAAAATTAATTATTTTCCATTAAATTTTACAAAATTTAAATTATTCAAAATATTTTTAATAAGTTGTTTAATTCGAAAGTTTAAATAGAAAAATGATTCAAAAATAGTTAAATTTAAAAAATCTGAAGCTAATTTGCATTTATTTTCATTTTTAAATTTCCGTTTAAAGATTTTTAAGTTTAAAAATTTAAATTATTTTGAAAATTTGCAATTAAAATTCTTCAAAAGTTAATTTTTAAAAATTTTAACAAAAGAATTAAAAAAATTAATTATTTTCAATTAAATTTTACAAAATTTAAATTATTCAAAATATTTTTAATAAGTTGTTTAATTCGAAAGTTTAAATAGAAAAATGATTCAAAAATAGTTAAATTTAAAAAATCTGAAGCTAATTTGCATTTATTTTCATTTTTAAGTTTCCGTTTAAAGATTTTTAAATTTAAAAATTTCAATTATTTTGAAAATTTGCAATTAAAATTCTTCAAAAGTTAATTTTTAAAAATTTTAACAAAATAATTTAAAAAATTAATTATTTTCAATTAAATTTTACAAAATTTAAAATATTCAAAATATTTTTAATACGTTGTTTAATTCGAAAGTTTAAATAGAAAAATGATTGAAAAATAGTTAAATTTAAAAAATCTGAATCTAATTTGCATTCATTTTCATTTTTAAATTTCCGTTTAAAAATTTTTAAGTTTAAAAAATTCAATTATTTTTAAAATTTGCAATTAAAATTCTTAAAGTTAATTTTTAAAAATTTTAAGAAAAGAATTAAAAAAATTAATTATTTTCAATTAAATTTTACAAAATTGAAATTATTCAAAATATTTTAAATAAATTGTTTATTTCGAAAGTTTAAATAGAAAAATATTTCAAAAATAGTTAAATTTAAAAAATATGAAGCTGATTTGCATTCATTTTCATTTTTAAATTTCCGTTTAAACAAAATTTAAATTATTCAAAATATTTTTTATAAATTGTTTATTTCGAAAGTTTAAATAGAAAAATGATTCAAAAATAATTATTAAAAGATTTAGTTACAGTTATTTTTCGCACTATCAAAATCGAAATAAGTTACGTTTAATACTAAAAAATATATTTTGTTGCAAAATTTAGAAGAAAAATTTTATGTATTTTTGATATTAAACATTCTTTAAATAGTACCTGGGAAAAATATATTTTTAACCTGGAAAACCTGGAAAAGTCCTGGAATTTTATTTGATAATAATACTAGACACACTATAAATATCTTTTATGTCAAATGAACTTTATGTCAAATAAAGTTTATGTCAAATGAGAATTATATTAAATGACATTTATGCCAAATGATATTTGTGTCTAGTGAAATTTATGCCAAATGAAATTTATGTCTAGTGAAATTTATGCCAAATGAAATTTATGTCTAGTGAAATTTATGCCAAATGAAATTTATGACAAATAAATTTTAGAAGAAAATAAAATTTATATTAAATTATTATGTCCAATGACGTATGTTGAAGAAATTATACCTGAAATGAATTTTATGTTAAATAAAACTTATGTCAAATGAAATATATGTCAATTGACTTTCATGTGAAATAAAAGTCAAATCAATTGTATTTTTACTTTAAATGGAAATTATGCTAAATGATTCTTATGTCAAATAAAATATATGTTTAATTAATTCTATGTCAAATTTTTAATTTATGTCAAATGTCAAATGTTATATAAATTTGATGTTTAATGAAATATACGTCAAATGTATATCACATAAAATGCCACTTATGCGATAAAAATTATATTTGTTTAGTGAAATGTATGTCAAATAAATTTGAAATTGAATGTTTTTTATACCAAATAGATTTTATGTCAAATGATATTTATGTTAAATGATTTTATGTCAAATGAGTTTTATGTCAAATAAGTTGTCGGGAGTAGTCATGTGTCTCGTGTAAACACTGCGTGGGTGCATTCACCTTCCTCACATATATAGACATGTGCTATTAATTGTTCTGCGAAGAAAAAATATTTTCTATTGTTCTAAGGGAGACGATTCGTCCCTCGAACATGTATATATATATATATATATATATATATATATATATATATATATATATATATATATATATATATATATATATCGAGAACACAAACACATGGAGGAATATAGAACGTGGGTAGTGCTCGCTTCACTACTGGGCCTCGTAAATCCATTTATTTATTTATTTATTTATGTACGAGATGGGGGTCTGTCTCTGGCCAAATGTTAGGATGGAGGAGGCTTATGGTGCAGTAGGCATGAGGCAAAAAGGTTGGCATAGCGGGCAATACGCATAGAAAGAGAATCCCATGGGATCGAGAGACAGGGGATTTGAAAAGTCACGGAGACCGAAACGCCGTTCGAGAGATGGGTACACGTTCACTGTCTATACCGGAGGTAAAGTCTCCCGAGGCATCGGGGGGTTGAAACGAAAATGGTGTTGTGCCACTTAGCCGGAAAGATCTCATATACATATATTACTGTACTTTGCTACTGCATTTTCTACTCTCTCTCTCTCTCTCTCACTCTCTTTTTTTTCTCCTTCACTTTCACTTACATTCTCTCTTTTCAGTTCTTCTAGGCTTTGAATCGTCATTTTTTAACGCCTGAATATTTAATGTCGAAAGCTACTTATCTCTCTTCCTTTCTCTATGTTTGTTTTTTGTCACCCTTTCCACACTCATTAGGCTTCTTTTCTTTCTAAATCCGCATTTCTTTCCCTTCGAATTTTCTCCCTCTTTTCTTTTTTATTTTTAGATTATTTTATTGTCTGCATTACTTTCTTTAAATCCGAATTAGTACTTTTAAAATCTGAGTTAGTTTTTTTTACTAATAAAAGAGTGCATTCGTTTAGTAATTGATTTTGAAACAATTTTGACTAGTTTTTTAGTGTTACTAATTTTTAGTTGTGAACTGCTAATTGTTAGTAGAAAACTACCAATTGTAAGTAAAAAACTACCAATCGTAAGTAGAAAATTACCAATTCATTAGTAAGACGTATTTTTTTACTATTTCAAAGTTGAAAGTCGACTTACTACCTAAATATTGGTAGTTTTCTACTCGAAATTAGTAATTTACTACCAAAAATTAGTAGTTTATTACTAAAACGTAGTAGTGTTTTACTAAAAAACTAGTAAAAATATAATTAAAAAACTAAAAAAACTAGTAAAAGTAACTAAAAATTTTAACCAGTAAAAATGGTTTCAAGTTCAATTAGTAAATTTACCAAATGAATTCAAAACAATTTTGATAAGTTTGATACTTTTTTATTAGTAAAAATCACTAATTGAGATTTAGAGAGTACTAATTCAGATTTAGAAAGTACTCTCTAAATCTAAATTAGTGAGGACTCGTTTACCAATTTGTATTAGTAACATTTTCTACTAATTTATAGCAGTTTTTGACTAATTGCTAGTAGAAAATTACTAATTCTATTAGTAGACCGTATTTTTTACTATTTCAAATTAGTAAATTTTCTACTAATATAATAATAATAATAATAATAATAATAATAATAATAATAATAATAATAATAATAATAATAATAATAATAATAGTAATATTAATAATTATTATTATTATTTTACAAATGTAAAAAAATTACTAAAACTTAGTAAAAACAGTTACTAATTCAATTGGTAAACGAATTCGCACTATTTCATTAGTACAAAACTACTAATTCAGGTTTAGTGAGTAGAAAACAAATTAACAAAAAAAAGGTGATCGAATAGAATAGAATAGAATTCCCTCTAATAGAATTCGTAAAACATAACTAATTATTATTAAAAAATTGACTAATTATTCGTTAAAAAAAACAAATTACTAGAATTTTTTGACTAAATTTTTGGCTAAACAATTTATTATTAGAACTGTTACTAATTCATTTGGTGAGAGCAATTAGTGAAGTTCTATTTAAAATTTAGTAAAATATTAGTAATATTCTGGTGATTTAAAAAAGGAATAAAAAATCGTCCATTAAAACTACTAAAAATTAATAAACTTTTACTATTTCTTAGTAAAGTAATTACTAATTTAGATTTAGAGACCGCATTTAATTTCAAACTTAATTTTTCTCTATGTCAAAATTGAAAAAAAAATTATTGTTTTCTTGATTAATATCAATATCTGGAATACAATTTATTATACTTAATCAATTGAAATGAAATATTTAATATTTAATATCATTTAATATTATATTATATTGTAATATTATATTATTTAATATTTAATATTTAATTAATTTTTTTTATTCAATTTATTAATTGCAAAATTTTCCATTTTCAAATTTTAATTTTTGACTAAATTCATAATAAAAATTTTTTAAATTCATTTATTTAGTCAACAATCAACATTTTAGTATTATTGTTTATATTTTCTAAAAATTCTAAAATAACTCTTCGCAAGAATTCAATTATTTACATACATAATAACTTTCTTTGGAAGAATTCAATTATTTAGACAAATAGTAAAATTCTTCGAAGAAATTAAATTATTTTCAATACACTTTTAATGAAATTTAACTAATGAATTCAATTATTTTCTGAAATTTACATAAATGCAATGAAACAATTCAATTATTTAATAAAGTTTTTGCAAACATTTAATTCTCTCAAAAATAACTGTAAAAGTGTGATTTAATCTAAAACACTAAATTATTTCTAAGCTTGTCTGTAAAATTTATTCTAAAAATTCAATTATTTTCCAAATTTTTAAGAAAATTCTTGTGAAATATTATGTTATTTTCATCAAAAATTAAAAAATTACACAATTGGTTTAGAAAAATTATAATTTTTATTAACAAATCGTGTCATTTTTTATTGTCTCATATTATGTGTTAAATTTTTTTCAATTTTTCATAAAATTTTTCGAACGAATTCATTTATTTTCCAACGGTCTAATAAATTCTTGAAAACAATTCAAGTATTTTTAAAAATTGTAAAATTCTTCTCTAGAATTAAATTATATCTATATACAAATAATAAAATTTTTCACAAGAATTCAATTTTATTGAAAACAATTTTATATTTTAATAAACTTCAACAATAAAGTATTTCATTAGAATTTTTAACAGAAGCAATTATTTTCAAAACACGAGAGAAATTTTTCATAAAATTACAATTACTTTTAAGATTTTCAATTAAAATTGTTAAACAGAATTGATTACATAAAAAAAAAGTCAAAGAAATTCTTTAGAAGAATTTAATCAGGATTTTGAAAATTTTGTAAGAAAATTTTTTTGCAAGAATTCAATTATTTTCATTAATAATAAAATTCTTCAAAGGAATACAATTATTTTTAATTCAAATGTAGTTAAATTTCTCGTAATAATAAAATTATTTTTAAAAATATTAATTAAATTGAATTATTTTTATTAATAATAAAATTCTTTAAAGGAATACAATTATTTTTATTTTATAATTGCACTAAAATTTCTCGAAAGAATTCAATTATTTTTAAAAATATTAATTAAATTGAATTTTTTTTATTAATAATAAAATTCTTCAAAGGAATACAATTATTTTTATTTTATAATTGCAGTAAAATTTCTCGAAAGAATTCAATTATTTTTAAAAATATTAATTAAATCCATCAATCCTGAAAAATTCCAATAAAATTTTTCGGAAAAGTGAATTATTTTTTTAAATGTTAAAATTTATCTCAGGAATTTTAATTATTTTAAATTAATTGTATTTTATTAACATTTCTCAACAGTGTACATTTATTTTAAAAAATATTTAATAAAACTGTTTGTTTGAATACAATTATTTTGAATATTTAAAAAAAATCTTTCAAAACGTTCAATTATTTTCAAAAATTATGTTAAAGTTCTTTAAAACAATTTAATTGTTTATGAATTGAAAGATTCTGCTCAAGAATTTTAATGATTTTTATGACATTAATTTGGTATAAAATTGAAAAAAACAATTAAAAAGAACAATGTTGTTATAATAAATTATATGTGAAACGGTCTGACTAAATTGTGTCTGTTACTACTAAGTAGTAGCGTTGGATGCCTTGTAGATACGTTGTCTGACTAAAAACTTTGCTTACTACTCAAATATAAAAATTTTGAACCAAATTTCTAAATTTTTTATCAAATTTCTAAATTTTTTACCAAGTTTTTAAATTTTTTACCAAATTTAAAAATTTTTTTTCTAAGACTGCAATTTTTTTGAAATTAGCACAAGAAACTAATTATTTGTAAAAAGATAACAAATTTCTAGTGGTAAGGTAAATAAGAAAATTGTAAAAATTGACTGTAGTGAATGTTGACATAAATTTTTTTAGTTATTTTGTACCTAAATAGTTAATTTATAGCTGAAAGTTATTTATTTTTTTCTAAACGATAATTAATGATATATTATTATTATTATTATTATTATTATTATTAAATATTTTCATTATTATTATCATTATGATTATGATATTATTACCATTATTTTACACTGAAAAAATATTTAATTGATTCAAATAACCAATTAATTGACTATTATCAATTAAATATTTACTTAAATCAAATAATATTTATTGGTGTCAATTAAATGCGGTATTTGAAATATCAATAACTTCAGTATTTGAAACAAATTTAATTGACTCTAATAAATCTAATTTGATTCAATTCAATATTTAATTGACAATAGCCAATTAAACAGTTATTTGAATCAATTAATTTTTTTTCCAGTGTATTGATGCCAAAACAATAAATTATTTATTTGTTCCACATTTTTAGCATTACTAAGCAAATTAAAACTATAATAAGTTTGCAGTGAAGATATTGAGAAATACAATTTTAATAATAATTAATTTAAATTATAAATAATTAATTATTTAAATTGGAGAGTACATCTGACCGAACTTGACTCGCACTACTGAATTTGAAATTTAGTATTATAAATTTACATTATTCAAACCTTGTGATAATATATTGATTTTAAATGAACTTTCAAATACAGAGAACAATCAAAATTGCAATGTTTCAGCGCAATTTTTTTTCGTAAAGTTTACTTTTAACTACTAGTGAAATTTACACCTTTTTGTCCCCAAGGGCTGTGTGTGAGAGAATGTTTTTTGAATTAACAAAAAAACATCAAAAGTTGTGTGGATTTATTTCCCAGTTAGAAATTTTTTTTTCACCTCTTCTCCTCGAGTATGTAATAAAAATAAATGTTAAAGCTATCAAGCGGGAAATTTGATTCTGTTTGCAAATTATTGTTTCGTGTTACGATTGCAGTATTTAGATTTGACGTCATTCTCGTTGGGGAAAAAAGTGAGAATAAAGGGAAAGTTTCTATTTTATAAAACGAGAATCGTGTATAGAAACGTGAATTAGAAACTATAGGATAAAAAATAAAACTAGAATTCAATGTTTTTTTGTGACAATTGAAATGGTTAAAAAATATTTAACTCTTTGGGAATTTTTTTTTTGGGGAAAAATATTTTGAAGAGGGGGAAATTATTTCGTTTTTTAAAGTTGGTGAAGTTTAGAACGTTTATAGTCGACGATTTCAGAAATAATGTATCTTTTTAAGGGAATTTTTATAAACTTTGTTAACATAACTTAAAAGTAATAAGTAACAAGTAAAAGTATCAAATGGCAACGAATTGATACCAAAAATGTGGATCAAATCAAAAATTGTTCTAAATTTTTGTCATCAATTTGATCCACTTTAGTATCAATTTGATACTTACAAGAAAAGTGTGTAAAGAAAATTGTACGATTAATTTTTTGAATAATGATTAACAGAAAAAATGTTTGTTAACCAAAAAATATTTTTTTTTTAGTAGGAAAATGATTTTTTTCTTTTAATCGTTGATCATAAACGTTGCGAACTTTATCAACGTGTTTTTTTTAAATAGAGGGGATTTTTTTTCGATAATTGAAATTGATAAATTAATAACTCACCCAATTCGTCGTAAGTTGCCGACGTTCTAGAAGTCGTTCTTGGAGTTTTGGCCCAGGTCCAGCTAAAAATGCCTTCACGAGAGATCGAGTCTTCTCCAAATTATTTGGAGCTACAGCTTCAACCTGGGCCAAATACTTTTGCAAGGTAGACTCCAGATTTGGCACTGGGAGACTCGGTAGAGGCTCGTCTCTCTGAAAACAATAGATAATCTTTAATTTTTCCCGTCGAAAGCAATTTTTAAAAATTAAAGGACTTTTTTTAATTTAATTAGTGATTTTTTATCTCTTCCTTCTTTCTTTTCAATTCTTCATTAAGTACAATTTTCATAAATTAATTGCACTTTACACTGATCTTTTAATTTTAATACTAATTAAATACTAATTTAATTTAATTATTAAAACATTTTGTTTTAATCAACTTTAATTTTTGTTTATGTATACAGATTCGAAATTTGTAAGAATTCACTTGATAACCAATTAATTAATTATAATAATAATTTAATAAAATTTTATAAAACAATTAAATTATTTGTAGAAATTTTTTGTGAAAATTTTGGAAAAATATTTTGCAAAAATATTTTGCAACAATTTAATTCAATTCAATTCAATTGAATTTTGGAGAAAATTATATTATTTATAAAGATAATTTAAATCACAGTAAATCGTGAGGTATTAAAAAGTGATGCAGATTAAATTAACACCAAAAAAAGATTAAAATGATCAATTTTGGTGTTATTTTTTACAATTAATGAAATTTTATAGTTTATTAAATTTTATAATAATTAAAGATGACTATGTAATAAAATCATTATTTTATATTATAAGAATACTTCTTCAAAATTATTTTCATTAGTTCAATTCAATTATTATTTTCAACAATTTTTAACTACAATTTTACTTTATGTCTATTATTTTTAATAATAATTAATTAAACAATTTCACGAAATTTCAATTAATCCTAAATTCTTTAATTAAATGCATATTAGAAAGTAAAAACTTCAAATATTATTTAAAAAATACAATTAAACTTTTTCAAAAATATTAATTTTAAAATTCTATTATTCCCAAAATGTTCACTCTATATTTCTTTTTATATTCAATTATAATCTCAAATTTTAACTGAAATTCATTTTTAGAAAATAAAAATCAATTTTTATTGAAAAATTCTACAAGAATTTAATTATTTAAATGCAAAAGTAAATAATTTATTGAATAATTGAATGTTTCTCCAAATTCAATTCTCATATAGAGAATTTTAGTAAGAAATTTTTTAATAATTCAATTCTTTTGTCGAATTTTATTAAAACTTGCACAAACATAATTTTTTTTTTGAAGGAATAATTGAATTTCGGAAAAGAATTTCATTATGTTCGAAAATAATTGCGATTTTTACGAGAATTTTTCTAAAAATTTGAAAATATTAAAAATTTTGGGACAACAATTTTATTACTTTTGAAAAAAATTGAATTTCTGACATTATTTGTAACTTTCAAAAAATTAAATTTTTTCCAATGTTTCTAATTAAAATTTTTTCTATAAATTCATAAAAAAATAATTAAAATTCTGCAATGAAAATTATTTTCATAAATAATAAAAGTCATTGGTGAATTTCAATTATTTTTAATGCAATTTTTATCAAATTCCACGAAAAATGTAATTATTCTTAAAAATCTTATTAAAATTCGTTCAAATAATTTTCTTATTTATAACAAATAATTGAATCCCTGTAGAAATGTTATTATTTATGAAAATAATTGAATTGTTGCGAAGAAATTTATAAAAAAATTGGTAAATAATTGAATTTCTGTAAAAATTTTTTCTATTTATTAAAATAATTGAATGTTTGCGTAGAATTGTAGTGAAATTTTTTTTAATAATAGAATTCTTTTGGAAAATTATATTGAAATAGTAGATATTGAAAATTATGAAATTTTAGGAAACTTTAGAAAGCTTTTAAAAATAATTGAAATTTTGACAAGAGTTTGATTACAATTTTTTAAAATAATTGAATATCAGAGAAGAAGTTTATTGTTTATAAAGAAAATTGAAATTTTGACGAGATTTTTTGAAATTTTTTGAACACAATTGCATTTAATAACTATGTTACTAAGTTAGTAAATTGGTAACTAAGTTAGTAACTATAACATACTTTTTTTCTGGAGAAGCTAAATTCCTTGAATTTTTACAAATCGTTGACTTTGGTGTTGTATTTAAAACAAAAATTTGATTCGTAGTTAAAAATAGCAGCAAAATAGATTATTTTAATGCTTTTTAGTATTAATTTAATCCTAGAGGGATTAAAATGTTGCAGATTATTTTAATCCATTCCTGGTGTTATT
Organism: Leptopilina drosophilae; assembly: GCA_032873175.1. Taxonomy (NCBI): domain Eukaryota; kingdom Metazoa; phylum Arthropoda; class Insecta; order Hymenoptera; family Figitidae; genus Leptopilina; species Leptopilina drosophilae. Next base: position 54,354,644 of record CM065479.1, read on the forward strand.
TCAACACTTCACGTTTTATTGTGATCTTGACGGGAATTTTTGGTAATTTTGTAACATAATTGAATTTTTTACAGAAATATTATTGTTTTTGAAAATATTGATTTTCAAAAACAATAATATTTCTGTAAAAAATTCAATTATTTAATAAAATTTTGATAAAATTCTTTATAAAGAATTCCATATTTTTTAGAATGAATATTATTAAAATTCATTGAAAGAATTTAATTTTTTTGAAATTATTTGCATATTTCCGTGAACATATTTTTTATGTTCTTGAAATACTCTTTTATGTGGTAGAGGAAAATTTTACTTCTTTGAAAATTACATCTACAGTTACATTAAATTGATATAATTAATGCACTTTTTTCTTTACCGTAATTACTGTATTTTCGTATTAGAAATTTTTTTCATAATATTAACCAACCTTGGAGTGAAAATTAACTTCAAATGCGGTGAAAGAAAATATCTGGAGAAAATGATATAATTGACAATTAAATTACTACGAATGAAGGACTTTTGCGTTATTTGCTATATCCTTGTTGGTTTAGATATTTTATTTGGAAAAATTATCAACACATACACTCACAGTTAAAAATAAGCTAATTAGAAGTAGTAAAAAATAATATTAAGATAAATCATGAGATTGAAATTTGCAACGTTTTTTGAAAACGAAAAATCAAACAAAAAATATTTTCAAGTGATATTTATTTTTTATTTTCAAATGCGTAAATTAAAATTTTTTTTATCTAATTCTTCACAGAAAAAAAGAAGTGTTGTTTTAACACTAAAAGTAGTGTTAAAACAACACGCAACATTTTTAACCAAAACGAGGTGATTTTAACCTAAATTTTGTGTTAAATTAACTCCATGAGTGTGTTAAAATTAATGCACATTTTTAATGGCTGTTAAAACAACACCATCTTGAAAACTACACGCAACAAATTTAACACTTATTTTTTTGTGTGTTGATGCTTAGAAGATAATTGAGTATTTTCAATTAAATATATTCTTCGATCAAATAAAATTTATTGGAGTTAATTCAATTGTATTTGAACAATTCTTTGAAAGAAGTAAGTTTTAGAAAATAAATTATGAATATTAATATTTTTTGAAGAAAGTGAATTTATCATTCGGTAGTATTAATATTAATATTAATTTCACCTTTAATATTAATATTTTTGTTTAAAAGTTGTTTTGTTTATTTAAAAAATGCTAATTTTTTATTAAAAACTTTGGAAGATTTCTCTAAATCTAAATTAGTTATAGAATATTTAATTGTTATAATAAAAACTTAGCTTCAGAAATAAGTAAAACTTTTAGAAAATAAATAATAAATTTTAATATTTTTTATTAAAAGTTTTTTTGTGTACAAAAAAATGGAAATTTTTTTATTAAAAATTTCTGGAGAATTCTCTAAATTTGAATTAGTTAAAAATAATTAATTGTTAAAGTAAAATTTGAGTCTCAGAAATAAGTAAAAAATTATTAATTTATAGTAGAAAATGACTAATTATTACGAGAAAGTAATTCATTATTATTTATTATTATTATTAGTAAATAAATAATTACAAAAATAATCACATTTGACAAAATTTCTCTCTAAATTTAAATTAGTAAAAATGTTTACTAATTTGAAATAGTGAGTGATTTTTTTGCCTTTAAAATAGCAGATTTGACTAATTAATAGTAATTTCCACTAATTTATTAGAAAAAATTAACTATTGCAAAAGAAAAAGTCAGTCAAAAAAAAATCAAAAACAATTTTCATTAATTGAAATTTAAGGAGTAGTTACAAAATTTTTTTATTATTTTGGCACAAATTTTGATGCCTATCGATAGTTTAAAGCAGGTTTAAAGTTAAATTATTCTCAAATTCTGATCTTTATTATAACTACTGCACTACCTTGAAAAGTCAGGGAATTTTTTGTTTTCTAATTGTATTTATTCTTGAAATCTAATTTGACTTAAATATTCAATTCAATAATTTCCAAAGGTAATATAATTCTTCGCAAAAATTCAATTATTATGTTTGAAAATTTAAAAAAATTCTCATCAAAATTAAAAACTTTCATTTAAATTTTAAATTGACTCTCTATATAATAAAATTAGACTCCCAAATTCAATTATTTTTAGAAATTTTAATAAAACTTTTGTCAGAATTTCAATTATTTATAATATACAAAATTTTTATCAAATTTCTCGAAAAATGAAATTATTGTTAAGATTTTTTTAAAATTTGTCTCTTGACAATAAATAATAATAATAATAATAATAATAATAATAATACTAGTTATGTTTAATAATAATAATAATAAAATAATTAAATTTTGTAAAATTTTTGAAGATAATTCAATTTTTAGAAACATTCAATTACTATTTTATAAATTATATATTTTTATAGTTAAAAGATTGATTTCTTGTAGAAGTTTCTAATAAATATTGATTTTCATTTCATAAAAATGAAGTTCAGTTAAAATTTTTGATTATAATTCAATATCATATTCAAAAATATTTACTTATTGGAAAATTCCACGAAAATTCATATATTTAATTCTAAAAATAAACGTTTTATTAAATAATTTAACTTTATCAACAAAATTTTAAATAATAAGTGAATGCTTTTAAAAATTTTTGAATAGAATTTTTAAGAATACTTGCATTTTTGAGAAATTTCATGAAAATTTTGTATATTAAAAATAATGGAAATTCTGACAAGAATGTTATTCAAAAATTTTTGAAAATAATTTAACTTTGGAGAAAAATTTTATTATTTATAAAGATAATTTAAATGTTGACGGGAATTTTTGGTAATTTCTGGAATACAATAGGATTTTTGCGAAGAATTACGTTACCTTTGAAAATAATTGAATTATTTAAATTAATTTTATTAAAATTTCTTTTTAAATAATTGAACTGTTTTGTGAAATTTTATTGAAATAGTAGACATTGAAAATAATTGAAGTTTGAGAAATTTTTGAAATTAATTAAATTTCTACGATGAATTTACTAAAATTATTTTTTAATAAATTGAATTGTCACAAGAATTACATTGGAATTTTTTTAAATAATTTAATTTTTTGAGGAGTAAATAGTAAAAGATAAAAATAATTGAACTTTTGAAAATCTTAATTTGTATATGAAAAAATAACCATTGAATATTTATTGAAAAATGAAGTTATTGATGTTTTACAATAATTTTCCTAATTGAATAATAAATATAGTTTTAAAAACCTAGAAAAATTCTTTTTTCTAATCTGGAAAACTTGGATAATTTGGGGTAAAAAAACGGTAAGGGTAAAAAAGGGTGGAAAAGGATAAAAGCGTGGCAACCCTGATTTTTAAAAATCTAAAATTTGGATTCAATTAATTGAACAAATCCAGGAATGCAATTACTCGCAAAAAATATTCCAAGTGATGATTAGAGTATTTGTAAAAGGATGAAAGCGGGGTTTTTTTCTTTCAATTTTTTTTTTTTGAGGCACGAGCGAGCCGTAAATATAAAGTACACTTGACAACTACGTGGGTGTGTGTTGGCCCTTACGCGGTTCTGTCGATTGTAAAGTAAAGAATCAATCGAGAAACGAAGCGTGTCTGGCCGAGGCGAGGGAAGGAAGAACTCAACCCATGGCTTGTGTACGGTTGGTTGATCCAAATCCCCTTTTACAGGCCTAACAAGACCAACTTTGCGACCCGAACACTGACACGCAACGCAACGCGACCCTCCTCGATTTCGTCATCGAGCGTGAATGTTTCCGGTGAGGTGCTCACTGCGGATATTTCGTAATGGACTCCTTCTCCTAAACTATCTTTAAACTTGTAAATTTTACCAAATTGCCCTCTGGTCAACAACATAGGTCATTCTCCCCTTTTCTACACAATATAATTCACTATTACGGTTCATTCACATTCAAAATTTCATTTTTACATCCCTTTGTATAGGAAAAGCAATTTTTTTTTACTTCTGCTTTTGCTTTTGTTCTCCTTTATATATTCTACGCAAGAGTCATTTTAGGGGTGAATTCAGTCAAGGGCGTTTTTTTATCATTAAAAAATTGAAATAATAGTGTTATTTCTTTTTAAATTCGAAGGAGAAGGGGAAGGCTCCCTTTAAATCGTCGCTGGTGGCAACATAAATGTGTTGGTTTCGGTTTATCACTGGTACTTATTATGGTAGATTTTCATCAGGGATTTTTATTAAATGTACCTTGAAAAAATTAAATTTTCCAAAATTCATAAGAAAATTCTGTGATTAGATGTTTTTTTCGTTTGCCTCCTAAACTATGAAATCACTACCAATTTTAATGCAAGCTCTTCAATTTTTTTTTGTTTCTTACAATAATATTTATAATAATATAAATATATATATATAATAATATATAATAAAATATATATATATATATAATAATTTATATTTATAATAATATTCTTAAAGAACTGTCATAAAATTATTACCCTTAAAAATTATTTAATAAACTAGCAAATGTTACGCGCGAAACGTGGTATTCAATTTATTATTATTCTGCAAATTGCAAACCTTTTTATGTACAAATATAAATTTTTGAATAATTTCACATTTAAACTTTTAAAAACTCAATTATTTATTACTAATTTACTAATTAATTAAAAAAATTTTAATAAGATTGCACGCAAGAATTCAATTATTTTCATAAAAAGTAAACTTTTTTGCCAAAAATTAAATTATGTTTAAAGTAAATTTCAATAATATTTCACTAACTAATTTTAGGGAAGAATTCATTTCAATTTTTTTATTTTTAATATTTTTCAAAAAAAAATCGAGTTAAGGTAAATGTCCCTATTTGTGGACTACTTAAATTTCCACTACACTTAAAAAACTTGAAAGAAATTGTGCATAAAAATCAATTATTTAAAGAAATTTTTTTTTTTGCAAAAAAATTTTAAGAAATTTTTCAAAAAGAATTTAATTAGAATTTTTAAAAAATTTTAACATAATTCTTCACCAGAATTCAATTATTTTCATGACTAATATAATCTTCCCAGGAATTCAATTACTTTCGACAATTTTAATGAATTTCTGAGAAACTATTATTTTTTTTATAAATCATAAAATTCGTCGCAGGATTTCAATAATTTTTAATACGATTTGAATTTCAATTCTGTTGAAATTCAATTCTCTTAGAAAAAAAGAAATAGAAAAATCAATTATCTTCAGAAATAACAAAATTCTTCCTAGAAAATCAATTATTTACAAGAAATTTAATAAAATTCTTTGCAAAAACGACTATTTTCATAAAGAACAAGATTAATAACGAGAATAAAATTATTTTCAAGACTAATCCAATTTTTTTTCAGACATTACATTATTTTGAAAAAATAATTACAATTCTATTTCTTAATTTTCGTTGTTTTAATAAAATTCAAAGTTTTTGTTTCTAAATAAAGGAAGAAAATGTTTATCAATTTGAAAATTTAATTGAAAATTTCTTTGAAAATAAAGGAAAACATTTTTTTGAAAAAAAATGTTCTGTTAAACTTATTTAGGAATTTTATCAATTGTAAAATTATTCGAAAACAATATTTTATTTTTTAAATATTTAAATATTATTTTCTCCATGGGAATTAAGATTTTCAAAAATTCCAAATTCAATTTTTTTTAAATTATTCACCTTTAATATTATTGTAATAAATCATAAAGATAACAATTAATTAACGATGGATTTCTTCATGTTTTATAATAATTAAAGTTGATCGGGTGTTAAAATCATTATTTTACATTATAAAAATATTGTTACTATGTAATTTTTAAAAAATTGTTTCCATATTCTATTATATAAAATTTAAACTAACATTAATTTTTAAATTATTTTCTATTAGAAACTTCTATGAGAATTGAATATTTAAATACAAAGGTAAATTATTTATTGAATAATCGAAAGTTTCATAAAATTTAATTTCTTTAAAGAATTTTATTAACGAATTTGAAATAATTAAATTTTTTTAAGGAATTTTAATAAAAATTTGATTAATAGTTGCATCTTTCAAGAGATTTTATAAAAATTGTATTAAAAATAATTGAAATTCTACGATGAGTTTCATTAATTAATGAAAATAATTGAATTATTGCGAAGAAATTTATAACAAATTTGTAAATATTTGAATTCCTGTGAAATTTTTATTATTTATGAAAATAATTAAATGTTTCTGTATAATTTTATTAAAATTGTTTTTAAATAATTAAATTCTTTTGAAAAACTCTAATAGTGGATATTGAAAATCTTTGAATTGAGAAAATTTTTTGAAAACAATTGAAATTTTTCCAAGAATTTGTATTATTAAAGTTTTTAATAATTAAAATTTGGAGAAAAATTTTATTATTTTGAAAAATAATTTAAACTTTAACGAAAATGTAAGAACGTTATTATTGAACATAATTGAAATTTTGACAAAAATGTTTTTAGGGAAAATTTTTGAAAAAAATTAAATTTCTGCAATCATTTGTAACGTTTTCAAAATTCAATTTGTTTAGTGTTTTTAAATATAAATTTTTTTTTGGAAATCCATTATTTTTAATAATTAATTAAGTATATGTTGACAAATTGAACTAATTTTAGAAAATTTGAGTTATTAAAATTTTTCAAGATTCTAAAATTTCTAATTAATTCAACATTGAAAGTTTCTAAAAATCGAAATTGTTACCGTTTGAAGTTAATTTGTTTACGTAAATTGAAAACGCAACTCTTTTAAAATTGAATTAATTTATTTAAGTAAAATAATTCATTAAATAATTTATTTACTTTATGATATAGTTGTTCAACATTTAAGTTTGTTAAAAAGAAATTTTTGTCAGAAAGTGGCAATATTTAAGGTTTTGTATTAGAATTCGTGGTAATTTTATAGTTTGAGTTAAAATTGAATAATATTTTATTTTTAATAAATATTTTATATTTATTTTTCTAATATTTTATATTTATTTTTTTAATATTTTATATTTATTTTTTTAATATTTTATATTTAATTTTTTAATATTTAATATTTTTATATTTTTAATTTTATTTTTACCAATTAATTGATTGAAATAAAAATTATTTGATTCAAGTAAATATTTATTGGATTATAGACAAATAATCGGTTATTTGAATCAAATAGATTTTTTTTTCAGTGTAGTAAGTTTGGTTCAATAAAAATTAATTTTAATTCAATAATAAAATATGTTTGAATTAAAAATATTTTTTTGGTTGACTGATTATGTTTGGTTTAAAAAAATTTTTTTCTCAGTGCTGTATAGTTTTTTTTTTAGGGAGAAAATACTCTTTTCATTAGAAATCGAAATAAATAAATAAATAAATTGCACTCTCGATTCCTGTCACGAAATGAATCCGGGGAAAGAATCGTAACGAGTTCGATTATCTGACACACTATATGAGTCAGTTTTTCTCCGCGACTGAAAGTGAGGAGAGAATAAAAGAAAAATAGTAAAAAAAAGGGAGAAAGAGAGAGAGAGAGGGTGAGAGAAGCGTAATTTTCTTCCTCATTCTTTTTGGCACAGGAGTGTACGACCTTCGGTGTAACGGGTGTCCGGATTCCCAGGAGATATTCCATTTCTACCCCACTGCCTCATTGTTATGCAATACAGCATGTCTATATACTAACGACCCACACACATACAATCCCCGATTTTCAGGGGCTTACCATTCAGATATCTAGATCGGTTTTCAAAATCAGTCTGGCTTTGCTGGAAAATTTACATTTTCCCAATTTCGTATTTCTAGTTGCTCATTTTATTCCCCCCTCAGGCTTATATCAAAATTTCTTGTGATTATCACATTGCATATGTATCTAATTTGTCATATTCTCCACTCTGACAAATGACAGATTCATATCGCGCCTTTGGCTCTATTGTGTCATTTTTTTCTTCTTTTTTTTTAAAGAATTATTTAGTAAAAATGACTGGAGAAGTCATTTATCAGTTTTTTATTCATAGCGAATAGTAGTTCATAGAAAAGTGATTTAATTTGAGTGGAAAAAGTTTATTTAATTCCAGACAAAAAAATAATAAATAAATAATAAATTAAAACAAATAAATAAAAAATAAATAATAAATTAAAATAAAAAAAAAATAAATAAAAAAAATTCAAATAAATAAAATAAATATTTTTGAATCATTTTTCTAATTAAATTTTCGAAATTATTAATTAAAAAGATTTTTAATGATCGGAATTTTTGTAAAGTTTAATTGAAATTAATTGATCCTTTTTATCTACGTATTTTATATTTTAGTAAAGTTCACAAAGCTTAGAATCAACGATTTAAAAAAACAATATTTTTTTAACTAAATTCTTATTTGAAAAATTGGTAAATTGCCTCTTTTTAAATAACTATTTTAAACAGTAAAATTTGTACCGAGAAGAATTTTTATATTTTCTATATTTTCGGTATAAACAAATTTTTTTTCTTCAATCGTTGACTATAAACGTTGCAAACTTCACCGATCATATTTTATTTCATTTTTTGAAAATCAACTTTGAGGAATTTTAATTTCTAATTTTCAATTTTGAAGAATTTGAAATAAAGTATTCGATTAATTTAATCGGTTACTTGACTATTATCAAATAAATATTTACTATTTAATCCGATAACTTTTATTTGAGTCAATTAAATGGTTCAATTCATAGTTGCTTCAAATACTGAAATTGTAATTTATTATTAAAAATCAAATACAATTTATTTGACATGAATAAAATTTTTTTTGTTTCATGTAAATATTTATTTTAATATTAGGCAATTAATCGACTATTTGAATATTGAATATTGATTCAAATAAATTTCCCTTGCAGTGTAATTGCTAATTTTAAAAATAATAAGTAATTGATTTCTCAAAAATTTTGATGAAAAAAATTCGAGTGTAAATTTATGAAAGAAAATTAGGTTCGAAAAATAGTATTACAATATATAAAAAAAGCAATTCTTAGCATTTTTCGATTCTACTTTTTTTAAACTCAATTATTTTCAATATTTTCAATTACATATTTCTGAAAATTCAAATACACAAGTTTAAAAAATAATACAATCAATAGAATTTAAAAAAATTATTTTTCATATTTTGAGATAGAAATAATTTTTATAATTTCTTAATTAAAATTCATCAAAAAATTATTATTTCTTTAAATTACAAATTTCAAAAGGTATTAATTTTAATTTTTACAAAATTTCAATTTCGAATGAATTTAATATAAAATTTCAATAAACTTGGATTTTTCAAAAATTTTTATAATTCCAATTCGTCTGAAATTATTTAAATTACTTAAAATATATATTTAATTAATTAATAAAAATAATAGTTTTATGGAAGAATTTCAGTCGCAATTACTAAACGAAATTGAATTTTGGAAACGTTACAAATGTAACGTTCAATTAATTTCAAAAATAATAAAATTCTTTAAAAAAATTCAATTATATTCAAAAACTAAAAGAAAATTCTCATAAAAATGTTAAATTTCTTTAAAAATATAATAAAATTCTTCTTCAAAATTCAAATTATTCTCAAAAATTCTCCTCAATTCAGAGATTTTTAATATCTACTATTATTTAATAATATTTTCCAGAAGAATCAAATCAATAACAGCAATGTTTATAATTTTGAAATTAAAATTCTTCAAAAAATTAAATTTTTTCTAATTATATAAAAGAATTTCTTTAAAAAATTCAATTATTTTCGAAAAATTACATTAAAAAATTTTGATCAAAAATCTGCAAGTGTAAATTTAAGAATGAAAATAAGTTTCAAAAAATTGTATTAAAATATTTTTTTGAAAAAAGTAATTACTTTTAGCATTTTTTCATTATAATTTTCTTAATTTCAATTATTTTCAATTACATATTTCTGAAAATTTAAATACATTAGGACAAAAAATAATTTAAACAATAGAATTTAAAAAAATATATTTTTACCATTTTAGGGAAAAATAATAATATTCATAATTTTTTAATTAACCTTGAGAGGGCCGGGGTGGCCACTATAGTGGCCACCATTTATTTTTACTTTTATTTTCATCAAATTGATTTTTTATTTAATTTTACTTAATAAAAAACTAGTAAATTTTATTTTAATTTTCCGGCCCTCTGAAGGTTAAAAACCATCAAAAAATTAAATATTTTTAAAATTATTACAAAATCTCTTTAAGAAACTTAATTCTTTCTAAAAAAAAATAAAAAAAAAATTAATATTAATATTTTTAAAAAAATAATTCTTTGACTTGTTTTGACATAATTTTTTTGAATTTAATTATTTGCAAACAATGAAAATTAAAATTCTTCAAAAATTTACTTTTTTAGAATTATTAAAATTTTGAAAAAATTACGCTTACATTTGTAATTAAAATTCTTTTAAAGTTTGAATACTTTTTTTCTTCTTTCAAAAATTTGAATCCATTTTTTTATCCACATTTTTGGTATGAAAATGCAAAAACTACAAAATACAACACTGAATTACATAAATAAATAATGTCAAAAACTTTCGACTTTTTTGTTTCTAATCGACTGGATTTAAATAGAGCAAAACTTGTCCCAAATTAATATTTGAGTATTTACAAAAAAATATTTATTTCTAAGGAATAATTTTTATTTTGAAAATATTTAAAAATTTTAGTTTTTATTTTTAATAATATTTACTTACGTCGGCGAAGTTCACAACGTTTATAGTCAACGATTTCTGAAGAAAAATATTTTTTAAGCAAATTTTTAATAAATTTTTGTACAGTAAATAGTGTGATTAATTTTTTAAAATTAATTTTTTGAATAATGATTTACAAAAAATATATTTTTGAACAAAAATTTTTATTCTTTTTGTTAAAAAAAATAATTTTTTTTTAATTGTTGATCATAAACGTCCCATCACTTAAATTATTGATTCAAATTTATTTGATGTAAATAAAAATGTTTTAATTCAAGAAATTATTTATTTAATATAAGAGACAAGTGAATAGAGAAATTTTTTTTACTCTTTCTAAATTAGTGAATTATTTATGTAATTTTTAATATTTTACTATTTATTTATTTATTTCTTTCTTTATTTCTTTCTTTATTTCTTTATTTCTTTATTTATATTCAGAATATACTTGTATTTGGATCTCTTGAGAAATTAATTTAATTAATTTTTACTATTTTATTATTTATTATCTTTATTTCTATTCAGATTATACTTGCATTTGGATCTCTTGAGAAATTAATTTATTTCTTCATTAAATGTCGAATATTTTCCTTTCCGCTTATTTCACGCTCATCGTGAGGAGAAAAAAAACATCAGTAATTTAGTAAAAAATAAAATAGAGGTCGTGAATTTTTCTTTCTGACTTTCATTTACGTAGAGAATTGGGCGCCAATTACGACGAGAATGTCTCGTTTAAAGGTTTTTCAGAAACGACAACTTTAGTTCAAATGAGGTTTACGAGGCTCTTTTCTGAAATAACGTGTTTTCCTGGTTTGTGAAGTAAGTTTCAGCACTCTCCCTCGTGCCTTAAGTTCCTTCAGACAGTCAGTTTATTAAAGTCTCAAACTGAATGTCCCCTGGGGACTAGTACAAATTATGAACGAGCAAAGCCGATTACGGGGATAAGAAAAATCAAAGGCTGTCTGTCTTTTTCTCCCAGGCAAAAGAAGTGTGTAGCTACGAAAAGAAAAACGAATTTTCCTCGTTTGAAAAAGTGTTTTCCACTTCGGAAAAATAAGTTTTCCACTTCCGAAAAATAAAATTTTTAATTAGAAAAATTTATCATAATTTTTATTTTAGTTATTTAAAAGTTCGAAATTTGTATATTGAAGAAAGAATCGAGGAAAGAATTTAAGAAATTAAGTTACAAGTAGAAAAACAGGGTTGCCACAGGTCAGGGAAAGTAAAATTGGTCCAGGAAAAGTCAGGGATTTTACTAAAAGTACTAGGAAAATTGAATTTTTAAAATTCACGAGAAAACTGAATTTTTTTTCTTTTTGCCTCGTAAACTATGAAATTATCACAAATTTTAATACAAAACCTACAATTTTTTCTATTTCTGACAATAATTTCTCTTTAAATAACTAAAATTTTCAAAAACTATCATAAAATTAATAATTAACAATGAATAATAAATAAATAATAATAAATAATAAATAAATAATAATAAATAAAGAATAAATAATTATAATAAATAATAATTAAATAAAATTAATAATAACTATCATAAATTATAACTTATAAACTATTTAATGAATAATTTTTACAATTTTCATAAATACTAGATTGAAAAAAGAATTTTAGTTAAAAATACTATAAAATAAGATTTTGGAAAAGTTACAAATGATTACAGAAATTCAATTATTTTCAAAAGTTACAAAAATTCTTCGCAGAATTTCAATTATGTTCAAAAATTTAAAAACAATTCTCGTCAAAATTACAATTATTTTTATAAATAATAAAATACTTGATTAAAATTCAATTATTTTTAAAAGTTTTAATAAAATTCTTGACAAAATTCCACAATAATTCAATTATTCAATTTTTAATAAATTTCTTCAAAATACTTTAATTATTTTCATAAGTAGTAGAAAATTTTTCACAGGAATTCAATTATTTAAAATACAAAATTTAATAAAATTTTTCGAAAAATATCAATTATAAAAAAATATTTTTATAAATAATAAAATTCTTCACCGAAATTCAATTACTTTTATAAACTTGAATAAAATTCGTTGTAAGAATTCAATTATCTATATAAACTGGAATAAAATTCATTCGAAGAATTAAATTATTTGCAAAATTAATAAAATTCTTCGCAAAAATTCCATTATTCTCAAAAATTAAAAAAAAAATATTTTCAAAATTTCAATTATATTTTTAAATAAAATAAAAAAATTCTTCATCTAAATTTAATTATATTTAAAAATTTTAATACAATTCTTGGCAAAATTTTGTAGCAATTCAATTTTAATGAATTAATTCAAAATAATTTCATTATTTTCATAAGTAATAAAATTTTCACAGTCATTCAATTATTTAAAATACAAAATTTCATAAAATTTTTCGAAAAATGTAAATTATTTAAAAAATTCTTCGCCGATATTCAATTATTTTTAGAAACTGGAATAAAATTCTTTGTAAGAATTCAATTATTTATATAAATAATAAAATTCTTCACATAAATACAGTTATTTTTATAAATTTGAATAAAATTCGTTGGATGTATTAAATTATTTTTAAAATGTAATAAAATTCTTCGCAAAAATCCAATTGTGTTTGAAAATTTAAAAAAAAATTCTTGTTAAAATTCCAAGTAACTTTATAAATAATAAAATTCTTCTCCAAAATTCAATTATTTTAAGTAAATTTTAAGAAAATTTAAATTTTTTTCATAAGTAATAAAACTCATCGCAGAATTTTTATAATTTTTTATACAATATATATTTTAATCAAATTTCTCGAAAAATGTAATTATTCTTAAAAATTTTATTAAAATTTGTCAAATTAAATCCATATATTTAAAAATTTATTGATAAAATTTTTTATGAGAATTAAATTTTAACAAAGAACATTCGATTTTTCAATAAATTATTTATTTTTTAATTTAAATAGTTGAATTTTTCTAGACTTTTCTAATAAAAATTGATTTAAAAATGAATTAACGGATAATCGATTTATTTTTATTAATGAAAGTTCTTGAATTATTGCCAAGAATTTTATTACATTTTTTAAAAATAATATTCTTATAAGTTGTTCAATTTAAAAAGGTTTGAATTTGAATGTTTTGAAGAATTTTAATTCCTACAGAAAAATAATAATGATTAAGTACTTATTTAAAAAAGAAGTTATTGATGTTATTTTTTTGAATAAATTTACAATAAATGAAATTTGTAAATAAATGTAATAGAACATTTTTTCTTGATAGCTTAATCTGTTGAAATTTTTTTCCTTTGTTTAACGAACGATATTAAAATCTCAAGACTGAAAAGTCCCATATTGAAATCGATAGCAGGTTGGAATTTTCTCAATGACAATCTTTGACGATTTATAATTACAATTCACAATAATCTTGTTCTTCGCAACCTTCTTCTTTTATTACTCTTCATTTGTCATTTTCAAGTAATAATATTTTTTTTCTATTTTTATTTCTCGACGCCTTTGTCTATAATTATCCATTAGCTAATGTGTGAAACAATAAAAATTCTTTTTTACATTCTATAATTGATTCGTTGGGAAAAATTGATATCTGTATAGGAAGAAAACGTAAGAAGGAAAAAAAGGAGGAAAAAATGAGAAAAAGAATGAGAATAAAAGGAAAAAAAGAAAAGGAAGGGGAAAAGAAAAAAGAAAAGGAGAAAAAAAGAAAAAAAGGAAAGGAGAAAAAAAGGAAAAGAAAGGAAAAAAAATAAAAGGAGAAAAAAAGAAACAGGAATGAGAATAAGAAGAAAAAAAGAAAAGAAAAGGGAAAAGTAAAAAGAAAAGGAAAGGGGAAAAAAGAAAAGGAGAAAAAAAGAAAAAGGAATGAGAATAAAAAGAAAAAAAGAAGAGAAAAGGGAAAAGTAAAAAGAAAAGGAAAGGGGAAAAAAGAAAAGGAGAAAAAAAGGAAAAAAGAGAAAAAATAGCAAATAGTAAAAAGAAAAGGAAAGGGGAAAAAAAGAAAAGGAGAAAAAAAGGAAAAAAGAGAAAAAATAGAAAAGGAGAAAAAATAGAAAAAGAATGAGAATAAAAGGAAAAAAAGAAAAGAAAAGGGAAAAGAAAAAAAAAGGAGAAAAAAAGAGAAAAAAATAGAAAAAATAGAAAAGGAGAAAAAGGGGGAAAAAAGGAAAGGAAAAAGAAACGGAGAAAGAAAAGGAGAAAATAAAAAAGGGAAAAGAATGAAAATAAATGTTACGAAAGAATACAAAAACGAATGTGAGATTGGTTTAAAAAATAACATCGAAATCTTGACATTTGACAAAAATAAATAATAATGATAATGAGAAAAATTGCGACATTGAGAGAATTTGTATTTATGAGTGTGTGTGGGATGAGCGGACGTGACGGTTGTAAAGGTCGCGCAACAAACGACCAACGATGCAATGAGAGAGAGAGAGAGAGAGAGAGAGAGAGAGAATGGAGAGAAAGAGAGGGACAAAGGACTGTGTAACACTGACTCTCCTTATCGATGCAAAACAGTGTGGAGGGTTGTAGCAATTAAGAGATAACAAGGTTTCCCCTCGTCACCCCTCCAATTAGTAACACCCCGAACCATCTTTGTGGCCCTGCCAGTGCCAGAACGTCCCCACATTTCTACCCTTTATTCCTCACTGTATGTATTGCCCTTCCAGGACCAGTAAAGCAAACATTAAGATCTCTCTCTCTCTCCTTCCTTCCTCTGATTGGATCCAATTTTTTTTTTTTTGACATCCTTCTCCACTGCAATATTTATCCACTGTAGATTGACGGAATTTGATAGAGGGAGTGAAACATCAACAACGCATCGGCGGGAAAAAAATGTTTTAATAGATTGATAAAATATTGAAAATTGTAGTTGGGAAGAGAATTTGCGCTTTGAGAATTATTGTTTTTTGATACTGAATTCAAAATACTTGACAAGTTTTACCTGTAAGGTTGCCACGTAACCTGGAAACATGGAAAACTTGTAAATGTCAGGGGAATTTCATAAACATTGAAAAAATCTGTAAAAGTCAGGGAATTTTGATCGAAATCCTGGAAAATTGTTGTTTTCACGGTAAATCGTTAGGTATTAAAATAACACCAAAAAGGATTAAAATAATCCAATTTAGTGTTATTTTAATCCATTTTGGTGTTATTTTAATACCTAACGATTTACCGTGTTCTAATTGTATTTATTCTTGAAATCTAATTTTATTTAAATATTGAAAAATTAATTCAATTTTAAAAGAGTTGCGTTTACGATTTTCATATTTAAATGAACTTGAAAAGATTTTCATTTAAAATTTTGTATAATGTCAAATTTAAATAAATTTGATAAAAAATTTTTAAAAATGTAGATTTAAAATAAAATTTAATAACTAATATCGTTTTGAAATTCGTTAAATTTTTAAATATATACACTGAAAAAAATGTACATTAAATTTTGCAAAAGTATTTTGCAATTTAGGGGAAAAGAGCAAAAAAATTTTGAATAAAAATTTTGAACCAAAATTTTGAGATAAAAAATATTAAACTTTAAAAAAAAAATTTGTGGAATATAGTGTAAATATATCAAATATTAAGAATTTTTATTCAATTTTTTCCTCAAATTGCAAAATACTTTTATAAAATTCAATATACATTTTCATTCAGTGTATTTAATTAATTGGTTTTTTAAAATAATGGATTTATAAAGGAATTTCAGTTACAAACACTAAAACAAATTAAATTTCTGAGAGCTAACTAAATATTACCGCAGAAAATCAATTATTTTTAAAAGTGTAGTAAAATTTTTCTCCGAAGTTCAATTCTTTTTATTCATTCTTCTAAGAATAATTAAATTATTTTCAAAAATTTTAATGAAATTCTTTTGAAACAATTCAATTTTTTTTAAAAATAGTTTTAATAAAATTCTTCGTAGAAATTTAATTAATTTCAAAAATTTGTCAAAATGAATTTTCATAAAATTAGTCTAATTCAATTATTTATAAAAGTAAAAAATTCTTCGCAAATATCAAATTTTGTTTAAAAATTAACGAAAATTGTAATTATTTGTAAATTCTTCAATTAAATATATGTAAGAAAATAAAAACTTCAAATTTTATCTAAAATTTGAACTGAAATTTATTTTAAAAACCAATTATTATCCGAAAATTCTACAAGAATTCAATTATGTAAATACAAACAAATTAATTTATTGAATAATTCAATTTTTTCTAAAATTCAATTCTGGTAAAGAATTTTATTAACGAATTTTTTAATTAATAGAATTCTTTCGAGGAATTTTAATACAATTCTACAGAATAATTACATTTTTTGAGAAACTCGATTTAAATTGTATTAAAAATAATTTAAATTCTGCAATGATTTTTGAAAATTTTTATTTTTTCGAAAAATAATTAAATGCTTCTGTCGAATATTATAAAAAATTTTCTTCAATAATTAAATTTTTTTACCTATGAAAATAAATATTTTATTAAATAATTAAATATTTTCTAAAATTGAATTTTAATGAAGAATTTTATTAACAAATTTTTAAATAATTGAAATCTTTTGACAAATTTTAATAAAAATTTTAGGAATAATTTCATTTCTCGAGAAATTTTACAAAAATTGTACATATATTAAAAATAATTGAAATTCTGCCAAGAACATTATTGAAATTTTTCCAAACTGTTTGAATGTAGGCAAAAAATTTTATTATTTACAAAATTAATTAAAAATTGCCAAGAATTTTTGTAAATTTTTTCACATAATTTGATTTTTGCAAAGAATTATATTACTTTTAAAAATAATTGAATTTTTGAGACAAATTTTATTGAAATTTCTTTCTAAATAAATAAATTCTTTTGTTAAAATTTATTGAAATAGTAGACACTGAAAATAATTGAATTTTAACAAATTATTTTGTAAAAAAAAATGAAAGGAATTAAAATTGTTGAAAGTAATTTAATTTAATTTAAATAAAAAGCTTTGAAAATCTGTATTTTTTATAATTTTTAACTAAAAATTCTGTTGAATTAATTTTTTTTTTTTGAAAAAGTTCAATTGCAGATTTTTTTCGAAATTATTAAAAAAAAATTTCTATTACAGTTGTAATT
This sequence comes from Leptopilina drosophilae, assembly GCA_032873175.1. Classification (NCBI taxonomy): domain Eukaryota; kingdom Metazoa; phylum Arthropoda; class Insecta; order Hymenoptera; family Figitidae; genus Leptopilina; species Leptopilina drosophilae. Next base: position 54,372,368 of record CM065479.1, read on the forward strand.
GAAGAATTTCCAAATAATTGAAATTTTCTAAAATTGAATAGTAAACAAATGAATTTTTAAATTCTTAAAGAATTTATTTAAAAATTATTTTTAAAAAATGCATTTATAGAAAAAATTTAGTTAAAAGCAGAAAAACAAAATTAATTTTGTAAAAGTTACAAATTATTGCAAAAATTTAATTATTTTCAAGAGTGTTGAAATTCTTTGCAATAATTTAATGCATCGTTCAAAAATAATACAATTTTTCATAAGGATTTAATTATTTTGACAAATAATAAAACACTTAGCTAAATTTCAAATACTTTTTAATACCATTTTTTATCGAAATTCTCACAAAATGTAATTATTATGAATAAATTCTATTAAAATTCGTCGAAAGAATTCAATTTATTTAAAATATTTTTAATAACATACCTTATGGGAATTTATTTTCAAAAAACATTTTATTATTGAATAAATTATTTATTTTTGTATTCAAGTAATTTAGTTCTAGTATAGAATTTTTTTTATAAAAATTGATTTAAAAATATATTTCAGCTAAAATTATAGACAAAAGATTGATTATTAAAAGCAATGCAGCGTAAACTTTTAGACATAATTGAATTTTGAAATTGATTTTTTGAAAAAGATTAATTGAATTTTTGTAATATTGTCTGAAGTTTTTATTTTTTAACATTTATTTTATTGGAGAGTTTCTAACTAATTGAAATTTCGTAAAATTGAATATTGTAAACAAGTAAATTGAAAAACAAATAAACTGTAAATTGTCAACAAAATTTTTAGAAAATTATTAAAATTAATCGATTTTAATTACTTTCACTGCTCTATAAATTTAAATTAGTAAAAATGTTTATTAATTTGAACATTATTGACTGATTTTTTGATTTTCAATTAGTAAATTTTTCCAATAGTCATTTCCACTAATTTATAACTAGAATTCACTAATTTAAAAGCAAAAAGTCAATTACTAAGGCAAATTAATAATTATTTTTACTAATTCAATTTTAGTGAGTGGTTCGATCCCTTGAGGACGGGATTTATAAATAAACAGATAAAATCTAAATTACAAATATTTATCATAATTCAGAATACTATGAAAATGAGTGTTGTAAAATTATTAGTATAATTATATAATATATTATTATAATAATAATTATTTTCTATTAGTCAACTAGCCGATGGTATGAATTAAAATCTAGACCATTATTGATAACATATTTTTTTTTTTGATAGAAATTTTTTTCCCTTTCGACACTTTTCAAATAAAATAACTCCGAGTCATTCGCATAAATAATGGATCTAAGAAAATGTTGTGACGTTAGTGTGAATTGGTTGGTGACTGCTGTGTGACAGTCACGCCTCACCAGACGATGGCACTTGAAGTGAAGCGAGACAGGGGTGCCTGGCAATTATTTCGAATTCAGTAACTTCGAATAGCAAGAACGTCCGATTGATTATTATCGAATCGTACAAACGAGGGTGCTTTATCGAAGTCACTGATGCATTTTAGCTCGGAGGGAGGGAGGAAAAAAAATAATACACCAGATGTAATTAAAAAGAAAATAACCTCTGATCTATTTTTCCTTTCTCTTCTATAAAAAGAAACGTTTGCCCTCGTTTCTTCTGTGTTTATACTTGTAAAGAAATTTCCTCTTTAAATGTATATTTAATTGGAAATATTATGTATTATTTAGTGCGTGTATTTTTAATTTAAATTGCTTGTTTGAAGAGTGTATTTCGCGGAATAAAAATATTGATTCAGATCATTGTATATACTGTTTGTTGTTAGTGAATTAAAATTGTAATTCGGATCAATTATTTAGTAATTTGAATAGTTACATTCATATTAGAAATCTATTTTCTTGTCCTATTTATAGATTTCGTCTTCTTTAGCTCGTTTGCGAGAGAACTTTCATGCCATCTGGACGGGAACGTACGGAGTTATATTGGCGGGAAATTCAAATTTATCAAAAGGGTGAAGAACTAAAGTGATGAATATTATTAAATAAATAACTAAATATAATAATAATAATAATAATAATAATAATAATAATAATTATAATTATAATAATAATAATAATAATTATAATAATAATAAATAATAATAATAATAATAATTATTATTATTATTATAATAAATAATAATAATAAGTAATAATAAATAATATTAATTAATTAATTAATAATATTAATAAATGAATATTAATTCATAATATTGTAATGAAACAAGAATTTATATTAGTAAACAGAAATATATTTTTATACTTCGTAATTTAGATTATAACACTGAGCAAAATCTAAACAACGATCTAGTACAAACACAAAAAATTACAGAGCCCAAGCCCTGGAATTAAGTTGTAAGGTTTATTTTACCAACTCCTAAGAAAACTAGGTTAGTGAACTAAAACAACAACCGCGAGTAATTGTTTCTGAAAATAGGAACTGTAACGAATATTCGATTATCGATTTTCCTTTGGGGAATTAAATTGTTTGTGAGGAAGAGAAAAAAAACGAATAATAAAATAATAATAAAAAAAATGACGCCATTGCCACAGCGGCGTAATGCAAACATCGTTAAACCGAATAAATTAGCAAACAACTGGAGTTGTGCATTCGAGCGAAGCAATTATTTTACGCTTGCACGTTGGAAGAAGGGTTCGAGTTCTGAGGGAATATTGGAACTTGAACCCAGGAACTCAACAAGTTCTGTGAAAATCGCGACGAGTAATTGGAGAGAAAGAGTAAGAGAGAGAGAGAGAGGAAGGAAGAGAGCTGAACGCGTATACGTACCATCGTCGTACCAGGGGAATCCCCTTTTGGTTTCGTTCGTGATTCTAACGAGGGCACAGAGAGAACTTGACCCAGCACAAGACCGCTCCTCACTTTACAGTTAAATACACAACCTTTGGATCTTCCATTTTTTTTTTACTTGTAAGATTTTTTTTAATTAAGAAGAAAAGAATTAGTGTTCGGAAAATTTAACTGATACCTTTAAAGAATTACTATTACTGCTACTACTACTACTACTATACTGAAAAAAAATTTATTTGATTCAAATAATTCAAATTATTTGAATAATATTTAATTGATTCGAATACTTTTTAGTTGGATCAATAAAATATGTATTTGATTCAAATAACTTGAATTATTTGAATCACACTTATTTGAACCAAATACATCGTATTTGATTCAATTAAATAATTATTTAAATTGAATAAATGAATTTATTTAATACTAATAATGAGTTACTTGAAACTATTCTTTTATTTATTTCATTCAAATGCTTCGTATATTTGATGCAAACAAAAATTATTTGACACAATAAATTTATTTTATTAATTCTAATAAACTTAATTATTTAATCCGAATAATTCATTATTCAAAGCAAATACACTATTTTATCAAGACAAATAAAAAATATTTCAATCAATTAAATAATTATTTGAAACGAAAATAATGAAATACTTGAAACTGTTCATTTATTTATTTCACTGAAATATTTCCTTTATTTAATACAAATAAAAAATATTTCGACAAATAAATGTGTTATTTGGATACAGAATATACGACATTGGCATTCATAAAGTAGATCAGCCCGAGTTCTAACCAAGTCTTAGTGGCCGTGTGGTTATAGGCTTGCGGTCAGCGTTATGGGCGGGGGGACGTGAGTTCGATGCCACATGCGAGCGAATATTTTTCATTCTTCGTTTTAAGCGTTATATAAAATATTAAAATTGTGTGTTGTGTTGTGAATAAAAACTGTGTGAACATATTTATAAATAATGTTAAAAGTCTGTTAAAAAATCAGTTAATACGTATAATATAATAAATAAATATAGTGTAATAATATATTAATAAATTTAAAAAGTACTAAATATTTAAAAAAAAATTTTGTATTAAATATAGAATGAAATAATTTTCATATTTGATTCAAATAATTATTTATTAGCTTGAAATATTACATTTATTTGATTTGAGTAATTTAAATAATTGATTCAATTAATTATTTATTAGTTTGGAATATTCCATTTATTTGAATTGAATAATTTGTATTTGATTCAAATAAATAGTTATTTGATGCGATAAAATCAAATATTTAGGTCAAATAAATATGTATTTGGTTCAAATACACATTTATTGGATTATAACCAAATAAATGATTTATTTGGATCAAATAATTTTTATTTGATTCAAATAAATTTTTTTTTTCAGTGTACTACTATTGCTGACACTAGTACTACTGTTGCTTCTACTACTGCTGCATTTTTTTTATTAGAAATATAATTTTCTATTTAATAGAGTCGGAGATTATTATTATTTTTTTTTTGAGAATGAAAATAATTGTTGAGCGTTGAAAATGGAAAAGATGATAATGGACCTGCCGAAAAGGTTTCGCCTCCTACTATTAGGAGCATAAATTTCTTGTGCGCTTTAACGCTGAAAGGAGAAAATAATTTAGCGAGCAATTAAGAAAGGCGAAGTAAAATGGAGAGACTCTGCCGTCCCTTCAATTATCCCTGCATGCGTTTTTACATCCGCAAGCTTGACTTACACCATTAGCAACCCGATACTATATAAGGCATCCATCCAAAACAAATGCTTCTTTCCTTTTCAGCGTTGCTTCCTCCCTTATAAACAAGTGCCATTTCCCATGTTCGATTCTTTTTAAAAAAATACTTTTTTCCGTTGGGTAATCTTTGAAAATTTTAATTGCTCTAAAACTGTAACAATATTCAATTTTTTATTTTATTTTATATTTTTTTAATATTTATTATTTTTAATATTTAATTTTTTTAATATTTAATTTTTTTAAGAAAAATATATACTTTTCTCTGAAAGATTATTGTTTTGAATAATTAATTTAATTAGAAACATTATGAATTAAGGTTATTGATTTTTTGAAGAAGATTTTAGACAGTAAGCATGTAAAATAATTTGTAACTGTAATTTCTTTAGATAAATAAATCAGTATTTAAATATTTCTTTAACAATAACTATACAAGTTTTGAATGTGATTTAAATGAAAAATTATGGAAAATATTTGTTTTTTGAAAAATTTGAAATAAAATGTTTTGAATGAAATGAAAAAATAAATATTTATTTACTTTGAAATCAAAATAAATTTTTGAAGATGGTTCAATTCCCGTATATTATTTTTTAAAAGATTAAATTATATTTCCAGTTATTTAGAAACGTTGTCAAATTTAATTGACATAAATTATTAATTAACTATAATAATCTTCGTAGTATTTCGTTCATTCATTCTGTCCGCAGATTAAAGTTAGTTACAGTTATTCTTATGTTTTTCATACGTTTTGAAAGAAAATAGAAATATACATATACATTATAATGATCGTAAGTTTCCTTTCCGTTAGCAAATTATCTGTATTCATTTGTTTTTTTTTTGAAAATTCAGTTTTGTGGGTTATTGGCATTTTTTTAATGTCAAAAAGAATAAAAAAACTCGTTTTATTCACTTCACAGAATTGCCGAAAATTCCATTCCGTATTTTTTATCTTCCTGACTTTTTCCTAATTTTAATCAAAAATATTTACTTTTTTCTTATCCTGCTAATAAATTGAATTTATGCTACGATTTTTATTATTCATAAAACAATTTAAAATAATTTAATTCTTGCGAAGAATTTTAAAAAAAATATTTGAAAATAATTGAATTTCCAATGAAAAATGTTATTATTCATAAAAATAATTGAATTTTTCAGAAGAATTTTATTATTTACAAAAATAATTGATTTCTTTAGGCAAATTTTGTTATTTATGAACAAAATTGAGTTTTCTTGAAATATTTTATTATTTATTAAAATAATGAAATTCTTGCGAAGAATTTTTTAAAAAATTTTGAAAATAATTGAAATTTTCTGAAGAATTTTATAAATTTTAAGAAAAGTTGACTTTTTTTGAAGAATTTCATAATTTATAAAAATAGTTAAATTTTTTGAAATATTTTTCTATTTTTATAAAAATAATTGAATTCTTGCGAAGAATTTTTTTTAAATTTGAAAAATAATTGAATTTTTGGAAAGAATTTTTAAAACAATTTGGAAAGTCAATTTTAGAAAAAATTGACTTTTTTTGAAGAATTTCATAATTTAAGAAAATAGTTAAATTTTTTTTGAATATTTTTCTATTTTTATAAAAATAATTAAATTCTTGCGAAGAATTTTTTTTTAATTTGGAAAAGAATTAAATTCTTGGGAAGAATTTTATTATTTATAAAAATAATTTAATTCTTTCAAAGAATTTTATTAATTAGGTAAATGATTAAATTCTTGTAGCGAATTTTATTAAAATTGATGGAAATAATTGAATTTTCTCCTAGAATTGGTTATTTTATATAAAAAATAGTAGATATTGAAAATAATTGAAATGTTAAAAGTTTTTAAAGATAATTAAATTTTACAAAGAATTCTATTAAAAAATTTGGCAATAATTGAATGTCGATGGAAAATTTTATTAAATTTTTTTGAAAATAATTGGATTTTTCAAAAAAACCTTTTATTATTTATGAAAATAATTGAATTCTTGCAAACGATTTATTAGAATTTTTTAAAATAATGTAATTTCCAAGAAATTTATTACTTTTAATAATAATTGAATTATTGTGATGAATATTGTTATTTATGAAAATAATTGAATTTTGAAAAGAATTTTATTGAAATACCTCAAAATAATTGAATTTTCGGGACTAATTTTTTTATTATTTAAAAAAAAACTGTATTAAAATTATATTTAAAACAATTAATTTCTTTCGAATAATTTTATCAAATTTTTGAAAATAATTGAATTATTGCGGAAAAGTTTATTAAAATGCTTAAAAAGAATTTGATTTCTGTTGAAAATTTTATTACTTTTGAAAGGAATTGAAATCTTCATAAGAATTTTACAAACATTGTTTTAAATAATAAATTTTTAAATGTTATGAAAATTTTATTAGTTTAAATAATTGAATTCTTGTCAAAAACTTTATTTGTGAAAGTAACTGAATTTTACGATTATGAAAATAATTAAATTCATGCTTAGAATTTGATCAAAAATTTTTTTGAAAAAATGGAATTTCCATGAAAAATTTTATAATTATTAAAAGTAATTGAATTATTGGTAAAAATAAATTGCATAAAATTTTGTTAAATAAAATTGATTTTTTTCAATATTAGCGAATTAAAAGTAGTGGAAATTCTCTAATAAAATATTGTTTATATTCTTTGTTCGGAAAGTTAAATACCTATATATAGCTAATAATTTTTTTTATCTTCTCTATTCTTTAGAATAATTAAAATTTTCGTAATGAATTTTTTTTTTAATTTAGGTATCAGATAACAATTTTTGTGAAATTCAATTTTCCTCGTACAAGAAAGTTTAATTATTTTCAATTTTGAAAATCTAATGCCAAATTTGAAATTAGTATCGAAATTTGTTACACTTTTTTTTATATACTTTAAAGTTTAAAAATATAATATATTTTGAAAATTTAATTCTAATTAGTTTTTCATTTATGTGTCATAATAAGTATTTCTTTAAAAATTACTTAAATTATAATGATTTAAAATTGTTTACAATAAACATTGCAGCACAACATTCCCGCGCGCTTGCGCGCGAATTATTTTGCTAGTTGTATATATATTTAAAAAAAACTATTTTTTTTACTTTTAAAAATTATTTTTAAGTATAATTGTATTTTTGTAGAACATAAAATTAAAGTTTAGAAAATTATTGAATTTTGTTCGAATTTAGAAATTAAGTTATTTGAAGTAGGAGAAACAATGGAATTTTTTTTCGACGAAAATTAGAAAAAAAGTAAGAGTTAAATTTTTGGAATTTTTCCGAATCATCTAAAACGAATTTTTAGTCGTAAAATTTAATTTTTCAATACAATACTTTTTTACCACTTTTTCGGTTTTAAAGCTACTTTTTACTATTTTTTTAAACTGAATTATTGAGTGCGAAGTCTGATAGTATCAGTGATATTTATTTAAATTTAGAAAAACTGAAAATTTTTTTTGTTTGTTTCTTAATTTAGAAGCGGAATTGTTTGCGCAGTTGAAAGGAGAAAATAAAATATTTTTCCGCACTTATACTGATGAATAAAAATAGCTGTTTGGAGTAGAAGAATTTGTGAATGTGTGTGTGGATGGTGTAGGCATAGAGAATTGAAGTTTGTTGAAGAGTAAACTGTAGAAGTTTACACTTAATCATGGAAATGGACTGACTGGGTTTGAAAATGACAAATTCGTCCCTCGCATTTGAAAGTTTAGTTAGCGACACTCGGTCTGCTTTGAAGTCAAACGAGCTTTTCTACTTGCCCATCATTCCACCCCTTGGCTCTCCCTTGATCATGCTTATTAATGAAAATAGCCCTTACTCATAGCATTTACTTTCGATTACCAATGATTTAGTGAAATATATTTTTTTAAAATATCTATTGAGCTGTTTTTTGAACTAGTTCTTTTTATTTTTATTCGTACCCTGAATTTATCTCTCTTGCTTTTTGTTTTTTAATTACTTTTATTTATTTTGATCGAAAAAAAACATTCAATTGATATTGATATTTATTTTGATGAAAAAAACATTCAATTGATAAGAATGGTATTTTATTTACAAAACGGAAAAACTATTCATAGTCCTCTATTTAAAATTTTTTTTATTTTACATTTTTTTTTTTGAAAGTATAAATTTTTTACTAAAGTGTGTATCAATTTGACACTAAAGTGTCGATCGAATAAAAAATTGATCTACATTTTTGTATCTTGATACATTTTTGTACCTTGATACATTTTAGTATCAATTCGATACATTTAACAGCATGTAATTCTACAATTACCGCATTGATAACTTAACGTTAAGTTATCAATGCGATAAATTTTTTCAACCACTTTTCTCTTTAAATGCTAAATAAATGGAGCTAAAATTTTATACAAAAGTTTAAAATAAAATAAAGAAGGGCAGTAATGTGCAAAAGTTCAAATATTTTAAAAATTAATGATTACAAGTTACTTTAAAATTATTAATTACCTAAATAAATTTTTTTCTGTCCGTCTTCACCGATTGTAAAAAATTTTATTATAATTTACTTTTGAATAAATAAGACTTTTGAACATCATTGAACTTCTTTATTATATTTTAGACCTTCTTGCAAAATTTCAGCTCAATTTATTAAATATTCAAAGGGAAAAGTGATCGAAAAAATTCACAGTAAATCCTGAGGTATTAAAAAATGTTGCAGATTAAATTGACACCAAAAAAGATAAAAATAATCAATTTTGGTGTTTTTTTTTACAAATATTGAAATTTTAGTTTCCTTAATTTTTTTATAACTATAATAAAATAATAAAATAATTATTTTACATTATAAGAATATTATACTTCTTCAAAATTATTTTCATTATTTCAATTCAATTATTATTTTTAACAATTTTTAACTACAATTTTACATTATATCTATTATTTTTAATAAAAATTAATTAATCAATTTCACGAAATTTCAATTATTCGTAAATTCTCCAATAAAATAAATATTAAAAAATAAAAACAACAAATAATATTAAAAAAATTCAATTAAACTTTTTCAAAAATATTAATTTTAAAATTCAATTATTTTCAAAAAGTTTGCTCTTTATTTCTTTTCATATTCAATTATAATCTAATGTTTTAACTGTAATTCATTTTCTTATGAAATGAAAATAAATTTTTATTACAAAACTCTACAAGAGTTTAATTATTTAAATGCAAAAGTAAATAATTTATTGAATAATTGAATGTTTCTCAAAATTGAATTCTCATGAAGAATTTTAGTATCAAATTTTTTAATAATTCAATTCATTTGTCGAATTTTATTAAAACTTGCATGAACATAATTACGTTTTTCAAGGAATTCAATTATTATTGTATGAAAAATAATTAAAACGCTGTGGTGAGTTATATAAGAATTTTCAAATTTATTCGTTTATATTTTTTATTCTTTTTTTTATTCTTTTTTTAATCTTCGGAAATTCTGACATTAAATATATATTGAAAAATGAAAACTTGAAATAATTTCAATAAAATCCAATTAAACTTTTAAAAAGAATTAATTCTACAGAATTTTTTGTCAAAAATATGAAAAATTAAGGATTTTAGTTTAAAACTTTTTCAAAATTTAATTATTTCTAAAAATCCACGTTATAATGTTTTCAATACTTAAGTATAATCTAAAATTTTAACTGAAATTCATTTCTAAAACCATTTTTATTATTAAATTCTACGAGAATTCAATTATTTAAGTGCAAAAATAAATAATTTGTTAATTTCATGTTTCTTGAAATTAAATTCTCATAAAAAATGTTATCAACAAATTTTTGAAATCAATAAATTCTTTGGACGAGTTTTAATAAGATTTTTAAGAATAATTACATTTGTCGAGGAATTTGATTAAAATTGCATTAAAAATAATTAAAACTCAGCAATGCGTTTTATTATTTATGAAAATAATTAAATTTCTAAAAGAATTTTATTATTTATAAAAATAATTGAATCTCTGTAGATATGTTAATATTTATGAAAATAATTGATTATTTCGAAGAAATCTACAAAAAAATTTGTAAATAATTGAATTTCTGTAAAAAAATTTATTATCTATGAAAATAATGTTTGCGTAGAATTGTATTCCAATTCTTTTTAATAATGGAATTCTTTTGTCGAATTTTATTAAAACTTGCATAAACATAATTACTTTTTTCAAGGAATTCAATTTTAATTGTATGAAAAATAATTGAAACGCTGCTTTGAGTTTAATGGAATTTTTCAAATTTATTCGTTTACAATTTAATTTTACAAAATTTCAATTATTTGAAAATTCTGCAACTAAATATATATTGAAAAATAAAAACTTGAAATAATTTCAATAGAAATCCTATTAAATTTTTAAAAAGAATTAATTCTACGAGAATTCAATTATTTACAAAACAGAAATAAACAATTTATTAATTTTATGCTTCTTGAAATTTAATTCTCATAAAAAATATTATCAACAAATTTTTGAAATCATTAAATTCTTTGGACGAATTTTAATATGATATTTCAGAATAATTATATTTTTCGAGGAATTTCATTAAAATTGCATTGAAAGTAATTGAAATTCTGCAATGAGTTTTATTATTTATGAAAATAATTGAATTCCTAAAGATTTTAGTTGTTTATAAAAATAGTTGAATCCCTGCAGAAATGTTATTTATGAAAATAATTGAATTATTTCGAAAAAATTTATAAAAAAATTTGTAAATAATTTAATTCTTGTAAAAATTTTTATTATTTATGAATATAATTGAATTCCCAAAAGAATTTTATTATTTATAAAAAGAATTGAATTATTTCGAAGAAATTTATAAAACAATTTGTAAATAATTGATTTCTTGTAAAAAAATGTATTACTTATAAAAATAATTGAATTCCTAAAAGAATTTTATAATTTATAAAAATAATTGAATCCCTGTAGAAATGTTATTATTTATGAAAATAATTAAATTATTGCGAAGAAATTTATAAAAAAAATTTGTAAATAATTGAGATCCTGTAAAAATTTTATTATTTATGAAAATAATTGAATGTTTGCGTAGAATTGTATTCCAATTTTTTTAAATAATGGAATTCTTTTGGAAAATTTTAATGAAATCATAGATATTGAAAATTTTGGAATTTAAGAAAACTTTTGAAAGTGATTGAAATTTTTGACAAGAATTTGATTTTAATTTTGTAAAATAATTGAATATCAGAGAAGAATTTTATTATTTATAAAGAGAATTGAAATTTTGACGAGAATTTTTTTTTAATTTTTGAACACAATTGAATTTAGTAATTTTGAATTTAGTAATTTATTTAATTGTTGTTACTATGTTAGTTAGTATTTAAGTTGGTAACTAACTCACTATTCTCCCTGGAGAAGCTAAATTCGTTGAATTTTTACAAATCGTTGACTTTGGGGTTTTATTTAAAATAAAATTTCATTCATAGTTAAAAATTACAGCAAAATGGATTATTTTAATCCTTTTTCGTGTTAATTTAATCCTAGAGGGATTAAACTGTTGCAGATTATTTTAATCCATTATGGTGTTATTTTAATCCATTCTGGTGTTATTTTAACACCTCACGTTTTACTGTGTTACCATTGAATTTCTACACTGAGAAAAAAATTTTATTTGATTCAAATAACCGATTATTTGTCTATAATCAAATAAATATTTACTTGAATCAAATAATTTTTATTTGAATCAATTAATTAGTATTTGCTTCAAATACTGAAATATTTGATTAAAATACAATTTATTTGATTCAAATAAAAATTATTTGATTCAAGTAAACATTTATTGGATTATAGACAAATAATCGGTTATTTGAATCAAATAAATTTTTTTTTCAGTGTAAGAGTCACAGGTTGTTAAGAATATAATTTTTTAAAAATTTTTCGAAATGAAAAAATAATAAACAGAACAGTAATTATTAATAGAAGGTGTTTTTTTTTTGTTTCTGGTGTATCTAATCTTTTGTTAATTATCTACGGGGTGTATCTTTTACAAGAGGAACAATAAAATTGATGGAAAAAGCAGATATATAGTGGAGGAAAACTAATGATGTGTTGCCGAGAAAAGTATATATAGTGTTGTTGAGATATTTAATGGATTTTGGACTCGCGTGCCGTGGTGAAAAAAGGGGATTGATTCGCGCGTGTTAATGGAATACGTGGGCTAGCGTGGGTCAATGTATGTCTGACCCTTGAAGGGCCGTTTCTACTGCATTGCCTGTTGGCATTATATTCGTGAACGGGTCATGTGAAAAAAGTCCTATCGATCGGCACTTCATGTACATACAATCTCACAATATTCTCTTTTGTAATTTACCTACTTAAAGAGACCACTTTTCCCGACCATTTCACTATTCGGGTTAAGGATTTTCCGCGTGACTTGAATTTAACAGCAAATATTAACATGTTTATTGCTTGTAAAATAATTATGATAAGTCAATCGGAAAATCGTTGGAATTCTTTTTTAAATGATTCAATATTATTCGCAAAAAAAAATATTCGAAATTAAATTATTTTCAAACAAAAATATTTGAAATTCAACTATTTTCAAACAATATTCGAAATTCAATTATTTTTAAAGAAAATATTAGAAAACCAATTATTTTCCAATAAAGTATTCGAAATTCAATTATTTTTAAAGAAAATAATTAAAATTCAATTATTTGCAAACAAAAATATTTGAAATTCAATTATTTACAATCAAAAATATTTGAAATTCAATTATTTGCAAACAAAAATATTTGAAATGTAACTATTTTCAAACAATATTCGAAATTCAATTATTTTTAAAGAAAATAATTGAAATTCAATTATTTGCAAACAAAAATATTTGAAAATCAATTATTTGCAATCAAAAATATTTGAAATTCAATTATTTGCAAACAAAAATATTTGAAATTTAACTATTTTCAAACAATATTCGAAATTCAATTATTTTTAAAGAAAATATTAGAAAACCAATTATTTTCAAATAAAATATTCGAAATTCAATTATTTTTAAAGAAAATAATTGAAATTCAATTATTTGTAAACAAAAATATTTGAAATTCAATTATTTGCAATCAAAAATTTTTGAAATTTAATTATTTGCAAATAAAAATATTTGAAATGCAATTATTTGCAAACAAAAATATTTGAAATTCAATTATTTGCAAACAATATAATTTGAAATTCAATTACTTGTAAACAAAAACATTTGAAATTCAATTATTTGCAAACAAAAATATTTGAAATTCAATTACTTGTAAACAAAAATATTTGAAATTTAACTATTTTCAAACAATATTCGAAATTCAATTATTTTCAAACAATATTCGAAATTAAATTATTTTCAAAAAGAGTATTAGAAGTTCAATTATTTTCAAATAAAATATTTGAAATTCAATTATTTGCAAACAAAAAAATTCAAAATTCAATTATTTTCAAACAAAAATATTTTAAATTCAATTATTTGCAAACAAAAATATTTGAAATTAAATTATTTGCAAACAAAAATATTTTAAATTCAATCATTTTCCAAAAAACTCAATGTTCAACTACTTTCAAACAAAAATATTCAAAATTCAATTGTTTTCAAAAGAAAATATTCGGTATTCAATTGTTTTTAAATAAAATATTCGAAATTCAATTATTTTCAAACGAAAATATTCAAATACAATTATTTGCAAACAAAACTATTCGAAATGCAACTATTTTTATAAAATATTTGAAATTCAATTATTTTCAATAAAAATATTCGAATTTTAATTGCTTTCATTACTTACTATTTACATAAAATTTCCCAAAATATTTAAATTATTTAAAAAAAATTAATAAAATTCATCCGTAATTCAATCACTTTTAATAATAATAAAATTTTCGAAGTTATTAAAATAATTTATGAAAGAATATTGTTTTTTTTCAAAAATAATTGAATTTTTTCGAAAAATTATATTAAAATGCCTCAAAATAATTGAATTATCGGGAATTTTATTACACTTTCTTTAATAATTAAATTCTTTTGACAAATTTTACTACTTGTAAAAATAAGTGAATTCTACCAAAGGATTCACAGGAATTAAATTATTTTCAAATATTTATTTATTATAACTCACGAAAATTAATTTTAACTATTTTTATAATTAATAATTTTTTCTCAGAAATTTCAATTACTTTTGAAAATCTTAATAAATTTCTTATTAGCTATTTATTTTTTTATAACTCAGAAAATTCATCATAGGATTTCAATTATTTTTAATACAATTTTAATATCAATTCTATTAGAATAAGTTAAATTTTTTAATACGTGATTAATATTACTTGAAAAAATGTAACGCAATTATTAGAAAAAAATCAATTATTTTGAGTAATATTAAAATTTTTCCTTGAAATTCAATTGTTTTCAAGAATTTTAATAAAATTCTTTTGGGAAAGTCAATTATTTTTAAGAATTAAAAAAAAATTTTTGCCATGATTTTAATTATCTTTATAAACAGCGAAATTCTTCTCTAATAATTAATTATTTAAAAAAAATTTAATAAAATTCTTTATGCAAACAATTAATTATATTTTTATAAATATTAAAATTTTTCACAGAAATTTAACTATTTTCTAAAACATTAAATTTCATCGCAGAATTTTAATTATTTTTAATTTAATTTTAATAAAATTTCCCAAAAGTGTAATTATTTTTAAGAATTTTATTAAAATTCGTCAAAGGAATTGAATTTTTTAAAAATTTGTGGATAAAATTCTTTATGAGAATCATTTTACTACTTGTTCAAAGAATTGAATTTTTATAAAGTATTTACAGGAATTTAATTATTTTCAAATATTTTCATAAAACTGTAAAGAACTCAATCATTTGAAATTAAATTCTAATTAATTTTTTTTGAAATATTTCAATTATTCTTTTCGATTTTATTAAAGTTCTTCTAATTCTTCAATTATGTACATAAATAATTTTTTTAAAATTTTAAATTTGTCGATAAATAACAAAATTATTCCCTAAAATTTAATTATTTTGAGGCATTTCAACAAAATTTTTTGCAAAATTCAATTATTTTCATAAATAACAATATTCATTGATAGAATTTAATTATTTGTAAAAATAAAAAATTTCTTTTTGGAAATTCAATTATTTTTTAAAATTCTAATAAAATCTTTTGCAAAAATTCAATTACTTTCATAAATAATAAAATGCGTTTTAAAAATTTAATTAATGTCATAAAAATTTAATAAAATACCGAACAGACATTCTTTTAGTGTCAATAATTCTAATTTAATTATTTTTAAAGTTGAAATATTTTTAAAAACTTTTCACTATTTAGTGATTTTCAATATTTGCTATTTACATAAAATTTTCAAACAGAATTCAATTATTTAAAAAAGTTTTGAAATAATCTTGGTCGGAATTTAAATTTTTTTATAAATAATAAAATTTTTCACGAATTCAAATTATTTAAATTAGAATGAATTAGAATGCAAAAAATTGGTCGAACGAAATTAATTATTTAACAATTCTCATAAAATTCTTTCGCAAGATATAAATTATTTTTATAAATGTTTAAATTTTTTGCATGAATTTAATTTATTAGCAGGATAAGAAAATAAAATAAAATATGTTCGGTATTTTATTAAATTTTTATGACATTAATTGAATTTCTAAAACTCATTTTATTATTTATGAAAGTAAATATTTCTCACGAAAATTAGAAAATATTTGGGAAAATAATAAATATGGAGTAGAATGTTTGTCAAATCGTAAAGTGTCTAAAACTTTTTTTAGTTTTTTTGGTCATCAAGTTTATGTTTGCGATAGCTACTTTTTTCACTACTTCTTTTTGATTTTATTTTTATTTTTTATTTTTTGTTTATTGAAATAAATCCAACAGTCAGAAGACCAATTACAGGATTAAATGTAACAAAATAACCTTAATTCATATACATAATCAATATCTATAATTAAGTGTTCGTGATGACACGAGAATGATGCATAAAGTCACAAAGTGATTTGGATAATTCTTTTAAAGACATACAAAATAAATCAATTTCATTGTCGTTGCACATAGTATTTAGAGCCTCACACATATCACCAATTATAGTACCCTTCAGGGATCGACGCCCGATAGTGTAGAATGTATTACTAGACCTAAGACAACGTTGAGGAACAAGGATTGGTATAAGAGATAATAAATATGGACAATCAAAAATTGTCCTGAAAA
This sequence comes from Leptopilina drosophilae, assembly GCA_032873175.1. NCBI lineage: Eukaryota > Metazoa > Arthropoda > Insecta > Hymenoptera > Figitidae > Leptopilina > Leptopilina drosophilae. The sequence goes on from CM065479.1 coordinate 54,389,140, forward strand.
TCTTGAAAAAAAATGTGGAGAATGCAACCAATCTTCGTTCCTCAAGTGTTTGTACATTAAATAAGGTACACAGTTCATTGTAATCAGAACCAGGCAAAAGGAATTGGCGATGTTTTTTATAATAAATAAATTTTAAGAAACGTTTTTGACATTTGTCGATTAAGTCAACTAAAAATTGCGCTATTTTGTGCCAAATAACCGAACCATATTCTAATTTTGATCTGACCATTGCATAAAACAAAGATTCAATCGCAGATATAACATTGAACTTTCGACAAGCGCGGATAATAAAACCCATACAACGATTCGATTCTCTTACAATTGTGTCAATGTGTGTATTAAATTTTAAAGAACTATGCAAATGAATACCCAGATCCTTTATAGTTAACTCTATCAAGAGGATGATTATCAACAGAATAATTAAAGAGATCAATATTTTTCTTTCTCGAAAAGGTCATGACATAACACTTAGATGGATTTACCTCTAACATATTATTCTTACACCAGTCAAAGAAAGAATTTATGTCGGTTTGTAAATTCAAACAATCGTTAACATCATTAATTGGTTTAAAAATTTTAGCATCATCAGCATATAGAAGTATATTTTTTGATTTACAAATGAATAGATTGAAAAATAATTTTTCTAATCAATTACGCTTTCTACTCTGGTTATTTGTACAGCTAATGACAAATACATTATCATCTGGGGGTTTAGATTATTTTTTCTTTTATTGTAAATGTGAAAAAAAGAGAAATTGACAAGTGAAAGGTCCTTTGAAGGAAGGAAGTGTATTAGAAAAAGATTGCTTGTGTCATAATAATACGACAGATGGTACATGACTCATAATATAATATAGTTCATCCATTGAGGGTCCACCCTCGATTCGGGCCGTTTCGTAAATAAATTAGCCACTATCGGAACAGAAAGATAACGCGTTATTTATGGTTGACTCGTGACAGTGCAGCCCTTGCGTAAAGTGCGGTTCTCTCCCTTTCAGGTAAAGCCGATTGTTGAGTTAATGCAATAAGGGATTAGCTGAAAAAGCTTGAGGGAGAGAAGGGCGTTCAGGTAAAATAAGTGGACATCCGCGTGCCGACGTTTTAACGCCACTTGAAGTTTTCAATATAATACTTCTCGACAGGAAAAAAAAAGAATAAAGATTCAATCGCAAGTGGTGGGGAGCTTTTGTTACTTGTTCTATTTTACTGTCTTGTTACTTTTTTTCTATTGTTTAATTTTTTTATTTATTTTTCTTTATGTTTTTTTCTATTATGTTTATTTAATCCTTTTATTTTTTAGTTTATTAATTTTTTAGCTTTTATTTTTCTCTGCTTCGATAAGTTTGAATTTTGTGCTATTGTAACTCCGTAAGTTAGGTATAGTTTTCTTTTTCGTGACATTGTATTTTTTTGCTTAGAACTTTAAAAACATCACATTGACTGCCTTAAATTTACTTATTTATATTTATTTACTAATTTATAGTTAAGTTTATATTTGTAATTTACTTATTTATAGTTCGAATTCTTTACTGTCACGACGAAATTTGAATTTCGCGCCTTTCTAATTCTGTAAATTCCCGTCCAGATGGCATGAGAGTTCTCTCATAATCGAGATAGAATGAATGTATTTAATTTAGTGTTCGCTATCTTCATAGAAAAATATCAATTATTTAAAAGAATTTTCATAAAATTATTCTCGAAAATTCAATTAATATGTGAAAAGTTTAATGCAACTCACCGCAGAAATTTAAATATATTTTTTCAAATTTCATTTAAATTCTATACATAAGAATTGAATTATTTGCAATAAAATTTTAATTGAATACTTTTGAAAAATCTTTGTAAAAATTAAATTATTCAAGTAAATATTAAAATATTCCTTGGAATTCAATTATTTTGATAAATAATAAACTATTTTAGATAAATTCAATTAATTTGAATTTAAATTTTTAAAAAACTTCTTTGCCGAAATTTAATTATTTTCATGGGCAACAACATGTTTTCAAAAATTAAATGACTAAGAAAATAGTTTTTATAAAATCTTTCGAACAAAATCAACTATTTATAAAATTCGATTATTTTGCAAGACTTAAATAATTTTTAAAAATAATGAGACGTTTCACAGAATATCAATTATTTTTTAAACAATTCTAATTAAATTCCTTGGAAAAATGCAATTATTTTATGTTTATTTATTTTTTATTCTGTTTATTTCTATTATATCTATTTATTCTTTTCTGTTTCGATAATTTTGCATTTCTCATTATTATAAAATTTATGCTTCTTATTCTTTACTATTTCGAAAAAATTTGAATTTCGCGCCTTTTTAACTCCATGAGTTTCCGTCCAGATGGCATGAAAGTTCTCTCACAATCGATGAAGAATGAGTGTATTTAAATTAGTTTTCGCTAACTTGAGTGGAAAATAGTTTACTAAATCTTTTTTTAATTACATGGCTAACAAAATTTTCTATTTAAATTTAATTAAAATTTGTAAATGTTGTAAATTTATACTCATATAATTTGATAAGTTTCGACTTGAACCTAAAGAATTTATGAAGTTTAAAATTAAAGTTGGTTAATGAGTTTGAATTTAATCCTCAATGTTAAATAAGAAAAATCTCAATTATGCTTCAACTTTAATGTAGGTATTACTGGAACCTAAACTTCGGTTAATATTTGCAAAATTAAAAATCTACTCTTTAGTAATTATTATCAATTTCCATAGTGAAAATTTAGCACTTATTTATCATTTTTAAAAGAAAATTAAATAATTTTATTCAACTGAATTTATCTAATAACTAAATTACTTTTATCTTCAATGCCTTTTAAACATGTCTCCAATAGGACTTCTATAAGAAAAGTAAATTTTTATGGTTTTTTCCAACTCTGAGAAATTTTTTAAAAATAGTGTCAGAAAGTACAACGTTTTTTCTATCACTATGTGCATTTAAAAAATTTTTAAACCTCACTTTTATTTTTTGCGGAAAATTTATGAAAAATGTTTGAAAAAATATAATTTATAAAAGAGGATTTCGTGGGTGGCGCAAACGTTAATTAATAGCTGGGCGTGTACCTGGTTTGCAGATCAATATCGGGAGGGCCTACGGCGGTATGTTGCATGTTTCTCTCTCTCTCTGACTCACTATCTTTTACTATTTTATATATATATATATATATATATATATTTTTTTTTTTTTTGATCTCTCTCATCGTGATACACCCTACGCTCATTTCTTCTGAAGCTCACTCCATCAAAAGAGCATCCACGTAATTCGTGAACGAGAGGAAGAACCCCGGGGGGGTCGTAGAAAATCAAGTGTATTTGTACGTGTTTTTTTTACTCTTCGCGATCTATACACAAGGAAAAAGTAACCGACAAAAATCCAATATAAAACCAATATCTTGAAGTGACACCCCTGCCCCCTCGCCAAAAGTACATTTCATCGTTGAGAACTTTTCCACCCTTGGAAAGTAATTTTCTTATGCGCGTCTGGTATTTCTTAGTCGACACTTCCATGGTTATGGTATTAGGGAGCCGTGAGGGTGGGGGGATTACCCCCCTCCCCCTGTTTCTGCATTTAGAGAAACTTCCCTTAAGGTTTTTTCAAGTGAAATGCTTTTTTAAATAGATTCTTCCGTTTGCAATTTTATGAAAGAAAATTTGTTTTCTTTATTCAGAACAGGGCTCGAACTAGGTCCGTAAATCCCGTAAAAGTCCGTAACTTTGCTTGAAGTCCGTAAAAGTCCGTTTTTTTGGAAAAAGGTCCGTAAAGTCCGTAATTCGATTGAAAAAGATCCGTAAAGTACGTACACCCAGAGAAATGATTTATTTGAATGAAATAAAATTTATTTAAAACAAATAAAAAAGGATATTTGTCACAGAACCAGCTAAACTTTTATTTAGCTCAAATAATATTTTTTATTTGAATTAATATATTTCGTTTAAATATCCATTTTTATTTGAATGAAAAATGTTTTATATTTTCTTTAAATATATTTTATCTTTAGAGCAAGTGAAAAACATTTTTCATTTTAATAAATCCTGTAAGCATTCTGAAATGTTAAAATTCACTTGTAACCTTAAAATAAATTTAACAATCACAATCACTAATGAAACTCTTAATATTCATTAAAATAAATGTTTATTTTTATAAGAATATTTGTTAAATAAACTCAGATCTTTTCAGTCATTTTACTTTACTTTTCAACTTCATATGTAAAAGTCCACTGTCACATTTTTCTCACAAATTCTCAAATAAGACACTAAAATGTAAATGAAATCACATTCAAGTCTGTTACTTTGTACTAATTTAAATTTTCACTTAAAAACAAAAATTCTGTACTTAAAATAATGAAATTTGTTAACTATTCATAATGAATGAATCTCTTATACTTATACGCGTTAAACTGTTAAAAGCAAAACATCTTATTGTTTTCAATAATGCAATATGCGCAGACTACTTATAAGTCAAACATTTATTTGAATCAAATATACTTTTTATTTGCCACAAATATACTATTTCCTAAATTGCAAATATATTTCTTTATTTTAGATTACTAAGTGCATTTAATGGAAATAAATATTAGTTTATTTATTTTAAATAAAATATTTATTTGCAACAAATACATTTTTTTAAATATACACTTTTAGTTAAAATAAATAACTTTTTTCTCTGGGTGTAACTTATAAGATATAGTTTGGATAATATTAGAGAAATTACAAATGATTGAAGAAATTCAATTACCTTCAAAAATGATAAAATTCTTCGCAAAAATTAAATTATGTTTAAAAAATTTTTTAAATTCTCCTCAAAATTTCAATTATTTTCAAAAATTTTTCTCAATTCAATGATTTTTAATAGGGATCTATACTATTCTAATAAAATTTTCCAAAAGAATTCAAATATTTAAAAAAAAATCTACTAAAATTCTACACAAACCTTTAATTATTTTCAAAAAATAATAACAATTTTACAGGAATTTTATTATTAACAATTTTTTTTATAAATTTCTTCGCGATATTCAATTATTTTCATAAATAATAAAATTTTTACAGGTATTTAATTTTTTTGGCAAATAATAAAATTCTTATTAGGAATTCAATTATTTTGATGAATAAAAAAGTTAATTGCAGAATTTCAATTATTTTTAATACAATTTTAATCGAATTCCTCGAAAAATGTAATTATTCTTAAAAAATTTTATTAAAATTTATCAAAAAAATTTAATTATTTTCATAACGTTTGCACAATTTATTTATTAGAATTTAAATATTATTTTTAATAAATTTTTGATTAAATTTCTTTAAAGAATAAAATTATTGCATTCAAAATTTTTAATGCAATTCTTTGCGTAAATTATCAATTTTCTTTATAAATAATAAAATTCTTCTTTAAAATTGAATTATTTTCAAAAAATTTATTAAAATTGGCAAAATTTCAATTATTTTCAAAAATTTCCCCTAATTTAATTATTTTTAATATCTATTTTAATAAAATTTTCCAAAAGAACTCAATTATTTCCAAAAAAATCTACTAAAATTCTACACAAACCTTTAATTATTTTTAAAAAATAATAACAATTTTACAGGAATTTCATTATTTACAAATTTTTTTTTATAAATTTCTTCGCAATAATCAATTATTTTCATAAATAATAAAATTTTTACAGGTTTTTATTTTTTTTGGCAAATAATAATATTCTTATTAGGAATTCAATTATTTTGATAAATAATAAAGCTAATTGCAGAATTTCAATTATTTTTAATACAATTTTAATCGAATTCTTCGAAAAATGTAATTGAGGAGCAATTTTTCAAAAGTTGATAAATCCATTTTTAAAAAAAAATTAAGATAAACACATATTTAAAATATTAAAATCTTTAGAAATCCATTTATCACTGTTCAATTCAAGGAAAAAATTTATTAATAAAGAATTTTCAGTTGAAAAAATATTTTGGCCTAACCTTGATGATTTTTCATTTCTATCTTTTTATTAGAAAAAAGTATCAAAACCTTTAAATTCCCTATTACAATAGAATTTAATTACTAACATAGCATTTTAAATAGAAAAAATATTAAAAAATGAATAATTTATTACAATTTTTCTACATTAAAGATCATTTTAATGGTTATGTGAGAATTGTCATTTGTTTAAATTTCTCGAAATGACAAAATTTGGATTTATCAGGTTTTGAAAACTTACTCCTCAATTATTCTTAAAAATTTTATTAATATTTATCAAACAAATTTAATTATTTTTATAATATTTGCTACAATTTATTTATTAGAATTTAAATATTATTTTTAATAAATTTTTGATTAAATGTCTTTAGAGAATAAAATTATTGCACTCATAATTTTTAATTCAATTCTTTGCGTAAATTATCAATTATCTTTTTAAATTATAAAATTCTTCTCTAAAATTAAATTATTTTAAAAAATTTTAATAAATTTCTTGGCAAAATTTCAATTATTTTCAAAAATTTTCCTTTATTTAATGATTTTTAATATCTATTTTAATAAAATTTTCCAAAAGAATTTAAATTATTTGAAAATTGGTTGATACAATTTCTTTAAAAGAATTCAATTTTAAGAAATATATGTAATTATGCAATAAAATGTTTTTTTGTATTTAAATAATGAAATTCTCGTAGAATTTTCTTATAAAAATTGATTTAAAAATGGATTTCAGTTTAAATTTTAGATTATAATTGAATATTAAAAGTATTAGAGCGTAATGTTTTAGAAATAATTAAATTTTGAAAAGGTTTTAGATTCAAATCTTTGAAAATTTGAATTTTTTATATTTTTATAAAACATGAAGTAATCGATCGCCTCGAGTCGAAGTCTCGGAGTTATCGATATCTTCATGTTTTTTTAGTTATGAAAAAATTTAATTTATAGTTTTAAGTAAAATGTTTTTCTTATATATTTTTGTCAGTAATTGGTCCGTAAGTAGTTTGAGCCCTGTTTTCATTTTAAAAATTATAATGAATTATTTCCGTACAAAAAAGTGAAAAGGAATATTTACTTTTTGGATTTGTAATAATTGCGAAATACACTTTATTTTGAAATATAAAAATTTACATTTCAAATACAGTATCAAATAGGTAAGGAAATTCATATTTTTGAGGTGAGAAAATTTATATTTGACTATTTGACTTGGAAAATAGGAAAATTTGATATATTTTGAGTTATTTTGAAAAGTAGAGGAACATTAGAATTCATTGGAGGAATTTTTTTTTTTTGCTTTTGAAGCATTGGAGGGGTGAGTATAAGGAGAAAAGCCAAGGGATTTTCTCTGACAAAGTTACGATTTTGAGAGAAGCCCCAAACTTTCTCTTTGGAGTCAAGTTTTCGTTTAGTTGTGTTTCAAACTCAACTCGAGTTTCCTTGCACACTTTTTCTTTTTTTTCTCCCCTTATTCTTTTAAGTTTTCCAGGAGCTTTTCTTTCTACGCCGTGAATGCAATTCTATATAGGCAAAAGAGGGAGATTGTGTGTGTGTTTTTTTTTCAACCTATTATTTTACCCGGAAAATCGGGTTATTCATTTCTCGATCTTCTTTTGTTTCATTTCCTAAAAATGAAATTTTAATGCTCGTAATATTTCTCTTTCTGCGCTTCTGTGAATTTATAATCACTTGGAGAAAAATCTGGAGGACTTTATTTTTCGTATTAAATATGTTATGCGATTCATTTTTTATTTGGTGTTTAATTTTTTTTTAATTCTTTGACATTTTTTCTGCTTTTCTTTTTTTGTACTTAAATTTAAATTGACGAAAATTTTTTTCTATTTAAAAAATATACTTTTGTTATATTATTATTTTATTTTGTTATATGTTTTTTTTTTTTTGATAGAAAATTTTGTAAATTCTTTTTTTACTTTCAACGCCATACTGTTTGTCGTTCTTGGCAAAGGGAAAAGAATTGGCAAAATATCGACATCCTTTTTCCTCGACAAACTTACTCTTTCAGGTAACAAGATCGTATCTGATGCGTGTGCCATTTACATATTTCGCCCTAGGCGTTTAGGTCTTTGCGCCTGACAATTCGAGGGGAGCGACTCCATTTACATTTCGCATTAACATCACAAACTTTTGTATTTTTTTTGGCCCGAAAAAAAATGTTCTTCTTTGATTTATAAAATAGAAATGAAAATAGTATTAAAATTTTAATTAATTAATGCAACTTGGTTGTGGAGAGATTTTTTTTCTGCAATTTGTTTCTTTGCCAAATGGAAACTAAGTTAAGAAAAAAATCCATTTGACTGCAAAAAGGAAAAATACTTTTTCTTTTCAATTTTCAGAAATAAGTTGAACTTACCCTGCCAGAGGATGGTGAGCTGTCTCTGGAAAAGCTCCCAAGAGTGTCCAGTAACCGTCGCGGAGCCCCCAACACGGAATCCCGCCATCCCTCTGAAAAAGAGAAAAAAAAATATATTGAAAATCAGTTTGCATCGTCAAGTTAGGCAACTGAAAGTTCAGGACTCTATTTTCCTTTTGAAAAAGGGGGTTAAAGAGAGGAGAAATTGGAACTTCCTTACCGGAGATGGAAACTCCTATGCAACCGGATATCACTGTACGTATTACATTTGCTTTCAGTCAATGATTACTTTATTTGCAAGTATTTCTTAAGCCGCATATTACATAAAGTTTGATGAAATTCGTAGAATTTCATTTGATGGCAAAATTTTTCTTTAATTTTGAAAAGAGAAAAAAATTGTGATGACATGAAATTTTACCTTTTTTTTGGTCTTAAAATTAAGGAATAAAGAGAAATACCATTCTCTTTTACATTTGAGAAAAGAATTGCAGCTCTTTTATAATAAAAGAGGAATTACTTTTTTACTGAATTTATTTCTCGTCATTACAGAGCGAAATTTAATTGTAAATTACTAAAAATTTATATTTATATCGACGTTGAAAATTAGCCGAAATGAAAATTTGCTTTCATAGAGTATGGACATAATCTGAAACCTTAAGGGGTAACAAAAGCAACTCGTAAGTTTATTGAATATTCTTATGAGCTGCGTTCATATAATAATAGGCTATATCGATGTGGCAGTTTGAAAGATTCAATAAATATTGATCCCAGACCATCAAATTATTATTTACAATAAGTAATAATTAATTCATTTGAATTAATTATTTAGTTAAATTTTCAGAGAAATAAATAAATTTCACTACATAAATAAAAGTAATATTGATCATTTTTCGATATTATATAATTCATAATATCTACAATGAATCAAAAATTGCAAAATTTATATTAACGAAGAATATTTATTCGAGTAGAAAATAGTTAATTTAGGGAATAGAGAAACTTTACATTTTATAGGCAAGATTTATAAAATTTTATTATTAAATTTTATTTAAATTTTTTTTTGTAAATTAGTCAAATTGGGAAAATTTATATATTGCAATTATTGTTATTATAGAGTGAAGGAAGAATACTTTCAAAGGTGAATGAACTTAATTATTTATTTTGTTTTATTTTCTTAATACTGAGTCAATTCATATAGACAATAGCAACCGAACTTACAAAATTATTTATTTATAAAAACTATATTATAAGAAAAGATTTCTTTATAGTTAAAAAAATTGTTTTAATTTAATTTTAATTTATTAATTTATATTTTATATTTTTATCCAACGAAAGAAAGATAACAAAATTATCATATTTAGTAGTGGACAATTTAGAAAGAATAAAAAGCTGAATTACCGAATAATTATTGGAGCAAATTCCTTTAATTTGGTTACAAAGCGCCAAATTTTCTAAAATATCAAATATAATATTAAAGAGAAATTTGAATTACATAATTTCATTCATAAAATCTATTACTATATGGTGTCAAAACAAGATCTTATCAGTTGATATAGTTTGGCACGTGCCTCATTGTTAGAGGATCTTTAAATTTTGGAAATAATGTCCCTTTAAATTTATACAAAAGCATTCTTTCTATTCATATTTCATAAGAATGAGAAATGTTTAATACATATGTATAAGATATTTTTCGTGTTAGAAACACGTGGGTTTTCAGAAGTTTACCGTGCAGTGGGCTTTTAAATCAAAATAAAGGAAAAATATATAGATATATACTTCCCTCGGTCTGTTAACTAATACACGAATGTTTCAATACCCTAACATTTTCCATAATTATCTCGTCTTACTTAAATTTGAATTTCGCGCTATTCGAATTCTGTGAGTTTCCGTCCAGATGGCGCGTAAGTTCTCTCACAATCGAGTTAGAGAGACACATGACTACTCCCGAAATTTAATCTGACATACTATTCATTTGACATTAAACCATTTAACATAAATATCATTTGACGTAAAATCTATTTGGTATAAAAATAATTTAATTTGAAATTTATTTGACATACATTTCGCATTTAACGTATCAATTTTATTGCATAAATGACATTTTATGTGATATCCATTTGACATATTTCATTAAACATCAAATTTATATATATATAATTTGACATAGAATTAATTCGACATATATTTTATTTAACATAAGTATAATTTAGCATAATTTCCATATAAAGTAAAAATACAACTGATTTGACTTTTATTTCACATGAAAATCACTTGACATATATTTCAATTAACATAAGTTTTATTTGGCAGAAAATCTAATGGAGGTAAAATTTGTTTAACATATTATGTCATCTGACATAATAGACATTTGATATAAATTTTATTTTGCTCTAAAATTCATTTGTCATAAATTTCATTTGACATAAATTTCACTTGACGTAAATATCGTTTAACATAATTCTTCCTTAACATAAAATTCACTTGATGTAAATTTAATTTGGCATATATTTCATTTAACATAATTCTCATTTAACAAAAAATGTATTCTACATAAATTTCATTTGACATAAAAGTCATTCAACAAAATTCTCATTTGACATAAAATCCATCGTCATTCGCGAATTTTGAAATCCGCGCCTAAATTTTTATGTCAAATAATCTTTATGTAAAATGTAATCTATGCCAGCTGAATTTTATGTCAAACTAGCTGTCGTACCCGTCTTCGACGGGTTTTAGTTTCTACAGATACATTTAATAGTGTGTCTACCAGTCTCGAAAAATAGGAAATAGTGGGAAATTTAATTTGACTGGAGAAATTATGATTAGCAACCATTAACTATTTCATTATAAAAATATTACCATTTTAAAACTGTGATTAAACTTTTATCATCAAATAATTAATTTTTTATTTATTAAAATGCAGAAAACAATGTTTGTCAATTATTTGTAGAAATTTAATTATAGTATTATAAGTTAATCCTAAATTTCGACCAGTTTTTTTAGTTTATAAGTAAAGTCAAATTCGAACTAATTGTATCATAATTGCTTAAATGTAGATCCCCTGTTAAAAGTATTTGTAAAAACAAAAACCCGTCGAAGATTATTTTCATAAAATATGTGAATTTTTGTAGCCATTTGTAGTTATATTTATCGTTTATTCTTATCAAAAAAATGTATATTTGATGAGAAAATATACACCTCGAAAAATTTGGACAAAGATGGGAAAAGCCGGATAGTTTGTTACACAAAAATAATAATAGACACTCTGTTTAACTTTTGCCTTTGCAATGCTCTAAACATCCATAATAGTTAAACATAGAATTAAAATAACAAAACTTTTTACTGTCTAAAGTTTTTCCCCCAGTAGCATAATGCAAGTATCGTTTCACAGGTATTCTTGAATTTATGTAGTATGAATTTTTATCATAAAAAATCTCCATTTTCAATCTCCTTTAAAAATAATTTTAAAGCTATGAATTAATATTTTTTTACATTGTTTACCATTCATCGTTTACCATTTTTAATATTTTTCGAAGTTTTGTAATTGAAAATTGTTTGATTAATTGGATAAACAAATTATTCTAAATTCCATTATTTTGACGTCAAAAGTTTAAAAGATATATATTAAAATACAAAAAAATTAAAAATTTTCCATTTTTTAAATGATTAGAAAAAATTGAATACCTCCCGTTCTAATTAATATGTTTAAAATCTGTAAATTTATTGTTTATATATATATATCTCTCACAAAAAACAGAACTGATTATTTTACTGCAATCTATCAAAATGTAAAAATTTTTTGCCAAAAATAATGTCCTACAACCAAGATGTAATATAAAAATGTTTTCAAAAAATTAAAAAAATCGAAATTTTTCAAATTTTATATATTTTTTAATGAATTGCTTTTAAATGATCTATAATTCATTGTTACATGTTATTTGGTCAAATTTTGCATAATTTTTCCAAAAATTGTCTCTTATAAAAAAAAATAATTTTTTTAAATTTTCCGAAAACATTATTATACTTACATCTGAAATATGGAATAGTATTTTTTTGCTAAATTATGCTAAAAAGTGACTAATTAACATGTTATACTCAATTAAAGATCGTTTAAAAGCAATACATTAAAAAATCTAAAATTTTTAAAATTTCGATTTTTTGAAAAACATTTTTATCTTTACATTTTAGTTACAGGACCCAATTTTTGAAAAAATTATACTAAAATTTGACCAATTAACATGTAACAATCCAATTATAGATTATTTAAACGCAATTCATTACAAAATAAAATTGGGATATTTGCGATTTTTTTTAATTTTTTAAAAATCATGTTATATTACATCTTAGTTATAGGACATTTTATGGCAAATCTATTATAGAATGTTACTAAATATCATGTTATACTCAATTATACAAAGTTTTGAAAGCATTTTCTTAAAAAAAGGTAAAATTTGAAAATTTCTGATTTTTTAAATTTTTTGAAAAAATTTAATATCTCCCGTTCTAATTAATATTTTTTTAAATCTGTATATATTTAAAAACCTTCCTTGGCCTAAGGTCAAACATTCTGCCAAATTTGGTTTCAAACGGTTGAACCGTTTTTTAAGTGATTCGCGAACAAAGATTCTGTGACATACGGACATACATACATACATATACACACACATACATACATACACGAAATTTTTTATTGGCATTTTTGGAATCCTGGGTGCTCAAAACGAATAAGTATGTGTAAAATTTTAAGTTCTGAGCAATGTACAGACAAAAGTCTCATCTTATATATATAGATTAAATAGAAATATTAATTGGAATTAATAATTATAATTTTTTCTTTTCTGAATTTTTCGAAAAAATTTTTATACTTACATGTTAAATATGGACAGAATTTTTGGCAAAATTATGCTAAAATTTGACCAAATAACATGTAACAATAAAATATAGATCATTTAAAAGCAATTCATTAAAAAAATATAAAATTTTAAAAATTTCGATTTTTTTAAATTTAAAAAAAAAAATTTTTATACTTACATCTTAGTTATAGAATATTATTTTTGGCAAAATTATGCTAAAATGTGACTAAATAACATGTAATACTTAATTATATAAAGTTTAAGAGCAATTTAAAAAAAATGAAATATTTGAAAATTTTTGATTTTTAAATTTTTCAAAAAAATTACATATCTTTCGTTCTAATTAATATTTTTTAAATCTGTAAATTTATAAACCTTCCTTGGCCTAAGGTCTAACAATCTACCAAATTTGGTATCAAATGGTTCAGCCGTTTTTAAGTGATTCGCGAACAAAGATTCTGTGACATACCGACACACATACATACATACATACATACATACATACATACACGAAATTTTTTATTGGTATATTTGGAATCCTTGATGCCTAAAACGAATAATTATGTGCGAAATTTAAAGTTCTGAGCAATGTACAGACAAAAGTCTGATTTTATATATATAGATAATAATTTTGTGCATTAACTTATCCGTTAAATGAAATAAATGTCAAGTGAATTTTATGTCAAATAAGAATTATGTTAAATTGGGATTTATAGCAAATAAAATTAATGTAAAGTAAATTTTTTAACAAGTGAGAATTATGTTAAAAGGAATTTATGACAAATTTAATTTATATGATATGAATTTTATGTTAAATAAGAATTATGTTCAAATGACATTTACGTCAAATGAAGTTTATGTCAAGTGAATTTTATGTAAAATTATATTTATGTCAAATGGATTGTGTGTCAAATGAGAAGTACGTTAAATGACTTTTATGATAAATAAAATTGTTGTCAAATGAAGTTTATGTGAAACAAATTTTATAACAATTAAAATTTATGTTAAATGAATTTTTTGTCAAAAGAAATTTATGTTAAATAATTTTTATGTCAAAAGAAATTTATGTTAAATAATTTTTACTTGTTTACTTATTTTTTTTTATTTATTGTTTGAATTTTTTTACAGAAATTCAATTATGTTAGAAAATTTTATTAAAATTCTAGTCAAAATTTCAATTTTCTTGAGAAATAATTAAATTCTTCTCCAAAATTCAATTATTTTGAAAAAAATTTTATCGATTCAATGATTTTTAGTATTTACTAGTTTAATAAAAATCTCCAAAAGAATTTAATTGTGTACAAAAAAATTTAATAAAATTCTAAACAAATCTTTAATAATTTGCATAAAATAATAAAAATTTCAAACGTATTCAATTATTTACAAATTTTTTTCTAAATTTCTTCGCAATCCTTCAATTATTTTTAATACAATTTTAATCAAATTTCTCTAAAAATGTCATTGTTCTTGAATATTTTATTAAACTTCGACGAAAGAGTTCTATTATTTAAAAATTTATGGATAAAATTCTTTTTGAGAATGCAATTTTAGGAAACATGCAATTATTCAGTAAATCATTTTTTTGTCATTAAGAAATTAAATCCTAGAAGAATTTTCTAATAAAAATTGACTTAGAAATATATTTCAGTTAAAAGTTCAAATAATAATTGAATATTAAAAATATTATAGAGTGAATTTTTAGAAATTTAATTTTTTAGTTTTGAGTAAAATGTTGCACCAATATTTATGAATTTATAAAAAAAAAATTTCAAAATAGAAAAGAATAATCTTTGCTTTGCTTTTTTAATATTCTTCACTATTTTGATAAATTTGAATTTCGCGTCATAATAATGCGGTCAGTTTCCGTCCAGATGGCATGGAAGTTCTCACAGAAAAAAAGAAGTGTTGTTTTAACACTAAAAGTAGTGTTAAAACAACACGCAACATTTTTAACCCATACGATGTGATTTTAACCTACATTTTGTGTTAAAATAACACCATGAGTGTGTTAAAATTAATGCATATTTTTAATAGCTGTTAAAATAACACCATCTTGAAAACTACACGCAACAAATTTAACACATATTTTTTTGTGTGCTCTCACAAAAGGTCAATTACCAAAACTAAGCAAAACCAAATAACCTATGTAAATGCGCACAGATAATGAACTAGATTTCTTATATGAATCATGGTTCGAAACATTAATTAATTAATTAAGCACTACACTGTTTTTTAATTAAAAGAAAAAAATTAGGCAATTATAATTTTCTTGAATTTGTAATTTAATTAATATCTATATATATGCACATCGTAGCGGAGCATCTTTTTCATCGATAAGAAATCTCGATGCAGAATTCTTATTCGTATAATTGCAAAGCAATGTCGGAATTGATTGAGAGAAGCTTTGGGATTCATTAAAGTGACGAGATGGATCGCAGTTAATATATAATAGCGACGGAATAATGTAATTAAATGAATGTGTATATACAGAAAATTGCGACAGTGTTAAGCCGGGTAAAATGAGGGTTTTCATATATATATTGCTACATATACACGCCAATATACACACAAACCGTTTGAAACTCTCTCGACCTTCTCCCGTTTGTAACTGTTGATCTCGTCTTAAGCTGCGAATATATTTCGTTATGCCACGCATTTCATTAAAATTGTCTGATGACGGATTGCTCTGTCTCGCGATATTATTAAGGGAACATTGTACCAGAAAAATACCCCAAAGCAATTACAGTATCAGAGGAAAAATAAATGATTCTGTCTTGCTTGAATTTTAACATTTTTGCTGCGCTTTCAATTTATATTTATTATTTTTCACTTACTTTATTTTTTTTATTTTCTATTTAACCTTCTCTTTGCTTTTTTTAACCTTTTCGATTTAATTTTAACTTCCATTGATCTTTTACGTATTTATTTTTTTTTCACTTTAATTTTTTTTTCTTTTCTTCTTCTATTTTATTTTTTTTTACTTCAATTTTTCTTCTTTTGCTTTCTTTTATTTATATTTTACTACAATTCTTCATTTCTTTTCTTATTCTTTTTTATTTTTTTTACTTCAATTTTTCTTCTTTTGCTTTCTTTTACTTTCTTTTATTTATCTTTTACTACAATTTTTCTTTTCTTATTCTTTTTTTTTTTTACATCAACTTTTCTTCTTTTGCTTTCTTTTACTTTCTTTTATTTATATTTTACTACAATTCTTCTTTTCTTATTCTTTTTTATTTGATTTTTACTTTAATTTTTCTTTTTTTGCATTTTTTTTGTTTATTTTCCACTACAATTCTTCTTTTTTTATTCATTTTTATTTATTTTCTTCATTCTGAGAAAAACCGTATTTCCCCGGGGGTTAATTTTATTTTTTTGTCTTAGATGAAATTTGAATTTCGCGCCATAATAATGCGGGAAATTGCCGTCCAGATGGCATGGAAGTTCTCTCACAAACGAGATAAACTGAACCAAGTTTAAAAATACGCGTCTCTTTGAAACCTGTTAGTTCTTCAATAATTTATTGTTATTGTATTTTATTGTTTAATAATAATAATAATTATTATTTATAACTATAATTATAATTACTATAATAATAATAATAATAATAATAATAATAAATATTATTATTATTATTATTATTATTATTATTATTTATAACTTTAATTATAATTATTATTGCGAGACCAAATTTTAAATAATAATAGTAATATAAAAATAAATTTTGCAATTGTATAATTATACGAATGAAGAAAAAGTTAAAAAATAGGTTACTAATGTTTAAAAATAGAAACGAATGTTTGAGTTTAAAAAAAAATTGTAAAAAAATCGATTAATAACAGTTTATAATAAGCTTAGCCTAGAATATTAAAATCCGACTTTGATCAAAGAATACGCCTACAACTTGTCAACTTTATGTGCAGATTTTTTTGCAATATTGCAAATCGTTTTTGTTACGCTGACAAAAGTGTCTAATTATGCTAAGACGCGTTTACAACTGGGTCAACGAAAATAAGTCTGAAATAGTTACGAAAAAAATTGTCTGGAATAAAAAAAAATTGTCTGCGAAAAAAAATTTTTATTTACTCAAAACACTATTCTCTTTTCTCCCATGCAATTAACTGTTAACAACTTTTCCCATTTTCTTACACTAAGTTTTTGTTTTAGTTCGAATCGAGGTTCGAATAGCGTTTGGTGGAAACAAAAATAGCAAATGCTTTATTTAGCAATTTGTAGAAAAATAGCAAATGCTTGTATTAAAAAAAATTGTTTTTAAGTTATTTAAAAGGAAAAAAAGTTTTCGTTCATTGAAAATATTCAAAGTGAATGCAATTTCTTTTATAGACATTTTTTTCGGAGATTCATCTAAAGAGGGTAAATTTTTTTTTCAATTTAAAAAGTTTAATTTTTTTTTTGCTTTTAAATTAATAAAGTTTACTAAATGAATAGTAATTTCTACTGATTTATTACTGAAATTTACTAATTTGAAAGCAAAAAGACAGTTACTAATTCAGTAAACATTCTTAAATTCTTAAATTGAAATGAAAAATTCGTCTTAAGACAATTTCTTTGACTCGAAAAAATTAATACAGAAATAAAGGGAAATAAAGAAGTAAAGTTTGGTTTGATTTATTAAATAAATAATTTTTTTATTAAATTTTTTGTTTATTTTAAATCACGGTAAATCGTTAGATATTAAAATAACACCAAAATGGATTAAAATAATCTGCAACAGTTTAATCCCTCTAGGATTAAATTAACGCCAAAAAGGATTAAAATAATCTATTTTGGTGTTATTTTTAACTATGTATTAAATTTTATTTTAAAAAAAACACCAAAGTCAACGATTTGTAAAAATTCAACGAATTTTGCTTCTCCAGGGAGAATAGTAACTAAACATAGTTACTAAATTCAATTGTGTTCAAAAATTTTTAAAAATTCTCCACAAAATTTCAATTTTCTTTATACATAATAAAATTCTTCTCTGATATTCAATTATTTTTCAAAATTTTAACCAAATTCTTGTTAAAATTTCAATTATTTGCAAAAGTTTTCTAAAATTCTATAATTTTTAATACCTAATATTTCATTAAAATTTTCCAAAAGAATTCCAGTATTAAAAAATATTTAAATACGATTCTACGCAAACATTCCATTATTTTCGTAAATAATAAAATTTTTTACATGAATTCAATTATTTAGAAATTTTTTTATAAATTTCTTCGCAATAATTTAATTATTTTCAAAAATAATAACATTTCTTCAGGGGTTCAATTATTTTTATAAATAATGAAATTCTTTTAGGAATTCAATTATTTTCATAAATAATAAAACTAACTGCGGAATTTCAATTATTTTTAATGCAATTTTAATCAAATTCATCGAAAAATGTAATTATTCTAAAAAATCTTATTAAAATTCGTCCAAAGAATTTAATAATTAAAAAAATTTGTTGATACCATTTTTTTGAGAATTTAATTTCAAGAAACATGAAATTAATAAATAATTTATTTTTGTATTTAAGTAATTGAATTCTCGTAGAATTTACTTATAAAAATGGTTTTCAAAATAAATTTCAGTTAAAATTGTTGATTATACTTAAGTATTAAAAGCATTAAAACGTTGATTTTTAGAAATAATTAAATTTTCAATAAGTTTCAAATTAATATCATTAAAATTCTTATTTTTTCATATTTTTGACAAAAAATTCTGTAGTATTAATTCTTATTAAAAGTTTAATAGGATTTTTATTGAAATTATTTAAGTTTTTATTTTTCAATATATATTTAATTGCACAATTTCCAAGTAATTGAAATTTTGTAAAATTGAATTGTGAACAAATAAATTTAAAAATTCTCATAAAACTCTTCGCATCGTTTCAATTGTTTGTCATACAATAATAATTAAATTCCTTGCAGAAAATAATTATTTTCATGCAAGTTTTAATTAAATTTGACAAAAGAATTGAATTATTAAAAAAATTGTTACTAAAATTCTTTATGAGAGTTGAATTTTGAGAAACATTCAATTATTCAATAAATTATTTACTTTTGCATTTAAATAATTAAATTCTTGTAGAATTTTCTAATAAAAATTTATTTTCATTTCATAAAAACGAATTTTAGTTAAAATTTTATATTATAATTGAATATTAATAGAAATATAGAATGAACTTTTTGGAAATACTATTTGTAGTTTTTATTTTCTAAATATGCATTTAATTAAAGAATTTGGGAATAATTGAAATTTCGTGAAATTGATTAATTAATTATTATTAAAAATACTACATATTAAGTTAAATTGTAGTTAAAATTTTTTGAAAATAATAATTGAATTGAAATAATGAAAATAATTTTGAAAAAGTATAATATTCTTATAATATAAAATAATGATTATATTACTCGGTCATCTTTAATTATTATAAAATATGAGAAAATCGATCACTCCGGAGTCGAAGACTCGGAGTTATCGATATCTTCATGTTTTATAGTTATACAAAAATTTAATAAACTAAAATTTCATTTATTGTAAAAAATAACACCAAAATTGATTATTTTAATCTTTTTTGGTGTTAGTTTAATCTGCAACACTTTTTAATACCTCACGATTTACTGTGTTAATAAACTTTCAAACATAAACGAAAATTCCTCTTCTTTGTAAATTAACATTCGTATATTAAAAATAAAATGTAAAAATAATTGTTAAGCGGAATTTTCTTCTCACATTGAGATTTTATTTTTTTCGGTGTATGAGCAAAAAAAAAGGGAGGTTATTAAATAAATAATAATTTTCGAAGTAATTAAAAGAAGTAATGGAAGCATTTAGGTGGAAAGAAATCTGTTTCCTCCTTTATTTCAACTGACAGTGTGGGATAAAATATATAACAATTTCCAATTATTTATTCCGCGAATTTGAATTGATATAAATCGTTGAGGCGCGCAAATGCCAAACGTGCTCATTGTCTTTCACTGTCTCTCTCTCTCTCTCTTTTTTTTGCGACAATTGACAAACGGTTCGGTTAACCATTGTCGGCGATTGTTCCGCTCAGCTATATAACTACAATGGACTAAAGCGAATACCTTCACCCTCGTGTCCGGTTATAGCAATATAAGGGATGAGAGAGTGAGAGAGAGAGAGGGAGAGAGTTGCCCCTTGTATTAAGTTTCGTAATTGAGATTTATTAATATGGTGCGTGGATGCTGAATTTTCTCATTCAGACTTTGGGGTTGCTAAAATAATGTTATTATACGAGAGAAACGATGATTTCTCTTATGAATTTTGGCTCTAATTATCCGCCGCACCACTTGTTATTTTATATATGGACTGCGGCAATTATACAGTCCCATCGTTAAATTCGTACTTTTTAAGGCGCAATTTTTGCAAATCAAAATTTTTAACGACTTTAATTTCATTTTTCTTCTCAGGCCTCGCACTCAATAATTAATTTAAAAAAAAAAAGTTGTAAAAAGTATAGCTTTAAAATCGAAAAACGTCGTAAAAAAAGTTGCTATTGAAAAATTTAATTTGACGACTAAAAACTCGTCTTAGTCTCTAAATCTAAATTAGTAAAAATGTTTCCTAATTTGAAGTAGTGACTAACTTTCTGCTTTTGAGTTAGTAAAGTTTATTTAATGAATAGTAATTTCTACTAATTTATTACTGAAATTTACCGATTTAAAAACAAACAGACAATCTCTAATTCAAATTAGTAAACATTTTTACTAATTCAAATTTAGAGAGTAGATGATTGAGAAAAATCACAAAAATTCAATTCTGCATTTTTATTTTTTTTTTCTTATTTTCATCGAAAAAAATTAAGTTTCTTCTACTTTTAACTTGAATTCTAAATTTTTACACAATTCCAAAATTTTGGGAATTTTAATTTTGAATAATCTACAAAAATCCTATAATTATTTGAAAATAATTTTTAAATATAGATAAAAATTTTTAAATGTACAATTTATTTTAATTAAATTTGCCAATATTTCTAAATAATTGGAAATGTAATTTAATCTTTTTAGAATAATGTAAATAATCTTGAAAATATTTCAATTACAATTTTTCAAAAGACGGAAATTTTGCAGAATTTTCAAATTAAAATAAAAAAAAAAACATAAACATTTAAAACATTTAACATTTTTTTTTTTTAAACATTTAAAATATTAATTAAAATTAAATAATTAATTAATTAAATAATAATTAAATTAAATAATTTTAATACTTTTTCTATTTATCCACAGAAACTTACAATTGCAAATCATTTTACATGATTTCTGTCTAAAATCTCTTTGAAATTTAATGATTTCCAAAAATTACAACTATAATTCATCAAAACTTCAAAAACCTTCTTTTATGATGTTTTTAATAATATATTAATTAGTCAAAACTTTAATAATATTGAATATTGTTATAGTTTCAGGACAATTTAAATTTTCAAAGATTACAATTTAAAAATCTTTTGAAATTGAATTATTTGTATAAATTCATAAATATAACACTTCTATTATTTGATTATGAACTAAATTTTTTATTGAAATTCAATTTTAAATCAATTCTTAGAATGCTCTACGAAAATTCAATTATATAAATTAAAAAATAAATGATTTAGAAAATAATAATTGAATGTTTCTAAAAAATTAATTTGTTATAAAGAATTTTATCAAAATTTTTTTTAATAATTGAACTCTTTTGAAGAATTTTAATAACATTTTTTAAATAATTCTGACGCGATCTGAAGAAAGGGACCTTAGAAGCAAATCACTTTAAGGTTATGTTAGTCTTACTTTTTTATTGGTTAAAAGTTTCTTTTTACTTTTTGAAAATTAAAATAATTGTTTATTAAATATTTCAGTTGTGATAAAAACTTAAACATTTTTGATTCTCATTGACAGTTGGTCATTTTTTTGTATTTTCATTTCAAAAATTGCAAACATAACCTACAATTTTTTGCTTCTAAGGTCCCTTTCTTCAGATCACGTCACAATTGTACTTCCCAAGGAATTAAATTAAAATTGTTTAAAAAATATTAAAAGTTCTGTAAAAAGTATTATTATTTTTAAAAACTATTTAAGTCTTGCTAAAAATCAAATTTTTTAAATAGTTGATTTTGAAAAAATGTTGTTATCTATGAAAATAATTACATTTCTACAAAGAATTTTTGTAAAATTAATATTTCAGATAATTGAATTTATTTAAAGTATTTTGTTATTTATAAAAATAATTCAATTTTATTACAGTTTTTTAAAAGAATTGAATTCGTAAATAGAATTTTATATTTAGGAAAATGATTCAATTTTTGCACGAATTGAATCTTTATCTTGAGATAAAGCGAATTGATATAAAATTTTTTAAAACTTTCATTCTATGGTAAAATAATTAAATTCTGACAAAAGTTTTCTTAAAATTTTATAAAAATTTTTCCACAAAAATTAAATTATTTAAATTTTTAAAAAATAAATGATTTCGAAAATAATAATCGAATATTTCTTAAAATTAAATTCTTATAAAGAATTTTATGATAATTTCTTTAAAATATTTCAACTCTTTCGAAGAATTTTAATAACATTTTAAAATAAATATTTGTACTTTTTAAAGGGATTAATTAAAAATTTAATGCAAAATAATTGAAATCCTGTAAAACGTATTATTATTTATAAAAATACTTTTAAGTCTTGCAAAGAATTAAACATTTTTTTAATTCGTTGATTTTGTTCGAAAAATTTTACGAAAATTGTATTTTAAGTCATTGAATTTTTTATTTTTCCTACTGTAAAAATTTTATTATCTAATATGAACAAAATTAAATTTCTGCGAAGAAGATTATTAAAATTATATTCAAACTAATTGAATTTATCTAAAGTATTTTTTTATTTATGAAAATAATTAAATTCCAGGGATGAATTTCAATATTTATTTGAATAATTTAACTCATAAAAAATTTTTTTTTTGACGAATTTAATTAAAATGTTATTGCAATGAATTCAATTGTTATGTATAGAAGTTTAATAAAATTTGTAAAAACAATTAAATTTCTGCGTAGAATTGGATTAAAATTTTCCAAATATAGGCAAATAATAATTGAATTCCCGAGAAAAGAAACGTTCCACTTTATCTCGTTTGTGAGAGAACTGTCATGCCATCTGGACGAGGAAGCACAGAATTATAATGGCGCGAGATTTAAATTTAAATTAAGAAGTGGAACTAATTTACATAACTCTCAGAGAAATCTTTTACGAAAAAGCTAATTAGCACTTTTAAATAATAAAAATATTTAATAATAATAATAATAATAAAATAATAATAATAGTAATTATACCTTTTTTTCAAATGCATTGATGTGCAAATATACCTGTTTTCTTTGGAATGTATTCTGTACATTAATTTTGTATTTTTTGGTCGTTACTTATAATAAAAAAATAGCAATTACCATTATTATTTTTATTATTATTATTATTATTATTATTATTATATTATTATTATTATCATTATTATTATTTACTATATTAATTAAATACATTAAAATAAATATTAAAATATTTAATTATTCATAGTATATTTTTCCATAAAATTAAATTTTATGAGGTTTTGCGTTGAAATTAACAGTCACTAATTATAAATACATATTAAAATTAAAAAAATGTTTAATTATTTAATATATTTTTTGAAATCTAATTAAAAATGGTGTTTTTTCTACTCTTTGAATTTATGTCCACCATTTTCATTGTGAAAATAAAACCTTGCCCATTATATATGAACGGAAAGTGTAGGAACCCTTCCTTCCTTCCTCCCTCGCAATACAGGAGAGGAATTTCAATGACAATAGAGACAGAAAATGCCAACGAGAACGTGTCACCAATCCACAGTATCAACTGGCTTAAGCCTTTCCTCAATTTGGGATGACATCTCGGATTCAGGGTATTTTCCTCATGCGTGATATGCATTATTAATATATATATATATGTGAAGTTCATGACAAATTACATTGGAAACAGAAAAAAAATAGTAACTTTTTCTAGTAACAAAATGAAAGGAATGAAAATTTCCATTCGATGGTAAATTTCTATTTTTTATTAAAGAGAAGATATAAATTTTAATTTTATTTTTTTTATAAAGAAAAGAAATATTTTGAACACTCTAAATTAATGAATTTAATTATTAATCTATTTAACAATTTAACAGAAAGCGAATAAAATTTTTTTATTTTTATTTAAATAGTTTTTTTTTCATCACTCAATTATTTTCGAAAACATGTTTTCCATGTGTAAATAAAATGAATAAAATTTTTTTGTAGAGAGAAGAATTGAGAAAATCTTTTTGAAAATTCATATACATATAGCTTGTATATGAAGGTTTTCTTATTATTTCGTAAAGAAAGAATTTTTATATTCATATTAAGCGCGTGTGTGAAATAATAAATAATTTCATTGTGAGAAATTTAAACAAGATAAATTGAGACTTGTTGATTGAAAAATTATGTTTTGAAGGACTGAACTTACAAGGTGCATTACACTATCAGAAAAAAAAATCTGTAACTAACGAGCAATGAAGCGAGAAGAGAACGTTCCAATCAGTGAATCTCTGAATGTATTTACGAAATCTCATGACTTTCTATCTCATATATGCCGCGTGTCAGTTGCATCCATCTGGGCAATATTTTTTATTAAGAAAAAAGTAATAATTTAATTATAACAATGGAATTTTTAATTTTTTATTCATAATTGAAATTTGAATTAAATAAATGACAACAATATGAGAAAAGTGAAAACAATAATTATTATTTATTGATCAATAATAATTATAAAATAATAATATATAATTATAATAATAATAAATTATAATTATTATAATAATAAAAAATAATTATTATAATAATATTTTAATCATTAATAATAATAACAACAATAATAATAATAATAATAATAATAATAATAATAATAATAAAAATAATAATAACAATAAAAATAATAATAATTATTACATTAAATAAAATGAAATAAAATAAAAAATAAAAATTAAAATTAAATTAAATTAAAAAAATAATATAATTTAATGAAAAGCAGAAGAAGAAATAAAAGGAGAAAAAAGTATATTTTCTCAATAAACACGCCGCAATGTTCAAGTTCCCTCGCGATTAAGACATCGGTAATTTTTTTACACCCATAATTCACCGAAATCAGTATGAAATATGCAATAATAAATGTTAATTAAAAAAGGTCACGTGCTACCAGAAGGTTATTACACACTGGAAGCGTAATTTTAAATCATAAAGGCATTTTATTCCTTTCGTACAAAAAATTTTATTTTATCTTCACAATTAATCGTTGAATAATAATATTTATAATAACACAAGCACAAATATCGAAAAAAAAATTTATTTTGTTAAACAAAATATGTTATCTTTTAAGTATTGTCCACAGAAAAGCAATTTCAATGAATAAATAATAAATAATAATAAATAAATGAATAATAATAATAAATAAATAATAATAAATAAATAATAATAAATAAATTAATAATAAATAAATTAAAAATGAATTAAATTTTAAAAAAATTATAACTTATTGCATAAATTCAATTATTTTCTAAAATTAATAAAATTCTTTGCAGAAATTCAATTATCTTCTAAAATTTGTTTAACATTCTCGTCAAAATTTCAGTTATTTTCAAAAAATTTTCTTAATTTTATATGAAATCTATTATTTAGAATATTCCTAAAGTTTCGAACGTTCAAATGAATGAAAATATTTTTTTCCTCCTTCTAATTTGTATTTTATTTACAAAAAAATTATTTTTTTACTCAAAACAAATTAATTCTGAACTAAATTATTGTTTAATTTCAATTATTTTTCTTTTTTCGATTGTAATTTTCAAAAACACTGAAGGTGAAAAAAAATTCCATTCATTTGAACGTTCGAAACTTTAGTCCCATTATTTAGAAAATTTCTATAAATTTTTTTGCAATAATTTAATTATTTTCATAAATCATAATATTCTCTTCAGGAATTCAATTATTTTCGTGAATAAAACTCATCGCAGAGTTTTAATTATTTTTAGTGCAAATTCTATCGAAATCATCAAAAAATGTAATTGTTTTTAAACATTTCATGAAAAATGGTTAAAAGAAATCAATTATTTAAAAATGTTTTGATAAAATTCTTTATGAGAATTGAATTTTAAGAATTGTAATTTTTCAATAATTTTTTTATTTTCGCAATTAAATTATTGAATTTTCTAAAAAAAAATTTTATTGAAAAATGAATTTCAGTTAAACTTTTAGACAATAATGAATATTAAAAGCATTAAAGCGTGAATTTTAAGAAATAATTAAATTTGAAAAAGGTTTTAAATCAAATTCTTTGAAAATTTGTATTTTTCATTCTTAAAACTAATAATTCTATGGAACTAATTTGATTAATTGTTTTAAAAAAAGTTTAAGTAAATTTTTTTCAGAAATTATTTAATGCGTTTACTTTTAAAAATGTATTAATAATGTATTTTATTTAAAAATTTATTCAATTGAAGAATTTCTGAATAATTTAAGGAAGAATCCAAAAAAAAAATGAAAGAAAAGTTAGTACACTGCCATAATTTCGTGTTTTGAAAAAGTCAAATTAAATTTTAAATTCCCATTCGGTAATAGCGTAAGGAATTAAATTTTCTTAATTTTGATCAATTTAAAGTTATATTTGAATAAAAATTACAATTTTCTGTCAATAATAAACGATTTATAACCTCAAATTTGAATGTTTCTTATTGACAGAAAATTGTAATTTTTATTCAAATGCAACTTTTAAACGTTTTAAATATTCAAAATTAAATTCTTTATCTTTCCACCGAGACGAATTTAAAATTTAATTTTTGTTTTTCATTTAATTTACAAAATTATGACCTTGGACTAACTTTTGATTGGACTGTACGTCAGATTCCTCCTTCAATTTCGTAAAATTGATTTATAAACGAATGGATTTTAAAATTCTCAAAGTACTTTTTTTAAAACATTAAAAATTGATTAAAATTAATAATTGATTCCTATAGGAAAATAATAATGATTAAATATTTATTTAAAAACTCAGTTATTGCTGTTTTCGAATAATTGTACAATTCAAAAAAATCGTAAAAAATTAAATGGAAAAATAATCTTTATATAAAGTTGTAAAATAAAAAGTAAAACAAAATAATTGAGTAATGGAATAAAAAAAAAAAAATTTTTAATAAAATCAATAAAAATAGTATTGTTAATATTCAGTTATTTGATTTGACAAAAAAGTCTGAATACTCCATAGATTTAGGAACAATAGAATAATTCGAAAATTGATGAAAAAGGTTTTTTTTGCGCATTTTTATTTTTATGAAAAAAATTTGTTTTGCTCTTAAATTTCGTTCCTTTGACAAGTAAAATAAAAATCAATAGAAAAACGTAAACGACGAGGTTATAGTTTTTTATTGACAATGTTAAAAGTGATATATTGAGTCATAAATGTCAAAAGTCATTTGATTATAGACGCACATGTTAAAATATGAGAAATACTGACTGGCATATTAGAAAGTTTATTTAAACATTCAGGCAATTCGAAATAAAATTCTTCTTTTATAATCCCGAAATACGTAAGTTTGTATTTCTCATGTGTTTACTGTGGATAATTGAAACAAGTTATAAATTATTTTCAATCGTTGAAAAACTAATATAAAAACATATTTAATAAAACGTTGAAGTTAATTTATTAAATATTAATTTTTACCGAGTGACGGAATTCAATATTCTTAATTTAAAAACAATTAATATAAATAAATTACTATATATTAATATAAATTAGATTCTTCATTATATTCAATAAAGAATCATTTTTTTTTGTTGAGTAGGACATTTTTTTTATTTTTCAGTCGAATAATCTGACAAGTTTAATCTCAGAGTATAAAAGTGGGATCACTTTTTTCTAGAGAATGAGTGCCTGTAAAAAATATTACTTCATCTTGACCTCAATTTATTTTTTATAGATCCTTTTTTTCATGTAATTTTCGAAAAGTGTCTAAGATGAGAATTAAGCATTTTTGGAATGATGGGAATTTTTTTAAAAATATTTCGTTTATAGGAAGAAAGCAAAGATAATTTTTTTTTAAAAATGCGGAAATTTTACATTTTTGTTCTGTTTTTTTCCTGGTAACAATTAATTATTTTTCCTTATAGTTTTCGAGTTATTAATTGAGTTTCGCATAAATTTTAAGTTACTAAATTAACTTTCGAATAATTTTCCAGTTCACGGTAAATCGTTAGGTATTAAAATAACACCAACATGGATTAAAATAACACTAAATTGGATTATTTTAATCCTTTTTGGTGTTATTTTAATACCTAACGATTTACCGTGTTATTAATTAATTTTGGAACAACTTTTGAGTTGCTACTTATTTTTTTTTAATTACTTTCGAGAAACTAAATTGACTTTTTTTGTTAATTATTTTTTTGAATAACTTTTGACTCGCTAATTAACATTCGGATTAACTTATTAATTTTTAGTTTTTAGAATAACTTCGGAGTTGCTAATTATTTTTATTCATTACTTTCGAATAGCTAAATTAACATTCTGATAAATTTTAGAATTATTAAGTAAGCTTAGAATTAATAATTAATTTTTAAATAACTTTCGAGTTGTTAATATACTTCTAAATTATAAGTTCATTTTTTAATTAATTTTCGAGTTGTTAATTATTTTTCTGAATAACTTTCCAGCTGATAATTAACTTCAGGATAACATTCATTATTATTTTTTTTAATAACTTTCTAGCTGCTAGTTAACTTTCAAATAAATAATTAATTTTTCAAATAACATTCAAGTTGCTAATTGACTTTTGAATAACATTTAAGCTGATAATTAATTTTTAGAATAACTTTCGAATTATTAATTACCTTTTTGAATTACTTTCGTGTAAATAAAAAATGGTTCGAATGAAATTCGAGTTACTAATTCACATTCGAATAAATTTCGAGCTAATAATTAATTTTTATAATAATTTTCGAGAAAATAACAAATTTTTCGAATAACATTCAAGATACTAAACTAACTTCCGAATAATTTTCCAGTTATTAATTAATGTTAGAATAACTTTTGAGTTACTCATATTTTTTTGAATTACTTTTGAGCTGCTAATTAACTTTCGAGTAAGTAATAAATTCTTCGAATAACATTCGATGTGCTAATTAACTTTTGGATAAAATTCGAGTTGCTAATTAATGTTTAGAATAACTTTCGAGTTTCTAACTTTCGAGTTATTCTTTTTTTGAATTACTTTCGTGTAAATAATAAATTTTTTGAATAACATTCGAGTTGCTAATTCACTTTCAAATAACTTTCGAGCTAATTATTGATTTTTAGAATAATTTTCGAGAAAATAACAAATTTTTCGAATAACATTTGAGATGTTAAATTAACTTTTGAATAATTTTCCAATTATTAATTAATTTTTTTAATAACTTTTGAGTTACTAATTATTTTTTTGAATTACTTTCAAGCTGCTAACTAACATTCGAGTAAATAACAAATTTGTCAAATAACATTCGAATAGGTAATTAACTTTCGTATAACATTCGAGTTTCTAATGAACTTTTGACATACTAATTAATTTTTAGAATAATTTTCCAGTTGATAATTATTTTTGTGAATTACTTTTGAGCTGCTAATTAACTTTCGAGTAAATAATAAATTCTTCGAATAACATTCGATGTGCTAATTAACTTTTGGATAAAATTCGAGTTGCTAATTAATGTTTAGAAAAACTTTTGAGTTACTAATTATCTTTTTGAATTAATTTCGTGTAAATAATACATTTTTCGAATATAATTCGAGTCACTAATTCACTTTCGAATAACTTTCAAGCTATACTAATTAATTTTTAGAATAATTTTCGAAAAAATAACAAATTTTTCGAATAACATTCGAGTTACTAAATTAACTTTTGAATAATTTTCCAGTTATTTATTAATTTTTTGAATAACTTTTGAGTTACTAATATTTTTTTGAATTGCTTTCGAGCTGCTAATTAAATTTCGAGTAAATAATAAATTTTTCAAATAACATTCGAGTTGTTAATTTACTTTCGATTAACATTCGAGTTACTAATTATTTTTTTTGAGTTACTTTCGAGCTGCTAATTAACCTAGGGATAAATTTCGAAATACTAATTAAGTTTTCGAATTACAATTTAAATTTTTGAAATAATTTTCGAGTTTCTAATTATTTTTTTGAATTACTTTCGTGTAAATAATAATTTTTTTGAATAACATTCGAGTTGCTAATTCACTTTCAAATAACTTTCGAGCTAATAATTTATTTTTAGAATAATTTTCGAGAAAATAACAAATTTTTCGACTGACATTCGAGATGTTAAATTAACTTTTGAATAATTTTCCAATTATTAATTAATTTTTTTAATAACTTTTGAGTTACTAATTATTTGTTTGAATTACTTTCAAGCTGCTAACTAACATTCGAGTAAATAACAAATTTGTCAAATAACATTCGAAAAGGTAATTAACTTTCGTATAACATTCGAGTTTCTAATGAACTTTCGACATACTAATTAATTTTTAGAATAATTTTCGAGAAAATAATAAATTTTTCGAATAACATTCGATATTAAGTTAACTTTTGAATAATTTTCCAGTTATTAATTAATTTTTAGATTAATTTTCGAGTTACTATTATTTTTTTGAATGGCTTTCGAGCTGCTAATTAAATTTCGAGTAAATAATAAATTTTTCAAATAACATTCGAGTTGTTAATTAACTTTCGATTAACATTCGAGTTACTAATTATTTTTTTGAGTTACTTTCGAGCTGCTAATTAACTTAGGGATAAATTTCGAGTTACTAATTAAGTTACGAATTACTATTTCATTTTTTAAAATAACTTTCGAGTTTCTATTTTTTCAAAAAATTATTTTTCAGTTGTTAATTAACCACTGAATTTCGAATGTTTTTTTCCCTATCAACTTTTATCCTGTTAATTGATTTCCAAATAACTTTTATTATAATAGTTAAAAGTTATTTGGTGTACCAATTATTTTTCGAATAACAAAAAAAAATTTTCCTTCAAACTGTGTAAGGAGAATAAATCCCTAATCCTTGAATTCGATAAAATTAAATTTGAAAATTGCAATCAGATTATAAGGCAATGAAAGTGAAACTGTATATATATGTAGACATAGTTGGTGTTAAATAGAAGCGATGGAAAGAATGGAATTTTAGTGAATGACAAGAAGGGATTTGTGGGGATTCGTTTCTGCGGTGAGAAAATCGATGGTTGGCTCAAGCAAAATTCTCATTCCAGTCTCGGAGGAGCGAAATGGCTTGATTAACTGACAACGCGTCGT
Organism: Leptopilina drosophilae; assembly: GCA_032873175.1. Classification (NCBI taxonomy): domain Eukaryota; kingdom Metazoa; phylum Arthropoda; class Insecta; order Hymenoptera; family Figitidae; genus Leptopilina; species Leptopilina drosophilae. The sequence goes on from CM065479.1 coordinate 54,420,683, forward strand.
TACTTGTGACCACCCTGCTCGACTAGAATTGCCCGGGTTTAGGGAGGGGAAGGGTAGAGAAATTGTCCTAGGGGATTCCCAGTCTCAAGGAAAGTGCAAGAAGGCGTCTCCCAAACATTAGTAGACTTTACTTTTGACTTTTATTCCTTTTTTTTCTTCTTCTCGCACATAAAGAATTTCGAAAATTTTCCTCTTTCTTCAAATCTCCTTTAGTGATAAAATCACAAAATATTCTTTTTTTTCAAATACAATTTTTTGTCTTGTATTTTAATTTTTACTTAGAATTTAGTTTTTATTATTTAGACCATTTTTTAGATTATTTCGTGTGATTTGGATTTTTTTATCTAGATTTTATCCTTCTATTATTTTTACTATTTTTTATTTTTTATTTTTATTTTTACTTTTTTATTTTAATATTTTATTTTTACTTTTTTATTTTTACTTTTTTATTTTTATATATTTTTTTTTATCTTTTGAATTTTATTCTATATGCAATTTTTTCTATTATTTTTTTCTCTTATATTTTTCTCTTATTTTATTTTTTTTATCTTTTGAATTTTATTCTATATGCAATTTTTTTTATTATTTTTTCTCTTATATTTTTCTCTTATTTTTTTTATTTAAATAATTTTTTATTCTACATGCAATTTTTTCTATTATTTTCTTCTCTCATTTTTTTATTTAAATAATTTCTTTTTCCTGAATATATTCAGTCTATGAGGTATTAAAATATCGATTATGTAATTAGCTGGACATTTTTAGATGAAGCCTTTAATAGTGAAGTCATAATTAACCCTCGTAAAATTCAATATTAGTTTTTTGGGAATTAATAAAAAATTCATGAGAACCAGTGGAAACGCTATAAGATAATTATCTTTCGCTTTCTTACGAGTTTTATAAGTGGATAAATTTTTATAACCCTTTTCATATTCTATATATAGAAATTTTTATTATTTTTCTTTGAGTAAAAATGGAAATTATTTCCCCTAATTTCAAAAATTGTTCTCTCTATATTTAAATTAGTAAAAAAAGGTATATTTTTCATTTTCTTGAATAAGTGACTAATTTTTTTTATTATTAAATTAGTTTTTTTCTTTACTAATATAATGGAGAATTCAGTGTTACTAAAAAAATTATTATGAGTAAAAATTTACTAACGACAAAAAATTTACTAATGACAAAAGAGGGAATACTGGTAAAAAATTATAAATAGATGAAAAAATGCATAGTTAACTTTACTGTTTAGTAAAAATTGATAATTGTAAAACAATATTAATTGCAAGAAATTACTTTTTGCAAAAAAATGAATAATAACAAAAAATTACAAATAGAAAAAGACTAATAGTAAAAAAATACTATTAGCAAAAAATTACAAATAGAAAAAGACTAATAGTAAAAAAAATACTAATAGCAACAAATTACAAATAGAAAAAACGCTAATAGTAAAAAATACTAGTAGTCAAACGGCTAATACTAAAAATTAGTAACAGTTTTTACTTTAAGTAAAAATTGATAATAGTAAAACAATATTAACAGCAAGAAATAACTTTTTGCAAAAAATACTAATAGTAAAAAGTGCTAATAGTAAAAAAGTACTAATAGCAAAGAATTATTAATAGAAAAAAGGCTAATAGTAAAAATTATTATTGTTAATAATAAAATGCTAATAGTAAAAATCAGTAATAATAAAAATTTATAATACTAAACCAATACTAATAACAAAAGGTTACATCTAGTAAAAAACTTGAAGCAGTAAAAAAATAGTAATAATTAATTAAAATAAAAAACTAGTAAAAAAGTATTTAAAATTACCAATAGTAAAAAGTGTTAATATTAGAAAAATACTAATAGCAAAAACCTACTAGTAGTACAAAAACTAATAGTGAAGAAAGTTTCGCATTTTATTTCTAAAAAGAAAAGAAAGTTTCAATAAGAGACAATTTTTTTTAAAGTTTGACAACTATAAAAGAATAAAATAATAAAAGAATTGTTAATAGTAAAAAATAGTAATAGCAAAAAATTGCTTATAGTAAAAAGGCTAATACTAAAAATTACTAATAGTAAAAATTGTTAAGAGTAAATAAGTACTAATAGTAAAAAATACTGTAACAGTAAAAATTTCTTATTGTAGAGAATTTTGTTTGTAAAAAATTAGTTGTAAAAAATTTCAAACTTTTTTTGAAATAAATTTATAGTAAGAGAAAGAAAATACAGTTTATCTAGAATGTATATTTGTATACTTTTAAATTGAAACTCTTTTCTTAGAGTGAAAAATTATGTTTGATAGAAATTTTTCTCATAAGTTTTTCATAGAATAAGACATTAAAAACTTCTTTTATAGTTGTCAAAGTTTAAAAAAAATTGTCTCTTATTGAAACTTTCTTTTTTTTTAGAAATAAAATGCGAAACTTTTTTTTGCAAGAGCAAATAGCTCTTAAAGTTTGTGACATTTATTTCTGGACTTATAGCACTTTGGTGAATCTTCGTCGGTGGCGGTAATAAAAAAAAAAAGAAGGAAAAAAGTGTTGCCGGCTTATGAATATAGTGTTTGCTTCATTTCCACACGAACACTTTATGTTTATATATATATCCCATGTGCAGCATTTGGTATAAGCTGCAAAGCTTTTCTGGTACTATTGGCTGCTTGCAAGTATTTTAGGAGAGGGGTGAAACCATGTTGCGATACGGGTATCAGCGAGCACATAAAGTGGCATTAGCACGTTTCCCATATGTCGCATCGAGGATAATTTATTTTAACGTCTTACACCATATAAGGGGGAAGCAAACAGGGATGAACGAAAATCATGAAGACGAATCTTTTTGATTCGATATCGAATTGTGAGGCTATTATATTATCGTTGGAGGAAAAATTCTCCTTCTGGGTAGAACTCGGAAAAACATTTTTTTTTAAACAACTAAATTCTTGCTGAATAAAGCGAGATTTATTTGAAAATGACAAAAATTTGATTGAATCAAGTAAAATTTATTTTAAAAAAACCCATTTTTGGTTGAATCTAGTCAAAATTTATATAAAATAGCCCATTTTTTGTTGAATCAACTAAAATTTAACTACAATTATTATATTTGAAACAACTAAAGTTTAGTTAAATTAAAATTTATTTTAAAAAACTACATTTGATTGAATAAACTAATATTTATTTGAAAATGACTCAAATTTCATGGAATCAAATGAAATTTATATGAATTAACCCACTTTTTGTTGAATCAACTAACATTTATTTGAAAATGACAAAAATTTCATTGAATTAAATAAAATTTATTTGAAATAATCTATTTTTTGTCGAATCAACTAAAATTGATTTCAAACCAATTAATTTTTGTTAAATAAACCAAAAGTTGTTTGAAAAAAGAAAATTGTTGTTGAATTAAACAAAATTTATTTGAAACAAAGAAAATTGGATTGAATTGACCAAAATTTTTAATTGGAAATTAACTAATTTTTGTAGAATCACTGAAATATTAATTGAAATAACCAAATTTTTATTAAATTTACTACAATTTATTTGAAACAACTAAAGTTTAGTTAAATTAAAATTTATTTTAAAAAACTACATTTGATTAAATAAACTAATATTTATTTGAAAATGACTCAAATTTCATTGAATCAAATGAAATTTATATGAATTAACCCACTTTTTGTTGAATCAACTAACATTTATTTGAAAATGACAAAAATTTCATTGAATCAAGTAAAATTTATTTTCCAATAATCCATTTTTTGTTGCATCAACTAAAATTGATTTAAAACCAATTAATTTTTGTTAAATAAACCAAAAATTGTTTAAAAAAAGAAAATTGTTGTTGAATTAAACAAAATTTATTTGAAACAATGAAAATTGGATTGAATTGACCAAAATTTTTATTTGGAAATTAACTAATTTTTGTAGAATCACTGAAATATTAATTGAAATAACCATATTTTTGTTAAATTACCTAAATAGAATTTATTTGAAATAACTAAACTTTATTTAAATTAAAATTTATTTAGAAGAACCAAATTTGATTAAATAAACTAAAATTTATTTGAAAATTTGCCAAATTTCATTGAATCAAATAAAATTTATTTGAAATAATACACTTTTTGTCAAATCAGATAAAATTTATTTGAAAACAAAACTTTTTATTAAATAAACCAAAAAATTGTTTGAAATAAAAGTTGTTGTTGAATCAAGCAAAATTTATTTCAACGAATGAAACTTTGATTGAATTGACCAAAATTTTTTTTAAATCAACTAATTTTTGTAGAATAACTGAAATATTAATTGAAATAACCAAATTTTTGTAGAATTAACTACAATTTATTTGAAACAACTAAAGTTTAGTTAAATTAAAATTTATTCAAAAGAACTAAATTTTATTGAATCAACTAAAATTTATTTGAAAATGACAAAAATTTCATTGAATGAAGTAAAATTTATTTTTAAATAATCCTTTTTTTGTTGAGTTAACTAGAATTGATTTAAAATAAACCAATTTTTGTTAAATAAACCAAAAATTGTATGAAAGAAGAAAATTATTGTTGAATCAAGCAAAATTTATTTGAAACAACCGAATTTTTTTTAATCAACCAACATTTATTTGAAACAACAGGATTTTTTTGAATAAATCAAAATTTATTTGAAACGATCCAAATTTTTTTTATTCAGCCAAAAATTATTTAAAACAATTAAATTTTTGTCAAAAAAAACCAAAAATTATTTCAAACAACCAAATTTTTGATGGAATAAAAGAAAAATTTAGTTCTTTTAAATAATTTCTGAATGAATTGACAAAAATTTATTTAGAACATCAAAATTTTGAATGAATTAAGAAAAATATTTTTGAAACAACTAAATTTTGAATGAATAAAAAAAAATTTATTTGAAACAACCAAATTTTGATTGAATTAAGAAAAATTTGTTTTGAAATAACTAAAATTTTCTTTGAATGAAACAATATTTATTTAAAGCAACAAAAGTTTTGAATGAAACAATATTTATTTAAAGCAACAAAAGTTTAGCTAAATAAGTCAAAATTTATTTAAAACAGCAATTTAATTTCACTTATAATTTTTGTTTAAGTCAAAAGAAATTTATTTTAAAGAATCAAATTATAATTGAATCAACTAAAATTGATTTAAAACAACCATTAATTAAATTAATAATTAATTAAATTCATAATTTTTGTTGAAATCAACAAAAATTTATTTTAAACACTGGAATTTTTATTAAATGAACTAAATTTTATTTGATACTACCATTTAGTTTTATTCATAATTTTTTGTTTATATCTAACATTTATTTTTTACAACCATTTAGTTTTTGTTTTAATTTAACTAAAATTTATTCAAAATATTTCAAATTGTGCTGAATAAACACAATTTTTTTTTGGAAACAACCAAATTTTGATGGAATATTAAAAAAAAATGATTTGAAATAACCAAATTTTGATTTAATCAACAAAAAAGTAATTTCAAGCACCCGAATTTTGTTTGAATTATCAAAAAATGAGCTTCCGGATCAAAAAACTCGATTTGTCAATTGAAAGGCTTACATTAACTAAAATATTAAGATTCAAAAAAATACTTTTAAGAAAAAAGCGTTGTGCATTTTTATTATCTATAAGGATATGTTTTTGAAAATTTTTATTTTTTATTTACCTTTATTTTTTCATTGAGGGCTCGAATGAAGTGAAAATTCTGTGTTCTGACGCAAATCGAGTTTTTTGATCCGGGAGCTCAAATTATTTGAAACAAATGAATTTTGATTAACTAGATTTTTATCTGAATAAATAAAAATTAAAACTGATAAGTGCATAAATTAATAAATAGATAAATAGAGAATTTAATAAATAATTTTAATAATATTATTAGTTTTAAATAATAAATAAATTAATCTAAATAAATAAAGAACAAATTTTTTTCTGATAGAGAACTTGATATTCTTGTTTTTTTTTTGTATTTGGAAAAGTATTATCATTCGGTGGGACTGTAGATTATTCATGTTAGGGGTTTGATTGGTGAAGGGAAGGAAAATTTTTTTCCTACTGTGGACAATAAATTTTTTTCATGAAAACTCAAAGTTCAGTCTCGATGATTTAGAGTCTCTTGTAATAAATCAAGTGGTCGCTAGGACAACGCCGACAGGCAGAAGACCTTTGGATTTATCATCTAATCCGTCGAGCACAACTAGGGTAGGCGCTAATGAAACCATTTACTATCAGAATCGTTTATTTCCTATTTTTCTTCTCTATTGCGTTTCAATTTCATTTTCTTTAACGACAAAACAAGTTTGGTTTTTCCAAATTAAAATTGTTTTTATGAAACAAAAAAGGGTTTTTATTTTTTAAGTCGAACAGATTTTCAATATTGAAAGTTTTTCACAAATTCAATTCGAATTTTTTTTTTTTTAATTTCTATATTGACTTTTGATTCGATTTTGACTTTTACTTTCAATTTCAATCTCACTCTGACTTTCATTTTGACTTTGACATTCACTTTGACGTTGGCTTTAGTTTTCTCCTTGATATTCAAAGTCAAAGTAAATTTTGACTTTCGATTCGATTTTGACAATGATTTTCATTTTCACTTCGAATTTGACTTTTTCTTTGAAAGTCAAAATGAGAGAATTAGTGAAAGTGAAATAAAAGTAAAAGTGAAAGTGAACGTTTTGTAAAATTAAAACAAAAAGTCAAAATTTAATCAAAAATTTATAGAATTATTATTATATTTGAATTATTAATTGAATTATTATTATTTGAAATAATAATTCTCAGTTAATTTGAATCGAAAGTCGAAATCAGATTACAAATTTGCACCCCTGGAAAAATTTTTTCAATCCTAAAAAAGATCCTAACGTTCTGAACGTTATTCAAGTGAACGAAATTTATTTATTTCCTCTAAAAATTAAATTTTTTTTTGTAATTATTTTACTTCACTATCCAAATAATTAATTACTGAGTTTGTAAACGTAAAATTTTGAGTTTTTAAATTTTTTTTATTAGTAATTTATTAAAATATCTTCAATAAAAAAATATTTCGTTCATTTGAACGTTTAAAACCTGAGGATCACCCAAAAAAAAGTTTTTTTAAACTTGAAAAGATTTTGAAAAAAATAAAAAGTAATTTTTCGAAATTGAACAAATTTTGTCCAATCCAAAAAGTTTTCGTCTCGATTTTTAAAGTTTAAGCTTTTAGTGAACAAAATTTAGTAAAAAAATTCGGAAAGAAAAAAATTCATTGAATTTATTTCGAAATAAAAATTCTCCCCAAGAATATCAATTTCTACATCTACTTTTTTTTGTTATTGTCAGATATTGGATTCGTTTCACTCCATTGGCTTTATAAATTTTACATTTCATATTTCCTTTGATCTTCTTATTATCAGGGTATTTTTATTTCATCCTTGATCTCTTCTTGATCCTTAAATTTTCAAGTAGTGTAGTCGTTATTTATTCCGCAATTTCATCAAATTCTTCGCTTTTTATTAAAATTGATAAATTAGAAAAGGAAAAAAATTCTTTTGGATAAAAAGAAGGGAAAAAAAGAAAAAAAAAAGAAAGAAAAGAAAAAGAAGTTTAAGAAAAAAAGCATTCTTCAGCAACTGATTATAAAAAAATTTTTTGTCTTTTAAGATTTTCTCTATACAACTCTGTATCCATGTACTTATTCTCGTAATAATAATTTCACCAGATATGCAATATATATGTATGTATATTCCCAGGTGAACTTTTATGACTTCGGTGTTCATCTCATAGAATTTTATAGCCTTTCATAGCATATTTCATCAATGTCTGAATTCTGAGATAGTGACATTTTTATGTCTTCACTTTTGGAATACAAAATGCGCGTGCAAAAGAAAAAGTTACATTTTCTACATCATTTGTTTCCTCGTGAAAATGATTTTTACCTTCTTTTCAATATATAAAAAAAAAAATTTTTTCCTAATTATCTTCGTCCTGAATTAATTGAAATTTACTGACTTTCTCAATTAATTATTGACAATTTTATTTTTAGAATTTCGGAATTTGTGTTCAATTTGTATTTTGACAATAAAATATTGTTAAAAAAAGTAAATAAAATAAAAAAAAATAAATAAAATAAATAAAAAATTATTATTATTATATAAAAAAAGTCTCTTTTTATTATTATTATTATTATTATTATTATTATATTATTATTATTTATTTTATAAATAAAATATTGTTTCTTGCAGTGAAAAGATAAATTCTCAACAATGAAAATATTTAATTTTCAAATGTAAAAACTAGTTAATTTAGTTAAATATTCCATTCCAGTATGGTAATTTTTTTTAGAAATATTTGAATACAAAAAAAAAGAATTTCGTTTATTTGAACGTTCGAAACTTTAGGGAATTCATTTTTTTTAACGTTTCGCCATCTCCATTGAGGTATTTTTTTCTCAATTTAAACTAGAAATTAAAATTCATCGATTTCGTGAATTTATTCCATGCAATAAAAAAATGGAGCACAGAGAAAATTCTGTTTCAATTTTACGGTGTAAAAACAATTTAAAAAATTTTAAAAACAGGTTTATTTTTATCTTTTAGAATTTGTATAATTTTTATAAGGTTAAAATAATTTGTTAAAGTTTCAAAAAGTCTTTTAGCTTTCGAAAAAGTATTTTTAGATTTTGAAAATATTTTCAAGTTTCCAGAATCTTTTCTCCCAGACAAAACAAAATTCTACAGAATTTGAAATTCATCGAATTGTTTCGTTTCTTTACTGAAAATAAATTCAACTTTTTAAAACTAATTTTAAATTAAAATTTCAAATGAATTGCAAATAATTCTTATTATAATAAAAAAAGTTAATTAAAATTGTTAATTAAATAAAATTATTAATAAAATCCTACGCAAACATTTAATTATTTTCATATAAATAACAAAGATTTCACGGATATTCAATTATTTAGAATTATTTTACAAATTTCTTTTCAAAAAAATATATTCAATTATTTTCAGAAATAATAAAATTTATCGCAGAATGTCGATTAGTTTTAATACTATTCTAAGCAAATTCCTCGGAAAATGTTATTATTCTAAAAACTTTTGTTAAAATTTTCTTAATAGAAATTCAATTATTTTTAATATCTAGTATTTTCATCAAATTTCGCATTTAAAATTTAATTATTTTACAAAAATTTGATAAAATTCATCCACAATTCAATTATTTTTTCATATAATAAAAATTTCACAAGGATTTAATTAATTTAGATTTTAGAATAATATTTTTAAAAAAATTTCGAGAAAATCTGTTATTTAAAATAAAATTTCCATAATAATTATTTATTATATTTCGAAAAAATGAATTGTTTAAAACAATGATTATAATATTCTTATAAAAAATTTATAAATTCAATTATTTTCAAAAATAACAAAAAAATTTTTCACTGAAATTCAATTATTCTAAAATATTTTAATAAAATTTATCACAATAATTCAATTATTTTCATAAATAATAAAATTCTTCTTAGGAGTCAAATTGTTTTTTAAAATATCTATAAAATTCATGGTAAAATTTCATTTGTATTAAAAAATTATTCTTAATTCAATAATTTTCAATATTCTATTATTTTAATAAAATAAAATAATTTAAATCAAATTGTTTTAAAATTTGGTACTAAATCCTTAGCAGTAATTCGAATATTTTTATAAATTTAAAAATTCTTTTCAAGGATTTAATAATTTTTACAAATAAAATCATTGTCAGAATTCTTCGTAGAAATTTGAATATTTTCGAAAAATAAAAAAAGAATTGTAAACATTTTATTATGTTTCTAAATGGAAAATTCTTCGAGAAAATTTAATTATTTTCAAAATTCCATTATTTTCAAATATTTTTAAAAAATTGTTCAAAAGAAATCACTTATTTTAAACACAATTTCAATTAAATTTTTATGAAATAATTCAATTATTCTTTTAGATTTTAATAAAATTCTTCCCCACGATTAAATTATTTATGAAGAATTATTTTCTTCAAAAGAATTAAATTATTAATCAAAAATAACAAAATTATTTCCGAAAATTCAATTATTTTGAGTCGTTTTAGTAGAATTTTTTGGAAAATTCAATTATTTTTATAAATAAATAAATAAATAAAGAATTGTAAACATTTAATTATGTTTCTAAATGCAAAATTCTTCGACAAAATTTAATTATTTTCAAAATTCCATTATTTTCAAATATTTTTAAAAAATTGTTCAAAAGAAATCACTTATTTTAAACACAATTTCAATTAAATTTTTATGAAATAATTCAATTATTCTTTTAGATTTTAATAAAATTCTTCCCCAGAATTAAATTATTTAAGAATAATTATTTTCTTCAAAAGAATTAAATTATTAACCAAAAATAACAAAATTATTTCCGAAAATTCAATTATTTTGAGTCGTTTTAGTAGAATTTTTTGGAAAATTCAATTATTTTTATAAATAAGAATATTCATCAGAAGAATTCGATTGTTTTTAAAAGTATTAATTTTCTTCTTGTTAATTCAATTATTTTGAACAATTCTAATAAAACCTTTAGCAAGAATTTAATTTTTTTTGTAAATAATAAAAAGCTTTATAGGAATTGAATTTTTTTCTTCAAATTCTAATAAAATACCATACAGATATTCAATTATTGAAAAATATTTTAATTGAATTTTTTGTAAAACTGAATTATTTTTTAAAACTTTTCTAAATACAATGATTTTTACTATTTTAGAAAAATTTGCAAACAGAATTTAATTATTTAAAAATTTTGTTGTAAAAATCTTGGTAAAAATTTAATTTTTTCATGAATAATAGCAATTTCTCCAGGAATTTAAATATTTAAATAAGAATTCGCATAAAATTAGTCAAAAGAAATGAATTATTTAAAAAAATTTTTTCATTTTTCGCAAGTATTAAATTATGTTTATAAATATTTAAATTTTTTCATGAATAATAAAATTCGTTGCTGGAATTCAGTTTATTAGCATTAGGATAAGAAAGAAGTAAATATTTTTTATAAAAATTGGGAAAAAGTCGGGAAAATAAAATATAGAATGGAATTTTCGTCAGTTTTACAAAGTTTCTAAAACGAGTTTTTTTTGTCGTCAAGTTTAATTTTTCTATAGCTACTATTTTACTACTTTTTTACTACTTTTTTTTAGTCCGAAAGCTACTTTTTGCTACTTTTTTAAAATCAATTATCGAATACGAAGTCTAAATACGGGATTTTGATTTAATTTAAAATCAATTCTGAAGGTGGCGTGGAAGCGTTTTATGCAACAATAATTGAAACAAAGACATTTAATTTACATTTAAAATTGATTTTTTATCAAAACCAAGAAGGTAAATTAATGTTAAGAATTTCAATGAAATAAAATTTCTAATCAAAATGTACACGGAAAAAAAAATTTATTTGAATTAAATAAAAATTATTTGATCCAAATAAATCATTTATTTGATTATAATCCAATAAATGTGTATTTGAAGTTTTGAACCAAATACACATTTATTTGTCGAAATATTTTTTATTTGTATTAAATAAATGAAATATTTGAGTGAAATAAATAAATGAACAAATAAATGAGTTTCAAGTAATTCATTATTTTCGTTTCAAATAATTATTTAATTGATTGAAATATTTTTTTATTTGTCTTGATAAAATAGTGTATTTGCTTTGAATAATGAATTATTCGGATTAAATAATTAAGTTTATTAGAATCAATAAAATAAATTTATTGTGTCAAATAATTTTTATTTGCATCAAATATACGAAGTATTTGAATGAAATAAATAAAAGAATAGTTTCAAGTAACTCATTATTAGTATTAAATAAATTCATTTATTCAATTCAAATAATTATTTAATTGAATCAAATACGATTTATTTGGTTCAAATAAGTGTGATTCAAATAATTTAAGTTATTTGAATCAAATACATATTTTTTTGATCCAACTAAAAAGTATTTGAATTAATTAAATATTTTTCAAATAATTTGAATTATTTGAATCAAATAAATTTTTTGTTCAGTGTAATTGTCAAAAATATTTAAAATGTTTCAAGATCACTATGTTTCAAAATTTAATAGTCACTCCATTTTATATTTACCATTATTAACGAAAAATTGAGAAAAAATGAGGTTTTCTTCATTGAGGAAAGAAATTAAGGAAAGTTTGACGAATAAAAATTATCTATTATGTCTTCATTAAATATGGAAGTGATTTATATTTATTTATTTAAAAATAGAAATAAAATTAAACTAAATTAAAGAAAAGAAAAGAAAGGAAAGGAAATTTTTTTCCCAACCGAGTGAAAGAATGGGAAATGACAAATAAACAACAGTAATAAAGAGAGAAATATATTTGAAAACAAAAGATAAATTGTTAACATTGATCTAATAGGATCAAGTAAAGCATGTGAGCAGAAATTGTTCGGGAAGTGTGAAACGACCGCACTTCCGGAACATAGAGTAAAGTGTTTCCCGCGCTTGAAGGGTGGCAGTTTCTCTGCGTTCCCACAAGAATTGAGAGAGGGATGGGTGAGTGGGTGGGGTGGGGGGTGGTTTTGCAAGGGATGAGGGATAAAGGGCAACAATGCCACAAGCGACCACTTCAACGTTGGCCTTTGTCTGAATTTATCTCAAGTTCTTCCACAGTCTTCTCCTTTTCATCCTTGCTCTCTCTCCTATGTGCCTTCTTCATGTGCGTCCTTCATCGACAAACCACCACTACCATCATACCACTTTCTGTTTTTTAAAAGTGTTCACAATTACTGCTACTTTCAATTCCACAGAGAAACAAAAAAAATGAAGGAAAGAAAGAAAGAAAGAGGAAATAAATGCTTACCAGCAGTACACTCTCGACGAGTGTCTTGCTTGAAAATAAAAGGTAGACCAAGGTTTGCATCTCCTCTCGTGCAATTTTTCTGAATAAATTTTTTTTCCCCCGAGCAAAGCAGAAATAAAGCTTGGAGATTATTCTCCACTTGGGTTAATTAAGTTTTATTGAGTGATTACATTTTTTTGGGTTTGGAATTTTTTTCCTATTTTTTTTGGTTATTTTTTGTTTACATTAGGTTCTGGGAGTTTACTGTATTCGATTCACTTCGTTTGTGAGAGAACTTTAGTGCCATCTAGGCGGGAATTTAAACCACAGTTTTGGCGCGAAATTTAAAAAAAAAGATAAATTTTATTATTACTATATTATAACGCGTTAATAAATTAACAATAGATCATTAATTGCATCTCTATCGTAAAATTTTAGATTTAATTTACAGATTTTCCACTTTCGACTACAAACAAAAATAAATAAAAAATTAGTTAAAATCTAAATTAGTAACAAACTATAGTAATTAACAGTAAAACCGTGAATGAATTTACTCTATTCCAGGTAGTAAAAAATAACTAATTATTAGTAACAATCAACTAATTTAACAGTCAAATTTGACTAAATAATAATTGAAATAAAAAATTTTTTATTTAAAAAAAAAATTTTTAAATTAAAAATTTTTTTTTTAATTTTTTGAAACGATTCAATTGTTTTGAACAACTTCAAGCACGTTTTTCATAAGAATTCATTTATTTTCTTAAATAATAAAATTCTTCGCTGAAGTTTAATTATTATTTTCAATACCTACTATTATTAATCAAATTTCATAAAAGAATTAAATTATTTAAAAGAATCTTAATGAAATGAATGAATGAATTCTTTGCAACCATTCAATTATTTTAATAAAAATTTTTAAAAATAAATTCATTTATTTAAAATACAATTTTAATGGAATTTTAAAAAGAACAAATTATTTAAAAGAATTTATATGAAATTCTTCTTGAGAATTCAATTATTTTGCAAATTTTATTAAAATTCTACACTTATAAGAATTGAATTATTTTCAATAAAATTCTAATTTAATTCATCGAAAAATATTTGTAAGTATTCAATTATTTAAGTAAATAATAAAATTCTTTGCTTGAATTCAATTATTTTCATAAGTTATAAAAAATAAATAAAAAATTCGTTTTTTCATGAATAATAAAAATTTCTCAGGAATTCAATGACTTAAGATTTAAAATACAATTTTCATCAAATTTTTCGAATGAAATCAACTATTTAAAAAATTTGATTCATTGCGAGACATAAATTCTCTTTATAAATAAATAATACCTTTTACAGAATTTTAATTATTTTTCATTTAATTTTAAATATATTCTCTGAAACATACAATTATTTTTAAAAATGATATTAAAATTAAATTAAATTAATTATATTAAAAATAATGGAGTTATAGAAAAATTTTCTAATTAAAAGCACAAAACAAATTGAATTTTGAAAATGTTACAAATGATTGCAGAAATTCAATTTTTTGAAAAATTTTACCTGATAACATTTTTGTCAAAATTTCAATTACGTTCAATAATTTTTTTACATTCTCGTTAAAATTTGAATTATTTTTAAAAATAGTAAAATATTTCTTCAAATTTTAATTAGTTTTAAAAACTTTAATAACATGAATTATCAAAAAAACTACAATTAAAAAAAAAAATTTCTCAATTCAAAGATTTTTAATATCTACTATTAGAGTTTTTCAAAAACATTGAATTATTTAAAAACAATTTTAATAAAATTATTCACAAACATTTAATTATTTTCATAAATAATAAAAATTTCACAGGAATTCAAATATTTACAAATTTTTTATATATTTCTTCGCAATAATTCAATTATTTTCATGAATTAATAAAACTCATCGCAGAATTTTAATTATTTTTAATACAATTTTTATCAAATTTCTTGAAAATGGAACTATTCTTAAAACTTGTATTAAAATTCGTTAAAAGAATTCAATTATTTCAAATTTGTTAATAAAATTCTTTATAAGAATTGAATTTTATAAAACCATTGATTATTCAATAAATAGTTTACCTGTGTATTTAAATATTGTATTCTCGTAGAACTTTCAAATAAATATTGATTTAAAAATGAATTTTAGTTTTTAATTTTAGATAATAGAATGTGAAAACAATTTTTGAGAAGTCACATAGTAATATTATTTTTATAATACAAAATAATAATTCAAAACTTTATCAACTTTAATTATTATAAAACTTGAAGAAATCGATCGTTAATTAATTATTATATCTATGTTGTATTACAATATTATTAAAGTTGATTATTTCAAAAAAATTTGACTTTGAAACATTTGCAAATCTTAGTTCCCATGGTAAAATAATAATAATTAAATATTCAAAAAAGAAATTATTGTTTTGAATAATTTTACAATTAATGAAATTCCTAAATAAATTTAACAGAACAATTTTTTTCAATAACATGTTTTCCTTTATTTTCTAAAATATTTTCAATTAAATTTTCTAATTGACAAATGTAATTTATAAACCTTTTTCTTTCTTTATTTAAAACAAAACTTTGGATAAAAAACTTTTTTATTAAAACAACGGAAATTAAGAAATAAAATTGATGCAAACTATTTCGTTATGAAAATTTTTTACAAATTCATTCCAAAAGAAAAAGAAATGAGTTTGTAAAAAAAAATTGATATTGAGAAAGAAAAATTGGGCATAATCGAAAATTTAATCGAAAAAAAATGTTAACTCTCATCGATAGAAGTTAGAAAAAAATGCAGAATTAAATTTTTGTGATTTTTCTGAATAATCCAAAACGAGTTTGTTTAGTAGTGAAATTTAATTTTTTAATTGCTTCTTTTTTTACCATTTTTTTTGTTTTAAAGCAACTACTTTTTTTATACTATTTTTTTTTGTTTTAAAGAGCTACACTATTAATAATTTTTTTTTATTTTTGTAAAAATTTCACGAATTCAGACTTTACTAATTGCTAATAGAAAATTACTAATTAACTTTATTAAAGTCTGTGGTTTTTCATTCTGTCCGTTCGCAGTATGAAGTTAGTTTTTGTATATGCTTTTGTTTTTTTTCGTTTTGAAAACACATTTTTCTTGATAATAAATAATGTTTGATTTATAAATTTTATAATTACATTTTGTTTATTTGTTTTAAATTATTAGTTTGTTTTGAAATAAAAAGTTGTGAAATTTTTATTTTTTAATTTCAATTTTTAACAAATTTTTTCTATTTTAAATTAATAAAAAAAAATGTGTAGAAAGAATTTGTGTATTTCATAATTACAATTTTTATTTTTTTCTGTGTATAAAGATATTTTATATTTTACTAGCTAAAAAAACGCTCATGTACTTTCTCATATAATTATTAAAAAACAAAATATTTAATTTCATTTACAGAATTTCTTTAATAAGATTTAATTTTTTAACCTTCTAAAAATGAATTTATTTTAAGTTTTATCTAGAAATTAATGAAAAAATTTGAATATTTTCTTTTTCTTTATTTAAAATTGAAGGAAAAATAAAGTAATTTGAAGTATTTTACAAAATTTGTAGTATTTTGTTTAACAAAATCAGAAATATTATTTTTTTTTAATATGTATTGATTAATAACTTCTTTCATTTTTTATACAAAAAAAAAGTTTTTAAAATTTTCTTTATTTGTTATAAAAAAAAATTTAATTATTTTACAGAATGTTAAATTGTATTGAGAAAAAGGTAAAAAAATTGAAAAATTTCTTTTCTTAACTTTTCAATCAGGATTTTCAATAAAATTCTGATTTTTTGGAAATAAATGATATAAATTATTATAATTTCCATTTAATAATCATAATGTTTGTTATGCTATGTTTGTACTGCGGACTGACACTACGATAAAAATTGTATACTATGAAAATAACTTAATTCTCGAGGAGAATTTCGTTTAAATTTTTTAAAATATATTGTAATTAAATTATTTTTGCAGAATGTCTTTGAATTTTTTGTCAAAAAATGGAGTTTCTTTAATAATTTTAATTAAACATTTTAAAAATAATTAAAATTTTATGGAGAAGAATTTTATTAAAATTGTATTAAAAATAATTGAATTCTTGCGAAAAATTTTACTATTTATAAAAATAATATAATTTTTACGAATTATTTAGAAAGATTTGTTAAAATTTTAGAAAATATTGGAATTCTTTCGTGAAATTTCATTAAAATTTTTGAAAATATAAACTTAAGTTATTTTTGTTAATTTTGATTATGAAATTATTTAAAAATATAAACTTAAGTTATTTTTTTTTAATTTTGATTATGAAATTATTTAAAAAATTTATGTTTGTTAATAAAAAAATTTGTAATTTGTTTAACAGTATCATATTGAATACTACGTTCAGCGCGCTAGCGCGCGTATCGTTTGCTAGTTCAATTAGTAAAACGTATTTTTTACTATTTTAAATTAGTAAATTTTCTACTAATAATTAGTAAAAAAAACTACTACAAATTAGTAAAAAAAAAGTTACTAATTCAATTGGTAAATGAATCCGCACTATTTCATTAGTAGAAAACTATACTAATTCAGATTTATAGAGTAATGAAATAATTAAAGAAAAAAATTTGAATAATTACGTATTATTGTAATTATAACAACAATCGATTTTTCAGCGAATTAAAGTTGTGAAAAATAAAGTAAATTTGTAAAAGCAAAAAAAAGAAAAGAAAAAATAATAAAATGGAAAAATGGTAGTCATGTATCTTGACCTAACTCTATGGGTAAATAGCGGACCATGTTGGAAATGATTACAATGACAAGATCGAAGGGTAGTTGTGCTCTCATTCTTCTCAGACGATGTACCAATTTCTTTTCTTTTCTGTCATTTCCCCTTGAAGCCAACTCTGGAACACGATCTCATTTTATCTCTTCTCCCGAATGCGACCCCCTTACACGATTCGAGTTTGTTGCAACCCCATCTGACGTTAGTCGAGCGGTTCTGGTCGAAGGGTGGATAGCCTCGAGGCTCACAGACGTGAGATAGGGCACACGCGATTTCTAGTGCCACAAGGGCCGACAATACGTACCGCAGACATGCTTTAACATTTCTAAGTGGATTCATCATTTTCTTTTTTCTTTTCCCTATTAATTTCATTTCCACACTCAAACAGTTATTTTCATTTTTTCCTTTTTTTTAATACTTTGTAATTTTTTTTTCTTTTCCCTTCATTATTTTTTTTATTTTATTTTACTCCAGGTTGATTTTATTTTACTGGCTAAAATAACGCGCGCGTGAAGTTTCTTGTTTCATTTGCATTATAAAAAATTAAATTGTTCAGAAGAATTCCACTCAAAATCACTATTAATCTAAATTTATTCAGGGAATTCGGGAAAAAGGAAAAAGTCAGAATCGAAATTTCGACGAGAATATTAAAAAAAATTTGAATGTGAATAATAATAAAATAATAATAATATAAATAATAATAAAAAAATAATAATAATATAAATAATAATAAAATAATAATAATATAAATAATAATAAAATAATAATATAAATAATAATAAAATAATAATATTAATATAAATAATATAATTTAAATTTTCAATGAACTTTATTAGAAATTTTGAAGATAATTTGGGTTTATGAAAAACTTTAATAATTCAAATTCTTATAAAAGATGGCTTCGAAAGTTTAGTTTCATTTTATTTTCGAATATCACAACAAAACAAAATACAGGGACCTTTTAGTGTTGTTAACAGAATGAAAACATAATTCAAGGATGTTTTAGTTTCGATTCCTGCGCATCAAAACAAAATTATGTTTATGTTTTTATTCAGTTTTGAAGCCATCCCTCGGAAAAGTACTGAAACAATATTCAATTTCGAAAATTCGTGAGAAAATTCTGAATGTTTCTCATCATTCTCATCATTGAAAAGATTTGATTCATTTCAAATTTTCAAACTTTTCCTATTTTTAACAACAATTGAACTTTACAGATTTCTATAAATTATTTTTTATTTAAAAAATCAAAAAATAATTGAATTTTGTAAAATTTTGGTTTTTAATTTAATTGGAATTTGATAAAATTTAAATTTTCAATGAACTTTATTAAAAATTTTAAAGATAATTTGGGTTTATGAAAAACTTTAATAATTCAAATTCTTATAAAATTTGTTATATTTTTTAATATACATTTCATTCATTATTGAAAATAATAATGGATTTATGGATGAATTTTACTTAAAACACTAAAAAAATTTAATTTTTAAAAAATTTTAAATGATGACAGAAACTCAATTATATTCCAATTTTTATTAATATTCTCGTCAAAATTTCAATTATTTTAAAAATTCTTAACAAAATTTTTGGGGAAATTCATTTATTTAAAAATTTTTTAATAAAATTCTTTGCAAAAATTTAATTTTTTTCAAAAATTTTCCTCAATTTCATATGAATTCTATTATTTAGGAATTTTTTTAAAATTTCTTTCTTCTTAAAAATGTTATCAAAAATCGTCAAACGAAATCAATTATTTCGTATTATCAATATGGTAAAATATAAATGTTATTTTAAAAACCTGGAAAATTTACACTTTTTAATCTGAAAAAATCAGGAACTTTCAAATGAACAAATGCGTGACAACCCTGATGAAGTTTTTAATAAATTTCTCAAATAAAACAAATAATAAAATAAAAATATTTCTTCCCAAAAGTTAGAATAAGAATAATCGTAATATATTTAAATTATCTGAAAATAACTGAAAATATTATTAAAAAATTTGGGTATTCAAAAATTGTTTTATAAAATAAAATTGTTTTATTTATTTATTTTTTATTATAATTTCTATAATACGGTTTTTAACAAACAAATTCTGTAAATATTCTTTCCAAAATAAATATCAAATTTCTTAAACAAAATTTGATTTATAATTTTTTTTTCTACTTAAAACTTGTAATTTGATTATAAATTGTCATTGAGAAGCAGAAAATGTGCAAAATATTTTCTAATTTTAATTTTCCAACTGTTTTTTAATTTTCCTTTTTGGAAAAAATGAAAAGATTAATTACCTAGTCTTAAAATGTTTGTTACAAAGTGCTAACTTTTCTGGAAAGAAGAGAAATATTGAAAAATAACATTAATAATTTTTGTAGATTAATAAAAATAGTTTTGTATTATTTGAAAAATAAAAATAATATTTCTAAATAAAATAAATAAATACCTATTATTAAATTTAAAAAGTAAGAGTGAAAAAATAAGGAAAAATAATATTATCTATCAAAACATAAAAAAAAGAAAAGCATAATCATGACTAACTTTAGGTGTGGACAGACTGGACAAAATAAATGAATGAATACGACGATTATTATAGTTAATTAATAATTAATTAATAATCAATTAATAATAATTCCTAGGTTATTTTATTTTTTTTGTTTATTTTATTTTATTTTTAATATTTTATTTTTAATATTTTATTTTTAATATTTTATTTAATTTCCGGATTATTTTATTTTTACTCTTCGTATTTTATTTAATTCATGAATTATTTTATTCTTAATATTTTACTTAATTCCCGCGAGTTATTTTGTTTCTATATTTTATTTTATTCGTAGCTTATTTTATTTTTAATATTTTATTTAATTTCCGAATTATTTTATTTCTACTCTCAATATTTTATTTAATTCCTGGATTATTTTATTCTTAATATTTTACTGAATTCCCGCGAGTTATTTTGTTTCTGATATTTTATTTTATTTCTAGCTTATTTTATTTTTAATATTTTATTTAATTTCCGGATTATTTTATTTTTACTCTTAGTATTTTATTTAATTCCTGGATTATTTTATTCTTAATATTTTACTGAATTCCCGCGAGTTATTTTGTTTCTGATATTTTATTTTATTCCTAGCTTATTTTATTTTTAATATTTTATTTTCTTTCTCTATTATTTTATTTTTAATACTTTATTCCATATTTTTATATTATTTCCAAATCTTTATATCATTATTTTACGTCGTTCTTTCATATTTTGTTTCATTTTTAAACAAATTTTTTCTATTTCTGTTTTTTGTATTACTCTACGTTATTCTTCCATTTTCTTTCGTTACTCAATTATTCCTACATTATTTTTCTCCTCTTTTATTATTTTACTTTTTATTTTTTAATTTTTTGCCATTTTTCAAAATTGACAATTCATTCCTTTTACTGTTTCACTTCATTCTTGATTTTTTTACTTCTTCTTTCTCTTTTTTCCATTTTCTGGAAAATAATTTTTAATTTCTACAATTCTTCTCTCTCATTATTTTACTTTTGGCCTGCAAATAATTTTCGAGAAAGAAATTTTTGTTTTATTAAAATTTTAAAATACCATTTTTTTACCTACTTTAATTGGATAAAATTACTTTTTTCCCTTTTCTTGCGTGGCTATTTAGAGAAAAGAATTATAATTAGATATTTTAATAAAACTTTTATGTTGAACTCGTATTATAAGTTTGTTTGAGACTGTATAAATATTTTTCTTTAATAAAAAAGTTGGTGTATTCTTTGTAATTATTCTTGGAATGAAAGAACGTTATTTGAAAAAGTTTCTGAATCACTAAACTTTTTCTATTATAAAAAGTATGAGAATAATTTTTTAAGTATATTTACAAAAATTACGTATATCTGTTAGAAAGTGGTATAGGATGAAAAAAAAAAACTTTTTCCCACTGTTCATTCATTCTTTCAAGAAGTTGGAAAAATATTTTTTTTTATGTATTTAGAAAAAAAAAATTATGCAGCATTATTGTAGTTGAATGGAGAATTTTTTTGAAATTTACCCCTTTTTGAAATTATTCAAATTTTTTTATTACATGATTAGAATTCGTTTTTTTGTTTTTTCGGTAGGGAAATTTTTTTATCAATTTTTTTCTAATTTTCCCTAAATCTGATCATAATGTAAAAATAACGATAGGGTAAAAATTGAATAAAACTTTGATATCATCGCATTTGTAGAATTTTTTCAATTTAAGTAGAGTTTAAATTTTCCCAATGGAAATTAGGTACAAAGTTTTATGAATAATGGAAAAATATGCGGAAATTTTTTTTTCTAACAGTTGTAAAAGGAGAAATTTATTTTTATTTTACTTCACTCAAAGTTACATATGTGTCCTTTATTATAAACTGTGCTCTTGTTTCAAAAAAAAAAAAAAAAAAAAAATTCACACTGAAATAAAAGTTGAAATTTTTTTTAAGCATGAATAAAAAAAAAGTGTTTTCTTTTTATTTCGTGCCACAGGGAGAATAATGAGTTTTTGAACAAAATGACTGTATATTTGATTCCTATCTGGAACACCGCACACACATTTAATAATGTATTTCATAAACTATTTTAAGTTCAGGTCATGCAAATGTCAAGTCTTATTATATGATAATCCGTATTGAAATACGAGATCTGATCTAGAGTGAATATTATTGAACCAATTGTTAAAATAAAAACAGGAAGGAAACGATAAAATGTGGAGGGAGTAGAGAAAACAGTGTCTGACTAGAATCGTGTCTTTTCTACTGAAAAATTTCTTACCAGTAGATGTTTTCTTTTCCTTTTTGTTACTGTTTTATTATTTATTATATTATTTATATATATTTATTATTATTATTTTTATTTACATTCTTTTTTAGTACACTAAAAACTACTTTATTCAAATTTTTTTTTTTTAATTTCACTACTTTACACCCAGAAAAAAGCTTCTTTGTTGCAAAGAATGTTTTTTTCAAATCAAAGAAATTTTTTCCATTGTTATAGGATCAAAAAAAAGTTTCTTTAAATTAAAGAAAATATTTCTTTAACTGTTTTTTCCTGGCTCAAAGAAATGTTTCTTTAGATTTAATAAATCTTTTTCTAAGGCAAAGAAATAAATGATTAAATGAAATAATTTCTTTGAATGTTCTCAGCTTTTAATTTGTCTTAACGAAATTTTTCTTTGGATCAAAAATTTCATTCAAGGAAATAATTTCATTGATTCAAAAAACCTTGAAAATTGTTCTCCTTAAAGGTAAAGAAAACTTTTTTTAACTCAAACAAATTTTATCTTTAATTCAAAGAGTGAGTTTGAAAAAACGATTTTTTTGTTTCAAAAAGATCTTTTTTCTAGATGTAAATTCACTAATAGTTAAAACATAAAATAAAAAATTAATTCTCAAAAAATTTAAATAAAATTTTTATTAACAATTCAAAAAATTCTTTAAAACAATTTAGTATTTTAAACAAAATTTTCAAAAATCAATTATTTTCAATATAAATTCAATATAAATTTCAATTTAAAAAAAATAGCCTCAAAAGAATTCAATTTTTTGAAGCAAATTTTCTAAAATTTTTCGCAAACGTTCAAACTTCAAACTCAAATTATTTAATATATTTTTTATTAAATTCTTCGCAAGAGTTCAATTTTTTTTTAAATTATAAAATTCGTCTTCCAGGAATTCACTTATTTTTATAAATAAAACAATTTTTCTTGTGAATTGAATATTATTATTAAAAGCTTTTTAATAAAATCCGTTGCAAAAATTCAATGATTTTCAGAATGAGTAAAACTCATAGCAAGGATTTCAATTTTAAATAAATTTTAATTTTGCTAATTTTAACAATTTAAAACAAATTCCTCGAAAAATCCAATTGTTCTTAAAAATCTCGAAAAGAATTTAATTATATTTAAAAAAAATTTTTTGATATAATTTGTCTATTAGAATTTTGATAATTATTTTCTATACATTTTCAATTAAATTACTTGAAAGATTTTAGTTATTTTCAATAATTTTGATGAAATTCTTTATGGAACAATTTGATTATTTTCAAAAAAAATTTAACAAAATTTACTGTAATAAAAATTTATTTTTTAATAAAGTTTTTTAAAAGTACTCTTTTATTTTAAAAAAATATTAAAATTCGCCGTAATAATTATTTTTATTTTGCTAATTTCTTTAGAAAAATTCAATATTGAAAATTCCATTAAAATTTTTCTATAGAATTGATTTAGTTGAAAAAAATTTGATAATGTTTTTAAAAGAATTGATTTTTTAATATTCAATTGTTTAATAAATTATTTAGTTTTATATTTAAATAATTGAATTCTCTTAGAATTTTCTAATAAAAATTGATAGTTAGAATTGAATTTCAGTTAAAAGTTGACATATTCAACTCAATATTTGACATATTCACTCAATTATTATTGAGTGAAAACTATATTGATAAAAAAATGTTTTGATAGTTAAAATCTTTTCTATTTAAATTTAGGGTCGAATTTCATTTGGAGAATGATTTTTACTACTGAAAGAAATAAAATTTTTTGGACAAGAATGGACTTTTCTTATAAAAAAAAAGTTTTAGTGATTTTTTTCTGCTACGTCGTATAATAACGTCTGATTAAAACTGACTTGCACTACTGAATTCGTACTAATTCGTCTGACTTACACTGATCACTTCTAATAATGCAAAAATATAATTCAGAAGAATAATTGAATAAAGAAATAAATAAAAATGAAATAAATAATAATAATAATAATAAATAATAATAAATTCAATTATTTTGAAAAGAAAAAAATTCTTGCCAAAATTTGTTATTATATTTATAAAAATAATTGAATTGTTACGAAGAGTTTATTAAAATTTTAGGAAATAAATGAATTTTATGTAAATATTTAAAAATAATTAAATTTTTTCGAGGAATTGTGTTAAAATTGTTTTTAAAAAAGAAGTCAATTTCTGCAAAGAATTTTAATTATTATTTTATAAAAATAATTTAAATTTTCTGAAGAATTCATTAAAAATTTAGAAAATAATTCAATTGTTTTGAAAAAATTTATTTCAATACTTGAAAATAACTAAATTCTTCCGAGAAATTAAATTAAAATTAAAATGATTGATTTTCTACAAAGAGTTTTACTATGCATAAAAATCATTGAATTGCTTCCGAGAATTTATTGAAATTTTAGTAAATAATTTAATAGTTTTGAAGAATTTTATAGAAATATTTGAAAAATAATTCAATTCTTTCTAGAAATTCAATTAAAAGTTGTTTTAAAAATAGTTGTATTTCAGTAAAGAGTTTCAATTATCTATACATTCAAAATAATTGAATTTATCAGAAGACATTTTATTATTTTTTGAAAATACTTCAATCTTTTAATTTTTTTGGCGAATATACTTAAAACTTGCATTGAAAGTAATTTAATTTTCATGTAGAATTTTTGAAAATACTTTAAGAATAATTGAATAGTTTTTAGAATAATTTTAGTATTTATAAAACATAATTTAATTATTTTAAAGAATTTATTAAATTTGGATTAATAAATTAGGAAATAATTCAATAATTCATGAAAATATTTGCAAATAATTGAATTTCTGCAAAAAATTTTACGTTTTATAAAAATAATAGAATTATTGCGAAGAATTTTACTATAATAATTATATAAATAAACGAAATGTTTGGATGAATTTAATAAAATTTTCAGAAATAATTCAATAGTTTTAAAGAATTTCATAGAAATATTTTAAAATATTTAATTTCTTTCGTGGATTTCTATTAATAATGTTTTGAAAAGAATTTGACTTTCCGAGAGAGATTTTTACTACTTATAAAAATAACTGAATCGTTTCGAAGAATTTATTAAAATTTTTGTAACGAGTTTGAGTTTCTAAAAAGAATTTTATTATTAATAAAAATAATTGAATTGCTTTAGAGGATTTATTAAAATTTTTGAAAAGAATTTGAATTGCCGGAAGAAATTTTAGTATTAATAAAAATAATTGAATTGTTGCGAAGAATTTATTAAAATTTTTGAAAAGAATTTTAGTTTCCGAAAAGAATTTTATTATTGATAAAAATATTTGAATTGTTGCGAAGGATTTATTAAAATTTTTGAAAAGAATTTGAGTTTCCGAAAAGAATTTCATTGGTAATAAAAATAATTGAATTGTTTTGAAAAACTTACTAAAATTTTAGAAAATAATCGAATTCTTTTGACAAATTTGAAATCGAATCAAGAAAAAAATTAAATTTTTTTAATATTGTACTAAGAATTGTATTAAAATTTTTGAAAATATAAACAATAATAATAATTAATTTTGAACTAAAATTATTTAAAAAATTTGTATTTGAACATTAAAAATTTTACTATTTGCAGAATAATAAGAAAATAATAAATTAAATACCACGTTTTACGCGCTAGAGCGCATATAATTTTCTAGTAAATAAAATAAAAAAATAAATGAAATAAATGAAATAAGTACCTACATATATTCAAAATAATTGAATTTATCAGAAGAAATTTTATTATTTTTTAATTTTTTTTTTTAATAGAAGAATTGAATCCTTTGATTTTTTTTCGAATATAATTATAAAATAAATTAAAAGTAATTTAATTTTCATATAGAATCTTTTAAAATACTTTGGGAATAATTGAATAATTTTTAGAATTATTTTAGTATTTATAAAAAGTATTTGAATTGTTTTAAAGAATGTATAAAATTTATTTGAAACAAATAAAAAGTCTAGTTGCTTCTGAGACAAATATACAATTTCTCTGGGTGTAAAATATAAATAAAATAAAAAAAGTAAATAAAATAAATAAATTAAATAAAATAAATAAAAATTATTTAATTGAACTGAGTTTAAATAATTTATTTTTCCAATTGTAGAAAATTTTATGTTTCCAAAAAGTCATTCGAATTTTATCCGCAAAATTAAAGTATCAAAGTGTAAATTAAGAGTTAATTAACCGCAAATCTCTCTCTAACCCTCAATGAACTAAAGAAGCGTCAAGAATGTGCCAAAGTAAGTGGAAGCTACACGCATATATACATAGGAAAATCGAGTTTCACAACGTGTTCATTTGTTCGGCACTATATCATTCCTTTTCGCACCCTTCTGGAATCCGTGGCCTGTCAGTTCGAATCTCATCGGAATAGTCTCGAAGGGCCTACCGTCAATTAATCGCGCCTGGCCAATTCCAAGGGGTTTGCCCGGAAAGGGAAGAGAAAAAAAAATAAATAATAGAAGGGGCTAGGAGGGGTGGGGGGAGAGGTGGTAGAATGAAAAAGAAGAAGGCAAGTTTCGAAATCTAATCGTGTTCGTCCAAAGAAATCTATATATGTATATATATATACACAACGGTCAGAAAAGCGTCAATCCGATTTGTCGGCTCGTTTGCTCATCCAAGAGAATCCCTTTTCCTATATCCAAGATCTTGACGAGATTTACGAACTTTGCAAAGGATGATAAATTATTCCCACGAGTTCAATGTTCGTATGTATATATAATATATACATTGGAATTATTTCTCCGAAAAGAATTTAATTAAATTTATTATATATGCGAGGAGAAAAAGTTTTGAAATACAGCTGAAAATAATTTTTTTTAACATTTTGCAAATTTTTATTTATTTATATTTGCTCTCAAAATGCAAATAGTAAAAATTACTAATTTGTATTAGTGACTGACTACTTGCTTTCGAATTAGTAAATTTTACTAATTGAATTAGTAATTAGTATTTAAATTAGTAAATTTTACTAATAGAATTAATAATTAGTATTTAAATTACAAAATTTTGCTAATAGAATTAGTAATTAGTATTTAAATTAGTAAATTTTACAAATAGAATTAGTAATTAGAATTTAAATTCCAAAATTTTACTAATAGAATTAGTAATTAGTATTTAAATTAGTAAATTTTACTAATAGAATTAGTAATTAGTATTTAAATTACAAAATTTTGCTAATAGAATTAGTAATTAGTATTTAAATTAGTAAATTTTACAAATAGAATTAGTAATTAGTATTTAAATTAGTAAATTTTACAAATAGAATTAGTAATTAGAATTTAAATTCCAAAATTTCACTAATAGAATTAGTAATTAGTATTTAAATTAGTAAATGTTACAAATAGAATTAGTAATTAGTATTTAAATTACAAAATTTTACTAATAGAATTAGTAATTAGTATTTAAATTACAAAATTTTACTAATAGAATTAGTAATTAGTATTTAAATTAGTAAATTTTACAAATAGAATTAGTAATTAGTATTTAAATTACAAAATTTAACTAATAGAATTAGAAAACTGAAAAAAATTTATTTGGATCAAATAAAAATTATTTGAGTCA
Source organism: Leptopilina drosophilae (assembly GCA_032873175.1). NCBI lineage: Eukaryota > Metazoa > Arthropoda > Insecta > Hymenoptera > Figitidae > Leptopilina > Leptopilina drosophilae. The sequence goes on from CM065479.1 coordinate 54,448,655, forward strand.
AATAATTTTGAATTTGGTTGAATTCAATTTGGTTATTATCCAATAAACATGTATTTGAAACAAGTAAATATTAATTAGATATGAGTATTTTATTTCATCGTATCAAATAAATAGTTGTTTGTACCGAATACGAATTACTAAGTCAAATAAACTGAATACTTGGATTACTTTAAATCAATTATGAAAATTAATTTATTCAATAATGCAAGTTTTTTAATTGAAATAACTATTTATTTGTATCAATAAAATCATTTTTTTCAAATAACTAAATATTTCTTTGTATCAAACATTTAGTTTTTCAGTAAAAATGATTCAATTTTTTTACACCAAAAAAGGCAAATACTAGATTTTAATTAATTTTTTTCTATTTAAAAAAAATTAAACTAAATTAAATTAAAATTAAATCAAACAAAATTCTGAGAAGAAATTTTTTGTTAATTTAAAAAATAAGTAGTTAACTTAAGAAAATATGTTTGAATTAAAGATATTTTATAATTGAACCAAACATAATCTTTATTGAATCAAATTTATTATGTATTGAATCAAAGTTATTATGTCTAGTTCAAAGATAATTTTTTGGTGACTGTGTAATAAAGATTGAAATCTATTTTTCAAATATATTATGTCTGATTTAAATATATTGTTTTCTCAGTGAACAAATTACAGTAAATATCAAAAATAGTAAAAAATGTTTTACGTTTTTTACTGGAAGTTATTTATATAGTAAATAATTGCAGTTTTTTTTATCTAAAATTAGCTAAATAGTAAATTTAAATAATTTTAAATAACAAAAAATTATTTTGAACAAGATCTTTGAATGAAGGGAAAAATTGTAAAAAATGAACTAAACACATCGGGAGTTTTAAAAAAAAAAATTTTTTCATTACGATTGAATGGAAAACTTTATTTGTTTAATAACTTTATATTTAGTGTTCAGGAAGTAAAGTAAAATAGTAATTATGAAAAACTGCTATTTATACACTTATTTTAATATTTACAAACATATTCCGAGAAATACTCGAAATAAGTATACGCACAAAAGCGAATTGAAACTGTAGTTTATTATTTATTTTCTACAATTTATTACTTTTAAAGAAAGTTTCTTTTTATCAAATCAATATTTCGTGACATATTAAATATAATATTTATTCAATATTCACATATTTCATGGTTTTAACGTCGTTTATTAAAGCTTTTGATTTAATAATTAAATAAATAATAACAGTTTAATAATTTAAAATAATTAAATATTTCAGCAATAATTGATAATTATTAACTTTTGGTTCTCTACTATTTATTTTTCCTTTAAAATTAAAATACTTTCAATTTCAAAATAATGCATTGAATTCTATTTTTTATCAAAATTTATCCTGGAAAATTGTTGTTTTCTAATTAGATTTATTCTTGAAATATAATTTTACTTAAAGTAGTAAAATTCGGCTCAGAAATTAAATTATTTTTTTTTTCATTTATTCTGCAAAGAATTAAATTATTTTCAAAAGTTTTAATGAATTTCTTTTGTAACCATTCAATTTTTTTCAAAATAAATTTAAAAAAATTCTTCGTGGAAATTTAATTTATTTTAAAAATTTGTCAAAATTCAATTATTTTTATTGTGTTCTGTTTGAATAAAATTTCGCAAAAGAATTTAATTATTTAAAAAGAAATTTTAATGAAATTAGTTTCAAGAATTCAATTGCTTTTAAAAGCAATAAATTCTTCGAAAAAATCAAATTATGTTCAAAACTTTAGATAAGATTTAGTCAAAATTTCAATTATCTTTATAAATAATACAATTTTTGTTCGAAATTCAAATATTTAGAAAATTGTTAATAAAGTTCTTTAAAAATTGTCAAATCCATTTGTTTACAATATTTAATTTTACGAAATTTTAATTATTCGGAAAATCCTTAAAAAAATTTATGTAAGGAAATAAAAACTTCAAATTTTATCTCAAATTTTAACTGAAATTCATTTTGAAAATCAATTATTTTCAGAAAATTCTACTAGAATTCAATTAATTTAAAACATACAAAGATAATTTATTGAACAATTTAATTTTTCTTAAAATTTAATTCTGTTAAAGAATTTTATTAACAAGTTTTTTAAATTATAGAATTCTTTAAACGAATTTTAATAAAATTCTAAAATATAATTTTATTTTTTGAGAAATTCGATTGAAATTGTATTAAAAATAATTGAAATTCTGCAATGATTTTTTGAAGATTTTATTTTTTGGCAAAATAATTCAATGATTATGTAGAAAGTAGAATATTATGAAAATTTTGTTTAATAATTGAATTTTTTGACTGTAAAAATAAATATTTTATTAAATAATTAAATGTTTCTTAAAATTAAATATTCAGAAAGAATTATATCAATAAATTTTTCAATAATTGAATTCTCTTGACAAATTTTGATAAAATTTAGAAAAGTAATTGAGAATTGACGAGAATTTTTGTAAATTTTTTCACATAATTGGATTTTTGCAATGAATTATATTACTTTTGAAAATAATTGAATTCTTGAGACAAATTTTATTAAAAAAATTTTTTAAATAATGGAATTCTTTTGTTAAATTTTTTTTGGAATAGTAGACATTAAAAATAATAAAATTTTGACAAATTTAAAAAAAATGAAAAAATTTAGAATTTTGGAAAGTAATTCAATTCTTTGAAGAATGAATAGAAAAATTGAATTTTTGAAAATCCTAATTTCTTTATAAAAAAAAATAGTGATTAAATATTTATTTAAAAATAAAGTTGTTGATGTTTTTGAATTAGTTTCGAATCAATAATAAATGTAGTTTTAAAAATCTGGAAAAATTCCATTTTTTAACCTTGAAAAGTCAGGGAATTTTAAAAGAGTAAAAGCGTGGCAACCCTGCAATATTTAAATTTTGTACTTAATGTGTGAATTTTAAAAATTTTTCTTATGAAATAATTTAAATGTTTTGTAAATTGCATATAATAATAATAGTAATAATAATAATAGTAATAATAATAATAATACTAATAATAATAATAATAATTTAGTTTTGTAAAATTTAGTGAACATTTCTCCTTATGATATTTTATCGGTTCCAAAAAAGATTGGAGCTCATATAGAATTTTACAAGTTCGGACCTATAAATTTTGTGAAGTAGTGAGAAGAAGAAGAATAATAATAATAACTTCGAGGAAGGGGTGATTTTTCATTTTTCTTTTTTTTTCTTTTTAGTAGAGCATAAGGAGAGGTGTGTGCAAGAAGACATACTTACGAAGGCCAGAGGCGAATCGCGTGAATAAATAACTATTTTAGGGCGCGTTTCCATGACGACAGACCCCAACTTCACTGACTGACTGACTAACTGACAATGTTAGGAACACGACCCCGGAACAACCTTTGCTTATAATGTTTACCTACACCTGCTTTGGTGCTTTCGAAAATTCTCCCATGACAATCCCGCAACAAATTACTATCACAATCAGAATTCGAAAATCATTTCTAAACTTATCGTGCTCATATCAGATTTCATTTACTCTCTACTGTGTTTTTGTTTCCAATCACTATTCAGTTTGTTCTTGGTAGAAATTTTTTTTTGAAATTTTAATATTTTTATATTTTTACAGTTATCGTAGAATATTTAGAATATTTCTTTAAAGTAAGGAGATTTAAAAAAATAGTGAAAAAATAGTAAAACTATTTTAAATATCAATGGTTTTTTTTAATTCAGTCCTTTTTGCGTTTTAATTTGGTAAATTTTAATGTTCTTTGATTTTCTTATTTTTAATTTTAATTTTAACTTGGTAATTATTAATTTTCTTCGACTTCGCCATTTTTTTTGTTAATTTTATAAATATTAATTTTTTTAGTCATTTTAAATATTTTTTATTAAAATTTAGTGAAAATTCTTTCGAATCTAATTTATAGTAACTTAATTTTCACGAATTTTCTTCGATTATGTCATTTTTCTTTTGGTATTCTTTAATTTTCTTTAATTTGATAAAATGTTTTTTCGAATTTTGGTAATTTTCAATTTTCTTTAAACTTAGTAAAAAATTATTTAAATATAGTGAATAATAAATAATAATAGTGAATATAAATTGCAATAAACTTAATTTTTACGAATTCAGATTTAGAGAGAAAAGTGTGGATTTTAAGTCAAAAGGAACGTATCGATTTAAAATCCAAAAACTTTTAAAATTGTTTCAAATTTTTGTCATAAATTTGATATTCATAAATTACAATAAAGAAAGAAAACAAAAATAAAGCTGTGTATAAAAATGTACTTTGAGGAAAAAATTCTGAAAAAATGTTTGGAGGAAAGATTTAAAAAACGATTTTAAAGAAAAAATTTAAATAGAAGATTTTTAAAAAAATCTTGAAAGAAAAGATTTTAAAGAAAATATTTTTAAAAAATGTTTAAAGGAAAGGTTTTCAAAAACTTTTTAAAGAAAAGATTTTTAAAAAAGGTTAAAGGAAAAGAATTTAAAAAAAATAGTTTCAAGAAGAAGTTTATTTAGTTTAAAGAAAATATTTTTAACAATGTTTAAAGGAAAGATTTACAAAAAATGTATAAAGAAAAATTTAAAGAAAAGATTTTTAAAAAATGTTTAAAGGAAAAGAATTAAAAAAAATAGTTTTAGGAAGAAGTTTATTTAGTTTAAAGAAAATATTTTTAAAAATGTTTAAAGGAAAGATTTTAAGAAAATGTGTAAAGAAAAAATTTAAAGCAAAGATTTTTAAAAAATGTTTAAAGGAAAGATTTTAATAAACTGTTAAAAGAAAAAAATTTAATGAAAAGATTTTTCAAAAAGGTTAAAAGAAAAGATTTTAAAGAAAAAGTTTAAAGATAATATTTATAAAAAATATTTAAAGAAATAATTTTAACAAAAGATTTTAAAAAAAGGTTAATAGAAAAGACTTAAAAAAATTAGTTTAAAGAAGAAGTTTATTTACTTTAAAGAAATGATTTTTAATAAATGTTAAAAGAAAACGTTTTAAAGAAAAATTTTATAGAAAAAGTTTAAAGAAAAGATTGTAAAAAAACGTTTAAAAAGTAGATTGAAAAAAATGTTTAAAGAAAAAAAGTTTTAAATATGTTTAAAGTACAGATTTAAAAAGTATTTAAATAACAAAACATATTAAAGTGAAAATATTCAAAAAAATTCGTTCTAATTGTCACCAATGATAAAAAATGCTATGCAAAATGGAAGGTAAATGGAAAATGTAAAACCCGTAACGAAACATTAGATTTGAAAAGAAAATATTTATATATCCGTGGTTTATAATGTCATGCGCTGTCTATTGCATGATTTATCATAAACGCACGCCATCCAGCATGTTGGAAACTGCGGTTGCGGTGACAAATTGTGAAAAGAGAGAAGGGTGCGAGAGGCGTAAATATACACGAAACCTTATAGTCATCTTGTAACGCCCACATTTTTTATGCACTAATACATTTCTATAATTTTAACCCTTATATGTGTTGCCCGAAAGGAGGGAAGTTTTTTTTTACTCAAAGATATATTGTAGCGGAAAAAGAATTGTTCGTATTTTCACAATTTTTCGGCTTCAAAAAAAAAAAAACGAATAAATAGCATATATATCTTTTTACTGTGACAGGAATTTTCACCCCTATATTTCCAGTGATAATCTCTTTATAAATCACCTCACAGTCATCAGATATAGTAAAAGTTTGTTCGAACAACAAATTTAAATTGTAGAAAATTAGAAATTACAGGAAATTTTTTTTTTACAAATTGTAAATAGTGGGGAATTTTGAATAGAAGATTCGAATTTTCCTTTTGTTTCTTTTTTTGTTTCTTTTTTTATTTTTATTTAAGTCAATTTTTTTTTACAAATTGTAAATAGTGAAAAATTTTGAACAGAAGATTCGAATTTTCTTTTTGTTACTTTTTTTATTTTTATTGAAGTCAATTTTATTGAATAATTTTTTTTAAATAAAAAAATATTTTTATTTCAATCCAATTTTTTCAACAGATTCACTTGAAGAAAATGACATAAAACTTTTTTTTTATAAAAGTACTTTAACAGTTTTAATAATTATAGATTATAATTATATATTACACTTAATTGGGAATTGAAAATGTACTCAATCATAAATAAATTATAATTATACTAAATTAGTATTAGTAAAATTTACTTATTAATTAATTAACTAATCACTAGCTGACTTTTTGTTTTTGATTTAGTGAATTGTATTAACTAGTAGTTTAATAACTAATTCTAAAAAATACTAAAAATACTAATGAATGCTAAAAGGTAAATATTAATTTTTAGTTTCTACGAAATCATTAGTAAAATTTCCTAATTCTGAAAAATACTAAAACTACTAAAAGATAAGTAATTATTTATATATTTCACGAATTTATTAGCGAAATTTTACTAATTTAAAAGTGAATGGATAGTAATAATTAAAGAAGCAAATTTTACAAATAAATAGTAATTTCTACGAATTCAGTAGCAAACATTACTAATCTAAAAGCAAAAATTTAGTCAGCTAATATACTTGACTAATAAATTAGTCAAAAATACTATTTGATAGTGAAATTTAGTAATTCAGTAGCAAAAAATCAGTCAGAAAGTAAACTTTACTAAAAAAATTAGTAGAAATTACTGTTTAATATTAAATTTTTCTTTTTCAATAGCAGAAACATTCGTCAGTTAGTAAATCTTACTAATAAATTAGTGAGAAATAATATTTACAAGAGAAATTTACTAATTCCAAAGCAAAAAGTCTGTCAGATAGTAAAGTTTACTAATAAATTAGTTGAAATTGGAATTTATTAGTAAAATTTACTCATTAATTAATTAATTACTGACGAACATTTTATTTTTGATTCAGTAAATTTTAATCACTAGTACTTTAATATATAGTTATTTTTCGTTTCTACTAATTTGTTAGAAAATTACCTAATTCTAAAAAATACTAAAAATACTACAAACTGTTAAAGGGTTAATATAAATTTTTAGTTTCTACTGATTCGTTAATAAAATTCACTAGTCCTAAAATAAATAATTAATAAATTAATACTAATTTACTAAAAAATGCTAAAAATTAATAATTTTTAGTTTATACTAATTTATTAGTAAAATACACTAATTCTAGAAAATAATAAAAAATGTTAAAGGGTTAATATCAATTTTTGTTTCTACAGATTCATTAGTAAAATTTACTAATCCTAAAAAAGACTAAAATTTAGTAATTTTTAAGTTTCTACTTTTGTTTAATAGTACAAGTTTCTACTAATTTATTAGTTAAATTTTCTAATTCTTAAAAATAGTAAAAATACTATATATACTAAAAATACTAAAGATAGTAAAATATATTAATTAATATTTTTAACAAATTTATTAGCGTTTACTAATTCAAAAGCGAAACGTCAGTCAGTAATAAGTGAAGTGGTAGATTTTACCAAAAAATAGTAATTTCTACATATTAGTAAACTTTACTAATACAGAAGCAAACAATTATTTATTTAATATATTTTACTAGTAAATTAGTAGAAATTAGTTTTGATTTAGTAAAATTTACTAATACTATAGAAAAAAGGCGGTCAGAAATTAAATTTTACTAGTAAATTAGTAAAAATTAGTATTGATTTAGTAAAATTTACTAATTTTAAAGCAAAAATACAGTCAGTAGCAGTTGAAGTAGTTGATTTTAATAGTAAATTGTAAATTCTACAATAATATATTTGTAACTATTTACTAATTCAAAAGCAAAAGGTCAATCACTATGTGAAATTAAAAAAACTTTTTTACTTATTAAAATTGAGTATATAGTGTAAAATTAAGTATAATCACATTATATTGAAATTCTGAGTAATTCAATTTTAATCGAAAGGGAAAAATTTTAATTTTAATTTGTTTATACATTCACGCAGTCGATTTGTAATTGTAAGATCAATTAATGTATCGGATCGAATATTTTGGAAATTGAAGCAAAATTAATGAATTTCATTCTAATGAGGTAGCAATTATGGTAATTATCTTAAAAACTGGGTCACTACATCGATTAACTGAAACCAATCGCATATAATTGCGCAACTCTCACTGTACGTATTACATATTCTGACGTCGATATGTAACCGCATTCAATGATGACAATACAACTAATTAGGGGAAAAACTAAATGTTTCTAAATATTGATAACTGCGAAATATGAAAAAGTAAATATATTTTTTTTTCATTCTGGCATAGAAATTTTGGTATGGAAAATAGAGTTTTAGTAAATTTTACTAATCATTTATGTGAAAATACTCTTTCTTATTATTGCACAATTTTTTAAACAATTATTCGTTGAAAATAATTGAAAAACAATTATTTGTTGAAAATAATTAAAAAACAATTATTTATTAATATTTTAGTACTAAATTAGCAGAAACAACTGTTTATTAGTAAAATTTACTAATCACACACTTGAAATTACTATTTATTATTATCGCACACTTATTTGTTAAAAAAAAGATTAAAAACAATATCCTAATGCAAATTAGTAAACATTTTTACGAATTCAAATTCAGAGAGTATTTGCAGTTTCTAATATTAAAAAATTATTATTAAAATAAATGAAAATATTATAAATAATTTATAAAGTAAGTTACTATTATTTAAGTTAATTATAATAAAAAAAATTTTTATTCATTTTATTTAATTATTGTTGTAAAAAATAAAGATGAGTGTGAGAAAGTGAGTTTTTATAGTTTAATTTATATATAGATTTCTTATAGTTTATAGAAAGACGGATAAAATATAGACGGAAAGAAATTTTTACTATAAATAGAAGAAATATGTGTTAGAGACGGTGGAAAAATTCAAATGTAATTGTAGAATTATTTAAAAATTATTATTAAGTGGGAAAGCAATTAATTGACGTTTGAACTTGTGTATACTGGGGAGTGTCGGAAATCTGATCACTTAGGCAAGTGAAAACCCTCTCTTCTGTTGTGCGGTAACTGAGCAAGTTCATTAAAACGATTAAACCGCTTGTCTCGACAAAATCGAAACATCAATCATTTTCATTTCTAATTAAAACATTGCGATTATAATTATATATTTAGTCATTCATATTTAGTCATACATATGTCATACATTTCATATTGTTTTTTTTGCCCGATATAAGAAATTGTGCGCAAAATAATTATTGTGCAGGAAATGATTATAGATATAAATAAAATTTATATCACGAAAAATTGTAAAAAAATTGAAAAATTATGTAATTTAATATTTGTGTTGATAATTAAATAATTATACATTAGTTCCGTAATATCTTTCATAATAAGAAGTTCTAAATTGTGAATATGCTCTGTAAATTTAAATTAGTAAAAATATTTTTTACCTTACAGTTTAAATTAATATCTGAGTTTTTTCTTTTTAATTAATAAATTTTGCTAAGAAATTCAATGAAAATTTAAAGTAATACTTCTCATTTAGTAGTAGATTAGTAATTTTTACTAGTAAATAGTAACTTCTACTAACTTATTAGTCAAATATATTAACTGAATAATTGTTTGCTTCTGTATTAGTAAAGTTCTTCTCCTAGGGATCGTAAGACCTTGTTGTTGGTGGAGAAGCTTACGGGCCTAATTGGGCAACGTCTCTGGACCCCTTTCTCTCTCTCGTAGTCTGTCGGTGAGGGCCCACTCCCCGTAAAGGAGGGACCGTCCGGGCAGCAGAGGGAGTAGAAAGGTGAGGAAGCGACCATTGGTGGGAAGTAATGACCACCACTGGAAGCGGAGGAGACTGTTGCCTGCGGGGCCTTAACTAAGAAACGGTCCCTCTGGTTTCCGTGGCAAAGGAACTAGAGTATTGAGCGCGAGCTCTGCCCCCAATCTAAGACGTACGGATACGTGTCGATGGATGGATGGCACCAGGGTTACCAAAGCCGCCGCGTGTCCCGGTCGGATCGGCCGGATGTTGGTCTGGGCTGTACTGGCCGGGCTGTGAACCCGTAAAGCTCGGGGGATCGGTCCGGTTGGGGCCCTGGCTGGTGGACGGTCGATCTGTCCGGGGCACTGTGGATGGTGGTGTCGCAAACGGCGGTCAGGGATACCGGGAGACCTCCCTGTACTAATTTGACTCCTTACCCCTACATGCGGGGCTCTGTAGGAGTGGACATTTTTGTTTTCCCTAGCTACTCGTGGGACTTATATGGAATCTCATTTTAAGAACTTCTTTAGAGGAGGAGTCTTCATTTTTGTCGCATCCAACCCGGAGGCTAAAGCTTGGCTTACAAAAACCGTGGCCGAGCTAAGGCCCTGGGAAGGAGCGCGATTAAAAGTCAGTGGGGTGGAGGTGCTCCAAAGGATGCTGAGGGCTACGGTGCGGATCCCGGGTGAACCGGAGGACGTGCAAGTGGTCTTCAAGACTCTTGAGGCGTACAACCCCTCACTGAAAACGTCAACTTGGCGCCATGTCAATATTGACGGACCTCAGGCGGCTAGTATGGCTGAGAGGAACTTTCTCTTGGTTATACAGGTCCCTGAGAGTCAAGCGAGAGCTCTTGCTGCTCTCGACTTCAGACCCTTTTATGACTTCGGTCGGGTAACCTTTAGGGTTGCTAGCCTTGGTCAGGATGGGTCTGAAGAAAAAGGGGCAAGTGAACAGCAACCATAATGGCTGCCCGTAAGCTTACCCTTAAACAAATTAACTTGCATCACAGTAAAGGCGCCTCAGCAGTTTTGATGAGGGGCATGACAAGGATGCACTCAGGCATATCACTAATTCAGGAACCATGGTTAGTTCGAGGTGCTATTAGGGGACTTGGGGGGGCTGGCTTTAATGTTTACAGGGATCCCAAGGCTACCAAACCAAGAGCGTGCATCCTTACGAAGGGCATTAATGTTGTACCTTTGCTGGACCTGTGCACTGGAGACCTGATGGCGGTATTGACCGACTTCGAGGGTATCGGAAGGATGGTCATTGGATCGGCTTACTTTCCGTACGATAGCAAAGTTAATCCTCCAAATGAGGTATGTAAATTGGTGGATTACTGTGCAGAGAGGGGACTGCCCCTTTTGTTGGGCTGTGATGCTAACTCGCAACACAGGGTGTGGGGGAGCTCAAAGAACAACCAAAGGGGACAGGACCTATTGGAATATCTATTGGGAACAGGACTGGATATTCTAAACACGGGTAAGGTACCGACATTCAGTAATGCTGTCAGGGAGGAGGTGATTGATATCACCCTCTGCTCGTGCAGTATTGCACACAAGGTAAGAAGATGGAGAGTATCTAATGAACCTTCACTTTCTGATCATTTACAGATAGTCTTCGAGCTGGACGCTGTGGTCCCTTCGGAAACCAAGTGGATTCGTAATCCCAGGAAAACGGATTGGGCTAAATACAGCGCAGAGCTGAAGGAGACACTTTCTGTATTACCAGGCAGGATTAGAGATCATGAAACCCTGGATGAGGTGGCTGGTACTTTTACAACAGCCATAATAACAGCTTTTGAGAACAGCTGCAAACCAACGAAAGTTCGTTCGGCAAAAGAGACCTACTGGTGGAATGAGAGGCTAGAAAACCTCAGAAAAGAGACCAGGAAGTTATTTAAACGTGCTAAAAAATACCGCACGGCTGACAGTTGGTCCACATATGCAAAAATGAGGGACAACTATAGAAATGAAATAAGGAAGGCACAACAGGATAGCTGGACTGCCTTCTGCTCCAGCATCGATAAGGGCAAAGAGGCAGCGCGGTTAGACAAACTGCTTTCAAAAAACCCAGATGCAATTTTAGGCACCTTAAGACTGCCTAACGGAGGATTTGCCGAGTCGGACGAGGAGACTTTGGCTCACCTGGTCCAGACCCATTTCCCAGGCTTTTCTAGATCTGAGAAGGGCGGTCCCGATTCTCGGCCTCCGAGTAAACTACCGCAGGCTGAATATAGGCCGCGGAGACAGTTGGCTAATGGAATCGTGACTGCCGAGAAGGTCAGGTGGGCCGTGGAATCCTTTAGCCCTTATAAGTCTCCCGGACCAGACGGCGTTTTCCCCGTCCTTTTGCAAAGGGCAATGGATCAGGCGGTCGGACCGTTGGTAAGGCTTATCAGGGCAAGTCTAACTCTTGGATATGTCCCAAAAGCGTGGAGGGGCACTAAAGTCGTCTTCATACCAAAGGCTGGCAGGAACGGATATACCTCACCAAAGGATTTTCGTCCAATTAGCCTAACATCTTTCATTCTGAAGTTGGTTGAAAGATTAGTGGATAGATACATCCGCAGTGAGATCTTAAAGCAAAATCCTTTGCATAGAGATCAGCATGCCTATAGAACGGGATGTTCTACAGAATCAGCCCTTGCCAGAGCTGTTAACTTAATAGATGGACAGCTACAGGATAAGGGTTTCGCAGTGGGTGTTTTCATGGATATAGAGGGAGCTTTCAATTATACCTCCTCGGAGATTATAAAGGAAGCCATGATCTCTCATGGTATTCCCACAACCATTGTTGACTGGACCTGTCACATGTTGGGTAACAGGAACCTATTAACAACTAAAGGGAGCTCAACCCTTCGAGGAACAGTTAATTCTGGATGTCCTCAGGGAGGAGTTCTATCGCCCTTACTTTGGTGTCTGGTAGTGGATGAACTGCTAAGACTCCTCAGTGAGAAGGGATATCATGCGATTGGTTATGCGGACGATATCTTATTAATCGCTCGCGGTCCTCATCTGGATGTATTACTAGGTGTGGTGCAGCAGGCGTTAAATATGGTAGATGGATGGTGCGGACAAACTGGTTTGTCAGTCAATCCAGCAAAAACGGAAGTTGTTATTTTCACCAGACGATACAAGTGGAAAGCCACATGTATGCTAAAACTGGCTGGAAAAGAACTCCAATTCACAGAGAAAGCGAAGTACCTAGGAGTCATCTTGGATAGTAAGCTTCTTTGGAAAGAACACTTGGATGAGAAGTGTAATAAACTCACAGCTACTCTATGGCAATGTAGGAGAGCTATAGGATGTAGCTGGGGTCTTAAACCGGATACACTTTTGTGGATCTACGAATCGATTCTGCTTCCTAGGCTGACCTATGCGTCTGTGGTCTGGTGGAGCAGAGTTGAACTTAAAACGGCAAAAGACCGGTTGGAGGGCGTAAGGAGGCTGGTCCTAAGGAGCATCACTGGTGCTGTGCGCACTACGCCCACGATGGCCCTTGGTGCTCTTCTGGGACTGGAACCTTTACCCCTGATTATTAAAGCAGAGGCGGCGAAAGCTGCCCTGAGATTAGGTGGGGACAGAGGCCGTAGGGAAGTTGGCAGATGGCGTCTCCCCAGCAAATTGGTGGAAAAACCCATTCTCAATATGATTAGAGATAAGGTGACTCCACTTTACCTCTTTGACAAGAAGTATAGAATAAGTATACCTGATAGAGAGGATTGGCATGATGGGCCTGCCCTTCTTCCCAGAGATGCTATTGTCTGGTATACGGACGGATCGAAGGGAAGAATTGGCGCGGGCGCAGGTGTCTATCAAGAAGCAGTGGGGGTGGCTCTCGCATATAGTTTGGGAACCATCACTACTGTTTTACAATCCGAAATTGTAGCGATTCTCTACGGTGCTTCTGAGGCTCTAGAGCGCTGCCAAGATAGAAATATCTATATTGCTTCGGACAGCAAGGCAGCTATTTGCGCTTTGAAACGATATGTTACGACATCCCAACTGGTCGGAGAGTGCCACGAGGCGCTCAACAGGCTAGCTGGAATTAACCGTGTTACCCTCATCTGGGTCCCAGGACACTGTGGAATTAAGGGTAATAACGTAGCGGATGAACTAGCCAAAGAAGGTGCTAGGAAACGATTTATCGGACCAGAACCAATAGTTGGTGTCTCCAACAAGTGTCTGACTTTGGAATTTAAACAATGGCGGACACTAGAGCACCAAAAAGAGTGGCGGGCAGTTGCAGGTTGTAGACAGGCCAAAGCACTCATTGGGGAAAACTTAAATCCTAAAAGAGCGGCGGATTTCCGCAGGCTTAATAGGAAAGAGGCGAAAATCATAACAGGCTTGTTAACAGGCCATGGAGATTTACGCTATCACAGGCATAAGATGGGCATCGTCGAGGATCCCAAATGCCGTAGATGTGGTGAGGAAAACGAAACCTCAGCTCACATTCTGTGTCGATGCCCTGCCTTGGTGAGGGAACGATATCAGATCACAGGTTGTTACTTCCTTGAGGAAACAGCAATCGCTACTAAAGAACTGGCCGCGGTCCTGTTTCTATGGAAGGGGCTTTGGGCTTAGGTCAGGCGGTTTAGTAGGACTTTGGGGACGTAAAGGGATTATCCAAGCGTCAGCGGCTGCCAAGCGGCTGCAACCCTAATAGTTAATAATAATAATAATAATTAGTAAAGTTTACTAATATGTAGAAATTAATATTTTTTAGTAAAATCTACCACTTCACTTATTACTGACTAACGTTACGCTTTTGAATTAGTAAACGCTAATAAATTCGTTAATACTATAAATTAATATTTTTTACTATCTTTAGTATTTTAAGTATATATAGTATTTTTACTATTTTTAAGAATTTGAAAATTTAACTAATAAATTAGTAGAAACTTGTACTATTAAACAAAAGTAAAAACTTAAAAATTACTAAATTTTATTCTTTTTTAGGATTAGTAAATTTTACTAATGAATCAGTAGAAGCAAAAATTGATATTAAACCTTTATCATTTTTTAGTATTTTTTTAGAATTAGTGTATTTTACAAATAAATTAGTAGAAACGAAAATGATAAAAATTTACTGAATCAAAAATAAAATGTTTGCCAGTAATTAATTAATTAATGAGTAAATTGTACTAATAAATTCCGTAGAAACTTAAAATTAATATTCACCTTTTAGCATATATTAGTATTTTTAGTATTTTTTAGAATTAGTTTATTTGACCAATAATTAGCAGAAATAATAATTAATATTTAACTTTTAGAAAATATTAATTTTTTTAGTATTCTTAGGATTAGTTAATTTAACTGATAAATTAGTAGAAACTAAAAATTACTAGTTATTAAATTACTAGATACTAAAATTTACTAAATCATAAACAAAAAGTCCGCCAGAAATTAGTTAATTTATTAATAAGTAAATTTTACTAACAAATACCAATTTTAACTAATTTATTACTAAACTTTACTATCTGATTGTCTTTTTGCTTTTGAATTAGTAAATGTTTCTAGTAAATAGTAATTTCTACTAATTCTGTAGTCAAATTTACTAACTTACTGACTTTTTTATTGAATTAATAAATTTCACTTGTAAATAGTAATTTCTACTTATTTATTTATTTATTATTTTTTTTTATTTATTTTTTATTTATTTTTTTATTTATCAAGGAAATTTAGTAATTCAAAAGCAAAAAGTCAGTCACTTATTCAATTTCCTTAAAATTTTCACTAAATCAAATTTACGAAGCGGAAAAAATTTTTTAAAAAAATAATTTAAAATATTCAGACTCCTTTAAACAATTTTTACCCTTAATTGAAAAAAAGATAATTTCTCTACTTTGTGAAGAGGCTCGTGAAATTTTTTTCCCTCCTTAATTTGTAAAGAGAGAAAGAGAAAGAGAGAGGGAAAAAAAACGACAAAAAAATAGCGTGGAAATTCATTGTGAGGGTTAAAGAAATCGACACAAGAAACGGACATCCTTTGGGTATGGCGGGAAAAAAAGGAGGAAAAAAATAGCTGAATTGAAGTTGTAAGAGGGTTGGCTTCTTGAGTCGTTGTTGTCGTTTGCCGATGAGGCGAATAATCGGATTTTGGGATTACAGGCTATTCTCAACTAAATGTTGTCACACTAGGAAAAGCGTCATTGTCTTTGGCGAGATATCATTAACGCGATTATTCCCAGCACCTTCCAGCTATTCTATTCTCCAGTTTAATGTCGAAGCTAAAACCATCGAGTAATCTTGTGTCTCAAAATTTATTGACAATTTTCAATTGATCTCCCCGGTAGTTTTAGATATTTACTTGAAAATATAAACAATAATAATTATTACTATAATTATTACTAAAAATTATTACGAATCATTACGAATTATTATACGAATAACTATTACTATTTAGGTACTAATTATAATAATTAGTACAAAAATAATTTTTCCGTTACATTTTTTTACTATTTTATATTATATTTTCTACTAAAAAAAAAATATTGAAAAAAAAATATTAAAAAAAATTTTTTTTTAATTACTGAAATTTATTATATAAATATAAATAATTATATTGTTATATTATTTTATTAAATTATTGTGAAAATAATTAAATTCATCTCACAATTTTATTATACAATTCTTTTAAAATAATAGAATTTATGATAAAGATAGAATTATTTTATTATTTATAAAAATAATTGAATTCTTGCAATGAATTTTACTATTTATAGAAATAATTTAACTATTTTGGAAGGATTTATTAAAATTTTAGATAATAATTGCATTTTTTCATAAACAATATTAAAAATTAAAAGGAATTTAATTCTGTCATGAAATTTTATTAAAATAATAATATTTTTTAAGAATTGGATTTTTGAAAGAATTTTACTTTCTATAAAAATTTTTAAATTCTTCCGTAGCTTTTTTAAAAATTTTAGAAAATAATTAAATTTTTTTTTGGAGAAAAAATATTATTAAAAATTAAAAATAAATCGAATTCTTCCGTGAAATTTTATTAAAACAATATTAAAAATAATTGAATTTTTGCAAAAAATTTTACTTTTTATAAAAATTTTTAAATTCTTTCGAAGCTTTTTTTTTAAATTTTAGAAAATAATTGAATTTTTTTTTGACAAAAAATATTATTAAAAGTTAAGAAAAAATCGAATTCTTCCGTGAAATTTTATCAAAATAATATTAAAAATAATTGAATTTTTGCAAAAAATTTTACTTTTTATAAAAATATTTGAATTGTTTTCAAGAATTTATTAAAATTTTTAAAAATAATTAAATTATTTGGAAAGAATTATTAAAATTTTAGAAAATAATTGAATTCTTTTGAAAAATATTAAAAATTTAGAAAATAATTTAATTCTTTCTAAAAATATTAAAAATTAAAAATCAATCGAATTCTTTCGAAAAGTATTAAAAATTGAGAAAATAGTTTAATTATTTCTAAAAATATTAAAAATTAAAAATCAATTGAATTCTTTCGAAAAGTATTAAAAATTAAAAATCAATTGAATTCTTTCAGGAAATTTTATTAAAATATGTTTTTCTTTAAATTCAATTTTTGCAGAGCATATTTTCTTTTTATAAAAATATTCGAATTTTTTCAAAGAATTTATTACAATTTGAGAAAATAATTGCATTCTTTTCTAATTTTTTATAACAAATTAAGAAAAAAATTGAAATTTTATTGAAAATAATTGATTTTTTTGTAGTGATATTTTGCTATTTAAAAATAATTTAATTGTTTCGAAGGATTTATTAAATTTTAAGAAAGTAATAAAATTATTTTTTGAAAGTTTACGAGAATAATTCAATTTTTAGAAAAAATTCTCTATTTAGAAAAATAATCCAATTCATCGAGGAATGTTATTATTTGTGAAAATCACTAAATTCTCGAGAAGAATAATATTAAATTTTTTGAAATTATAAACAATGATAATTAATAATTATGTATAGTTAATAAGTCACTTTTAAAAATAATGACTATGAAATTATTCAAAAATTTATATTGGAAAATAATATTTTAATAGCGAAAATTTTTTCTAATATTTCTTTTGTAGTAAATAATTTTCTGAAATTTTAATAGTAAATATTTTATTCATATTTTTTCAATTTTTTTTAAAATAAATATTTCACTAAATTTTTTGTACTGAATATAATTTACATTTTTTATATAAATTACCAAATTGTTTAATATTATTTTTGTTCAGTAGAATGTTATGTCTTACCTTATTATTATATTCCCTATTTTTTCTCGACCATATGTACATTATTTTTGGTATATTATTACAATTCGTTTTTCATAAATGTTATTATAATTTTATAATTTTGTTTGTTATTACATTTTTGTTTATTATATTTTTGTTATAATTATATGGTTATTGTTATAGTTGTTTATAATTATATGGTTATTGTTATAGTTGTTTATAATTATAAGGTTATTGATATAGTTGTATCAATTATCTTCTTATTATTGTTACAATCTATTATAATTATTAATTGGTAATTATTAATTAATTCTTATTTTACATTACTTATTATTAGTTAATTTTTATTGTTATTTTATCATTCTTATTATTATTTTTAATAATTATACATATTTATTGTTTATTATTAATAATTGTTGATAATAATATAAAGTTTAAATAATAATATGTTAATAACAATTATTTTTTGTTAAATTTTGTGTTATTATTCTTAATTATTATTTGAAAAATGGCTATTCATTATTTCAAATGTTATTGTTATTATTTCATTATTATTAATTATAATGTTAATATTTATTAATAGTTAAAAATTAATAAAATGTTAATAACAATTAGTTGTTAATTTATTATTATCAATTATTATTGTTATTATTGCTATTGTTATTATCGCTATTATTATTGTTTTTAAAACATTATTTAAAATACGTTACGATGATGTAACAAGAATAAGAAAAATTTTATAAATCCATCAATTTACGGATTTCTAATTGAATTATTGAAAAATTGAATATTTGATTTTGGAAATGAAAATAAAAAATACTTGTGAAAATAGTGAAGCAATAAAAGTACTATTAAAATTGCAATAAAATGCTAATCAAATATTGAAGTGGATATATATATAGTTTTGGAGATGAATATGTGAGATAAGGGGACAATATAATGACACTAAGAGTTGGAGGGTAGGTCAGTATAAAGTTTGGTCACCCGTTACATGAAAATTCACCCCTAAGTATTCATTCCCCAGTAAGGAATTCTACTCTCCCTTCGCCGCACCCTAATATAAATATTATTACACTTTGATGGGGTTAGGTTGACACTCAGACCCCTATGCATGTATATATACATAGAAAGCATACCATAGTATTGATAACTGGGACAACGACGGTTTTCTTTATCATTACTCCTGAATACCAAGCGCACGTGTCGCACTTAACGTTACCTGATGGGATTTCACCTTTCTTACCCTTTCAAATTTTTTTTTTTTTAATATTCGGTAATCGTATTGAAAAAATGAATTTCTCTTGTGCTCTAAAAAAGAGAAATTAATTGTTTTTTAATGAAAAAATTATTTTTAAATAATATTTTTTTCAGGGTTGCCACGCATTTGCTCTTTTTAAATTCCCTGACTTTTCCAGGTTTATCCAGACTAGAAAATGGAATTTTTCCAGATTTTCAAAAATATATTTTTTATTAAATAGGAACTAATTTGAAAACATCAATAACTTCATTTTTAAATAACTATTTAATGATTATTATTTTTTTATACGGAAATTAGGATAATTTTAATAAATTTTTTTCAGTAATTGCATTTTTCGATCAATTTGATGAACATGTTGTATATTAAAAATAATTGAAATTCTGACAATTTTACACTGAAAAAAAAATTTATTTGATTCAAATAACCGATTATTTGTCTATAATCAAATAAATATTTACTTGAATCAAATAATTTTTATTTGAATCAAATAAATTGTATTTGAATCAAATATTTCAGTATTTGAAGCAAATACTAATTAATTGATTCAAATAAAAATTAATTGATTCAAATAAAAATTATTTGATTCAAATAAATATTTATTTGATTATAGACAAATAATCGGTTATTTGAATCAAATAAATTTTTTTTTAGTGTATTAAAATTGCCGGAAATTCTTGGAAAATTTTCGAACATAAATGAGTTTTTGCGAAGAATTACGTTATTTTTTGAAAATAATTGAATTCTTGAGACAAATTATATTAAAATTTATTTTTAGATAATTGAATTGTTTTGTATAAAATTTTTAATGAAAAAGTAATCATTAAAAACAATTGAAGTTTAAACTTGAAAAGATTTTCATTTCAAATTTTCTTAAATTTCAATTTTTAATTAATTTGATTAGGAATTTAAAAAAAAAGAAATTTTCAAAATAATTTTAATAAAATTCTTTGAAGAAATTTAATTAGTTTAAAAAATTTGTCAAAATTACATTATTTTCAATGTTTTCTATTTTAATAAAATTTCACAAAAAAATCAATTATTTAAAAAGAAATTTCACAAAACAATTCAATTATTTAAAAAGAAATTTTAATAAAACTAATTCAAATAATTCAACTGTTTTCAAAGGTAACGTAATTCTTTGCAAAAATCGAATTTTGTAAAAAAATTTACAAAAATTCTCGTCAATTTTTATTTACTTTCATAAATAATAATATTTTTCTCCAAAATTCAAACAGTTCTGAAAAATTGAAATAAAATTATTGTCAGAATTAAAATTATTTTTAATATGTACCATTTTTATCAAATTTCTCGAAAAATAAAATTGTTCCTGAAAATTTTATTAAAATTTGTCAGGAGAATTCAATTATTAAAAAAATTTGTTGATAAAATTCTTCAAGGAAATTCAATTTTAAGAAACATTCTATTATTTAATAAAATTTTTTTTTATAGTCAAAAAATTCATAGATTAAACAAAAATTTTTATAATATTCTACACAAACATTCAATTATTTTTTCAAAAAAGGAAAATGTCGAAAAATCATTGCAGAATTTCACTTATTTTTAATACAATTTTAATCGAATTTCTCAAAAATTGTAATTATTCTTTAGAATTTTATTAAAATTCGTCGAAAGAATTCTATTATTTTAAAAATTTATTGATAAAATTCTTTACCAGAATTGAATTTTAAGAAAAATTGAATTCTTCAATAGATTATCTTTCTTTGTATTTAAATAATTGAATTCTCGTAGAATTTTCTGATAATAATTGATTTTCAAAACGAATTTCAGTTAAAATTTTAGATAAAATTAAAAGTTTTTATTTCCCTACATGTATTTAGTTGAAAAATTTACGAATTATTAAAATTTCGTAAAATTGAATATTGGAAACGAATGGATTTCAAAATTGTTAAAGAACTTTTTTGAAATTTTTAAAAATTTATTGATTCAAAGAATAATTTTAGTTAAAAATTCTAAAAATCGCAATGATGAAAATAATTTTTAAAGAAATTACAGTAAAAAAGTAGAAATTAAGTGAACTTTTTGAAAAAATTATTTCTACAGTATTGTTCGTTAAGAGTAGAAACAATTGAAATTTTCAAAAAATTTAATTTAAAATCTTTTGAAAATTTAATTATTGCTAAAAATTTAAATAATAATTGAATTTCTCATAACAAATTTTAATAAAATTTTCAGAAGAATAATTTCAGGGTTCGAGAAATTTGATAAAACGAATTTTATAAAATTTATTAGAAACAATTGAAATTCTGTCAAGAATTTTATTAAACTTTTCCTAACTAATTGAATGTCGGAGAAAAATTGTATAATTTACAAAAATAATTGAAAATTTTGATTATAAATTTTGTCAATTTTTTAACATAATTTCATTTTCTACGAAGAATTTTATTAAAATTAATTTGAAAAAAATCGAATTGTTACTAAAGAATATCATTAAAATTTGTAGAAAAAAATTTAATTTTTTAAAGAATAATAAATGAGAAATAAATGAAATAATGATAATTTCTTAGAAGAATTTTACTACTTTTTAAAAATAATTGAGTTTCTGCAGTAAAATATCTAACTAGTGCAGAAATACAATTTATTTTAGTGTTTTCAACTAAAATTCTTCGTACACTGAAAAAAAAATTTATTTAATTCAAATAACCGATTATTTGACTATTATCAAATAAATATTCAGTTGAATCAAATAATTTTTATTTGAATCAAATATTTACTTGAATCAAATAATTTTTATTTGAATCAAATATTTACTTGAATCAAATAAATTGTATTTAAATCAAATAATTTTTATTTGAATCAAATATTTACTTGAATCAAATAATTTTTATTTGAATCAAATAATTTTTATTTGAATCAAATATTTACTTGAATCAAATAATTTTTATTTGAATCAAATATTTACTTGAATCAAATAATTTTTATTTGAATCAAATATTTACTTGAATCAAATAATTTTAATTTGAATCAAATATTTACTTGAATCAAATAATTTTTATTTGAATCAAATAAATTGTATTTGCTTCAAATATTTACTTGAATCACATAAATTGTATTTGAATCAAATATTTCAGTATTTGAAGCAAATACTATTTAATTGATTCAAATAAAAATTATTTGATTCAAGTAAATACTTATTTAATAATAAAATAAATTTTTTTTAAAATAAAATTTAAAAATCTATGTTTTTTTACAATTTCTAATCAAATTCATTTAAAATGTTTTCAAGTTCATTTAATTATGAAAATTGCAAATGCAACACTTTTAAGATTGAATAAATTTTGAAATATTTAAGTAAAATTCAATTTTAAGAATAATTAAAATATTAGAAAACAACAATTTTTCAGAATTTCGATCAAAATTCCCTGACTTTTTCAAGTTTTTTTCTATTTCTTTAAAATTTCCTGTCATTTCCAAGTTTTCAGGTTTCGTGGCAACCCTGTTTTTTGCTTTGAGAAATAATAATGATTTTCTTGTCCGACTATTGCTGACTGTTACTACTGATGAAAAGCAGAATTGAGATATTTTTTCCTGCCCGACTATAATGATTGACTTTTATTACTGATAATAATATTTAATATTAATTAAATATTAACATTAAATAATAATAATAATTTAAATTGATTTAAAATAATCAAATTGTCAGTAGAATCTTAGCAGATTTTTCCCTTGCGAATTAGTTTAAAAAAATTAATTTTAATGTAAAATAATTAAATGTTAGTAGAAAATAAATAATTATTAAAAGTATTTTACTAAGTAATTAATATATTATTAGTAAAAATATAACTAAATATTAGTCCAAAATGTAATTAAATATTAGTTCATAAAAAAAGTAATTAATATATTATTAGTAAAAATGTAACTAAATATTAGTCTAAAATGTAATTAAATATGTGTTCAAAGAAAAGTAATTAATATATTATTAGTAAAAATAGAACTAAATATTAGTCCAAAATGTAATTAAATATTAGTTCATAAAAAAAGTAATTCATATATTATTAGTAAAAATATAACTAAATATTAGTCCAAAATGTAATTAAATATTAGTTCAAAACTATAACTAAATATTAGTCCAAAATGTAATTAAATATTAGTTCATAAAAAAAGTAATTCATATATTATTAGTAAAAATATAACTAAATATTAGTCCAAAATGTAATTAAATATTAGTTCAAAACTATAACTAAATATTAGTCCAAAATGTAATTAAATATTAGTTCAAAACTATAACTAAATATTAGTCCAAAATGTAATTAAATATTAGTTCAAAACTATAACTAAATGTTAGTCCAAAAATAAAACTAAATTTAAGTCCTAAATATCTAATTATTAGTACAAAATTAGTAATTCATAATTGAAAAATGATAAAAATAATTAAATATTAGTAAAAAATGTTTAAAAGTAGCAAGCAACTAATTGCATAGTAAATTTTTTTATATAAATCTAATTTTCAAGTTTAGTTGATTATTACTAAAGAAATAAGAAAATAGTCTTTTTTTTTGGATAAAGAAAATTTTCCAGGGGAAAGGATATAAATAATTTTAACAATTGTTCTTCAGTAACAATGACATATTTAATAACCGTCTCAACAATGTTACAGTGTCATATAGGTTTTTAATTACATACGCAATTTCGATATTTGTTTTTTTTTTCTTGGTAATTAATTGTTTTCTTTCATTAAATATACATACATACATGAGTGTTCCATGTGCGTATCGAGTGTCGCCCTGTCGAAAAAATGATCGTAAGTGTAATTGTGTATGTATACATATGTTATTGTTTTGTGTGTAATTTTGTGTGCTTAACCGAATTTCCTAAAATTATATATATATACTCGCATTTTATTTTTCCCTTTGTATTTGCACACGACAGTATATGACATAGGTTAGATATTAACTCTTTTTTCTATTTTTACTCGGTATAAGATATATTTATATATATGTGAGACACGTGTGCGGAAAAACAATCACTCCATTGGCCGATATTTATATAATCCACTATCTCACAAATCAATCACTTTTATTTTTTTGCAATTATTCTCGTTCTGTACTTTTATTTCGATAGTAATTATTTTTTTTTTAATCCGAAGAATCTACGTCTACTTTACACTTTTTTATTATATTTATAGATATATTTTTTCGATATCAAATATTTTGCTAAATTCTAAATTTTATTATTATTATTATTATTATTATTATTATTATTATTATTATTTTACAAATTATTGATAATATTAGTCAAAGGTATAATTAACATTAGAGGTATAAATTATTGTCAATTAAAAAAGGAAAAAGAAAAGAAAAGTGTTTTTTTTTCTTTTTTTAGTATAGTTTGAATATATATATAGTCGATTATATTTGTCAAGTTTTATTGTGAGTTAGTGGGTTATTTTATTTTACTTTTTTTTATTTTCGCCTCACTTGGAAGTATATGTGTGAAAAATCATTACGGTCATCTAGAGTTAATACTCTAGATCTAAATATTTCAATGCTATTCTATACTTTCCCTTTGCGACGAGGGTCGTTTTTTCCTTCTCTCTCTTTTTTTTTTTTTTAAATCAGCACAGTTATTTTGATTTCCGCGCGTCGTGTCTTTATATATATACATATATATGAAGAGATACTTTCATCGTTGACTTTCATATATTGGCAAGGATGTAAAACCTTTTCTTCCGAATAGATGATGAATAAAATGGTACGTGGCTTTTATTAAACAAACCTATAGAATATATAGAATATATTTTTTTTTTCCAATAAAAACTTCACGCTAGCTAACCACAGTATATTTGCGTTTTTGTTTATCATTTTTTTTTATTCTTCTTCTTCTCCTTCTTCTTCTTCTTCTTCTTCTTTTTCTTCATCTTTTTTCGCAATATAATTACCTTGAAAAATTGCTCATTCAGAAAAATGACACTGGAATTTCTTTTCTCCCCAAGAATTAAAAATTTTTTCAACTGGAAAATAATTCTACATAGTTTTTTTTCTTTCTGCATAGTCTCAACGATATTTGTTTGAAGAAATAATGTTAAATTATTAACAAAATTTTTTTTAAACTTAAATGAATGAGGATTTAAATAAAATTTTAATTGTATTAATAATTTTTGAATAATTCATTAATTTGAGTGATAATTTTTGAATAATTAATTAATTTGAGTGAAATAATTTTTGAATAATTAATTAATTTGAGTGATAATAATGTTTGAATAATTAATTAATTTAAGTGAAATAATTTTTGAATAATTAATTAATTTGAGTGATAATAATTTTTGAACAATTAATTAATTTGAGTGGTAATAATTTCATAATTATATTTTAATAATTTACTGTAATAAAAAAATGGATTTAACAAACAGGGAATAATAATAATTTTAGTAATTAAAATAATAATTGTTCTCATTATTTTCATAAAAATTTAATAAACCGTTTATGAACCATTAATTTATTAATTTATATACTTATATTTATTTGTTCTCCCTGCAATATTAATTTATTAATTTAGTAAACCTTTAAAAATCGGTTTTAACAGAAAGCAGATGATTATTTTAATTACATGAATAATAATAATAATACATTTTTCTAATTTTTATACTAATGATTTTTTTTATAATCAAAGAAACAGATCAAAAACAGGAAATGAAGAAAATAATAATTTTAATAACATTATTCCTATTTTTCATTTTAATAATAATAATTTATTAATTAAAGACACAGTTTTAACAAAAAAACAAATAAATAATAATAATAATAATAATAATAATAATAATAATAATTATAATAATAATAATAATAATAATAATTGTCATAAAAAAATTTAATAATTCGGTAGTTTAATAATTAAAAAACGACTTAAACAAAAAACTGTTAAAAATAATTGTAATAGTAGTCATTTAAATGTTTATTATTTAAAAATTGATTTTAACAAAAGACCGTTAACAATAATTGTAATAGTAATTTAAAATGTTTAATATTTAAAAAAGGATTTTAACAAAAAACCGTTAACAAGAATTGCAATAGTAATTTTAAATATTTAATATTTAAAAAACGATTTTAACAAAAAACCGTTAACAAGAATTGTAATAGTAATTTTAAATGTTTAATATTAAAAAATTGATTTTAAGAAGAAAACAGTTAATAATAATTGTAATAGTAATTTTAAATGTTTAATAATTTAAAAACTTGGTAGGTTGTCACTTTTTCTCAAAAAATTACATTTTTTCTATTTTTTTTTTGTCTAATAAAAGCGATTTCTCATGAAATCTGTTTTTTCTAAAAAAAAGTGTTTCCAACAAGTTTTCATTTCTAAAAAAACTTTTTCTAAAAAGTTACGATTCCCAATATTTATTCTTCTAAAATTTTCTAATTATGATAAAAGTTAAAAAATTGTTTTAAAAAAATGAAGATTAAAAGATAAAAAATTGTTTTAAAAAAATGAAGATTAAAAGTTAAAAAATTGTTTTTAAAAAATGAAGATTAAAAAACAGAAACTATTTGCATATTTTCTCTTTCGCTATCACAATTTTGTTAACAGAATTCTAAGTTTATTTTTGAAAAAGAAAAATTTTCATAAAATTACTACTTCTTATTACAATTTGTTAACAAAATTCTGTTCTTCTTTGAAAAAAATATTAATTTGCAATATTTTTATACAAAAAAATTTCCAAAAATAATTTATTTATTAAAAAATTTTTTTTTTCAATTTTAAATATCTTTAGACGAAAAATCCCTATAATTGCTATTTGTTAATTTCGATTTTTAACTATACATTTTAAAAAGTTTGTTAAAAAAAAAATTATTTAAATTATTTGCATAATTTGGAATATTCAATATTGTTTGAAAAAAAATGTCGTAAATTACCTTTATTAGAAAAAGAAATTTTTTGAAAATGACCTTCATTAGAAGAAAAAAAATAGAAAATCACCTTCATTAGAAAAAAGTTTTTTAAAAATTCACCATTATTAGGAAAAAATTTTTAAGGAAATAAAAAATTAGAAAAAACGTTTTTTTAATTTTTATTTTCTTAAAAAATTTATTTCCAATTTTCCCAATCAAAAAATGATTTTAGCGAAAGAAAATAATAATTATAATATAATAATGATAATAATAATTATAATGATAATAATAATAATGATAGTAATAATAATAATATTAATAATAATAATTTTCGTAATAATAATTTAGTAAGTTAAGTTAATAATTAAAAAAAAATCTTTTTTTACTATTAATTAAACACAATTTTAACAAAAAACAAAAATGCTAGTAAATAAAAATATTATTCCTAGTTTGGATTAAAAAATGAAAAATACATTTCCTCATTTTAATTCACATGACTTTTAGTCGTCTTTATTAACAACATTTTAATATAAAAAATTTTACTATATTTAATTTATTTTGAAATCATATTTCGGAATTTGCAATTTTTCTTCATCTTCCCCCCCCCAAAAAAAAAAACAAAAATTAATCAACACATTTGCGTGTATGTTACAGGATAGGCGAGTGCAAATGCGTGTCATCTGGTACAGGGACTTTATTCAATCCCTTAAAATTGTATAATGATCACTTTCTTTTTTGTTATGACAATATTTACAAGAGATAAAAGAAGGTAAGATTACTTATTATACATATATATTTTTTTCTTCTATCTATATTATGCAGTATATTGATATGTATGTATGTACTTGTTTTTTTTATCTGCAGCTTACAATATTCGTATCATGTTTTACATATGTATGTATATAATTTATTCCTGTAACTGTTTAGCATTTTTCGTGACTTTTTTCCATGTTTATAATAGATATATATATATATATTTAACATTCGGGAAAAAAGTAATCTCATTTTTAAGAGAACGAAAGAAATTCAGTCGATTTGTAAATTTTTTTTATTTGTTCTCTGAAAATGAGAAAAAGCAGTTTTAAAAGAAAAATATTTTTTTTTGTTAAATGGAGCAATTTAGCGTGTATTTCTTTGGTTTTTGTTGAGAGAATTTTACAAAGGAAATAATGTTTGTTATTTTTTTTTTCGAAATAATCCAACGATTTCTTGAGGATTTTATTATTTTTTTGGTAGTAAATGGAGTTTAATAAGCTATTTGTAGTAAACGTATTTTACTCCTTTTTTTGTAAAAAATTTACTACATTTTTTATTGTAAACATTTTCTTGCAAGTTTTTTAGTAACTTTATTTAGTAACTTTTTTTAGTAACTATATTTTTGTAGTTAAAATTTTAGTACATTCCTTTGGCAGTAAATATTTTACTACAATTTTTTCAGTAACTTTTTAACACAATTTTTTCAGTAACTTTTTACCACAATTTTTTCAGTAACTTTTTACCACAATTTTTTTAAGTAAATACTTTACTATATTTTTGTGAAAACAAATTTAGTACTTTTTAAAGTAAAAAATTCACTTATTTGTAGTAAATATTTTACTGCATTTTTTACTGTAAATATTTTACTACAATTTTTTTTAGTAAACTTTCACTATATTTTCGTAGCAAATATTTTAAGACATTTCTTTTGTAGTAAGTAATTCACTTAATTTTTTGTAGTAAATATTTTGCTGTACTTTTTTATTGTAAATTTTTTACTACATCTTTTTTAGTAAACTTTTACTGTATTTTAGTTGAAAAAATTGTACTACATTGCTTTTGTAGTAAATATTTTACTTAATTTCCGTCAGTAAATATTTTACATTTTTAGCAGTAAATATTTTCCATTTTTAGCGGTAAATATTTTACTACTTTTTTGTATAAAATAATTTACTTTTTTTGAAATATTTAACTGAATTTTTTGTAGCAAAAAACTTACTATGTATTTTGTAGTAAACAATTTTTATAATTTTTTTTTTAATTTTTTACTACATTTTTCATTTTAAATATTTGATGAATATCTTTTGTAGTCAATAATTTGCGATATTTTTTACAGTAAATATGTTACTAATTTTGTTGTAGCAAACATTTTACTACATTTTTTCGTAAATATTTAAGTCAATTCTTTGTAGTAAATTGTTTACTGAGTTAAAAAAATTTTAATATTTGTCGAATTACTTTTGTAGTAAATATTTTGCTACATTTTTTATAGCAAATATTTTACTGTTTTTTGTAGTAAATATTTTACTATTTTTTGAAGTAAATATTTTACTGTTTTTTATAGCAAATATTTTACTACTTTTTGTAGCAAATATTTTACTATTTTTTGTAGTAAATATTTTACTGCTTTTTATAGCAAATATTTTACTACTTTTTGTAGCAAATATTTTACTACTTTTTGTATCAAACATTTTACTATTTTTGTAGCAAATATTTTACTATTTTTTTGTAGCAAATATTTTACTATTAAAAGAATAAAATCCTCTTGGAAATTTTGTTAAAGAAATTCTCTCCTTATCGTATAAAAAAAAAAGAAAAAAAAATTTCCAAATATTAAAAGAAATTTGCTAAAAACTTACATTTTTTGCTCACTTTTTTCCCGAATGTTTGTTTTTTCGATCGAATTTCAATTTTTTGTCTCATTTTACTCTCTTTTGTTTTTGTGATGACTAAGATATTAGAATTAATACACTGATAATATGGGAGATAAAAATATCTACAGACTGTTACGTGGAGTCAAAGTTTTCGGTATTATAATATATATATTTTTTTCTCTTTTTTTTACTATTCCTTAATATGGAGGCCAGCTCATTGGAATCGTGAAATTCACGAAACAACAAATTACTCACACATTTCATTCTTTCCCTAATATTTTATATATATAAATCGATCTATGAGCGCGCGAAAAAAAAAATTCGCTCGTTATGCGCGAAGCTAATTTTTATTTTTTAATTAATCTATACATAGATTGTTAGGGAGAAATTTTTTTTTTAATTTAGCAAATTATTATTCATACAGTATTATAGCTGATAAGAACTCTTTAAAGTCAGGCACTGTAAACTGAACGCGTTCAACACGATATTTTTTTTTTAAATACTTATTACATCGAAATACTCTCTAATTTTTAGGAAAGAAAACTTTTTTTATACTCAAATTTTAATTCGTAAAAATTCTTGTACTTTTGTAAAATTTTTGTTTTATACTTTTTTCAAATTTTTTTTGTCAATTTTACTTTAATTTTGTGGTTTTTTTTTTATTTAGTAAATTTTTTTAGTAATTTTGTAAATTAGTGAATCTTTAAGAAATTTAGTAAATTTTTTTTTTAGTAATTTCGTACAAAAAATAGTAAAAATAGAAAAAAAAATTAAGACTAAAAAATGGAAATTGAAAAGGAACAATTTTTAATTTATTATTAGAAAAATTTTAATTAACACAGTAGAAGTTAAAAAGTAAAGTGAATATAAATGAAGATAAATGTAATTAAAAAGTTTTAATTAAAAAGCGAAATTTTTAAAGTAATGTAATTAGTGTAATTTTTTTTAAACGCTGAAAGTTACATTGGTTTTAACTTTATATTTTTCCTTTATAATATTGTGTTGAAAAATTCTTTTTTGTTTAAAAAAAAAGTTGAAATTTTTAATTATTAATATAATTTATATTAATTCCATTATTTTGAAATAAGTTTTTTTTCTATTAATTTGAAATAAGAAATTAATATTAACTCTATTAATAAGAAGGAATAAATTAATTTTTCGATCAATGTAAAATAATAAATTAATATTAATTCTGAATTCAAATTTTTATCACTCTTGTAGAATATTAAATTTTTTTTCTGCGATTTCGTGAATTTGAAAAATTATCGAAATATAATGTAGAGAGAAATTCTGAATGAGAAATGCCGAAAACTATTTATTTTTTAATAAAAAAATGATCTCTTTTGTTACTTGATTAACGTGCGAAATGTCGTTTTATTTTTGTGGCGCCTTAGTTTATTGACTATAGAAGGTAGGAATATTAATAGTTCGCATTGTTGACCGACTCGTAACAATATGACTTTTGCAAAAAAAAACTTTTAACGAATCAACTTACATTTCAACACATATATATTTATTTTTCCATTATCATTATTAATAAAAAATTTTTCCGACGATAATTATTTATCAGAAATAAATTTTTTCAGAAAAGTAAAGAAGAAGTTAAAAAAAAATTTCACATTTTATTACAAGAAGAAAATGAATAATACAAATGGATACTAAAATAAATAAAAAAAAACGAAAATAATGAATAATAAAAATGAATTAAAAAATAGAAAAACTTGAAAGTAAAAGATTGTTTCGAAAATCGCGTACAAAATTTTATTCAATACAATTATATAGGCCGTAGTATTTATTTTTTCATTAAAACTCAATTTTCTTGAAAAGAAATCGAAAATCTAAAAAGTAGAACGATTTTAATGAATATAAATTATATTTCACATTTTTTAATTTAATTTATAAAGTTTTACGAAATTGTTTTGGAAAATTATCTTCGAATTTCTCTCTCTCTCTCTCTTTTTTTCTTTTCCTTATTGAATAAATTTGCAAAAGTTGAATAATATTACGTCCTAGTCTCAATAAGAAATATTATAATACATGTAGTTTAACATTTAAATATACGCCTAAAAGATTCTAAAAATATTGCGCACCTTTTTTTCTTCTTCTTTGAATTCGATTAAATGAAAAAATTTGCACGAGACGGAGAATAAAATGAAAATTTCTAGATTTTAGTTTCATATGTTTTTTTTTTTAGAAAAGAATATTCACAAAAATACAGATATGTTCCTCTCGGGTCATTTTCCCCCATTTTTAAGATATGCTAAATTATCGCGATTATAATTTATTAATTTATTTATATGTATAATCAATCACGACGATATTTATATATTCATGTATATAATGCCCGATTTACAATTATCCAATTAGAATTATTTTAGAAAAAAAAATTATTCCTTCTCTTATTTAATGGAAGAATTTAATTCTTTTTTTAATTTTTCATTTGTTGATTTACATTTTATTAGCTTGAAAACTAATTAATTTTTCATTATATTTGTTTGAAAATTTTTCTTATTTCGAGAATTATTCTTAGGTCGAGAATTTTTCTTAATTTGAGAATTTTTCTTGCTTTGAGAATTTGTTCCTTGCTTTGGAGAGAAAATAATTTTTCTTTGATTTAAATAATAAGTGTGCTCGATATTTGACCTGAATTTATTTTTTCTCTCTTTTTCAAAAGACAAAGAATACGAGAAGAGGAAATAAAATATTTTATTCATCATTTTCTTATGTGGAAAATAAATAAATAATTTTTTGTAAAATTATAATTTTTGGATGCAAACATTTTTATCAAAAGCTCTTGAATTTTTGGTGAATAAATAATTAATTAGAGGATTTTTCAATTTTTAATACGAAAGAGAGGTTTTTTTGTAGAAAATTATTTTTTCAACGGTTAGTAATTGAAAATTATTTATTTATAATTTTGAAGAGAATTATTTTCTTTTCTCTTATTCTTACGATTTTAACTCTCTAATTCTGAAAGAGTGCAAAATTTATTTAGTAATTCGAATTCGTACCGATTTTTACACTTTTTGTAATTTTCAGTCATTTTTTACACTGGAAATTTTCTGAAATTTAGTAAAATTTTGGAAAATTTTTTGATTAGCAAAATAGTGAGAAAAATAAAATAAATATTTGAGGAAGCAAAAGAAATTTATTCTTTTCAGAAAAAACCCGTTTAATTTTTATACTTTTTGCAATTTTTAATTTTTATTCATTTTTTTGTTATTTATTTTTTTATTTTAATTAAAATTTACAAAAATTGACTAAAATTGTACTATACAGATCGGTGATAATTTTTTTTTTTGTTAATTAGAATAATATTATAGTAGAAATTACAAATTAGCAAACGAAAAATTAAATTAAATTTCAAAATTAATGAAAGTGGAAATCCGAGAAAATAAACAAACTTCGGACGCTCTTCGAATTAGAGAGTAAAAAATACTTTTTATTTTAAATCAAAGAATATAGTTTCCTCATTATTTTTCAGAATTATGATTTTTTTTTCCTTTTTTTGCTATCAGTTCACAAATATCAATGACTATCACTGTCGCGATCGCTTTTCTCCTTATTTCTAAATATAACGACTTAAAAACTAGATTTTTAGGATTCCTGATGGGGAATCCTGATGATATGTTATCTTGGTTCAGCAACGAATCGATGGAAATAAAAATTCATAAGAAAAGGAAAATTTACTATTACGCGCGAGGGTTCCCTTGCTGACTGGGAGCCATTCGTTCCACGTTTTTCTAGTAATTTATATTATTTTACTATAATATATAATATATTATATATTTTTATTATATCGCGGTATAAATTATTATATATATTACATATTATATATTATCTTTCATATATATTTTTTCAGTTATTTATATTTTTTCATTATTTATAATTTTTTTTTATTATTTATATAATTATATATCTGATCCTCTATAATTAATTTGCCTTTGTTTTACAATCACCACAAACTTTTTCTTCTCTCACGATACCGATTGTGATATTTTTTTTTTTTTTTTTGGTTTTTAACAAAGCGTAATTTTTTTTTGGTCAGCACCGTATTCGATTAGAGATTTTTTTTTCACTTTTTGGAATTTTTAGTTATTTTTTTTAGAGCTTTGATTTATTTCTTTTCGGGAAGAGGAGGAGGGGATTTGTCACCTTTTACTTTTTTTTGTATTTCGCTTTTTTTTTGTCAAATTTATTCATTTTTCAGAACAAAAATTCTTTTTGTAATAATTTTTTTCCACTTCATTTTTATGCTTTTTGTATATTTTTCAGATTTTTTTTTCTTTGTTATTAATTTTTATAATTTACATTTTTACTTTTAATACTCTTCGTTTTGTTGCTAATTTTTATAATTTGACTGAATTTAGAAATTTTTTTATAATTTGACTTGATTTTTAATTTCAATTCAATTCGATATTGAAAAAGTAAAAACTGAAATAAAATTTAATTAAATTACAAAATTAGTAACGAATGAGAAAAATTCATAATCGGGTTTGTTTTGCTAATTTTTCCCAATTTGACTCAATTTCTTAAATTTTTATTTGATTCGACTAATTTTTATATAATTTCACTCAATTATCGTTATCAATTCGATTTTTTTCTTTTTTCAATGTAATTTGATTCCATTTGTAAATTTTTTTATAATTTGACTTGATTTTTAATTTCAATTCTTTTCATTTTCGTTACCATTTTTATAAATTGACTCAATTTAGAAATTTTTTTGAATTTGACTTGATTTTCAATTTCAATTCTTTTCATTTTTGTTTTCAATTTTATAATTTGACTCAATTTTAAAAAAATTATTTTTTTTACCCAAATTCTATAAAAATTTGACTCAAATTAAATTTTTTCTTCTCTTCGTTTCTAATTTTATAATTTTTACACTGTCGACTCGATTTTTAATATTTCTCTTTTGTTCCCAATTTTTTAATTTAATTAAATTTTACTTCAAATTCCATTCTTTTCTCCTTTGCTAATTTTTGCCAATTTGACTCAATTTCTTTTATTTTTTTTCGATTCCACTAATTTTTATATAATTTCACTCAATCATCGTTATCAATTCAATGTTTTTTCTTTTTTCAATTTAATTTGATTCTATTTGGAAATTTTTTTATAATTTGACCTGATTTTTAATTTTAATTCTTTTCATTTTTGTTACCATTTTTATAAATTGACTTAATTTAGAATTTTTTTTTAATTTGACTTGATTTTCAATTTCAATTCTTTTCATTTTTGTTATCAATTTTATAATTTGACTCAATTATCAAAAAAATTCTTTTTTTTACTCAAATTCTACAAAAAATTCGACTCAAATTAAATTTTTTCTCTTCTTCGTTTCTAATTTTATAATTTTTACACTTTCGACTCGATTTTCAATTTTTCCCTTTTGTTCCTAATTTTTTAATGTAATTAAATTTTACTTCAATTTTCCTTCCTCTTCGTTTCTAATTTTATAACTTTTACACTTTGGACTCGATTTTGAATTTTTCTCTTCTGTTCCTAATTTTTTAGTTTAATTAAATTTTACTTCAAATTCCATTCTTGTCTCCTTTGCTAATTTTTACCAATATGACCCAATTTCTTAAATTTTTATTCGATTTGATTAATATTTATCTAATTTGACTCAATTATCATTTTTGACAGTTCGTTGTTGTAAATTTTCAAATCTACCGATTTTGAATTAAAAATTCATTCCACTTTTCCTCTTTTTCGAATTTTTGTTCTGTATTTTTACTTTTGCAGTCCTTAAGGAAAGGGACAAGGGGAAAGTCCCGAACATGAATTTAATTTTCACTTTTTTTCGGAATTCTTGATAATTTGTTGAATTCGTTATTATTCCGGATTTATTTTTTCGATTCCGTTAATGATCCTGACTTTATTTGTTTATTTATTATTATTTTCTCATCATTATTTTCATTGTTATTATTATTATTTTCATTAATATTAATATTAATATTAATATTAATATTCTTTTTATTATTATTTGCTTTATTATTATAATTATCACCTAAACTCGCACTCGCAAAACACTATTGTTAATAAATCACAATAATCCTTGATGTCTTCATCGTCACAACCTTCTATTCTGATATCGACTCCTTTTGTTTTCCATGCACATCACGAATTCACGACACACGATTATTAATAGGCAAATGAAAAAAAAATTTTTGCAAGCGAAAACATGTTGAGTTTTCAAGTGAAACCAGAAATCGCGCACTTGTGTCACACGGAAATCGCGATAGCGTTTTTTGTGAACGATTTGTTTGGAAGCCTGCCTTGAAGACTAGTCTAGGACCTCGATTTGGTCCTGTAGCGAATATTTGTTTTTTTGGTAACAGTCGGAAAAGTGGTCTATTAGAAGACTCGTCACTAATGATTAATTTACTGGAACATTCCGGCTCTGAATGGATTACTATCACCAGATGGCCTGGAATCTTGTTCCTGTGCTTTCCTGAATGGATTCACCTCTGGTTGTTGCTGTTGTTGTTGTCCCCTTTGATGTGATTCCTGTTGACTGTAATTCCTCTGTCCTCCATACGTGGCAGACTCTTCATAACCGGACGATTGCTGCTCGTAGGAATAACTCTGTCCGGCTTGATTGTAACCACCAGATTGCTGATAATCCTGAGCGTAACCAGTTTGATTGTACTGTGTACTCTGATAGTTTGGATCCTGATCGACGTTCGTCTCCATTCGTCCCTGCGTCAAGTGATTGCCAACTTCGCCCGTTATTGGCCTCTGCTCCTGCAGAGCATAAGTCTGGTACTCCTTGTCCGGTGGGTCCTGCATGAGAACATTCGCCTCGTCCTGAAATGGCTTGAAGTCATAGATGTGCTTCAAATTGTACAACACCGGCGCATAGAGGAGATTACTGAAGGCAATCAGAAAATTAAGTGCCGTGAAGCCAATAGCCTCCACCACACCGCCGGCAATAATCGGTCCCACCGCATAGGCAACGCTGTACGAAATATCGGCAATCGCGTAAATACTCCCATAAACCGAGACATATCTCACGTCCACAAGATAGCCGAGCGTCGGCAGCAGAGCCGTGTCAATGAGTGCAATTCCAAAACAAATGCCGCACAACGGAATCATGAGCATTTTGTACGAGGTCGAGAAGGGAATGATAAAGCAGCAAAGACCCTCCAGAGCCAAACCACCGGCCGCCATCAACCACTGATGCTGTGGATACTGTTTCGCCATTTTCACCGTTATCACCACTCCCAACACGTGCGGCACAAAAGCAGGCAGCCAAATCATTCCCATCTTCCAATTGTCGTGCGTAATGTGATCCGTCATCCACAGCGAGATCGTCGGTTCAAGAAAAGCCAGTGCAACATTCGACATCATTAAAGCCCCAGCGCACACCGCAATATACGGATCCAACAGCAATCTCCAAATTGGAATACTCGGCGGCTTATCCCGCTGACTCTGCGTGATCTGCTCCTTAATTGGCTTCATCACCAGCAGCAGCATCAGTCCATCGGCGAGACTCACGAAAGCAAGTATCAGAAATGGCACCTCCTTGCCAGCGAACTGATACAACGAACCACCAAAAGGCGGTGCCACAAGACAGCCAAAACTTATGAATGCCAACGCAATGCCAAGTGCTTTCGTTCTCTCCGCCTCCTCAGTGAAACGATCGGCAATCATTGCAAGGCCCGACGTGTCGGCGAATGCCGAACCCACACCCTGGAGACTTCGGGCAAAGAATAAAACACCATAACTGCGTCCGCATGTGAATAGTGCAGTGGAGAGGAATAAAATCGTCAGTCCCACCAACATTGGCAGATCGTAGCCGATCTTGTCGATTAGTGCACCTGAGAATGGATTCACGAGCAATTGAACGATTGCTTTCGAGGCGAACAGTACGCCTGTTGCTTGATCCTGGCCATGATGCTCGCGCGGCACTGTTGAATTCGCGTAATCACTGTCATCGCCAAAGGCACCGATGTACTTTAAATAATCCGGAATTATAGGCACAATCACCATATAGAGCATGTTGTCCAAAAGTAGCGCTATGCAAACAATCACGAGGATCAATTTGCGTTGAGCTTTTGGTTCCTCGAGCTTCTCAAAGATCATCTCCTTCAGCTCCCTAACGCTGATGTTTATCAGAGGAATATTCGTATCCATTTTTTTTGTAACTCTGGATTTCTCCTTCTCTTGATACTTTATAGTTTTATTTAGTGATAAATATCTTCTTCTTGATTAGCTAAGCAATATCATCTCGTGCTCCTGGAGCGCGCATCAGGCCGGGCCAGGGGTAACCTACAACAAACCACCGTCACTCGGTTAGCTACCATGAAATTAAAGGCTCAAATTTTTTTTTTTTATTTTTTTTCAAAGTTTACTCCATTTTTCATTTTACTTTCATTCATTTTTTTTTAGAGACTTTTTTTTGGAGGAGCCCTAGCCCGGCCTGGTCAGCGCAATTTTTTTTTTTTTTGGTGCCGAAAACGTCCCACGATGTCATATCACTGTGAGTGTAATATTTTTTCGACATTTTTTTTTTATTTTTCGTTCTTCTGTGGAGGAAATTCAGGTGTTTTTTTCCCCTGTAAGGCCGCAGCACCGGGTGAAGGCTCCCCCCGTGTACTCATAATAAAGTAAATGGAGTTTCGTAAAATTGATCATAAATAATTATTGATTTTTATGGCCATGAGTTAATTAATCACTTCTAAAAATATGGAATTTGAAAAAAAAATTTCTAGATTGTATAGTAGTGAAAATATATTCTCAATATATTCTCTCATGTGGAAATTGTGAAAAAAAAATTTTTATTCTTTTTAATTCCCTTTTTTTAATTAATTTTTCTTGTTATTATTCCACTAGTTAACTGATTATTTTTTAACTAATAGAGGAATATTTTTAATTTAGTTTTTTAATTAGGAAACATTTTTAATTAATTTTATTAATTAGAAAACATTTGCAATTTATTTTATTAATTAGAAAACATTTGCAATTTATTTTATTAATTAGGAAATATTAACTAATTAATTTTATTAATTGGGAAATATTAACTAATTAATTTTATTAATTGGGAAATATTAACTAATTAATTTTATTAATTGGGAAATATTAACTAATTAATTTTATTAATTGGGAAATATTAACTAATTAATTTTATTAATTGGGAAATATTAACTAATTAATTTTATTGGCAAATATTAACTACTTAATTTTATTGGGAAATATTAACTAATTAATTTTATTGGGAAATATTAACTATTTAATTTTATTTGGAAATATTAACTAATTAATTTTATTAATTGGTCGACATTAACCAATTAACTTCGTTTTCATTAATTGAACGTTTGTTTTTGATTCCATTTTTTAATTTGGTAATATTTTTAATTCCGTAAAGTAATGAGATGTTTCTAATTATAATAAATAATTAGCTTTCTTTTTATTTATATTCATGAAAAAGTTCTCTTGTTATTGTCCACTTTTAAATATAATTTAAAAATTCATTTCTTTGTATTCTTACATTCTTTAAAATAATTTAAATTCAATTTACATTTAAAATGCAATTCGAAATATTATCTAGTTGAATAATATTTAAAGTTAAATTTAAAGTTAAAACTTAAAAGTTAATTGAATAACATTTAAAATTCAATTTTAGATACTATTTAATTAAATAATATTGCAAATTTAATTTTTAAAAGAATAATAAATCCTACAATGTTTGGAATTTCTGCAGTTATTTTACTATCATTGGAGTAAATTTTACTATATTTAAAGCAAATATAATTAAAAAAATGGAGAAAA
Source organism: Leptopilina drosophilae (assembly GCA_032873175.1). Lineage (NCBI taxonomy): Eukaryota > Metazoa > Arthropoda > Insecta > Hymenoptera > Figitidae > Leptopilina > Leptopilina drosophilae. The sequence continues at coordinate 54,488,039 of CM065479.1, forward strand.
TTGTAAGTAAAAAATTAGAGTAAATTTTACTATGTTCAAAGCAAATTTTTTTTTCGAAAAATTGGAAAAATTTAGTAAAATTTACTCCCAAGAAAAAGTTGCTTAAAAAGAAACAAATATAAAAAAATGTTATGAATAATAATAATAATAATAATAATAATAATAATAATAATAATAATAATAATAATAATAATAATAATAATAATAATAATAATAATAATAATAATAATAATAATAATAATAATAATAATAATAATAATAATAATAATAATATATTAAATATTTTAAAGACAATGTCAAATTAGTTAAAATTGTCACTAGTGAAAACTTAAGATGGATTTTACTACACATAATAAAAATTTTTTGACAATTTTTTATCGTAACATTGTTGTTTGATATTTTTATATTTCACTTCATTGTTGATATTTTATATAATTTTTAATTTATATTCTTTTATAATAAAAGTGAAATAATAAACTTTTCTCCAAAAAGAAAAAAATTAAATTCTAAAAATAATTAAGCATCAAATGAGAACAATGCTCATTGTCATTTAAAAATCAATATTATAAATTCAGTGATAGAAATTTTCTGCGACATAATTTATCATTATATGACACGATTGTATATATATATATATATATATATATATATATATATATATATATATATAACATTACATTGCTGTAAAATTTTATTGCGTCACTCTCAATCAAAATTGTATTCATAAGAAATTATTTATAATACAATTATTCACTGTATTCGCATATTCAATATTTTTGACTATTTTCAAAAACTACTTTCATAATAGTTATTATCACATTATTTAATCTAAGTACTTTTTTTCATTTTATAATAACAAATAAATATTTATTTATTATACACGAATTTTGTTTTAATGCATTTTAAAATTATTTTTTATAAACTATTATTTATTTATAATTGCGCAATTAAAGAATATAATAAATTTTTTTTTCCTACATTGCATATGAAACTAAGTAAAAAATATTGCGCTGGAAAAAATGTTTTTAATTTAAATAATAATTGACTATTTGTCAAGTAAATATTTACTTGAAAGAAATATAAATTTTATTTCACTTCAATTATTATATTCGAATCAATAAATTCAGTATTTGAATCAATTATTGCAGAATTTGAAGCAATAATTTTAAAATTTGAGCAAATAATTTCAGAATTTGAACAAATAATTTTAAAATTTGAGCAAATAATTTCAGAATTGGAACAAATAATTTCTGAATTTGAAGCAATAATTTTAGGATTTGAGCAAATAATTTCAGAATTTGAACAAAGAATTGAATTTGAACCAATAATTTCGGAATTTGAACCAATAATTTCAAAATTTGAAACAATAATTTTAGTACTTGAAACAATGATAATTTAAGTTTTTTTAAGTAGATATCATTTAATTGGTTTAAATAAAAAATATTTATTTCAAGTAAATATTTATTTTTTTAACAGGCAAGTAATCGTATTTACTTGAATCAAATTCTTTTTTTCCAGTGTAGAAAAGTAAAAATTTTCCAATTTTCATTAAATTTATTTTTTTTTCTATTAGTCTATTGTTTTCTATTTTTTATTCTATTTTTTCTATTTTTTATTTTTTCCATTATTTTTTTTCTATTTTAATAAATTTTATTTAAATTTCCTTTCCCTTAAAAAATTCGTATAAATGTTCTTTTTACTAACTGGGGTGGGGGGATGATAATTAAACATGGCCATATTAATTATATAATTATAAATTTTTTTTTCATAAGACAGGGAAACTTTTCTTTAAGGAAAGAAGTTGTAATATTTTCCAAGAATAATTATTGAAAATAATTACTAATTAATGAATTATTATTATATTGTTATTATTTTACAGTGTATTATTATTAATAATTTTTATTAATAATTTTTATTATTATTTTTATTATTATTTTTATTATTATTTTTATTATTATTTTTATTATTATTTTTATTATTTTTATTATTATTAACTTTATTGTTAATAATAATAATTGTAAAATAGAAATAAAATAGTACAAATATTATTTGTATATTTGTAACTAATAATTAATTATTAATTAATATTAATACACTATAATAATTTATAATAATAATAAAAGAGTTTTCGCTTTTAACTCAAAAAAAATTATTATAATAATAGTAATTTTAATTATTATTAGTAATAATAAATAATAATTATGTCATGGTTTGTATAGCTTCTTTCTTTCTTTCCTTCTTTCATTTCTTTTCTTTTTTTTTTTTTTTGACATTCTTTGAGCGTTAAAGAAAAAGTTGAAAATTACAAAAAAAATTTCCTATTTTTAAAGAAAAAAAGAAGAAAAACTCACCGGAATTGGTGGCAAATTTTTGCCGGAGGGAATTGGCGAAGCGTTGGGGACCCGCGAGGGTCGGAAGTCCGGATAGCAAACCACTCAATGTGGAGGCTACGTCCGGCCCTTCTTCTTCTTTCGAGTCGTTCGCCGACTCTTTAGTTCCTCTCGAGCCTGGACCCTCCACCTTTCCAGCCGAGTCCTCTACCGAGCCTGAAATACAAAAAAAAAAAAAAAAACCTTTTATTAACTCATTTGCGAGAGGAAACTTTACTTAATAATAGAGAGAAAAAAGAACATAATTAAAATGGAACTTAATTAAAGAAAGAAAAAGCAAACTAAAATACCTGACTTTCACAAAAAAAAAAAAAAAAAAACGATTATCATTCAGCAAAAACTCTTTTTTTGAGAAATTGGTGTAATTGTGAAAAAAATGTAAATTTTTGAATTGTAGAAATAGAGAGTGGACCAAAAGGCAAGTATTCTTTTTTTTCGTTCTTGAAACAATCCCTCTCATCATTGATTGTCAGAAAGGTCAGAAAAATATCTTTACATAACCCGCTTTGTTTATTGGGGTCATTGAAATATCGATTTGCAACCTATGGATAAAACGGCGAATTTTTTATTATATACCACAGTTTTCCTGTGTATTTAGAGTAAAAAAAAAAAAGTTTTCGCTTCCCCTTGAAACAAAGTTTGTATGATTAGAATTCCCTTTCATAAATTATGATAATCAATTATTAAATTTCCATTTTGTTTATTTTTTTTTTTCATTTGTAAACTATTATTATTTTGCTTTATTATAAACTGAACTGTTCACGGATTTTATTAAATTATTTATTTTTATTGATCGATTATTGACAAAAAAAAAAGTGTGTATTATTATTTAATTTTTATTATTACAGAAATCGTTATTGACTAAAAAAGTGTGAATTATTATTTAATTTTCAGTATTGCAGAAATTGTTATTGACAAAAAAAGTGTGAATTATTATTTAATTTTTATTATTACAGAAATTCTTATTTGACAAAAATCACAAAATTCAACAAAACGTCTCTATTATTATTAATTATTTATTGGTTTTTATTTCACAAATTACTATTTGATGTTTATCAATATAAAACATATATTATTATTATTATTATTATTATTATTATTCGTTTATGGATAAAAAAATTAAATAAATAATTTTTATTATTACACAATAATTTGTGTATGTAGTCGAAAGAGATTCGTTTTGTGTTTTTTTTATTTAACAGTTATAAACAAAATGCGTGTATTATTATTACTTTTTTTTTGTTATTACAGAAATTATATTACTCAACATTTATCACCAGAAAAGCTCTATTATTACTATTGAATATTTATTATTTTTTATTACACAAAATTTTTATTTTTTATTACTATTCGTATTATTATTATTATTTATTTTTCAATATTACAGAAATTATATTACGCAACGGTTATCACCAGAAAAGCTCTATTATTACTATTAAATGTTTATTATTATTATTTTATTACACAAAATTCTAATTTTTATTTTTTATTACAAAACTACTACTCGACGGTTATTCTCAAGAAGTTACTATTATTTTTTATTATTTATTTTTTTATTATTAAAATTTTAAAGTTTTTAGGAATGATTATTATTTGACGCTTATTAACAAAAAGAGTCTACTATCATTATTAATTATTTATTAATTATTTATTATCATTATTATTATTCTTATTATTATTATTATTATTATTATTATTATTATTATTTAATATTATTAAATTTTTATTATAATTTGTATTCTAATTTTTTCCAAACGAATATTCTTTCAACTCTTTGGTTCTTTATTTTCCAATTGAAATATTATTCTATTTGGAAAAATTGAATTATATTTTTATTCACTTGCGTGAGGAGAGTAAATAAATAGTTTCTTCCTTAGTTCGTGAATAATTTCTTGTAGAATTTTTATTTCTTTTAGAATTGAGAATTCTTTTAGAAAACTGCCCTAAGTGAATAAAGTTAAAAAAAATAAATAATTCACAATTTTTATTCATTTTGATAAAAAAAATGAAATGTTTCACAATTTTTATTCCTTTTGATAAAAAAATGAAATGTTTCACAATTTTTATTTCTTTTGATAAAAAAAATGAAATGTTTCACAATTTTTTATTCATTTTAATAAAAAAAACTGAAATGTTTTACAATTTGAATTCCTTTTGATAAAAAAAATGAAATGTTTCACAATTTTTATTCATTTTAATAAAAAAAACTGAAATGTTTCACAATTTGAATTCATTTTGATAAAAAAAAATGAAATGTTTCACTTCATAAGAATAAAATTTTTCTTCTACATGCGCAATTGCAGTTAGTGATATTAAATATGATTTGCGATAAGAAAAAAAGTAAATTATTTATTGATGAAAATTTCTATAGCTAAAAAGAAGTGAGAAAGAAGAAACAAGTTGAAGAATCTCTTTCGACTACATTTGGAGAAAAAAAATGTACATGAGACATTGATGTATACAATTTCTCAAGGTCGTTCTACTTTAGATACTAATAAAGCTATTCGTGGTGTATATAAACAGAGTATGTATACTTATAGTTTATCTACCGCTTCTTTTGCTTTCCAGGCACATGAACTCCCGGGAAAACTTGATCCTTATCCCTTATTCGATAGAGGATTTGTCAAATTGAAAATTTTCCCTCTTTTGAAAGTTTATTAATTTTTCCTCTTTGTTTGAATGTTTCGAAGGAAGAAATTTCGTGGGTGGAATTTTTCTAAAGGGAGTTTATAGAAAGATTTTTTTAAACTAATTTTTCCTTAGGAATTTTTTTTCAAACAAATAATTTTTTCGAATAAAACATTCGAAATTGGAATAAAAATTTTGATTTTGGAATAAAAATTTTGATTCGAAATAAATCTTAGAAATAAAAGACTTTTTTCTTGATCAGAGAAAATTTTCTGTTTTATAAAAATTGATGATTAAAAGAAGTTTTAAAAAAAAGAAATTACCACTATTTTTTTTCTGTAGAAAAGTTTTTTAACGTAAACTTCCTCAATGTTTGGAAATATTTGCAAATTAGAATTTTTCGGTAAACTTTTTTAAAGTCCGTCGGCAAAAAAAAGAAACGATTTTGCTTTATTGTAGATTTTTATTATTTATTTGTTTATTGTCGTTTTCATTATTTATTTATTGCTTGATTGACGTTTTTATTATTTATTTATTGCTTTACTGTCGTTTTTATTATTTATTTATTGCTTGATTGTCGTTTTTATTGTTTATTTATTGCTTTATTATCGTTTTCATTACTTATTTACAGTAGTTTTTTTTATTTATTCATTGTAATTTCTTTTATATTTGTTGTTGTTTTTTAATATATATTTGTTGTTGTTTTTTATTATTTATTTATTGCGTTTATTTATTATTTATTAATTATAGTTTTTTATTACTTATTAATTGCAGTTTTTATTGCTTAATAATTGCAGTCTTTTATTACTTAATTATTGCTTCAGTGCGTAATTTTTTATTAATTTATTCCTTCATTACTGTTTTTAGTCCATTTTATTTTTGCGTCGTTTAAATTATTGAATTATTTATAAATTATTTGTTAGTTTCCAAAATTGAAAAAAAATTATCTTACACGCATTGTAAATATCAATAGCCAAATAATTGTTTGAATACTGTTTAAAAAGTATTTTGTATTTTTTAGTAAGAGCATTTCAAATGAATTATTTAACTAACTAATTAATTTACTACTTTAGAAATTAATCCAGAGAGTTTTCAAATTTTTTTTAGAAATTTGTTTACAAACTTTATTTAAAAATTTACTAAGAAATTTATTAAAAAATTTACTAAGAAATTTGTTTAAAACATTTACTCAGAAATTTGTTTACAAAATTTACCCAGAAATTTGTTTACAAAAATTTACTCAGAAATTTATTTACAAAATTTACCCAGAAATTTGTTTACAAACTGTTTTGAACAAATTATTATTTTTAAATGAAGAAAAAGAAGTTAAATGATAAAAAATAAATTGAATAAGTCGTAGATCTGTAAAATATTTAAAAAAAAGTAGTGCAACTTTTTTTATTATTTAATATTTTTTTCCACTTATTTGCACGAATTCCTTAATAATACATTAGTTTTATTGTTGTTTCGTTGAATATGAAATAAAAATACTTTTCTTTTATACGGTAGAATTATATAAACTACCGTGCCTTGAGTAAAGAAATTTTTCAAGTATAATTATAGGCCATCAAATAATGTCTATCTAAAGTATCAACAAAATGATATTTTATTGTCAACCAGGCCAAATTGAAATTTCTTTTTTTTTTGTGCAAAATAAAATTAATCACAAAGTGCATAAAATAAAATCGTGTAGTGCATTGTTTCTTAATAATAGAAAATGGAATAATAATTATTTTGTACCAAGTGATATTATTGCCGAATGATTGATTGAAAATAGGTAAAAATTTGCCATCTTTTTTATGTGATGTAGATAAAAAAATTATTAAGCGATAATTGAAATAAATAATAGAATATTATAATATTAAATAAATAAATAAATAAATATTATAACAGGAAGTAAACAGCAAAACAAATTTTGTAAAAATTTTTGGTTAAACTTTTGAATTAATTTGATTAAATTTATTTATAATAATTTATAATAAATGTTTATAATAAATATTTATAATAAATTGTAAAACAAATAATAGTTTCAAACAAATTTTATTGTTTATTTCGACTAAATATTTTTATAATAAATTGTAATTGTAAAACGAATTATTAAGTTTAAAACAAATTTTATTGTTTATTTTAATTTAATTTATTTACAATAAATTGTAAAACAAATAATGAAGTTTCAATCAAATTTTATTGTTTATTTCGATTTAATTTATTCATAATAAATTGTAAAACAAATAATAAAGTTTCAAACAAATTTTATTGTTTATTTAAATTTATTTATTACATAAACAATTCGATTTATTTATAATAAATTGTTAAACAAATAATGAAGTTTAAAACAAATTTCATTGTTTACTTCAATTTAGTTTATTAGAAAAAATAATAAATTGTAAAACAAATTGTACTATTTATGACAATTAAATTTAATTTATTTACAAAAATACTAAAGCTAATTTACTACTATTACTAATTTACTGTTTGCAGAACAAACAGTAAATTGGAAGAAAAACTTTATTATTCACTTCAATTTATTGTTAATAAATTGCAAGGCAAATTTTCTATGTCTTTCAATTTATTCTAGTTTGTTTATAATAAAATGTAAACAAAAGTTTATTATTTATTTCAGTTGAATTCAATTTAATTACAATAAATAGTGAAACAAATAGTGAATATTGAAACAAATAGTTAATTGTAAAGCAAACAATAAATAGCGAAGAAGATTAGTGAATGAATTTCAAATATTTACATCACCATTTCATTCTTAGTTGTACAGTAAAATAAACAAATGAATGACAATGAGTAATAAAAAAAAAAAGAAAAATTGTCGATAGTGAAGAATATTTATAATTAATTAGCAATAATTTATAATAAAATAAAAACCTTGTGTAATAAATAATAATAGTAATAAATAATAATAGTAATAAAAATAATAATACTAATAATAATAAGGGACTTGTCCCGTTTATTATCAATAAATAAAAATAATAATAAAAAAAAAATAATAAAAAGGATAATAATAAAAAAATAATAATAAAAAAATAATAATAAAAATAATAATAATAATAGTAATAAAAATAATAATACTAAATATAAGAAAGGACTTGCCCCGTTTATTATCAATAAATAAAAATAGTAATAATAAAAATAATAATAATAAAAAAACTAATAACAATAAAAAAATAATAATAATAAAAATAATAATAATAGTAATAATAATAATAATTATTATTATAATAATAGTAGTAGTAGTAGTAATAATAATAATAATAATAATAATAATAATAATAATAATAATAATAATAATAATAATAATAATAATAATAATAATAAAGAACTTGACCCGTTTATTATCAATAAATAAAAATAGTAATAATAAAAATAATAATAATAAAGAAACTAATAACAATAAAAAAAATAATAATAAAAATAATAATAATTATTATAATAATAATAGAAGTAGTAGTAGTAGTAGTAATAATAATAATAATAATAAAGAACTTGACCCGTTTATTATTAATAAATGAAAATAATAACAATATTGATAATTAAAAAAATAATAATAATGATAATAATATAAAAATTTAAACAAACTTCGAAAAATATTTAAGAAAAACTCTAAGAAGCAATAAGATAATATTTTACAGAACAAGAAATATATTCACCTTTTTTTAATAAAAAATAAATAGGAAAAAATTGAGTTTTAATTGGAAAGTTAAATAGCAGAATAAAGTAGCAGAAAAAAATTGAAGTTTATTTAAAAACAAAAAGTAGAATTAAAATAATTGACAATATTAAAGCACTTCTGAATGGACATTAATTTCTTTTCAAAAATACTAATTGGAGCAAACTAAAAAAAAATTGGAGCAACTAACTGAACCGGAAGGAAAACGAGAATGGAAAATTTAAAAGCACAACAAACAAAATTTGTCAAAGACACACAAGCGAATTAAAAAAAAAATAACACTCAATTATAAATAGAGAAAAAAAAGAAAAAAAATTACAAAACTAAAATAATACGAAAAAAATGAGTAGTCAACCGAAACTATAACACACAGACGATGGACAAGAACAAAAATAAGAAGACGTGGGGGGGTGAGGGGGAAATAATGTAAATGAACAAAAGAAAGAATATTAATAGCGAAATTTTGATGAATTTTCTTTTCTTTTTTGTTTCTTTCGTTACTCACACAGACCGAAGGGCTCCCGATGTGCAGGGGCGTCTCGACGTGTCTCTCCGTCGGGGTTGCTTTGGAACGTCTGCTCTCGAAGTTCTCCCCGCCACTTCCACTTTGTGCCACCACCCCTCCCTTGGCGAGCAATATTTTTCTCATCCCCCTCTCCCTCCCTCTCTCTCACTCTCTTTCCGCTTGGCACGAAATTTCCCGGTGAACATTTGAACGCGCAGACGCCCTTGTCAGAATCCTAGGATTGGCGGTCCGTGCGTCAGCCCCCCGAATGTGTTCGCCACCGCTGCGCCGACACCCCTTCTCGCTTGTCATTTTCCAACCCCCCAACCCCCCGCTTGCCGTCCCGTCGTCCCTCAACAACCCCCAGGAATAGGAAGGAGCCAGGTATAGCCGTATAATGCCGACGGTCGATGCTGCACGGTATTTCTGGCCCCAGGTCGATAGCTCACCTGTAACCTGTGACGCTCGGCTGCCAACCTCGTACATACAAACGCGAACAAAGCGTCTGAGAGAGAGAGAGAGAGAGAGAAAGACTAAAGTTACCCTTCAAAACAAAACTTCCTTTTTAATTCCCTTGGGCGTGGGTCAAGAAATTCTTGCAAATTTTTTCACGTCTTGATAATTCCACTACCAAACTAAGAATAGTAAGTCGGGGGACATTTATAATAACTAAGTGGCTTCGATTTTGGAATTTTTCGAACCCTCTGCCACGTAGTTTAACGTAGCAAATTACAAAAACACCTCCTCCTACCTAATGGAACGTATAGCATTTTTTGAGTATTAAAATCAAGGCTTCAAATTCAGCTACTATTTTCTATTCTTTAAATTTGAATTAGTTAAAAATAACTGATTCACTCTCTAAATCTGAATTAGTAGAAATTTACTTATGAAATGAAGCCGCGCGTCGAAAAGGGATCTAACCGTGATAATGTTAATTTCGAGAAAAATGGAAAAAAGAGAAATGAAATTATTTTGGATAAAAAAGTTGTTTAAAATGTTTCTAAAGAGGAGAAAAACTGTTCTATAAAGTGTTTCTCTAGTATTTTCTTTATTTTTTGATAAAATATTGATAAATTATTTTTACCAGTGGAAAAGGGATCTAAATGACAAATTCACTTAGATCCTTTTTTCACGATGCAAACATTTTTTATTAATTAATTATTGGATTATTAAATTATTTAATATCGAATGGTTTTTTTATTATTTTTATAATTATTAACAAGTATAAAAATTCCTTTTTGGAAGCATTTTATGAAATGTAGTTTTTTAAAAAATATTTCATTTTCAATTTATCACTTTGGAACACTGTATTTTCTGTTTTCACTACTGAAATATTTGCAAATTTTTTTAATTCTTATAAAATTCATTTTAAATAAATTTTATTTATTAATTTTACAAAACAAATTATTTAAACATTACATTATTTTCATTTTGAAATTTGTGAATATTTATTTATTAATAATAATTTGTGATAATTGAATAAAAAATTTAGAAAATATTTATATTTTTTACAAAAAATTATATGAAAGTAATATTATATTTGAATAAAATGCCAAATTAAATTGGTAATAAATTAAAAACAAATTAATTAATCTGAATTTAATTTTTGCAATAGATACATTTTTTAATGTTTACAATAAAGTAAATAACACTATTTTTTAGATACATCCATTTTCCACAATGTTGTCACAATTGAGTTAAAAATAATTTTCTCTTTTTTTGACTTTTCGCTTCAAGATTCTAATGATTTTATAGAAATAAAAAAATTTTTCATTTCATTATTTTTCCACTCAGAAGGTTTTCTCTTTCTTTTTCAAGACATTTTATGTAACTTCACCAAATCGATTATTTATAACCTATCTTAAAAAGTTGAAAGTCGAAAAGAGATAGATTCTTCTTCCACGATAGAAAATTTTTAATTATAATATTGGGTATTATAATATTATAATTATACAATTTTTATTGCGAAATTTGAAAAAGGATATGTAATAGAATATATTTTTCTATACAGTTAAAATTTGATAAAAAATGAGTTAGATCCCTTTTCCACGCGCGGCTTCAAATGGTGAAAATAATAATTGAGAGGCTGGATGCTATAACGTGTTACGCGTCATTTACTTAACGCTTTAATGGCCGAGTTTTTTGCCGTTATTATAAATGTATAATATTTAGTAAATTCGATTATTCTATTATTTAATATGAAGAAAAAATTTTTTTTAAACATGTTCCACCCCTTAAAAACCATCCCTAACGTATATTATTACCCTAAAAAATTGATAATTAATCTAAGTGATAAATTAAATATTTTTTAGCTCCAGTCAGCTTTATAATTATTTTTAAATATTCTCTAGTTGTTAAAAAATGAAAAAAAAAATTATAAATAACCACTTGAACACCACCCTCAATGTCAAATAATCACCCCTTGATGATATTGATTTTTGTGAATATTTAAAAAAAAATCTCTAGATTCTAAATGCATCTAAATTACAAAAAAATGTTTCTAAGTGACACAGGTATGGATAATAATGTTAATCACCCACCCTTGGAACTCACCCCTATTTAATAATTATTCTTATATACTGTCAATAGTTTTGAAAAATTAAAAAAATCATTCTCATTGATTCTATACATTTCGAAAATATGAAAAAATATTTTTATGGAGACTGGGTAATGATAGTAAATATAAACTACCCTTAAAAAAATAACCCTAAGGTCAAATAACCATCCTTTCATGATAAAAAATTTTGTATTAGTTTTTTAAAAATTATTAATTCTAATTGATTATAAATCATAAAATATTTTTCAGAGTTACACAGTTATAGATGAGAATAATAATAAACAGCATCCTCAGAACTCACCCCTATTTAAATTATTCCATTAAAAAATTTACTTTTATTTACGTTAGAAAACTTACAATAGTTATTTCTAGACTAATGGAAATACATTAACCAGCATATCAATCGGCCCTTTTCAGGGTCACCTAATGCAATTTTTATGAATTTTCCATGGATCGGTTTCGTAATCAAAGACCCCGAAAACCCCCGAGTAACAAGTTTCAGGCAAATATGATGAATTTTTAATTAATCGGCCGCCATATTGGATCCGCCATTTTGAATTTTTGAAAACTGACATCAGATTTGTAATCAGCGACCTCGAAAACTCCCGAGTAATAAATTTTAGGCAAATTAGGTAGATTTTTAAATTGTTTGTTTTTTGGGGGTAGTTTTCATTAATTTTCTTTTTACCCTGAGGACAATTTTTGTTATTCATTTATTTTACAAAGTTTACAATATTTTTAAACATTTGTTACTGCGTAAGCCAAAAAAAAATGTTTTCTGAAATTTATACCTTTTTCAATTTTTGTCATTTTTCGCGTTTTTTAAAGGGGTGTGTTTCAAAAAGGGTAGTTTTTTGGAAAATAGCAAACATATGTATTTGGGTGATTCTCCACGAAACCGACAATTTCATGTCCCTAGTGTTTTTTAAGAAACAGATTGCACATATAATAATAAATCCAACGTAAAAAAGTAACTCTAGTGATTACAAACAAAAACCTAAAGCCACTTTAATTTCTAAGATTAAATGTTTTTTTTTAAATGCAAATTTAAGAGCCAAATCGTCATAATGAAGCCTGTCCCAAGGGTCAGTTACAAAACAAAAATAAATATTTTTAGTCAAATTCTCAAATAAAAATAATGATTGATAACATTTTTTTAATGTCCAAGTGCACAGAAAAAAAGAAGTGTTGTTTTAACACTAAAAGTAGTGGTAAAACAACACGCAACATTTTTAACCAAAACGAGGTGATTTTAACCTAAATTTTGTGTTAAATTAACTCCATGAGTGTGTTAAAATTAATGCACATTTTTAATGGCTGTTAAAACAACACCATCTTGAAAACTACACGCAACAAATTTAACACTTATTTTTTTGTGTGTGTGTAAAATTGAAAAAATTAAATTGGTTGTAAAAAAAATTACTTTTTAATTTTTTTTCTGATGTTATTTCTTGTCCCCAGTTTTGTGCGTCATGGTGAAGCCTTTTTAAAAAATTGAAATATTTCATAAAAATAAAATCAGAATTTTGGCATTCTTTAGTACAAGCAACAATTTAGTTCCCTCAATAGTGTTTCACTACGAAAGAAAAAAATTGTTATACTGTTTTTCATTTTTTTTTACGTTTTAAGATTCAACTTTGTACAGGGAATCACAGAATCGTCATGACCTTCACATTTTTCATAATAAATAAAAAAAAATAATTTTTTTATCAAATAATGTATAGTCGTATTATTTCAGTGAATATAAAAGACAGGAATATGAAACCGATTTAAAATTGCTAATAATTTATTTTAAAAAACAGTATTTATTTTGCGTCATGGTGAAGCCTTTTTTGTCTTTCATTGAACTTGTGGTTTAAACAAGTGTAAAATTACAACAATTTTTGTAATTGTTTCCAAATAAAATTAAACAAATAAAAGTTACCTTGTTTTAACTATAATTTTAGTAAGTTGTGACATTAATTACTTTATAAATTTTCATAAATTAACGTACAAATTTCTGAAAGTTGCCAAGAATTTATTTTCATTTAAATTATGTTAATAAATTACGATAAATGATTCAAAATAATTTATAAAATTACAACATACATTTCCATAAATTTTCATAAATTACAACATAAATTTCCATAAATTTAAAAAAATAGTTTTAAAATTTTCTTTTATTTACTCAAAAAAATTTATTTAGGTACCTCAAAAATTTATAAATTACTATAAATTTCCTGCATTAGTCTTTCTAATATTGAATTATGTTTTGTAATAATATTATGAATTACCTCACAATTTTTATAAATGACTGTATAAATTACCATACATTTCTATAAATTGCCATAAATTTCTATAAATTACCATAAATTACCGCATAAATTTCCTGAAGTAGATTTTTAAATCCTGAATTAAACAAAAAACAATTTCTATCAGTTCAACTATGAATTTTGTTAACATAACAAAACTATGGCAACTAATTATGCTACATGGATGCGTGAACAGTTACTTTGTTTAAAAAATACAAAAATTACAAACAATTTGTCCGGCCCGTAACAGATATTTCATTCTTGACTATATCATACTTAAAATTTACATTATGATTTTTATTTTTATTGAAAAAAAATAATAAAAATAACAATAACCAAATTGTCGGTTTCATGGAGAATCACCCTAATATATATTTTTGCAGATGTTTTAAAAAATGTAGTATTTTCAAAAAAAAACTTTATGGAAAAAAAACCTAAAAAGAATTGTTATTTCGGAAACTACTTAACCGATTTAAATGAAATCTAAATGTGTTAGAAACATTTAATAAGACAGTTTGAAAATGTATTTCAAAATTTAGAAAAATAATTCTAAATTAATTAATATAAAATTTTTTAAATAAAATTTTTTTAAAGTAATTTTCGAAAAAAATTAGTTTTTAAAGTTTTTATTCAAAAAAGTCGTTTTCTGAAAAAACTATATTTTTTAAAAATCTGGAAAAAATATTTAATGAATTGTTTTTATTAAATCACAATAGCTATGAGTGATTTTAATAATATGTACCTACCTAAAATTACTAATAAACAACGTAGGTACCTACGTTGATACAATTGTGCATTTTTAAATTCCTAAAATATTAAACAATTTTTTTTTCTTTTGAAAAAAATGTTCTTCGCATTAGACGTGTAATTTCAGCTCAACTAAGTAGTAAAAGCCGTGATAGTCAGACATGAACAGACTTAGTCTCATGCATTTATAAAAAGTGAATTGCAAAAGTTGAAGTCTTTATTTTCCTATTCTGGGCACGTTATATTGAGAAATAGATTTTTAAAATACACCTACTATATAATACTCTCTATTTGGGATAAATAAATATACATCTTTTACATATTTTGCTCATTTAATATTCTTCCGAACAATTTTTTTTTCACAAACAATCTCTCATATTTATCAGGATTTAAAAAAAAAATTCTTATCTCTTAATTTCAATCAGTAAAATTTCACTAAATTTTTAATGTTGATATTTTTAGATTTTTACTGATTGCAAGCCAACATGGAATATTTAACACTGTTTCAAAATTATTATTATACGAAAATTTATTTAAAAACTCACCTGTTTTCTATTTTCAAAAATATAAAAATTGATTTTTTTTCATATAAATGTAAAAATGAGGTCAGAATGTTTATTCTTAACTTCCCCTGGTAATTTTAAACATCCTGAATTTTTTACATGAGAGAGTGTAAAGAGAAATAAATGTAAAAACTGAGAGAGAGAGAGAGAAAATTATGACATTTAAAAAATATTTTCATCTTGAATTATTTAAACGATGTTTAAAACAAGGTAGAAAGGAAGTAAATAATTTTCATTTTCTATAAAGCTTAAAGAGCTTAAAACTTGCTTCTCTCTCGGTTTTCGGAGAGAAGATTCTATGTGAAAACTCATGGGAATCCCTGCGATATACGTTCTGGGAATTAACTAGAAAATCTTCATAAATTTTTAAACGAAATATTCTTCTTAACCATTCCAGAATGTATGAAAGTTTTATTAAAAAAATAAATTCTCTATTCTTTCGGAAATAAAAGCTATCATTTAGTTTATAAATAAAAATCTCTTCTGCTGTATAATTCTTTTTTTAATTTAAAAAGAAAATTTTTATTTTTACTTTTTATGTTAAGGTATTTTTTTTCAATCAATGAAAAAATGTACGTTTTTTATTAACAACACGGTAAATCGTTAGGTATTAAAATAACACCAAAATGGATTAAAATAACACTAAATTGGATTATTTTAATCCTTTTTGGTGTTATTTTAATACCTAACGTTTTACCGTGAATATACAAAGATTTTTTAATAAAAGAATTTATTAAAAATGAATATGTAAATCACATATTTTATTTGAGAAAAAAAGGGGAAAAAATTGGAGAAGAAAAAAAACTTGAACGATTTTTATGACAAATTGTAAATATAAATACAGTCATCTCTAGATATTTAAATTTAACATAAACAAAATCTAGAAAATTTTTATTTTTATTTTTCGTTCTTTAAGATTTAATTTAAGGTTTGGCGCCCACTAAATTTGAATCAGTAAAAATGTTTACAAATTTGAATACAGTCATCTCTGAATATTTAAATTTAACATAAACAAAAATCTAGAAAATTTTTATTTTTATTTTTAGTTCTTTAAGATTTAATTTAAGGTTTGGCGCCCACTAAATTTGAATCAGTAAAAATGTTTTTGCTTTTCAATTAGTTAATTTTACTGAAAAATTAGTAAAAATTACTATTTTAAATTACTTTTTGTTTTGGAATTAGTAATTTTTACTAATAAAGTAGAAAAAATAGCATTTTCTTTTAAATGAGTAAATTTTATTTATAAAGTAGTTAAATTTACTTTTTGCTTTTAAAATAGGAAATTGTTTTAATAACACATAAAATAATTACTTTTTGTTCTTGAATTAATAAATTTTGCAAATTAATTATTAGAAATTAATAATTCTTTTACTAATATGTAAGTAAAAATTAATACTTAATTTACTACTAAATTAGTAAAAATACCATTTTGATTTTTAATTAGTTAAATTTACTAATACAGTAGTAAAAATTACTGTTTACTTTTGAATCAGTAAAATTTACTAACAGAGTAGTGAAATTTACTGTTAGCTTTTGAATTAGTAAATTTTACTAATTAAGAATTAAAAATTAAAAATTATTTTACCAATGAAAAAGTAAAAATTAATTCTTATTTTATTAGTAAATTAATAAAAATTCCCTTTTTTTGGATTTGTAAAATTTACTAATACAGTTGTAAAATTTACTGTTTGATTTTGAATTAATAAATTTTAATAAAGAAAAGAAGTAGAGATTGCTTTTTGATTTTGAATTAGTAAATTTTACTAATTAATAATTAGAAATTAAAAATTATTTTACTAATAAATAAGTAAAAATTAATTCCTATTTTACTTACTAATACACTAGTATTTTACTAATAGAAAGAAGTAGAAATTGATTTTTGATTTTGAATTAGTAAATTTAACTAATTAATAATTAGAAAATAAAAAATGTTTTACTGAAAAATTAGTAGAAGTTTCAACTTATTTTACTAAGAAATTAGTAGAAATGACTATTTGTTTTAAATTCGTAAAACTTACTAATAAAGCAGTAAAATTAACTTTTTCCTTTTGAATTGTGGAAAATAATTAAATAAATTTCATAAAAAAATTTTATTTCAATTGTATTAAAAATAATTGAATTCATGTGAAAATTTTATTATATAAGGAAATAACTTAATGTTATTTTCTAAACCATTGAATTCTTTTGAAATTTTTTTTAATTAAATTATAAATAATTATTTTACTAATATACAAATAAAAATTAATACTTATTTTGCTAATAAATTAATAAAAATTTCTTTTTGTTTTTAAAATAGTAAAATTTACTGTTTGCTTTTAAATTAGTAAATTTTACTAATTAATAATTAGAAATTAAGAATTATTTAACTGATAAATTAGTAAAACTTACTAGTAAAGTTGTATAACTAGTTGTCTCTTTTGAATAAGTAAGTTTTACTAATAAAGTAGAGAAATTAGTTTTTGTTTCCGAATTAGTAAATTGTACTAATAAATTAGTAGAAATTAGGATTTATTTGTGTGATAAATTAGTGGAAATTACTATTTACATCACCAACCGATTAGTAAAAATTAATATTTATTTTACTAATGAATTAGTAGATCTGACTTTTTATTAGTAAAATTAACTAATTCATTAGTAGAAATGACTGTTTGCTTTTGGATTAGTAAAACTTACTAATAAGGTAGTGAAATTTACTTTTTTCTTTTAAATTAGTAAAATAATTAAGAAATTTTATTATTTAGGAAAATAATGGATAAAAATATCAATAGAGAAGAACAAAAAATTTTGTAAAAAATAATTCCGATTGTTTTGAAAAAATTTGGAATTCGAAATAGACATTAAAGTAAAATTTGCGCTTAAGATAATTGAACTCTTCTGCTAGGAATTTTTTGCAATTTTTGAAAATAAGTGAATTTTATCAACAAATTTCATTGAAATTTTCAAATATAATTAAATTCCATAAAAAAAATTTTATTCAAATTGTGTTAAAAGCAATTAAATTTATGTGAAAATTTTCTTATATAAGAAAGTAACTCAATGTTATTTTTTAAACCATTAAATTCATTGACTAATAAAACAGTAGAAATAACATTTTCTTTTAAATTAGTAAATTTTATTAATAAAGAAGTAAAATTTATTTTTTGCTTTTAAATTAAGATGTTTTTCTATTAGGAAAATAAAAATTACTTTTTATTTCTGATTTGTTGAATTTTACAAATTTATTATTAGAAATTAATAATTATTTTACTAATATATAAGTAAAAATTAATACTTATTTTACTAATAAATTAATAGAAATTCCTTTATTATTTTTAAATTAGTAAAATT
Source organism: Leptopilina drosophilae (assembly GCA_032873175.1). Lineage (NCBI taxonomy): Eukaryota > Metazoa > Arthropoda > Insecta > Hymenoptera > Figitidae > Leptopilina > Leptopilina drosophilae. The sequence goes on from CM065479.1 coordinate 54,506,726, forward strand.
TACAAACAGAGTTGTGAAATTTGCTTTCGAATCAGTAAATTTTACTAATTAATAATTAGACATTAAAAATTCTTTTACTAATAAATTAGGAAAAATTCCCTTTTTTTGAGTTTGTAAAATTTACTAATACAGTTGTAAAATTTACAATTTGATTTTGAATTAGTAAATTTTACTACTTAATTATTAAATATTTGATAATTATTTTACTAATATATATTAATGAAAATTAATACTCATTTTACAACTAAATCAGTATAAATTCCATTTTGTTTTTGAATTAGTAAAATTTACTAATACAGTAGTAAAATTTAATGTTTGCTTTTGAATTGGTAAATTTTACTAATTAATAATTAGAAATGAAAAATTATTTTACTGATAAATTAGTAGAAATTTCTACTTATTTTACTAAGAATTTACTAATAAAGCAGCGAAATTTACTTTTTTCTTTTGAATTAGTAAACTTAACTAATAAAGTAACAGAAATATGTTTTTGCTTCCGAATTAGAAAGTTTTACTAATAAATTAGTAGAAATTACGACTTATTTGACTAATAAATTAATAAAAATTACTATTTTCATTACTAACAAATTAGTAAAAATTACTATTTAAATTAGTAATTTAAATTAGTAAAAATTACTATTTACATTACTAACAAATTATTAAAAATTGCTATTTACATTACTAACATATTAGTAGAAATTACTATTTATTTTACTAATAAGTTACTAAAACTGACTATTTATTACTAAAATTTATTATTAGTTATAAATCATAATTTTTTTTAATTATGACTTCAAATTTATAAACCTCATAAAACATAAATTAAATGTACAAAAAATAAAAATTAAAAAAAAGCGACTCAAGAGAGTCTCATTTTGCGGAAAGAAATAATCATGTACTACATATATTTATGTATATAAACTATAGTAATTTCTAAAAATGGTTTTACTCTCTTTCACATGGTTTCCATTTTAAGAGTTCTAATTATCGATCATACCTGAAGTTTTAACTGGCTCGTCTAAAAATACAATTATACAACCCCGTCAAGCTATTGAATGCTATAAGCGAACACACGTCGTGACTTAATTTAATCATTAATAACATAAGAGAATCCCAAATTGAAAACAGGTGACCTTTCCATTTCTTTTTTGGCCTTTAAACACGCAAAATTTAGATTAAAAGACAGACACAAGAGAAAAATAATTTACATTCAAATATTTGTCCACAAAATATTCAGTTTTTTTTGGTGATTCTATATTTTAGTTATTTGTTTGGTTTTTAAAAATATTTATTAATTTTAAATTATTTATTTATGGAATTTAAGAGACTTTTTATTTTTAATTAGTAAATTTTATCAATAAATAGTCATTTTGACTAATTCATTAGTAAAAAAAAATTAGTAAAAAATTAGTAAAAATTTAATTTCTACAAATTTATTAGTAAAAAATATTAATTTTTAATAATTTGTTAAAAAAAGCAAACCGTAGTTAATAAATGGTATTTTCTACGAATTTCTTAGTAAAAATTGGAATTTCTACTAATTTATTAGTAAAATTTGATTTAGTGACGGACATTTTGCTTTTGAATTTGTAAATTTTACTAATAAAAAGTCAGATCTACTAATTCATTAGTAAAATAAATATTAATTTTTACTAATCGGTTAGTGATGTAAATAGTAATTTCCACTAATTTATCACACAAATAAATCGTAATTTCTACTAATTTATTAGTAAAATTTACTAATTCGGAAACAAAAACTAATCTCTCTACTTTATTAGTAAAATTTACTTATTCAGAAGAGACAACTAATTATACAACTTTACTAGTAAGTTTTACTAATTTATCAGTTAAATAATTCTTAATTTCTAATTATTAATTAGTTAAATTTACTAATTCAAAAGCAAACAGTAAATTTTACTAATTCAAAAACAAAAAGAAATTTGTATTAATTTATTAGTAAAATAAGTATTAATTTTTATTTGTATATTAGTAAAATAATTATTTAGAATTTAATTTAAAAAATTTTCAAAATAATTCAATGGTTTGGAAAATAACATTAAGTTATTTCCTTATATAATGAAATTTTCACATAAACTTAATTATTTTTAATACAATTGAAATAAAATTTAATTATGGAATTTATTTAATTATTTTCCTAATTCAAAAGCAGAAAGTAAATTTTACTGCTTTATTAGTAAGTTTTACTAATTTAAAACAAATAGTCATTTCTAATAATTTCTTAGTAAAATAAGTAGAAACTTCCACTAATTTTTCAGTAAAACATTTTTTATTTTCTAATTATTAATTAGTTGAATTTACTAATTCAAAATCAAAAATCAATTTCTACTTCTTTCTATTAGTAAAATACTACTGTATTAGTAAGTAAAATAGGAATTAATTTTTACTTATTTATTAGTAAAATAATTTTTAATTTCTAATTATTAATTAGTAAAATTTACTAATTCAAAAACAAAAAGGAATTTCTGTTAATTTATTAGTAAAATAAGTATTAATTTTTACTTGTAGACTAGTAAAATATTTATCAATTTCTTACAATTAATTTCTAAAATTTAACAATTCAGAAACATAAAAGTAATTTTTGTTTTTTTACTAGAAAAATTTCTTAATTTAAATGCAAAAAATAATTTTTAGTTCTTTATTAATAAAATTTACTGATTTAAAAGAAAGAAATAAAATTTACTACTTTATTAGTAAATATAACATTGAAATCATTTAAAAAATAATAATTGAACCGATTTAATTGTTTTCAATGTATAAATTAATTTAAAAATTTTCCAAAAAAATTCAATGGTTTAAAAACTAGCATTGAGTTATTTTCTTATATTATAAAAATTTTTACATAAAATCAATTATTTTGAATACAATTTAAGTACAAATTTTTGATGAAATTTAATTATTTTTAAAAATTTTAATGTAATTCGTTGACAAAATTCACTTACTTTTAAAAAATATAATAAACTCCTATTAGAAGAGTTCAACTATCTTCAGCGCAAATTTTACTTCAATTTCTATTTCGAACTTAAAATTTGTTCAAAACAATCGAATTTGTTTATTTTTAAAATTTATTGTTTTTTCTATTAATATTTTGATTCATTATTTTCATAAATAATAAAATTAGCACATGAATAAAATTTCTTAATTATTTTACTAATTCAAAAGAAAAATGTAAATTTTACTTTATTATTATAGTAAGTTTTATTAATTCAAAAGCAAATAATCACTTTACTTTTTAGTTAAAACTTTACTTTACTTTACTTCATAGTAAGAAAAATAGTAATTTCTTTTAATTTTTTCCCAAATTTACTTACTCAAAAGCAATCAAGAAATTTTTAACTATTTTTTTTAGTAAAATAAAAGTATTTAAAAATGTTAAAAAAAATAATAATAATTTTTTGGGTGATCCAATACTTCTACACTGAAAAAAAAATTATTTGATTCCAATAACCGATTATTTGACTATTATCAAATAAATATTTACTTGAATCAAATAATTTTTATTTAAATCAAATAAATTGTATTTGAATAAAATATTTTGGTATTTGAAGCAAATACTATTTAATTGATTCAAATTAAAATTATTTGATTTAAGTAAATATTTATTTGATAATAGACAAATAATCAATTATTTGAATCAAATAAATTTTTTTTTCAGTGTACCAAATTATTAGTAAAATTTACTAATTCAAAATAAAAAAATTAGTCACTAATTAAAAAAATTCAAACATAGTAATTTCTACAAATTAATTTGTAAAATCTACTAATTTAAAAATAGTAAACAGTTTTACTAATTTAAATTTAGAAAAGCAATAGAGAAAATTCAAATAATAAAAACTGCAATAAAAGAACAAATTAATAATATAATTATACAGGAATTGATAATAATTTAATTAATAATTTTATAATAATAGATAACAACAAAAATATCGTCTATTTTATCGTTGAAAAAAATCTTCTCTTCCATTGTTGAGAAAGTAGGAAATTAAATTTTTCTTGTTCATATTATATATCAATGCAGAAAAATTCACTTTGAAGATGCGCAAATAATGGGAAATAATGTGGTGAAAAAATAAAAAAATCAGATCATTTCACGTGACATTAACTCAATAATTTTCCGATCCTTTGTTTCTATACAGATTTTCTTCTAAAGAAAAGCAATTTTTTTTTTCTTTTGCGAGAGATTTGTCACCCTCAACCTGATCGGCTTTAGTAGGAATGAATCGAATTACCGCGTCTGCTACTTAGTATTCAGTTCGTTTTTTCTCTTTGACATTTCTGGCTGAGAGTTTTGTGGCATACTGAAACGTGACTTGTTCAAAATTTTAAATTCCAAAAAATGCTAATTTTTACATAATAATAATAATGTTAATTATTATTATTTAAGCAAATTTTGGAAGTACAATATTTTACTTCAGGAACGACAATTTTAACTTATTTCGTAATTATTTATTTATTTATTTTATTTATTTATTTACTTATTTTATTTATTTATTTTATTTATTTATTTTATTTATTTATTCAACTATTTATTTGTTTATTTACTTACTTAATTATTTATTTATTTGTTTATTTACTTACTTAATTATATATTTATTTATTTTATTTATTTATTTATTTATTTAGTAATAATTTAATAATTTTTGTTTGAAATAAGAATTTCTTTGAAACAAGTAATTTTTTTTTAAACAAATAAAATTTTTTCGATTCAAATAAAAAGTTATCAAAAAAGTAAAAAAATAGTTTTTGTTTCAAATAAAAATTTTTTTGTTTTAAATACAAATTTATTTTGTTTCAAATAAAAAATTTTTTTATATACAAATCATTTTTGTTTCAAATAAAAATTTTTTTGTTTCAAATACGAATCTATTTTTGAACAAGTAATTAGTTAAGAAGATTCGAAAACAAACGTATATCCTCTTTCTAGGATATAAAAACATAAATATAAATATTTTTGCAGAGTAAAATCAGATTTCTTCATTTTTCATTTATTTTTGACAAATTTCGAAAATGAAAATTTTTGTACATAGCTTCCGGGTCTTGAGAATTATTATGCAATCTCTGAAAATTACCCGCCATTCGAATTATTGCACGCTTCACTTCCTGAATCTGTAATATGCATCGTTAAAACGTCGAGCACACAATATTGCATATGTGATAGTTTACGATCTTCTCTCTCTCTCTCTCTCTCTCTCTCTCTCTCTCTCTCTCTCTCTTTCTCTATCTGTCGAAATCGAAAACAACTATTGTTACATGAATTTCAGAAATATTATTCGTAAATAAAAAACAATCCGTTTGTTCCATCATATTGTTACAAAATCATAATTTGGAAATAAATACAGATTTATTGAGCAAATTATCTTTAAATTTTATTGTCTTTCAATAGAGGAATATCTTTAGAACTTCACATTTTAAAAGTGCAATTTTTCTACAGAGGTTTCTTTTATTGTCTATGAAAAGTATGGCAGAGAAAATGAAGCAAATAATAAAAATATTAAAAGTGATAAAAATAATATTAAAAAAATAATAATAATAATAAATAATAATTAAAAAAAATAATAATAATAAAAAATAATAATTAAAAAAAAAATAGGGGAGAATGGGGAGTTATGAAGCACGCTTTGTTTATGAGTTGTAACTTCAAAAAGAAATTTTTATTTCAAATTTTCTCCACTTGAATCTCTAGAGGGTCTTCAAATATGCTTACTGGTTGAAGAATTTGCATGAAATAAAATAAAATCGACAATTTTTTTCAGTTGGACTAAAAAGCTGCTTTTTCAAGTTTTTAAAAATCATGGGGAGTTGTGAAGCACTACTAAAAATCGCTAAAAATTATATTTTTTGGTAAATATTCTTTATTGCGATTTTGCATAAATCGTTTTAAATTTCGAGAACCTAATCATTGCTGGGTATTATATGGGTGAACTTATCTTTTTGATTTGTTCGCGAATTTTGTAAGAATTCTGCAAAATGGAGCACACAAAAAAACTTTATAAACGAAAAATTGAACACATTGTCTTGAAAGATATGCAAAATATCTTCTATCGGAATGAATCCAATTACAAAACAAAGATATTAGGTGAAAAAATATTCAGAGTAAGTGACATCTATCAAAACAATTACTATGCGAGATCTATGGCCGTGCTTCACAACTCCCCATGCTTCATAACTCCCCATTCTCCCCTAATAATAATATTATTACACTAAAAAAATTATTTAATTCAAATAACCGATTAATTGAATCAAATAATATTTATTGGAGTCAATTAAATAATAATTTATTTATAATAATTTTTTTAATAATTTTTTTTTATTAAATAATAATAATTTGCTTTAAACAATGAAGTTATTATTTCAAATATTACTTAACTGACTCCAATAAATATTATTTGATTCAAGTAAATATTTTATTGATAATAGTCAATTAATTGGTTATTTTTAATTAATTACATTTTCTTCAGAGTATATAATAGTAATAGTAATGATATGCACTCAAATAAAACTTTTTAGATCAACCAAAATTTTCTTGAACTAACCAAAATTTATTTGAAACAACCAAAATTTAGTTGAATCAACCAAAATTTATTTGAAACAACCAAAGTTTGGTTCAACCAACTGAAATTTATTTACAATAGCCAAATTTTAATTGAATCAACTAAAATTTATTTGAAACAACCAAAGTTTGGTTCAATCAAATGAAATTTATTTACAATAGTCAAATTTTAATTGAATCAACTAAAATTTATTTAAAAAAACCAAATTTGGTTCAATCAACTAAAATTTATTTAAAACAGCCAAATGTTAGTTGAATCAACTGAAATTTATTTGTAATAATCAAAAATAGGATAATTTTTTTTATAAATAAATTTTATCTAAATACCCATTAATTTTTCCACGGGTATTAAATTATTTTAAATGATTTGAATGTAAAACCTTTTTGAAGTTTAACTATTTTTAAAAATTGCAGCTGCATTTCTTCTAAAAATGAAATCATTTTTTTTTGTTGAAATTTTTAAATAATAATTTTGTCAAGACCAAAATCATTTTACTTTAAAGTAGAAAATTGTAATATTATTATACAGGTTTACATCAATAAAAATTTTCAAATGAGTTCATTTAAAGTCTTTTAAAATTTAATTATTTGTATGAAAATTCACAACGCTTGTAATATTCATTTATTATCTAAAAATGTTAAATGAAACTCCAATTTTAATCAAAATTCTTATTACTGCAGCGAATTTTATTATTAATGAAAGAATTTTAATATTTAAAAAAATCATTTAATTTTTGCGAAGAATTAAAAAATTTTTATTAAATAATTCATTTCTCTTGACTAATTTCATGAGAATTCTTATTTAAATAATTAAATTTTTAAGAAATTGTTATTATTCACGAAAAAATTGAATTCTTACGAAGATTTTTACAAGAAAATTTTTAAGTAATTGAATTCTGTTTGCAAATTTTGTTAAAATATTAAAAATCATTGAATCGCGAATTTCGAAAAAGGCTCAATGCTAAAAACCGTAAGTGTCATTTTTATATAACAAAAGACAGTGAAAATGACTCTTACGATTTTCAGAGTTGAGCCCTTTTCAAAATTCGCAATTCAATTAAATTTTACAAAAAATTCTATTACAATATTTTACAATAATTGAATATCTGTGTGGTATTTTATTAAAATTTAATAAAAAAAATTCAATTCCAAAAAAAGCTTTTTATTATTTACAAAAATAATTGAATTCTTGCGAAAGGTTTAATTAGAATTTTTCAAAATAATTGATTTAACAAGAAAAAAGTTAATAGTTTTAAAAATAATTGAATTCTTGTGATAAGTATTGTTATGTATCAAAATAATTGAATTTTGCAAAAAATTCTACTAAAATGACTCAAAATAATTAAATTTTCGGGAATGATTTTGTTATTTTTGGTTAATAATTGAATTCTTTTGAAGAATTATTTACTCATAAATAATTGAATTCCTGGGAAGAATTTTATTAAAATCTAAAAGAATAATTGAATTATTTCATAAAAATTTAATTGAAATTGTGTTTACAATAAGTGATTTCTTTCTAACAATTTTTAAAAAATATTTAAAAATAATGGAATTCTGAAAATAATTAAATTTTGTCGAAGAATTTTGCATAAGTAAAGATGATTGAAATCTTTACAATTCTTTTTAGATTTTTTGAAAATAATTGAATTTCTACGAAGAATTCTGACAATGATTTTATTTACAAAAATTATTAAATCCTTGAAAAGAATTTTAAAATTTATAAAAATAAACGAATTACTGCTAAGAATTTAATGCTAAATTTTAAAACATTTGATTTAAAAAAAATGTATGTAAATTCGATTTTAATTAATTCAATTCCTGAGAAATTTTTATTTTTTTGGAAAAATAATTGAACGTTTGTTGAGAATAGTATCAAAATTTTTCTTTAATAATTGAATTCTTTTGGAATTTTTTTTTAAATAGTAGAATATTAGGAATTATTGAATTAAAAATAATTTTTTAATACAAATAAAAATTTTACCATGAATTTTGTTGATATTTTTTAAAATAATTGAATTATTATGATAAATTTTATTAAAATATTTCAAAACAATTTGAGTTTCTGTAAAAAATTTTTTGATATTTTTGAAAATAATTTAATTTTAATATGAATTTTATAATCATTGTTTTAAACAATAAATTTTTTCGAAATATAATGCATATGGAAATTTTATTTTCAATAATTGATTTTTTTGAAATTTTTTTAAAGAATACTCTTCTAAATTAATTAAATCCTTGTGAAATTTTTATTATTTATAAAAATAATTGAATTTTGGATGAATTTTATCAATTTTATTTGTTAAATAATTAAATTTTAAAGGCGAGATTAAATTTCTAGGAAGAATTTCGACAATGATTTCATTTAAAAAAAATTATTCAATTCTTGAAAAGAATTTCAAAATTTATTAAATCAATCGAATTGCCGCTAACGATTTAATGCTAAATTTTAAAACATTTGATTTAAAAAAATGTATGCAATTTCTATTTTAAATAATTCAATTTCTGTGAATTTTTTATTTTTTTTTGGGAAAATAATTGAATTTTATTAAAATATAAAATAGTAGAATATTGAAAATTCATGAATTAAAAATAATTTTTTAATGCAATCGAAATTTTACTATGAATTTTATTGATGTTTTTTTAATTAATTGAATTTCTAAGAAGAATTTGATTATTTACGAAAATAATTGAATTATTGTGATTGAATTGAATTAAATTGAATTATTCTTTATAAATCTATAAATTTTTTAAAAATATTTTAAATTTTTTTAAAATTTATAAATTTTTTAAAAATTTAAAATATTTTAAAAAATTTTAAAAATTTTATTAAAATATTTAAAAGAATTGGATTTTTGTGAAAATTTTTTTGTTATTTTTGAAAATAATCTAATTTTTTATAAGAATTTTATAATCATTGTTTCAAACAAATAATTTTTGAAATATAATGAATACAAAAATTTTATTTTAAATAACTGATATTTTTCGTCATTTTTTTGAAAATACTATTCTAAATTAATTAAATCCTTGTGAAATTTTTATTATTTGGGTCAGAATTCGTGAAATTCTCACAGAAAACAAAAAGTATTTTTTTAAAATCAAAATGGTGAAAAAACATTTCTATTTGGTCTTAGGAATGTGTCCACCAAAGAACAGAAAAAAATATTATTTTTTATAAAAGTTATTACAAAATTAATTTTTTTGCAACTTTTTAAACAAAACCATATTTCTCCTAAATGAATGAACCGATTTAAGAAATGAATGAACCAAACGGGAATATAAAGGGAATAAAATATACTTTCGTTTAGAGTTAGAAAATTTAAAAAAAGTTTATATTTTAATAATTATTTAATAAATTTTTTATAAACAATTATTTTTTTTAATGTTCTGCGCCTTTTAAAAATTTGAAAAAAATATTAACATACACTTAAAACTATAAGAAATTAAAATCCGTTGAGAAAATTTTGGAGCGACAATTATTTTAAAAGTTATAATGGAAATTATATTGGCGCGGTGTAGTGCATCAACACTGAACTTAGTTTTTGATCATTTTTATGGTTATATAACTGAATAAAAGTGTTAATTCGACAGTGTTTTGTTCATTTCATAGTTAAAAATAATGTTTTAATTCTGAAAATCATATCTCCGTTCGATATAATTTCCATTATAACTTTTGAAATAATTGTCACTCCAAAATTTTCTCAACGGATTTTGATTTCTTATAGTTTTAAGTGTAGGTAGATATTTTTTTAATTTTTAAAAGGCGCAGAACATTGAAAAAAATTAATTGTTTATAAAAAATTTATTGAATAATTATTAAAATATAAACTTTTTTAAAATTTTCTAATTCTAAACGAAAGTATTTTTTATTCCCTTTATATTCCCGCTTGGTTTACTTAAATTCATTTAAGTGAAAATTCATTTAGAAGAAATATGGTTTTGTTTAAAAAGTTGCAAAAAAATTAATTTTGCAATAACTTTTATAAAAAATAATTGTTTTTCTGTTCTTTGGTGGACACATTCCTAAGACCAAATAGAAATGTTTTTTCACCATTTTAAATTAAAAAAAAAATTTTTTTTGTTTTCTGTGAAAATTTCACGAATTCTGGCCCATTTATAAAAATAATTAAATTTTGGATAAATTTTATCGATTTTTTTATTAAACAATTGAATTTTAATGAAAATACTAGATATTGGAAATAATTGAATTTCGAATATTTTTTTTAAATAATTGAATTGTTTCAAGAAATTAGATTATAATTTTTAAAAATATTTTTTTGGTTTTCTATAGTATTTGCGAACTTTAATTAGTGAAAATACTAAAAAAACAGAAATAGTAGCTTTTAGTGGTTGAATTCTGAAAATAGTAGCGTAACTTAAAAAAAGTAGTAAATAGTAGGTTTTGGAAGATGAATGCGAAGCCGACATGTATATATAGAAAAAAAAATGACGAAACTCAGTTAATTGAAATTGCAACGAGAACGTCGAAAGGAGAAATTTTTAAGCCGAATCAAAAACAAAGTTTCAACGTTTATATTGACAAAACTTTATATATATATATATATGTATTGTATAGATAAATGTATAGCTGTATATGCGAAAGTGTAAAAACAGAAGGACGTTCAACGAGAAGGGAAACCGGAGACAGACACTTCCGTTGAGAAATTAGCGGGTGATTGTTCTCGGGTGCAATCGTAATACGCGTTGTTTTTTATTTTTATTTTTTTTTTATTTTCTTTCATTTTTTTTCCTTCTTCTTTTTTTTCATGAAAAGCAAACGTGACCTGAGTGCACGTTCTAGTTTTTAATTGCGTATCAAGGAAACGCCAGTACCCAAGGCGCGCTATTGCGCGACTTTTTATTCTTCTCTTCAACCCACGCGCGTAGACATTCTAAAAAGCGACTATAAGACTTGTGCGAGTCTTTCCTCACTTGGTTCCCATAGAAGTAAATTGTATGCCTTGATACCGTCGCAGATCTTTACTTCTGCTTATATATATATATATATATTTTTGTATATATATATATTTTTTTTTTGTGTGTATATATATATATATATATATATATATATATATATATATATATATATATATATATATATATATATATACATGATGTTAAAACGATGCTTATATATAGATATTGTCTACATGGGTGTCTAGTGTGCATCAAACTATCTTCTAATCTTGATAATTCTACTAATAGGCACCTTGTTTCTCGCGTCGTACAACAATTCATTCATTAACGAGCTCATCTGGATTATAATCGTTGTGTGTGTGTGTGTGTGTCTACATTTTATTACTGTGAGAGTTACAAAAGATAAACATACAAGTGTGGAAATTCATTTTCATAATAAGGCCAAACATTGTAGTGATTTGTTTTTCTTTTTCAACAATTTAGATAAATATATTTATTTTTTCCAGTGTTAGACAAAAGATTTCTTGTTGCAAAATGTTAAGCGCAAGAGTTTTACTAATAAGTTTCTCCCACTTGTGGTATTGAATATATTTTAAATTACTTTGTTTTAAATATTTCATTATTCTATTTTCTGTGAATAGGACAGGGAAGCTGATGTCCACAACGTTGATCAACGAAAAAAAATTGTTTACTAAGTAAATTAATTAAAAATAATGTCATTAATATTGACACAAAAATATTTAAACAAAAAGATTGAAATTTATGTTTTTTGCGTTAATAATTATTGAACAATAGAATATTAAATTAAAAATAATATTTTATTGCATTAAAGAAATTTTTTTCGTTGATAAACGTTGTGAACTTCAGCTTCCTAATAGGATAAGATTTCAAAAATTTAAGGAGTTATGATTTTGAACAAATCGATTTTTTTTTATTAATAAAAGATGCCTTGCTTCGTAGGAGCTCTCGTAAATTATTCTTTATAGAAGTTTGAAAAAAAAATTATTTTTCTAAATAAAATATGTCAAAATAAAATTCGAAATATCCTTTGTATGTGTATTAATTTTTAAATTGAAATACTCAATAGCTTTTTCGAAAAAAAAATTCCTAAATAATCGACTTTTTTCGACGGTCTAACTGGATGTAAAAAATAAAAAAAATAGTCTTATAAACAGTTAAAAATATTTTATAATTAAATTATTTCAAACGATTCAATTAAATTTCATAAATAATATTTTCGGAAAAATTTCATTAGTTTGATATAAAATTTTTATAAAAAACTTTTTGAAAAAAATTATTTAAAAATATTTCTATATAATTCTATTATTCTAGGAAAGAAATTAATTTGTTTCAAACAATTATGATGAATATAAAAATATTAAATATTAATAAATACAAAAATATTCAATATTTATCATAAGAAATTAATTATTCATTATTTTCCAGAAGAATTATTCAAGTTTGGAATAATTTTATTTCAAAATGGCAGGGGGTCACTTTTCCCAACATAAATTTTCCCAAAGTAGATTTTTTCCAAAAAATCGTATTCCCAAAGAAGTGTCACTCCCAAAGTACTTTTTCCCAAAAAATTTTTTTTCCAAAATAAAATTGTTCATCAGATATAATAAAAAAATAATAAAAAAATAAATACATAAAAAATAAATAAATAAATATTAAATAAATATTAAATAAAACAATTATAATATAATAACGAACAAATATAATTTCAATAAAATAATATAAAAATGTGAAAATACGAAGAATTTAGAATTGCATGTTGTAACCAATAATTTGTGAATATCCATTCATATCATTTCTATATTAAGAAAATTTCACAAAACAATTCAATTATTGAAAAAGAATTTTTTATAAAATTTGTCTTAAGAATTCAATTGTTTTCAAAAGTAATATAAATTCTTAGCAAAAATCCATAATTATTTTCAAAAAAAATTTACAAAAATTGGCGTCAAAGTTTCAATTATCTTTATAAATAATAAAAAAATTTTCTGTAAAATGTAATTATACTTTCGAAAATTTTTTTCAATTTAATGATTTTTAATATCTACTATTTTAATAAGATTATCCAAAAGGATTTAATTTATTTTTTAAATTCAATAAAATCCCATGCAAACATTTAATTATTTCAATAAAATAAAATTTGCAAAGAAATTAAATTATTTACAAATTTCTTCACAATCATTCAATTGCTTTCATAAATAATGAAATTCTTTTAAGGAATTCAATTTTTTTTCATAAATCATAAATTATTTGTAATAAACAATGTTATTAATAATGTTTTAATTATTTGTAATAAAATTTTAACCAAATTCTTTGTCAAAATTTTAATTATCTTTATAAATAATATAATATTTCTCAGAAATTAATTTATTTTCAAAAATTTTAATAAAATCCTCATCAGAATTTCAATTACTTTAAATACATGTACAATTTTTTTTCCAATTTCTCGAAAAATGAAAATTATTTTTAAAAATTTTATTAAAATTTGTCAAGGGAATTAAATACTTGCTCAAATAGGTATTAATTTGGAAAAATCTGATTTTAGGAAAATAAATATTTTGGTAAAAATGCCCTTTGGAAACCACTATTGTTTGGGAAACTTGATTTTTGGAAAAATATCCTCTGGGACAATCGTATTGTGGGAAAAATGTACTGCAATCTTAAAAATACAAAAAAAATTATTGATTTTTGAAAAAATATTAGAGTTGTAATTTTTAGAAAGAATTAAATTTAAGAAAAGTTTCAAAATAAAATTCATTGAAGATTTTATCAAATTTAATTGAAATAAATATAATGTACAAAATTTATTTTATTTGATGACATAATATTTGTTAGTAATATTTGTTATTATTTATTAAAATTATTTTTTGTATTATAAATATTGATAAATATTTTATTATGTAAATGATAAAAATAGTAACAATAGAGACAATAATGACAATATTAATAATATTATTAAATAATAACACCAATTAATTATAGTAATAAAACTAATAACTTAATAAGTAGTTTAACAAATAATTAAAAAATAGAAGAGAGAGAGAGAGAAAGAAAGAAAGAAAGAAATGACCGGAATAATTGAAATGTAATTGTACTTTTATTTTCCTTTTTTTTTTGAAATCCAACTTTTTTTCAATCGAGAACCAATTTTGCTGAGTGAATACAATAATTTTAAAAGAAAAAACAACATCACGAGGGTCGAATAAAATAAAGTTAAACTTTTTCAATTAGAAAGAACTTATTGTTTTCTAATTGCTTTTGCACTGCAATTTCGAAAATAAAAAAAAAGAAATCTCCACTCTGTTTTTTAAAAAAGTCATTTTTAATTTAATTTCGTATATATATATATTTATATCTCATACTTAGAGACAGTTTATTCATTCTCTTGTGCTTCCTTTGTTTTTAGTTTAATTTACTTCCTGTTAAGAGTCTATTCTCTCTGTTTCTAAAACATTTCTCGTTTGCAGTGATTTTAATTTTAATACATTGTAAATGTTTCTCAAAATATCATTAATACTTTTTAGGAATTCTAATTTAGCAATGAATTATAAATAATTCGAAATTATTTTTTTATTCAAATAATAAACGAAGTTTTACATCTAGACAAGCAAAATTTTTATTTATAATATAATAGAATTAATTTTATAATTTTAAATTTTATATAATAGTCGAAACATTTTATATTATTTTTATTTTTTATTTTGAAGTGTGAACATTGAAATAGTAAATAGTAAGCAGTAAACAATAAATAGTAAAACAAAAAAATTTACTCTCTAAAGTTGAATTAGTAAAACTTGTAATTACTTTGAATTAGTAGCTGACTTTTTGATTTTAAATTAGTAATTTTTACAAATTTATTAGTAAATTTTATTAATAAATAGTAATTTCTTCGAATTTATTTTTAAATTTTATTAATAAATAACAACTATTACTAATTTATTAGTAAATTTTATTAATAAGTAGTAATTTCTACCAAGTAATTAACAAATTTTACTTATTTAAAAGCAAAAAAGTTTATTGCTAATTCAAATTAGTTTTTATTTTTACTAATTTAAATTTAGAAAGTAAAGAACAAAATATAATGTCTAAAATTGATAACAAATAAATAAGAAATTTAAAAAATTAAATTTAGTAAATTTTACTACTAAATAGTAATTTCTACGAATTTAACTTTTTGAATTCTTCTAATTTCTACTAAAATAGTAAGTAAACTAAAATAGTAAAATAATAAAAATAGTAAATAGTACCTATTCTTTAAATTTACATTAATAAAATTTTTTACTTATTTGAATAAATGGTGACTGACTTTTTGCTTTTTAAATAGTAAATTTTACTACTAAATAGTAATTTCTACGAAATTATTAGTCAATTTTATTAATAAATAATAACTTTTACTAATTTATTAGTCAATTTTATTAATAAATATTAATTTCTACTAACTTATTAGTAAATTTTACTTATTTAAAAGCAAAAGAATTAATCAAATTAATTTTAATTTTTACTAATTCAAATTAAGAAAGTGAAGAACAAAAATATTATGTCTAAAATTGATATAAATTAATATAAATTATGTCTAATATTGATAAAAAAATAAATAAGAAAAATTGTTCTGATTAAATTTTTCAAATTTCTACTAAAATAGTAAAATAATAAAAATAGTAAATAGTACCTGCTTTCTAAATTTTAAATAGTAAAAATTTTTATTGACTTGAATAAATAGCGACTGTCTTTTTGCTTTTGAAATGCTAATTTTTACTAGTAAATCGTAATTTCTACGAATTTATTAGTGAAATTTACGAATTTCAAAGCAAAAAGCCAGTCACTGGACTAATCAGTAAATTTTACTATTAAATAATAATTTCTACGAATTGAATGGTAAATTTACTATTTTAAAAGCAAAAAAAAGCAGTCACTGATTCTTAGTTAGCGATTTTACTAATTCAAATTTAGTGAGTAAATAGTAAATAGTAAATAGTAAATAGTAAATAGTAAATAGTAAATAGTAAATAGTAAATAGTAAATAGTAAATAGTAAATAGTAAATAGTAAATAGTAAATAGTAAATAGTAAATAGTAAATAGTAAATAGTAAATAGTAAATAGTAAATAGTAAATAGTAAATAGTAAATAGTAAACAGCAGAATAAAATCTAAAATTGAAAAGCAAAAAAAAAGAGAATCCTCTATAAAATTGACATCAAATACATAGACAGAATAAAGAAAATAAATAAATAAAAAAAAATTGAAGGAGTCGAGTCCATCGATTGAACTGCCACCCGCGTTTGATTCTTACCATTCTGCACGCAGCAGGAACCAAATAAGAAGAAGGGTACATTCGATAGAAGGGATGAAAACGAGTCCCTCTGTTTGATCCGCAAACACTGTAATTACCTAGAATATTATATTAGGTACGTTGATGTGAATTAGGGCGATGCTGGTGTATGAAGTAGGGTGGCAAAAAATTCCACTCCTCCTCCTCTTCCCTCCCTCCCTCCCCCCTTCGTTGTCGTTCTTCTCCCTTTTGAAAAGCAAAATGTTATAAAACAATCATTTAGTTCTCTTTTGAAAATCTCTGCCACTGACAGGTACTTTAAAAACCTTTAAAAATATTCTTTGTTCAATTTAATTTCTCTGAATTTATTTCAAAATTGTAATTTAATTACAATCTTAATTATAATTTACAATAACAATCCTTCACACTTTTTCTTCTCTTGACATTTTTCTTCTTTTATGTTTTTCATTTTTACTTTTTTAATCTCTTTAACTTAGAATCAATTTCTTAACTACAAGCAGAGAAATATTTTCTTTAAAAATAGAATATAATTGTTTTGTGTGAAATAAAAATTTTATTGAACTAATTTTTTTTTAATAAAATAAAATGTTATTTATCATAAATTTTATTTGTACCAAATAAAATATGTTTAAACAGAAAAAAATATATTTGAACTGAGTAAAATATATTTGAACCGAGTAAAATATATTTAAATAAAATAAAATTTATTTGAGCCAAATTAAATTTTATGTGAATCAAATAAAATGTTATTTGAGTTAAATAAAATATATTCGAACCAAATAAAATTTATTTGAACCGAATAAAATCAATTTGAGCCAAATAACATATTCGAACCAAACAAAATTTTATTTAAACCGAATAAAATTTAATTGAACCGAATAAAATTTTAGTTGAAGCATATATAATATATTCGAACCAAATAAATTTTTAGTTGAAGCATATATAATATATTCGAACCGAATAAAATATATTCAAATCAAATTAAAATTTATTTGAGCCAAACAAAATTTTATTTGAACCAAATTAGATTTATTTGAACTAAATAAAATTTGTTTGAACCGAATAAAATATATTCGAACTAAATGAAATTTCTTTGAGCCAAATAGAATTTTATGCAAATCAAATAAAATTTATTAGAACCAAAAAAAATGTTATTTGAACCAAAAGAAATGTTATTTGTACCGAATAAAATTTTATTTGAATAAAATAAACTTTCAGTTGAAGCATATAAAATATATTCGAACTAAATAAAATATGTTTGAACCAAACAAAATTTTATTTGATTTAACTAAAATGTATTCGAACTAAATAAAATTTATTCGAACCAAATAAAATTTATTTGAGTCAAATAACATATTCGAACCAAATAAAATTTTCTTTAAACCGAATAAAATTTAATTGAACCGAATAAAATTTTAGTTGAAGCATATAAAATATATTCGAACTAAATAAAATTTATTTGAGCCAAATAAAATTTTATTTGAACCAAATAAACTTTTAGTTAAAGCATATAAAATATATTCGAACCAAATAAAATTTATTTGAACCGAATAAAATATATTCGAACCATATAAAATTTATTAGAACTAAATAACATAAATTCGAACGAAGCAAAATTTTTTGAACCAAATAGAATTTATTCAAAACAAATAAAAAGTCTAGATAGCTTTGAATAAAAAAATATCCATTTTCTTGGTGAATTATTTATTTCTATTTACAATTCATTTACAATTGACAATTTAAACTACGATTTAGAAACAAAAAAATTAATTAGTTGACAAAATTATTTACATTTTATTTATTATATTCTAATAAAAGTAATAATTTAAAAGAATATAATAAAAATTTAAACACTATTTATAAATTATAATTTTTTTATAACTTATTTTCCTTATTTTTAACTGCTTCAAAGTAAAGCGAAATTATAATTTAAATTATTTATGAAACAATTTTAATGGGCTCTTATTTATTCTTTTGGATTATTTTCTGAACAAAAAACTTTTGACGATAAAAAATATGAATGTAAAGTAACTTAATAGGAATTTTTTTTTGTTTGCAAAATGAGATATTCTTATTATTATACATTCTCAAGATTTTGCAATTTCAAAAGTCGTAAATGAAAGTTTTAATGTAACGATTCTTTTGTGTTGGTATCAGTTTTTTGATTGGATCGTCCGCGTATAACCATTTAAGTCAGTAAAGTGCCTTTTACAGTGGAAATTCTATTTTTTTATACCATATAAATAAAACACGGAGAAAGAGAGTTAAAAGAGGGAGGAGAGAAAAATAAGGATGTATAGCAGAAAGACGAATAAGATAATCAAAGTGAAACATGAATTTTTTTTCCTTTTCAATACATATATATATACGAAAGGAATTGAAATTCTATTTTGAAATCGAAGAAAAATAGTTTTTTGTTATTTAACAGAAGGAAAAAAATATTTTTATTTATTTAATAATTTAAGAATAGAAAAGAATTATTTTTTCTTATTTAACGATAAACGAAAAATATTTTTATTTATTTAACAATAGACAAAAAATAATTTTTTTTTATTTAACAATAGACGAAAAATGTTTTTATTTATTTGACAATAGACGAAAAATATTTGAATTAATTGAACAATAGAGAAAAAATAATTTTTTTTTCTTTAACAATAGACGAAAAATGTTTTTATTTATTTGACAATAGACGAAAAATGTTCTTATTTATTTGACAATAGACGAAAAATGTTTTTTATTTATTTAACAATAGAGAAAAAATATTTTTTATTTAACACAAGGGAAAAAATATTTTTATTTATTTAACAATAGAGAAAAAATATTTTTATTTATTTAACAATAGCCAAAAAATATTCCAACTTACTTAAAAATAGACAAAAAATTATATTTTTTTGAAAAAAATGTTTTTATTTATCTAACAATATACGAAAAAAATTTTTATTTATTTAACAATAAACAAAAAATAATTTTTTTTATTTAACAATAGACAAAAAATACTTTTATTTATTTAAAAATAGACGGAAAATATTTCTACTTATTTAACAATAGACAAAAAATTATATTTTTAAACTTTGCCTGTTTATAAATAAATAAATTGTACGTAAAAAAAAATTTTCTGATGGAAAAAATTTATTGCAACAAAAAGTTATAATTTTTTTTGCAAAAATTTTCTTTTTGCAGAAAATTTGTTTTTTCCGTCAAAAATTATTTTTTTGTCGTAAGAAAAAGGGGAAAAAGTAGGAGAATATTTTTTTAGAATAAGCAGCAATGTTTTTTTAATTAAATACATAATATAAATTTTGTGAAAAAAAAAAATTTTCAAAGAAATTTTCCTCAAGGAATTTTGCTTAATTTTTTTTTTTTGTGCTTTTTTGGGGGAAGTCTTTAACGAGTTTTTTTTGTGTATGTGTTTAAAAAAGAGGAAGTAAAATACATTACTTTGCGACATTTAAGGTCGGAGGGCGAATGTGAGATCGATTCGACACAGGCCATGGTCACCTCGATCCGCATATACCTACACCTACTACCTACAGACCTATTCGTCCAGTCCCGTCACTTCTCCTTGTCCTATACACTGTGAAATCGATCGACGACCCTCTTTTTTTCCCATCTTCCTCAAGAAAAGTCTCTTACGCCCCAGAGGAAAAAGGGTACAAAAATTATTTTTCCCCTTTCGCCCACGCAAAGGAAAAAAATTCGTATTTTTTTGTTAACCATTTTTTTTTCTAAAACCTTTTTTTTTTCATTTTTTGGTAATTAATATTTCTTTTTCCTGAAAAATAAATTACAGACCTTCACACTTTTTTCGTCTTTTATTTCCTTTTTTAAGCTCTCTAAATTAAAATCAGTCTCTAATCTAAAACCAGAAAAATATTTTTATCGAAACCAAAACTAAAATTCATTTGAGTTAAATAAAAATTAGAAATTGCTAATATTTTGCTAAAATAATTAACATTGTAAAATAGTGGAAAATAGAAAATAAGGGAAAATAAATAGTAAACGAAAAAAATAGAGTACAGAAAAAGATAGACAAATAATAATTAACTAACAAAAAATGAATAATAATAATAATAATTTATCAAAAATTTCTAAATAACTTGACAAGAAAATTAATAAAATTAATAAAATTAATAATAAAAATCGAAATAGTCAAATTAGAATTTTTTTCAGTCATTTATAAAAAATAATTAATTTATCAAAAATTTATAAAAAAAACTTGTCGAGAAAATTAATAAAATTTATAAAATTAATAATAAAAATCGAAATAGTCAAATTAAAATCTTTTTTAGTCTTAATAAAAAATAATTAATTTATCAAAAATTTGTAAAAAAAAACTTGACGAGAAAACTAATAAAATTTATAAAATTAATAATAAAAATCGAAATAGTCAAATTAGAATTTTTTTAGTCTTATTAAAAAATGAATAATTAGTTTATAAAAAATTTATAAATAACTTGACGAAAAAATTAATAAAATTTATAAAATTAGGTAATGGTAAAAATTGAAATAGTCAAATTAGAATTTTTTTAGTCCTGATAAAAAATAATTAATTTTTTAAAAATTTATAAATAATTTGACGCGAAAATTAATAAAATTTATAAAATTAGGTAATAATAAAAATCGAAATAGTCAAATTAGAATTTTTTTAGTCTTAATAAAAAATAATTAATTAATAAAAAATTTATAAATAACTTGACTAGAAAATTAATAAAATTTATAAAATTAATAATAAAAATCTAAATAGTCAAATTAGAATTTTTTTAGTCCTGATAAAAAATAACTAATTAATAAAAAATTTATAAATAACTTGACTAGAAAATTAATAAAATTAATAAAATTAATAATAAAAATCGAAATAGTCAAATTAGAATTTTTTTAGTCTTAATAAAAAATAATTAATTTATCAAAAATTTATAAATAACTTGACGAGAAAATTAATTAAATTAATAATAAAAATCGAAATAGTCAAATTAGAATTTTTTCAGTCATTTATAAAATAAATATTTATTATTTCTGAAGAACAATTAAATTTAGTTCAGGGGGAAATTTTTTTCCCTAAATTACATGATCAACTGAGGACTTCATTTTTAGAGGATATTTTCATACTCTCATTGTTGTTGGTGATATTTTTTCTGTTCAGAGTGATTATTCTTCCGCCAAGTAGAGGAAAGAAGAGAAAGTTTAAAAATACAGAAGTCATATTTATAATTGATTCGCGGCGAATGACTTATTTATAACCATTGCACAAGAAGTGTCAACAAGTTCTTAAAAATGCAAATTTAATTACCAAGAACATTCAAAGTGACAACTTTTCTTTTTAATCAATTTATTTAAATCATTCTTTCTCCCACAGGCAACAAGTAAATATATATAATAATTTAACTCATTCAAAAATATAAATAGAATATATTTTTCAACAAATTAATATTATCAATGAATTATTTTCAAAAAGATCGTAAAAGAAAATTAACAATCATAATTTTTTTGAAGTTTAATAACAATTAAAAAAATAATAATTGTAACAATAAAAACAATGCTATAGTAGTAAAAATAAAAAACACATTTCGCGATAGTTGATAACAATTTTTTTTTCAATAAATAAATTAAGTAAATAAATTAGTAAATAAAATAAATAATTAAGTAAGTAAATAAACAAGTAAATAGTTAAATAAATTAACATATAAAATTGATAGTTAAATTAATGAATTAGTAAATTAATAAATAAATAAAGTAAATAGTTAAATAAATAATTAAGATGTTAATAAACAAATAAATAGTTAAATAAATAAACAAATAAGTAGTTTAATAAATAAATTTTTAAATAAATGAACAAATAAAATAGATAATTAAGTTAATGAATTTATAAATTAATAAATAAATAAGTAAATAAAATAAATAATTAAGTAAGTAAATAAACAAATAAATAGTTAAACAAATTAACATATAAAATTGATAGTTAAATTAATGAATTAGTAAATTAATAAATAAATAAAGTAAATAGTTAAATAATTAAGATGTTAATAAACAAATAAATAGTTAAATAAATAAACAAATAAGTAGTTTAATAAATAAATTTTTAAATAAATGAACAAATAAAATAGATAATTAAGTTAATGAATTTATAAATTAATAAATAAATAAGTAAATAAAATAAATAATTAAGTAAGTAAATAAACAAATAAATAGTTAAACAAATTAACATATAAAATTGATAGTTAAATTAATGAATTAGTAAATTAATAAATAAATAAAGTAAATAGTTAAATAATTAAGATGTTAATAAACAAATAAATAGTTAAATAAATAAACAAATAAGTAGTTTAATAAATAAATTTTTAAATAAATGAACAAATAAAATAGATAATTAAGTTAATGAATTTATAAATTAATAAATAAATAAGTAAATAAAATAAATAATTAAGTAAGTAAATAAACAAATAAATAGTTAAACAAATAAACATACAAAATTGATAATTAAATTAATGAATTAGTAAATTAATAAATAAATGAAGTAAATAGTTAAGTAAATAATTAAGATGTTAATAAACATATAAATAGTTAAATAAATAAACAAATAAGTAGTTTAATAAATAAATTGTTAAATAAATGAACAAATAAAATAGATAATTAAGTTAATGAATTTATAAATTAATAAATAAATAAGTAAATAAAATAAATAATTAAGTAAGTAAATAAACAAATAAATAGTTAAACAAATAAACATACAAAATTGATAATTAAATTAATGAATTAGTAAATTAATAAATAAATGAAGTAAATAGTTAAGTAAATAATTAAGATGTTAATAAACATATAAATAGTTAAATAAATAAACAAATAAGTAGTTTAATAAATAAATTGTTAAATAAATGAACAAATAAAATAGATAATTAAGTTAATGAATTTATAAATTAATAAATAAATAAGTAAATAAAATAAATAATTAAGTAAGTAAATAAACAAATAAATAGTTAAACAAATAAACATACAAAATTGATAATTAAATTAATGAATTAGTAAATTAATAAATAAATGAAGTAAATAGTTAAGTAAATAATTAAGATGTTAATAAACATATAAATAGTTAAATAAATAAATAAGTAGTTTAATAAATAAATTGTTAAATAAATGAACAAATAAAATAGATAATTAAATTAATGAATTTATAAATTAATAAATAAATAAGTAAATAAAATAAATAATTAAGTAAGTAAATAAACAAATACATAGTTGAATAAACAAATAAAATAAATAATTAAGTAAGTAAATAAACAAATAAATAGTTAATCAAATAAACAAATTGGTAGTTAAATAAATAATCTAGTAAATTGTTAAATAAATGAACAAATAAAATAGGTAATTGATGAATGAATTAATAAATAAAATAAGTAAATAAATAAAAAAATGTTCAACACTGAAAGTATATTTTCCAATCATTAATAAAAAATACATGACACCTTTTTTAGAAAAATAAATAGAGCCACTGAAAAATTAAAATACATTTTGCGATCATTGATAAATAACGGACGACACCTTTATTTTTAAATAAATAAAACAAAAGCGAGAAAGAGAGAAAGAGAGAGAGAGAGAATAAAAGGGAAAAAATTGAAACTAAGTCAGAGAGTTCAGCACCTTCCATACGTGCCTGTCTGGTCTGGATGAAGTCTCCCATTTCAATGCCGGAGGCCATGATATTATCGACTGGACCATTAAATAAAAAAAAATGCATATATATTTTTGTAGAAGTGAAAGATTTCGAAAGTTCAAATGTATGAATATTCGAGTGCCAATGCAGAGGAGAATTTGAAAATTATTACGAAAATATAATATGAAAAATGACTTATTTTTACACATTTTTGAAGAGACACGAATTTATGAAATGTATTTCAATTTTTCTTTTAAGAATCGTAAATCACTGATTTCTTTGAATTTTATTTTTCTCCCGAAGAATTTTATTAACACTTTCACTAAATGTCTACTTAATATTATTAATAACTTTCATTTTCACATAAATGATACGTGTATTATTTGTATAATTACTCATTATTTGTAATTTCAATGTAAATATTATGTAATTGCACTGAAAACAAAATTTACTTCATTCAAATAACCGCGATTACTTGTCTATTTTACCAAATAAATATTTTCACGAATAAAATAAATTTTTATTTCAATTAATTAATTTTTATTTCAATTAATCAAATGGTATTTAAACAAATTTCTGTACTTTAATCAAATATTATTTAATTTACTCAAATAGAAACACAGTTTTTCTAAGTTTTTCTTTCTCAACTTGATATTCTTATAAAAAAAACAGTGTGAATTATTTGATTCAGTTAATATTTTTTTAATAATAGAATAATTTAATAATTATTTAAATAATATAAAAGTAAACGGTTATTATTCGAATCAAATAAATTTTGTTCGACAACAATTTAATTTTAAATTCTTTCCAATATTTTTATCAATAATTGAAGTAAATTAACTTTATTACAATTTCTTCAATTATTTTCCACACAATTTTAATTAATTTCGTTAAAAAGGTTTGAAAGAGAAAAAATAGTGGTAAATAATGTCAATTTATAAATTTTTTCCCAATAAATATTATCGGAAAACTTATTTTCTATATTTGAATTATTAAAAGATTCAACAAATTACACAAAAAGTAATACGAAATTTCTAAAAATTAATTATTAAATAAGAAATGAAGTAAATTAGAAATAAATAAATATCTGTTTTTTATTCGTTTTTCCACTTAATGCATAACTATTTTTGTATTTTAGAATGTTAAATTAATATTATTATTATTATCAATAAACATTGAATTTCGAAAAGTTTCTAATAGTTCTAGTGAAGTTGAATATTGTAACAAATTTTAATTAAAAATTTTAAATGAAAATTCTGAACAATAATTGATTTTGAGTAAAGTAAAAAAGACTGAAAAATTAATTAAACTTGATGAATTGAATCTTAATAAAAAATTTACCGAGACATCAGTTATTTTTAACAGCAAACAGATTTTTTTGGTAACTAATTGACAGTGAAACAATTAGTATTTAAATTAGTGTCTGCATTTTAGTTTCTAAATCAGTTATTTTTAACTGATTCAAATTTTACTAATAAACTAAAAAAACTTTTTCACTGAATTAAAAAACAGTAAAATTTTCACTGATTCAGATTTAGAGTGCAGACAGTTATTGGCAAATTAATAAAATAAATTATTAAATAATTAATAATAATATAATAAATTTAATTAATTAAGTAATCGGTGATTATTCAAATAAAATAAATTAAAATTTTTTTTTCTCAATAGAATTTCACTGATAAACTAAAAAAAACTTATCCACTAAATATTGCAGTAAAAAATAACTAAACAATTAATTAAATTGACTAATTGAATAAGTCAAAAAAAAATTTACTCAAATATCAGTTATGTTTAACAGACTATTAGTTAAATTTAACTGATAATCAGTTACTTTTAACTCATAATCAATTAGTTTCAACGCAGTGCAGACATATTATTATTTGAATAAGTGACTGATTTTTTGCTTCCAAATCAATTATTTTTTACTGATACAAATTTACTGACTGAAATATCACTGACAATCAGTGGATTTTTCTGATTTTCATAATGAAATTTCACTGATGAACTAAAATAAGCTAATCCATAAAATTCAAAGAAAGAATAACTGATTTACAGCAAAAAAAAATAATTTAAAAATTAGTCATTTGTAACCGACTATTAGTTAAATTTAACTAACAATCAGTTAAATTTAACTGACAATCAGTTACTTTTAACTGATAATCACTTATTTTTAACTCATAATCAGTTATTTTTAACGAATTGAAGACACATTGCTTTTTAAATTAGTCACTGACTTTTCGCTTCCGAATCAGTTTTTTGTAACTGATACAAATTTACTGATTGACATATCACTGATAATCAGTGGATTTTTCTGATTATCATAGTGAAACTTCACTGATGAACAAAAATAAACTAATCCTTAGAATTCAAAGAAAGAATAACTGATTTATATAAAGAAAAACAATTCAAAAATTAGTGAAACTTGACTAATTGAATTAGTAAAAAAAATTTACTGAAAAATCAGTTATTTTTAACCGACTATCAGTTAAATTTAACTGACAATCAGTTACTTTTAACTGATAATCAGATACTTTTAACTGATAATCAGTTATTTTTAACTGTTAATCAATTATTTTTAACTGATAATCAATTATTTTTAACGAATTGAAGACATTGCTTTTTAAGTAAGACACTTTTTGCTTCCAAATCAGTTCTTTTTTACTAATACAAATTTACTGACTGAAATATCACTAACAATCAGTGGTTTTTTCTGATTCGCATAGAAAAACTTCACTGATGAACTAAAATAACATAATCCATAGAATTCAAAGAAAGAAAAACTGATTTACAGCAAAAAAAAAGTAATTTGAAAATTAGTTAAACTTGACTTATTGAATCAGTCAAATAAAAAAAGTTACTAAAAATTAGTTATTTCTAACCGACTATCAGTTAAATTTAACTGACAATCAGTTACTTTTAACTGATAATCACTTATTTTTAACTTATAATCAGTTATTTTAACTAATAATCACTTATTTTTTACTGATAATAAGTTATTTTTCACGAACTGAAGACTTACTGCTTTTTAATAACTCTCTAAATTTGAATCAGTTAAAAATAACTGATTTAAAAGCAAAAAGTCAGTCACTAATTCAAGTAGTAATATTTCTACTGACAATTAGTTAAAAATAACTGATGTTGCAGTGAATTTTTTTTGACTGATTCAATTAGTTAAGTTTAACTAATTTTTCAGTTATTTTTTACTGTAAATCAGTTACTTTTTAAACTGAAAATCAGTTGTTTTTAACTGATTTAAAAGCAAAAAGTCAGTCACTAATTCAAATAGTAATATTTCTACTGACAATTAGTTAAAAATAACTGATGTTTCAGTGAATTTTTTTTGACTGATTCAATTAGTCACTGATTGTCAGTTAAAATCATGATTTTCAACTGATTCAAATTAAGAGATTAAGTCACTGACTTTTTGCTTCCAAATCAGTTCTTTTTTACTAATACAAATTTACTGACTGAAATATCACTGACAATCAGTGGATTTTTCTGATTCTCATAGTAAAACTTCACTGATGAACTAAAATAACCTAATCCATAGAATTCAAAGAAAAAATAACTGATCTTCAGTAAAAAAAAATTGAAAAATTATTTAAACATGACTAATTGAATCAGTCAAAATAATTTACTGAAACATATAAATTTTGTTTACCACACGACTGTCAGTTACTTTAAAACTGCGTCAATTAGTTATTTTTAAGTCCAATTGTCGTTAGAAATATTACCTACAGTTTGAATTAGTGACTGACTTTTTGATTATAGCTATAAATCAGTTATTTTTAAATTTTAACCGATTCATATTTAGTGAGTACGATTCATATATTATATATAAAGAATGAAAGAGAGAGAGAGAGAGAGAGAGAGAGAGCTTCCCCTCTCCATACATATAAAAATAGAGATAGGGGGGGAGGGAGCTTTTCCTCTTTATATATAATATATATAAAAGAGGGTGATTTTTTTTTGTTGGACCTATTTCACGAGTCTCTAAGGGGTCAGTAGTGGGAGAAAAAGTAGGGGCGGTTTTTTTTGGGGGGGGGAGAAGAGAGGGTGAAAGTAGAATAAAACAAACGAAATCGATGTAGAGAGAGAGAGAGAGAGAGAGAGAGAGAGAGAGAGAGAGAGAGAGAGAGAGAGAGAGAGAGAGAGAGAGAGAGAGTTTGACAGTCCAGGACAGGTGTGTACATATATATGTTGAACAATTCTCTCTATATTCTTATCTTTATTCATTCCTTCATTCATTCCCGACAGCCCTTTTTCGTAAAACCACCGCTCTACTGCCATCAACCCCCGCCGCCATTCCCCCTTTGCATCCATATTTTGTACACCAAATCGCTTTTCGGAGGAATGCTACCAGGCCTCCGGTGTTTGCCTCCTGCCTCCTCTTTCACAACCCCCACAACGTCAAGGCGGGGGTGGATCAATAGATCCAGTTATGCCACGCCTTTCACTCTCAAAAGTCACGCCCATCTGCCCCCGAGCGGGGGTGTCAGTCAATGCCAACGGGGATGATTTCTTTTTTTCTCCTCTTTTTTTTTTTATTTTTATCCCTCCCCCCACCCCCTCACCTTCAATTCTAGGAGGTAATTTGTTCGAACGTCTACCTGTGAATTCGAAAGATCTGCCAGAATAAAATGCTCTAACTCTTTATTTCTCTTTTTTTTCATCTTTTTCTCCTATACGCTGTGCTCTATACCCCCTTTCGGATGTTCTTCATCCGACCCCCTCCCCCGCGATGACCCCTTGGCAATTCTGCCATATCTGTTTTATGTCAAAGACTAGAAATGAATTGTGTAGTGAGGGAAAAATATTTTTTTTTTGTGCTGAAATGAACACGGGTAAAAAATTATAATGTTATACCCGAGTCGAAATTTTGACTCTATTTCTACAATTCTACTTTTCAGATTTTGCATCCAGAGAAAATTATTATTTAAACCAAATATATTTTATTTGACTTAAATAAACGTGTATTTGTCTCAGAACCAACTAGACTTTTTATTTGTTTTAAATAAAATTTATATTTGACAAAAATAAAACATATATTTGAGATAAATAAAATTTTATTTAAACTAAAGAAAATTTATTTGAAACAAATAAAAAGTTTAGTTGGTTCTGAGACAAATATACAATTTCTCTGGGTGTATTTCTACAATTCTACTTTTCAGATTTTAGGAGAATCAAAAGAGGTTTAGTTTGCATGCAAGAAAGACCCTCTAAATGTGCGAAAAAATAGAAATCTACATACGAATTCAGGCTGAAAAGAAGGTCCCACTTTGCCCCCTTTTAAATTTTAATTATATCGAAGAAGGATATACCTTTTTTCTTACATCATTTTTAAATAAAAGTATGAACTGAAATATGGAATGTTAAAAGAGCTGACTCTATAATAAATAAAATAAATAAATAAATAAATGGGATTTTCAAACATTTTCCCTCAATTTAATGATTTTTCTTATTTATTATTTTAATAAAAATTTTCATAACAATTCAATTATTTAAAAGAAAATTTAATAAAATTCAAAGAAACAAGTTTATTATTTTCAAAAATAACAAAAATTTCACAGCAATTCAATTATTTATTAATTATTATTTTTAAAATGTTCTTCGCAATAATTCAATTATTTTGATAAATAATAAAAAAAATGTACGGGAATTCAATTATTTTTATAAATAATAAAACTCATCGCATAATTTCAATTATTTTGAATTTTGAATAAATTACAAATGATTGCAGAAATTCAATTATTTTTAAAAGTATTAAAATTTTTTTTTCAAGAAATTCAATAACTTATAAACAAATTTTTTTTAATTCTTTTTAAAATTTCTTATAAATAATAATTTTTTTTTTTTTTGAAATTCAATTATTTTCAGTAATTTTAATAAATTGCTGGTCAAAATTTCTTATAAATTAATAAATTAATAATTAATAAATAAATCTTAATTTAAATTAATAAATTAAAAAATTAAAAACAAAATAATAATGCTTATCAAATATGAAATAGGCTTCGGAGATGAATAGTTTGTCAAATAAAAAAGTCACGTTTTTATTAAATTTAAAAATATTGAAACATAATTTAACAAATTTTTTGGGCTACAACTTCAAATATTTATATATAGATTACGTATAATTGAAAGACAGTTTAAAAATATGATCTTATTAACTAAAAAACGAGGCTTCGGAGATGAATTTGAATTTTTACTCCCATTACAAAAATTTTTCTTGAAAGTAGCAAATTGATACTAAAGTGGATCATATTGATGTCAAACATTTGGATCAATTTATTATTTGATCCAAATTTTTGGCATCAATTCGTTGCATTTTGATACTTTTATGTTAACAGTGTCTTAAAATAATAAACGTTTCTCAATGATCCTAAGCTTATTTTAAAGGTCATTTTCTGTAGAATAAGAATTGCTTATAGGCATTAACCTGTATTTTTTTTCTTCTCATATTCAGAAAGTTAAAGTTGGACAAAAAATTTGAAGTTATCTTATGAAAAGAAAAATAATTTTTAAGTTTCAAACCTATTGTTTTGTTACATTTTCATGAAAAATTTACACTTTATTATGTTTTATATAAAAAAAATTAAAATTAATTTTAAAGGAATTTTTTAAAGTAATTTTTTTTGAATAGTTTTTAGTAAAAAAAATTATTTTAAATTTTTTCTCTTTTTTTGTTGCACTTTGACGTCCTGTTTATACTAAAAGAAAAAAATTACATGTTAATGTCTATAACTAATTCTTATTCAGTTGAAAATGACCTTTAAAATAAGTCTAAGATCATTTAGTAACGTTTATTATTTTAAAAGTCATTCAAATTTTTGTAAAACATTAAAAATACCAATTCATATAAATTTCTAAATAAAAATATTGACCAAATGTCTTGTAAGTTGTAAAAGATCTTATCCTTTTTAAAATTTTCATCATCTTACAAAACTTGTAGTGAAAAAAATTTTACTTTTCATAGATGTTAAAAAATTGTTTTCATTTCCTTAAAAGTGGGTGGACTGGTAATTTTTTCTGGTACTGTATAAAATAAGACTATAGAAAAAATTTTTCGTTAAAAATATTATTCAAAATTGTAAAAGAAGATTAATTTTAAATTTATTAAGTTTAAGTAGTTTTAGTAGAAAAAAATAAGTTGAATAAAAATAAGTTTTTTTTTTGGAATGTCACACTTTTTTTGTATAGTTGAATTTATGTTGAGAGAGGTTGATGAACGAAAGAGGGAGAGAGGGAGAGACAGATAGTGTAGGATCCCGAGTCGAAATTTTAACTCTCTTTTAGTTCTCCAAAACCCTCTTTTTAACCTCTTTTAAGCCTCTTTCACACTCCCAAATCCTCTTTTGAACCTCAAAATTGCAGATTTGTATTTTTCCGCACATTTAGAGGTTCAAAAGAGGTTGAAAGAGAGAAGTTACAAGGCTTAAAAGAGGTTCAAAAAATTTTTTTTTTAATTTTTCGAAAACGAAAATGCGAATTTTTTTCACACAGTTGTATTTCAATTGCCCTGTAGAAGATACAGAAATGAGTTTTTGAGTGATTTCAATAAATCTATTAGGATAGATAGAAATTTAAAAAATGTAATTTTCCTAAAAATTTTAAACCCTCTTTTCAACCTGCTAACATCGGAATATGGATTTTTCCGCATCATTTTCAGGTTCAAAAGAGGTTGAAAAAAAGAGGGTCAAAAGAGGGTCTAAATTTTGACTTGGGATATGAGTACGGTAAAAGTCAATTATAGTTGATTAGTGATGGAATCGGAAAGATTGAAATTACTGGATTTAGTGTCTATTGATCGGAGAATTGGAGATGACATTTTATGCTCAAGAGTTAGAATGTTTAATGTACTGAAATTAAGAAGCAGATTATTGAATTAGGAAAAGATTGGTGTATTCAAAAAATTAAATTTTATTTTCAAAAGTGTTTATTTTAAGAATATTTTATTTTAACAATGAAAATATGTTTTTAACTGTACGAAAATTTTTTATTCATACTTTAGGAATATTTCTTATTACTATGTGTAAAGAATATTTTATTTAAAATTAAGTGTTATTTTATTGAGAAATGTTTTTTTCCATTTTCGGATTGTATATCAGGAATATTCATTTTTGTTAGAACATTATAATTATTATTAATATTAATAACAATATGACTAATTATTATTAGTAATATTAATTTTATCTGAAATATTTATTAGAAATATTTACAAGGATATTTATTTTCGTTACAGATATTTATTCGAAATATTTATTTTCGTTACAGATATTTATTCGAAATATTTATTTTCATTGGAAATATTATTAATTAAAAATATTTATTTTTGTTGAAATATTTCTTGCTTAGAAATATTAATAATTTTTGCTAATAATATTTATACAAGAAATACTATTTGGAATATTTGCAAAAAGTAAATATTCCTTGTAAATATTCTAAATGATATTTTTGTTAATGTTATTTATTCGAAATACATATTTTTATAAGAAATTGTAATTAAGAATATTTATTTTTGTTAGAAATATTTTCAAGGAATACTAATGGGAATATTTATATAAAAATTAATATTCCTTGCAAATATTCCAAATAGCATTCTTCTTAGAGATATTTATTCGGAATATTTATTTTAATTATGAATATTGGTTAAAATTATTTTCTTCTCTTAGAGAAATATTTATTAGATATTTTAGACTTGTAAGATTTTATTAGAGATTTTAATTTAGAATTAGTATTTTGTTAGGAACATTTTATGGCTACTTTCCACATGTTTTATTTTAATTTCAAAAATATGTTTTAGGAAAAAATTTGTCATGTTTGCAAATTTTTTTTATTTAAATTTTAGGAATTTTTATTGACTTTTAAAATTTTTTTTTAAATTTAGGATATAATACATAATTAACAAAAATTATTATTTTTCAATTAATTTTTTAAGAGCCCTTGTACGGTTAAACATTACAATAATTATAATTCTTAAGAATATTTAATTTTGTTAGGAATATTTTTTGTTTTGTAAAAAATCTTTAACTGCAACTAAAGAAAAATTTTCCTCTAGCTTTAGAAATATTTTCTCTAAATTCAAAAATATTTTCATTCAGCCCTTAAAATTACAATGAACGTGTAATTTCATTTCCGCAATTCATTTCCGCAAATAGACACTGAGAAAAATTCGTCTGGCATTTTTCATGAATATATTATACAAATATACATTCATCAATTAAATTTCATTCAGATTCTCCTTTTTCTTCTTCTTTTTTTAAAACAAAAACTATGTTTCTATATTACAACTTCTGACCATTTTACATATATGTAATAATAGAACTTGAAGTATTGATCGCAATACATAAATAATTTCAAAAGAAGTAAAAGTGAGCAATAATGGCTAAAATTTACTGCCTATTAGCTACAAAATTATCCATTTCAGTACTGTATATCGATTTTAGGTTTAAAATAGAAAAAAAACTACATGCAGATAGAAAAAAAGAGTTGCCACTTTATTATACGCGTCAACATTTTTTTTTCCATCCAAACATATTGTGTTAGTGAAAAAAGGAATTCAACTGAAATTTTTTAAAAACGGTCAAATATTTAATATAGTTAATAGTTCTTAACAATATTTATTATTGCTATAACTAAAAATTAAACATGAAAAATAACAGAATGATATTTATTGCAAAAAAAAAAAATCTTCAAAAATAATATTCCAAAAAAATTATAAACGATAAAATAAATGTATAATAATATGAATAATAATAATAATAATAATAATAATAATAATAATAATAATATAAATGTATTATGAATGTATAATAATAATTATAATAAATTATAATTATTATAATTATATTATCAATTATATTATTATTATCATATTTATAATTATTATAAATGTATTTTTAATTAAAGAAAGAATATATCTTAGTTAAACTTGAAAACAGTTTTTAAAAATCATTTCTTACACTATTAGCAATTTGAACGATTTGAAAAGAATTATGTATAAAAGGCAGGCAATATAATAGACATTAGTTATATCTTAGCAATATATCTATATAATAAAATTTCGCAATTTTTATATCATTCCCCTTTGAGAAAAGAGCAAAATATCCATTAAGACCGTCTCAAGGTCAGTAAAAAATTTACATTTATTCCTAAATAATGAATGAAAAAAAATAATAAATAAAACTCCTCTATCAATTGACTGCCGTCAATTCAATGTATATTTCTATTCAAAATAAAAAAATATTTAACCTTTTTTCCTCTTTTTTTGATATAAATGTTTCTCTGGTTGAGCGTACGGTAAAAATAAAATTGTAATTATACGAAAATAATTGTTTTTTTATGAAAACAATTATATTTATATTTATATTCATATTTATATTTATATTTATATTTATATTTATATTTATATTTATATTTATATTTATATTTATATTTATATTTATATTTATATTTATATTTATATTTATATTTATATTTATATTTATATTTTTATTTATATTTATATTTTTATTTATATTTATATTTATATTTATATTTATATTTATATTTATATTTATATTTATATTTATATTTATATTTATATTTATATTTATATTTATATTTATATTTATATTTATATTTATATTTATATTTATATTTATATTTATATTTATTTTTTGTATTTTTTATTTATATTTATTATTTATTTATTTTTATTTATTTATTTATTTTTTTTTTATTTTTTATAATGTGTGAATTTTCAAATATAGTTGGTCGAAAAAATAAATAAATATATATACAAAAATTCTAATGAATGTAAATGATGTTGTAAAAAATGATGGCTTTCTTTTAAATGTAAAAAAGATAGAAAAAAACTTTGAAAGAATTTAACACTTTAAAAAGTACTAATGAATGACTCATAAATTAAATCTTTCGTAAGTTATTCACTTATTTATGCGTCTTTCAAATATTTCTTGATAAATTTTTCTAATCTGATAAGCATTCTGTTTTTTTGTCTTGAAAAAAAAATTTTATTTTTATCTGAAATTTAATTATTTTCTATTTCAAAAAACTTTTTTTGCACGTTTCTGTTATCTATAGTTTTTTTTGTTTCTGAGATTTTCTCTTCTTGTTATTTTGCTTTGATTAAAAAAAGTACATATTCATACGTAAATATAAGTAAAATAAATAAATAAAATAAATATAAATATAAAATAAAAAATTAAAAGTAAATAATCGAAATATTTAATAAATAGAATGTGTTAATAATATAGTTGTTAATATAATTACTTATTTCAGCTTTCACCTTAGTGCTATTTTAATTATAGTAATTATTCTTCTATTGAATTTGAATTTCGCGCCATTATAATTCTGTGATTTCCCGTCCAGATGGCATGACAGTTCTCTCACAAGCGAGATACAGTGGAGCGTTTTTTGTTGTTTTACTTATTACTTTTTTATTATTTTTAATTCTAGTTCCTCCCTTTAAATATCGTAGTACAAATAAACTATTAATTAATAATAATAATAATAATAATAATAATAATAAAAACAAATAGTATATAATTACAATATATTATAATTGAATTATAACGAATGTGTATTTTTCCCATACTTGTCATCATGTATGCATCATTAATTATGCACTACTTTCTCTGATCGATCGACGGAGATCGGCGAAAAGTCACGCGAGTGAATCTTCTTCATGGGAGAAAGTAAACTCTTGTGAATGCCGAGGTCTCACAGGTAAATATAAGAATCTAGTCAATGCATCAAACTGAGATTTCTGTGTGCAGATAACGAATTACAGGTGGTAACTTTGCTACTCGATAAATAATAAAGATAAATAAATAATAAATGAAAGGAAAACTTTGTAGATTTTTGTTTACTGCGCCAAAAGTTCGAGGTTAAAATTTTAGATGAAATAATTTTTCTCCATGAAGAAAAATTGTTTCATGTAAAATTTTATAAAATTATTTGCACTGCGAATTTATTTGATTTTATTCATACTTTATTTCCTTTAGTAATAATTGTATTGTAATTAAATAATAATTTATATTAGGTAAGAAAAATAAATATTTTTATAAATATATTAATATAAATAATAATTGCAAAAAGTTCTTATTTATAATAATAAAAGTAGTGGGTTTAATAATAAAAAAAATAAATAAATAAGTACGTAAAACAACAAAAACTGTTCCACTTAATCTCGTTTGTGAGAGAACTTCCATGCCATCTGGGCGGGAAAATTAAGAATTATAATGGCGCGAAATTCAAATTAAGATACGAAAATAAAAACTACATAAAGTAACTTTCGGATAGAAACTGTTTTAGATTATTATTAAAACGGTAATATTAATGAAAATGATAATAATAATAATATTTATAGTTATAATTATAATAATAATTACAATAATAATTATAATAATAATTATAATAATAATTATAGTAATAATTATAATAATAATTGTAATAATTATTTTAATAAATAAAAATTTTCGTAAAATGAAAAAAAGATTTTTATTCACTGTTAAAATTAAAAAAAAATCCTTGCCTTAAATAATAATAAAACAGAATTAAATAAAAAAAAGTAGTTCCACGTTTTGAAATAAAATACAATCGTAAAAATGAAAATAACTTTTTGAATTTAATTGTATTTGAAGAAAAATGGGTTATTATTTTTATGAAAATTATTTAAGAAATACTCATGCTGCACTGTTGTTAAATTTAATTAATGTCATGCATTATCTTCATATCGTGTGTCATGAAAGTATTATGTACGCTATTATAATAAGACATTTAGAAATTATTCTTATTACGCGATTTTATACGCTTGTAAGTTAATTAGTGTAAATATTTAATAACCTATATCAGGAGATCATTTTCTACACGTGAATTTATTTATCCATTCATAAACTAATGTAATCGAAACAGCGTATTTTATATTTTACGACCCAAAGATTTTTTAAGTCCTTTTTTGTTATTAATTTAATTTTTAAAAAAATACTTTTCTTATTATTGGTAATTATTTTTAATTACTTAATTATATGAAAATTGTATCTGAATTTTTCTTTTGCTTTGGCTTATTTCTTTTCAATTTAGGAATTAGTGAAAAATTGTAAACACGGAAAAATAAAAATTTTAATGAATAAAATATCTATAAGGTTTAAAATTTTATTTTTATTTAATAAATATCAACAGTTAGAAAATATTTTAATATAAAAATTTTAATGAATAAAATATCTGTGGGGTTTATAATTTTATTTTGATTTTATAAAAATTAACAGTTAGAAAATATTTTAATTGAACATTAAATTGAAACTATTTTGATTAATGAGACCTAATTTTTTATAAGAAGGTAAAAATTAAAATTAAATAATTAAATATTAAAATATTAAAATATTAAAATATTAATGAAATATTGTCGAATATTTACCAATATTATTAAAATAAAACATTTTTAATCGAATATAATTAAAATTGAAAATAAAGAAAAAGTTTCAAAACCTCTCTCTCTCTCTCTTTCTTGATGTATTAAAAGCCCTAAATTGAAAATATGAGACAGACCCTCTATTATAGTGAACTTAAATTTTATCGATTTAACAAAACTGGTGAAATATTTGACGCTAACCCATTTTGTAAAATGATACATATGCATGTACATTTAATTGTATAACATATGCAACAGATCGATGACCTCTTTATTTGTATAGCTATAATTAAACATAAACTGAAATATCGATCAGCATCTGCTCTCGACTGGAGCTTCTTAACTCGTACATACTCAATTACATCACTTTTCGATTATATTGTATATAACATTTTGCATATTTGTAAATTGCAAAAATAAAATAAAAAAAAAGAAGAAATGAAAAATATTCACTTTACATTTTAAATTTGCTACTGTCTGTTTAACAGCACTTTTTCCTTTCCTTCATCTCCGAGAAAAAGCGAAATGTATATTTAACTACCGCGAACTTTCTAAGCAAATTTGTTAATTCTCTTTTTTTTCTATTTAAATAATATGTTAATATTATTGCTTTGTAATTAATAATGTTGAAAGGGAGAATAATAAAAAAAAATTTGAATTATAATAACAATTGCGAAAAAAATATTATCTTCGTTATTTATTTAATAATAAGATTAATAATAAGATTAATAATAAGATTATAATTAATAATTATAATTATTTATGATAGTACAATGATATCTATATTTAATAAACATGAATAGATAACAATTTTTAATTAATAAATTAATTAATAATACAATTAATATTGTTATAATAAAATCAATATTAGTGAAAGTATTGTATAACAAATAAGTATTGCTACGATATTAATAATTATTAATAATTAATTAATTAATTAATTATTAATTAACTAAAACTTTCCAATCAGCATTTCTTATATCTGATTCTCGTTAAATTAATTTATTACTATTTTTTCTTTTCCCCCAATTTTGATTAATTCAGATTACACTTACTCAAAAAAATATCGTTTGATTCCTTAGATAAACGATTGTGTTCGAATTGGGAGCGAATTTAATCTTTTATTTTCTATCGAACAGATATATATTATGACTATATATGTAATGATGCTTAGAAATATTATACATTATTAATCGCTGGGAAACACCTGATGTTATAATCATGTAGAGAAACTAGTATTAGTAATGATATTTCCAAATTAATCCCATTTGATAGTAATTATAAATAATTACTACGAATATCGATTATTGCAAATTTTTTTAATTATAATAATTCTACGCATTATAATTATAGTTAGTGTAAATGAAATAAGTCAAATAATTGCAATTATTCTTATAACTATTAATCTAAAAAGAAAAATTAATTTATTAATTTAATTTATTAATTACATTATTTATTATTATTCCTTTGTTTCCAAAAAATAGCGTTTTATATCAAATATTTTAGATAATGAAAATAGAAAATAGAAATGTTAATCCTACAAAATAATTTCCTTTTTTTAATATGAAATACTTAATTGATTGACAAAATTTTTACTTTTTGCCTCTCAGTAAAAAATATTCTGATTCTAAAATATTCTAACTCTAAAAATGATTGAATACTTCAAAAAATTATCTATTACATTTTTTAACGAATTTCTTTAATTGTAAAATTATTCGAAAACATAAATAACTTTTTTTCTAAATAAATATTGAATCACTATTATTTTCCCACAGGAATAAATTATTTTTAATAATTTTTGAAAAAAATTCTTTGTGAATTTTAAAATCCACTTGTTTACATATCAATTTTACGAAATTAAAATTATTCCGAAATTCTTCAATTAAATACGTATTAAAAAAAACACTTACAAAAAATTTACTTTTAAAAATTTCAGAAAAAAATTCAATTAAACTTTTTAAAAATAATTAATTTCACAGAATTTTTAGTTATTAGTATGAAGAATACAAATTTTCAAAGAATTTGATATCAACTTTTTTGAAATTAAATTATTTCTTAAAATTCATACAATTATGCTTTTAATATTCATTACTGTCTAAAAGTTTAACAGAAATTTAATTTTAAATAAATTTTTTATTAGAGAATTCAATAATTTAAATGCAAAAATAAATAATTTACTGAATAATTACAATTCTTAAAATTGAATTCTCAAATAGAATTGTTACCTTTTATTATTTATGAAAATAATTAAATTATTGCGAAGAAATTTGTGAAAAAATTTTAAATAATAGATTTCATATGAAATAAAGAAAAATTGAATAATTAGAATTGTTAAAATTTGAATTCTCATTTAGAATTTTTATCTTTTATTATTTATGAAAATAATTAAATTATTGCGAAGAAATTTGTTAAAAATTTTTAAATAATAGATTTCATATGAAATAAAGAAAAAATGTTTTAAATAATTGAAATTTTGACGAGAATATTAAAAAATGCTTGAACATATTTAAATTTCCGCAAAGAAATAATTCAATTATTTCTATAAATAGAGAATTTTTTGAAGAAATTCAATTTTCAACAAAATTTTAATAAAATTTCACGAAATTTTAATTTTAATAATACCTTGGAAACATTTGAATAATTTTTTAAATAGTAAATCATCTTTGCAAAAAATCAATTATTTTCAATAAAATTTCACGAAAGATTTCAATTTTTTTTCTTAATTGGTTATAAAAATTTTTCGAAAAGAATTCAATTATTTTCTCAAACTTTAATAAGTCCTTCAAAAGCAATTCAAATATTTTTCAAATAGTAGTAGTAAATTCAAAAATATTTAATTATTGTTTATATAATTTAATAAAATTCCTTGAATAAATTAAATTATTTTTGAAAATTGTAATGAAATTCTTAGTAGAATTTCATTATACTTTAGAAGAATTTTAAAAATATTAATAATTAAATGTTTAATTTCAATTACTAGAAAAACACGATTAATCTAAAAACTTTTAAAAAATTGTTCATAAAATCCAATTGTGTTCAAAATTTTCAATTAAAACTTTTAATGAAAGTTCATTATTTAAAAAGAATTAAAAGAAATTCTTCACTTGAATCAAATTCGGATTTTTTAAATTTTAATGAAATTTTTCAATTGAATTTAATTTGTTTTTTATAAATTTTTTTAAAAATTCATCGAAGGAATTCAATTATTCTCAACTTTTTTAATAAAATTCTCAACAAGAATTCAATGATTTTTTATCAAATACAGTACCGAATTTTTGCTCTTCTTACACTGAGAAAAAATTTTTTTCAATTCAAAAATAATAACCGAAAAAATGTGTTTGAATTAAACATCATTTTTATTGAATCGAATTTATTATAAACTATTATTTATATTATTATAAATTAAAATTATTATTAATTATAATTATAATTATAATTATTATTAATTATTAATTAAAATTAAAATTAAAATTAAAATTAAATTATTACTATTTATTATTGAATTCAAAGATAATTTTTGGTTAACTATATAACGAAGATACTTATGTTTCATTCAAATATATTGTTATCTCAGTGTATGAATAATAAATTTATATTTTAATTTTTGCAGAAAAGATATTAAAACAAAGACTCTTTCTTGGGATTTTCGCTTAATTCTCGAGAGAAATTCTGGAATCATTCCTGTAACATTATAAATTCTTTCGTCCCAAGATAGATAATGCTGCACCCGAAAAATTCAGAAACGATGAAAAAAATTCGTTTAAAAAATTTTTTTTTGTCTAATTTGAAAAATTTAATTAAAGTTGAAAATTTAATCTTTGATGTTTAGCCTCGGGTGTGCTCGAATTTCATTTTAAATCCGCGTTCATTTTTAATGAAACAGGTTTATTAATTTCTTAATCGTATTTTTGGAAGTGTGTTCGAAAATTATTTTAAATCGCGTGTGTCGATGATTTTATTCAATTTTGAAAACAGCGTTGGAATGCTGCTTTCGATTGGAAATTGGAGAGCAAGGTAGGATTTTTGAAATATTATGTGAAACTATTTTTAGAATGTGGAATTTATTAACTTTATTTTCCCTTTAACGTTCGTTGTTTGACATTTGTAGACATTTGTTTATGAAACAAAAGAATTTTCATAAGCTTCAAAATAAATTTCCATGAATATTCTTTATTAATTTAGTCGCGTTTTTTAAAAGTGCTTTTCCAGTTTGTTTTAGTGTTTTAGAAGTCTATATTACGTGGACATTACTTTACATTAAAGTGCAAGAAAATTTGGTAAGTACATGTATGTGAATTAACACAATTACAATAACAATGGTTTTATAAATAATAAGTATAATTATTTTAGTATTTTAATAAATACTGAATTTATTAAAAAACACTTGTGGTATTTTAATAAATTGATATCAACTTTCTGAATTTATTACATTCGTACAATAATTTAATTTGATATTAATTTAATTTATATGACTGGATTAATCTTAATTTATGAGTGAATATTAATTTATGAAAATATTATTAGTTTGCACCGTAAATGATGCTTTCGAAAGAAAAATATTAAATCCCCTTACAAAATTGACGCCACCTGATTGGATTGTTATTAACGAGGACATTAATTTTTTTCTCTGACATAACATTTCGCTTTCGCAAATATATTCAAAATTAATAATAAAGAAAAAAGTTATCGTGTGAGAATGTTTTTATCCATTGACGCTTCCGGGCAAAAAATCCATAACATGAACATGAAAAAGTAAATTTTACACGTAATCATAATTTTTTCTTGAACTGTTGATTCATTCTTGTCAATCGGATTATTACACGGTCGTTTTTAAAGTAAAATTTTATGCGGGTTTGTACCTTTATTTCTACACAGTATTATTACCCAATTTGATTCCGGAAGAAGATTCACATTCATTACTATATTATTACACTTTTCTCAAATTTTACGAAATGACAATTATGTAACACAATATTTCTATTCTAATTACGTTTCTTTAGTAATAGTAATTCTTTTGCTAATAATTCTTTAAGTATGAACAATAAAGAAACAGTTGTATTCTGAATTGCGAATATAATCTCTGTTTCCATTTGGCAAATAAAATTGTCTAGATTTTATTTTCAGAGAATATAATAATATTTTATAAGTAGTTAATTGTTCTAATTGCACAAACAGTAAGG
The DNA here is from genome assembly GCA_032873175.1 of Leptopilina drosophilae. Lineage (NCBI taxonomy): Eukaryota > Metazoa > Arthropoda > Insecta > Hymenoptera > Figitidae > Leptopilina > Leptopilina drosophilae. The sequence goes on from CM065479.1 coordinate 54,549,749, forward strand.
TAAAAGAATAAATAGAAATTAACTGCGGAACTGTGCTGTAAATTTTAAATAAAGAAAAGTAAAATTAAAACTTATAAATTTGACTCTATCTTCCCAGTAGACTGAACCATCTCACGGAAGATGGATATTATTTATTATATAGAAATTGTGGATAATTAATTCTCGCGTCAAATATAAATAATAATTCTTTAATTTATCTTGAACAATGAGAATTATTCGATATTCTCATAATAAGGCGTTTGTTTAGCAATACATCCCATTAGTCTGTAACATGTTTTATTTGTTCACTTTCTTTTTTCATATAATATCTATTTTACAACTTTGAATTATTTTAATTGCAAGAAATTACAAGTGCAATGGAAGAAATATACATATTTAGTTTCATAAAATTAAAAATGTAAAATTAATAACATCATTAATTACACTCTCAAAATCAGCTCAACAAAAATTAAAGTATTTTTCATTCAGAACCTACTAAAGATTTTATTTCCTTTCTTATATTATAATAAAATAACTTATTTTTCAATTAATTGTTTAAATAAATAAAAACTCATTGAAGAATTATATGTTAACCCCTTTAATACCAAATTTCCGATTTTTTATCTACAAGTTCTATAGCTTAATTAATTACGAGTTACAAGTTTTAAAAAACCTGTACATATGTTTTTTATATATTAAGTTTACTAGTTTACTAAATTCAAAATAATGATGGGACAAAAAAAATTTTCATTTATATAAAGAAAAAATTTAAAGAAATCAATAATTTAATACGCAATCTTTAAGCAGGACTATTCGAGATGCAATTAATTTAAGAAATAAATATTTCATAACAAAATACAACAATTGTTAAGCAATGAGAAAAAAAGAACGCATAGGAAAAGTATCTCAAAAGTTCATTAATTTTTTTTAATTTCACACTTTCCGAACTGTCTAAACTTTTGCCATGTTCTATAACCATCTTCTTCTCCAGTTGCTGGCGAATTCCTGATTCTTTCAATCTTAGTAAAATTTCATTGAATCTTGGTGTAAACGGCGACCCTCGTTCAAAAAACAAAAAGTACCACGAACTGTACACATTTTCCGGAATAATCTTCATTATTGGTTTATGATCAACGTTTTTGTATGATTGTACAGCCAATTGAGATGCAAAAGAGTTCACAATGCAACAAATGTTTCGAAAGTTTGCCAGCTCCTCGAAACAATCTAGCTCCATACTCAATGGCATTTCTTCAGAATTATTTAATACAATTTTAGTAGAACCATCACTGTAATCGATTAAAAGTTCTTTCATATTTCTCGTAATATTCGATTTTAATTTTGAATTGATCAAATCGTTTAAATCATTCATTTTTCTTTCAGCCTCATGATGAATGCTAAGGTTTGTACAAATATCGTAGAAATGCATTGACAGAATTAAAGAAGTGAATAACATTGATGTGAACATTATACGATCAGCAATTCTTTTTGTATCTCGAGCCACGTATTGTCCAAGAAAAATTCGAAATAGAACAAAAAATTGCCATATGTTGTCATCAAATTTTAAAATTCTCGCTAAAGAAAAAATAAGAACCATCATAGTAAGAAATGCTTTTAGCGAATCAAACATTTCACGAAAAGCAGCCAGTGATGAAACTGTGTCCTTAAAGATAGGAACGATTGCATTTAGACTCACGTAATCAATTGGCATACTAACTTCAATCCAATTACGATCAGTTGGATCTCTTCCAATCAGTCTGTTCCCTATGAAATTTATCTTGTTCTTGGTTAGCCAATCTGTTAGCCCAGGTATTTGTTTACCATCAAGATTAAAACTTCCAAAGTCAGTATAATTATGCGGAACTGTCACCAACGAAAAATTCATTTTCTTAGCCATAAATCTGATAATATTCACGTCGGTTCCAAAAATTTTTGTTACATGTCCGGAAACATTGCGCGTTACATTTGCCATTGGAAATACACTTACAAAGGCTGCTTTCAACCGTTGCTGGTGTAAATTGTCAAGCTTCTCCAAAAACCAAACCGTTTTCGATGACAATGTAGTAATTGAAAATCTTTTTAAAAACGGATTGTACTGTACAACCGTTGCTAAATGATTTCTCTTCCTTGTTGTGTAATAATCATCAATCTCTGATTCCCTATTTATTTTAAGAACAGTTACATCCAAAAATTGCCTACGCCACATGTTTTTCAGTAATTTTTTATAGTTCAGTTCCTCACCTTCAGAAGAAAGGACAAGAAGGCATTCTGGTCGTGTTTGAGCTTTCGATATTTCGATTAATGAATCAATCATCCGATGCGCCTGAATCGAGAATTTTGTTGCATTCGACGAAGGCGCGATAATAAATAAATTTACTGCTCGTGCATCTTGAAGCAATAGATGATTTTTCAAAAATTCAGTTCCTTGTTCTGTAAAACACTGAAAATCGACTCTTTCTGTTGGGAAACTTCGTGGTATTTGCAGAAGTAAGTTTCTTCTCTCATCAAGATAATCATTGTCGATAATTAGAAACACTTGGTATTTTCCTGATTTCACTTGTAGGTAGTTTAGCAAATTTGTGAACCACACTGTCTGCGTTTGTAACGATAGACAGTTAATTATTATTATTAGCAGAGTACAACATAATATTTTTTTGATTATCATTTTATTTAGAATAATTTATTTTCTTATTGGAGTGCAGTATGTTTAGCAATATTCTTAAGGGCAAAGTTTTTTGTTTAGCACTAGGGTTCAAGAATTGGAATAATGAGATTTTCGTTTAGTAGCTTTGTACAAACATTGAGATATGAAGGTCGACTAAGGAAAATGACAGAAAGCTTTTAGTTCCTATCTGATAATGATTGTAGAGTAACAAATTTCTGGAAATTGATTTCACTGTGATAGGAAAATCTATTTCAAAAATTAGGTTCCATTTTAAAAATTGGTTTTCACTTTAGTTATTACAATGTTTCGGGGCATATGATTATTCTACATACATTATGCTCAGTCTCTACAATACTGTACTTTTTATTACCTTAATTTTTTTGGAGCGATTATTTTTCCACAAAGTTTTAAAAAATGGTAATTCTGTAATTTTTGTTTGCCACCCACCATGCACATATATTTATACAAATTAAAATGCAAACAGTAAAAATAATTTAAATTTAAACAAAATTACAAAGCATTGAGTCAAATTAATAAAAAAAATTTCTTTCGAAAATAAATATCTCCAAACAAAAAACAACTATGGACAAACAATCACCAAAAATGAATAAATAGAAAAAGTATTTCAAGAGCTCATTAATTTTTTCAAATTCCTTACTTTCTGAATTGCTAATTGTCTCATTACGTTTTTGTACCATCTGCCCTTCAAGTTGAAGGCGAATACCCGATTCTTTCATTCTCAGTATGATTTCATTGAATCGGGGCGCATACGGTGATCCACGTTCAAAATACAAAAAGTACCAAGAGCTGTACAAATTTTCTGGGATAATCTTCATAATCGGCTCATTTTTATAGTTTCTGTATGACTGAGCTGCGAATTGAGTTGCAATTGAATTTGAAATGCAACAAATATTTCGATAATTTGCCAACTCCTCGAAACATTTGACATCACTATTCAATGGCATGCCTTGAGAATTATTTATTACAATTTTAACAGAACCTTCACTGTAACGAATTAAAAAGTTCTTCAAACTAATTGACATTTTAGTTTTAAACTGTGAATTAATCAAATCATCTAGACTTTCCATTATGTTTTCATCGTCATGATAAATACTCAAATTTGTGCAGATATTGTAGAAATGCATTGACAAAATCATGGATGTGAATAATAATAAGGTAAACATTAATCGATCAGTATTGCTTTTTGTATCTCGATCCACGACTTGTCCAATGAAAATTCGTAAGAAGACAAGAGGTTGCCATAGAGCATGATCGAGTTTGAGAATTCTGGCTAGAGAAAAAAGGAAAACCATCATTATATTGAATGCTATTAGGTAAACAAGTATTCTGCCTACAGCATCTAGTGATGAGACTTTTTCGTTTTGGATAGGAACAATTGCATTTAGCCTAACATCATCTATTGGGTAACTAAATACACTCCAAAAGTTATTTGCAGGTTCTGTTCCGAGGACCCTATTCCCTATAATATTTATCTTATTCTTTGTTAGCCAATCGGTCAGTCCAGGTGTTTGATTACCATCTGTATTAAAACTGCCAAAACTTGTAAAATTATGCGGAACTACCACCAACGTAAAATTCATCTCCTTCGCAAGAAATCTCATAATATTTGCATCCGTTCCAGACATTTTGATCACATGTCCGGAAACATTGCGCGTTACATTTACCAATGGAAATACACTAACAAAGGCAACTCTCATCCATTGCTGATGTAAATTGTTCAGCTTCTTCAAAAACCATTTTGTATTCGAAGACAATAGAGTAGTTAAAAACCTTTTTAAAAAAGGATTGTACTGTACAACTTTTGCTACTTGATTACTCTTCCTTGTTGTGTAATAATCGTTAAAAGTTAAATTCTCATTTATTTCGAGAACAGTAGCATCCAAAAATTGCTTACGCCACAAGTTTTTTAGCAATTTTTTTGAATCAACTTCCTCTTTGTTGGATGACAGAACAATAAGACATTTTGGTCTTGTTAGACCTTTTAATACTCTGATCAAAGTATCAACTGTCCGATTTATTTGACTGGAAACTTTTGTTGCGTTACCTGATGGTGCGATTATAAACAAATTCACTGTTCGTGAATCTTGTTGCAATTGATGATTTTCCAAACAATTGGTACCTCGTTCTGAAAAACAATGAAAATCGACTCTTTGTGTTGGAAAGCTTTTTGGAATTTGAAAAAGTAAATTTCTAGTTTCATCAAGATGAACATTGTCGTCAATTAGGAATACTTGGTATGATCCCGATGTTTCTTGTAGATATTTTACCAAATTTTTAAACCATACTGGATGCTTTTGTACACATTGACTTTGAATTAGTGGAATTATTATCAGAGTAAAATAGAATATTTTTTTGATCATAGTTTTATTTGCATTTACTTTTTATTCTTTTAAATTTTCATTTAAAGTAACAAGCTTACTACTAGAGATCAACAATTAAATTAAACACTGAAGTCAACAATCACTCATTCAACATTTAAAATTTTTGTTAACTGGGGTTGTACTAACTTGTAGGTATAGTCTTCGACTAAGGAAAGTTACAAAATACTTTGCACTTATTTCTTTAAACTACTCAAGAATAATCAGATTTTACAAGTAGATTTTATTGCGATAAGAATGTCCATTTTGAAAATTAAATTTCATTTCACAAATTGACAGAACTTTGCAAGTTACAATGTTAAATAAATTATATTGAAAATTGCTACCTTATTTACAATTTCTGAAGTGATTTATATTCTCGAGAAAAAAACAATTGTCATTAATTTGTAACAGCAGTGCCTGGAAATACTTTTCGTTTAATTAATAACCACAAAAAATCTACAAAATTAAAGTGAAATACTTAACACATATAAGACTGAATGTTAAATGATGAAGGAAACAATTCTTTTTGAAGAAATTGTTATAAAATGTGAAAGTTTGAATTAATAAAAAAAATTTATTTTCAAAATAAATGTTTCGAGACAAAAGACAGCAATTGACAAACAATCACTTATAATGACTACACAGAAAAAATATCTCAAGAGCTCATTAATTTTTTCAAATCCCTCAATTTCTGAATTGCTTAATTTTTCATCACGTTTATGTACCACCTTCTCTTCAAGTTGCTGGCGAATTCCCGATTCTTTCATTCTCAGTATGACTTCGTTAAATCGAGGTGCATACGGTGATCCACGTTCAAAAAATAAATAATACCACGAGCTGTACAAATTTTCTGGGATAATTTTAAATATCGGATCATTTTCATAGTTTCTATATGACTGAACAGCGAATTGAGCTGCAAATGAATTAGAAATGCAACAAATATTTCGATAATTTGCCAACTCCTCGAAACATTTCACATCACTATTCAATGGCATGCCTTGAGAATTATTAATTACAATTTTAACAGAACCTTCACTGTAACGAATTAAAAAGTTCTTCAAACTAATTGACATTTTTGATTTTAATTCTGAATCGATCAAATTTTCCAGGGTATCCAGTCTTTCAACTGCTTGATGAATGCTCATATTTGTACAAACGTTGTAGAAATGCATTGACAAAACAATGGATGTGAATAATAATAAGGTGAACATTAATCGATCAGCATTGCTTTTTGTATCTCGATCCACGACTTGTCCAATGAAAATTCGTAAGAAGACAAGAGGTTGCCATAGAGCGTGATCAAGTTTGAGAACTCTGGCTAGAGAAAAAAGGAAAACCATCATTATAATGAATGCTATTAGGTAAGCAAGTATTCTGCCTACAGCCTCTAGTGATGAGACTTTTTCGTTTTGGATAGGAACAATTGCATTTAGCCTAACATCATCTATTGGGTAACTAAATACACTCCAGTTGCGATCACTTAGCTCACTTCCGAATATTCTATTCCCTATAAAATTTATCTTGTTCTTGCTTATCCAATTTGTCAGTCCAGGTGTTTGTTTGCCATCTGGATCAAAACTACCAAAGCCGGTATAATTATGTGGAACTATCATCAACGAAAAATTCATCTCGTTAGCCAGAAATCTAATAATATTCGCATCCGTTCCTGATATTTTGGTTACATGACCAGAAATATTGCGCGTTACATTTATCAGTGGAAATAGACTAACAAAGGCAACTTTTAACTGTGCCTGATGTAAATTGTCAAGCTTCTTTAGAAACCACACTGTTTTCGAAGACAATAGAGTATTTGAAAACCTTTTCAAAAACGGATTGTATTGTACAATGTTTGCTAAATGATTCCTCTTTCTTGTTGTGTAATACTCATTAATAGTTAAATTCTCATTTATTGCGAGAACAGTAGCATATAGAAATTGCTTTCGCCACATGTTCTTCAGCAACTTTTTGTAATGCAGCTCATTTACCTCGGATGATAGGACAATGAGACATTTGGGTCTTGTTTGAGCTTTAGATATTTGGATTAATGGTTCAACTATCCGATCCATTTGAATTAAGAATTTTGATGCGTTTGTCGATGGTGCGATTAGAAATAAATTCAATGCTATTGAGTCTTTAAGGTATTGATGATTTCTCAAACATTTTGTTCTATGTTCTGTGAAACAATGAAAATCGACTGTTTGTGTTGGAAAACTTTTTGGAATTTGGAAAAGTAAATTTCTGTTATCAAGATGATCATTGTCGGCAATTAGGAATACTTGGTATGATCTCGACGTTTCTTGTAGGTGGTTTATGAAATTATTGAACCATACTGGATGTGTTTGTACCCATTGAACGAGAATTGTAATTATTATTAGAGAAAAAAGGAATATGTTTTTGGTCAGCATTTTAGATATATTTACTTTTTATTTTTTTCGATTTTTATTTGAAGCAACAAGCTTGTTTCTAGGGTTTAACAATTTAATTAAACACCGAAGTCAACAATCACTCTCAACATTAAAAATTTTGAAATTTTTTTTTACTGGGGTTGTTCTAACTTGTAGCTATGGTTTTCGACTAAGGGAACTTACAAAAAACTTGTTACTTATTTCTTTAAACAAATTTTACAAATCGATTCAGTTTGGATTAGAATTTCCACTTAGGAATTAAAATACATTTCAAAAATTTGCAGCAATTTGTATCCATCCTTTCTATGAATTTGAATTATGTGATTTTTGTTGAGTAAGTGTGCACTAGCATATAAAAACATTGTGTAATATGGAAAATTACATTCTTCTTATATTCTAAAAAAAGAAAACTTCGGTTTACAAAACTCTTTAAAAACTAATTCATATTAATGCAAATTATTGCATTATTTTAATAATTAATTCAATCTTTTCTTTTGGACGTAAATATCTCCAGACAAAGAATAACGATTGAGAAACAATCAACAAAAATTAATGTCACGAAAAAGTACCTCAGAAGCTCATTAATTTTTTCAAATTCTTTACTTTCCGAATTGTCCAACTTCTCCTTACGTTTTACGACGATTCTCTCCTCAAGTTGTTGTCGAATTCCTGACTCTTTCATTCTCAATAAGATTTCATTAAATCGAGGCGCATACGGCGATCCACGTTCAAAAATGTAAAAATACCACGTATTGTACAAATCTTCTGGAATAATTTTCAAAATCACCTCCTGCTCATAATTTCTGTATGACTGAACAGCGTATTGAGCTGCAAAGGTGTTTGTAATACAACAAATATTTTGATAGTTTCCCAACTCTTCCAAACATTCCAAATCTCCACTCAATGGCATTCCTTGAGTATTATTTAGTACAATTTTATGGGAACCTTCGCTGCGATCCAGCAAAATTTTTTTTAAACTATTCATCATTTTTGGCTTTAATTTCGAATCAATCAAATGGTTCAGGGTATTCATTGGCTTTTCAACCTCGTAATGAATGCTTAAATTTGTACAAATATCGTAGAAATGGATTGACAACATCATCGAAGTAAATAATATTAAGGTGAACATTATACGGTCAGCAATTCTTTTTGTATCTCGTTCTACGTATTGACCAACGAAAATTCCAAAAAGGACAAAAGGTTGCCATAGATCATAATCAAATTTAAGAATTCTGGCTAGAGAGAAGAGAAGAAGAATTAATGTAATAGATACTGTAAGGGAAATGAACATTTTAAGAACAGCACTCAAAGATGAAACTTTTTCTTTCTGGATAGGGACAATTGCATATAAGCACACTTGATCTACTGGTATACTACTTTCCGCCCAGAAGCGAATAGTATGATGGGTTCCTAAAAGCCTATTCCCAATTATATTTATCTTGTTCTTGCTTATCCAGTCAGTTAGTCCAGGTGTTTGATTTCCATGTCGATAGTAAGTACCAAAAGCGGTATAATTATGCGGAACTATCACCAACATAAAATTCATTACCTCTGACAGAAATCTGATAATATTAGCATCTGTTCCTGACATTTCGGTCACATGCCCGGTAACATTTCGCGTTATATTTATCAGTGGAAATATACTAATAAAAGCTGTCTTTATCACTTGCTGGTGCAAATTGTCAAGCTTTTCCAAAAACAAACCCGATTTCGATGACAATATAGTAATTAAAAACATTTTTGAAAACGGATTGTACTGTAAAACTTTCGCTAATTGATTACCCCTTCTTGTAATGTAATTATTGTTAATAGTTGAATTACCGTATATTTCGAGAATAGTCGCATCTAAAAATTGCCTATGCCACAAGTTCTTTAGTAATTTATTGTAATTAAGTTTCTCCTCCTTGGATGAAAGAACAATGAGACATTTTGGTCGTGTCATACCTTTTGACATTCTGATCAAAGTATCAATTGTCTGATTTGTCTGACTGAAGAATTTTGTTGCATTCGCCGATGGGGCGATTACAAATAAATTCACTGCTCGTAAATCTTGTTGCAGTTCATGATTTTTTAAACATTTAGTTCCTCGTTCTGCAAAGCAATGAAAATTGACCCACTGTGTTGGGAAACTTTTTGGAATTTGGAGAAGTAAATTTCTTCTGTCATCAAGATTATTGTTGTCGATAACCAAGAACACTTGATATTTTCCCGATTTCACTTGTAGATAGTTTATAAAAATTTTTAACCACACTGGCTGTGTTTGTATTGATTGACATTGAATTATTTTTATTATTATCTGAGTAAAAAATAACATTTTTGTGATTAGCATTTTACTTTTAATTATTTTATAAGAGTTTTATATTCTATTATTTAGAGCGATTAACTAGACTATTCCAGAACTTTAAATTTTATAATTTTTGTTTGCCACTCGCACAATATTCATAAATTTATGAAACTGGTCAGAGCCTTACTCGGCGAGTTTATTAATATTGAGTTACGAAGCTCAGGGTAGGATATGTGGTTATTTAAATGTCCCCATGTGAGCAAATATAAAATATCAACCTTGAAATAAAATTGCAGCTTTTGCACTAACATGTAAATATAATGTTAGTCTAAAGAAAATTATAGAAAACCATACTCTTCTGGGAATTGCTTTTGTTGTGGAGTAATCGTTAATCATTGAATTAAAAGAAAATTTTCTTCTAACATCAAGATGATCGTTGTCATTAATTAAGAACATATGGTATGTTTTTATTTCACTTGTAGCATGTTTCTAAAATTCTGATCGTAACTTCTTAATATACAATTAATTTTTTCTAGGTGTACTAAATGTAAATATAGCTAAATTTATAAAAAATATTACAGATTGCTACAAATTTCAAACTAGAGATTATAAATAATAGTTAACAAAGATAAACTTGACCGTTAACTAATACAGAAACAAGTAGTTGTTTATGAAGAAATTACAAAATATACAGGAAAATTAATTTTATCTAATTACTTTTGGAAATAAATGTCTCAAGAAAAAAGACAAAAATAGACAAACAATCAAGAACAACGAATAAATAAAAAAAGTACCGCAAGAGTTCATTAATTTTTTTAAGTTCTTCACTTTCTGAATTTTTTAATTTGTCATCATGTTTTACTATCATCCTCTCCTCAAGATAATGGCGAATTCCCGATTCTTTCATTCTCATTATGATTTCATTGAATCGTGGCGCGTACGGTGATCCTCGTTCAAAAAATAAAAAATACCACGAACTGTAAACATTTTCTGGAATAATCTTCATTATCGGCTCCCGATTGTAGCTTCTATATGACCGTACAGCGTATTGAGCTGCAAATGAGTTTGCAATACAACAAATGTTTCGATAGTTTGTCAACTCTTCGAAACATTCTAATTCTCTATTTAATGACATGCCTTGAGAATTACTCAGTATAATTTTAACAGAACCTTCACTGTAATTTATTAAAACATTTTTCATTGTTTTCGAAATTTTTGAATTTAATTGCGTATGAATCAAATCGTCTAGGGTATCCATTTTCTTTTCAACCTCGTAATAAATGCTCAAATTCGCACAAATATCATAGATATGCATTGACAGAATCATTGAAGTGAATAATATTAATATGTACATTAAACGATCAGCAATTTTTTTTGTGTCTCGAGCTACGTATTGTCCAAGAAAAATTCGGAACAGAACAAGAGGTTGCCAAAGATCGCCATCAAATTTAAGAATTCTGACAAGAAAGAATGCAAGAAGTATCATAATAATGAACACTAAAAGACAACCAAACATTTTACCAATTACATTCAGTGATGAGACTTTATCTTTGAAGATAGGAACGATTGCATTTAGACTTACGTGATCAAATGGCACACTAATTTCGCTCCATATACGTTGAGTAGGATTTGTTCCAAGCAATCTGTTCCCTATGAGATTTATCTTGTTCTTGGATAACCAATCTGTTAAACCAGGTGTTTGATTACCATCTGGATTAAAGCTGCCAAAGTCGGTATGATTATGCGGAACTATCACCAACGAAAAATTCATCTCCTTAGCCAGAAATCTCATAATATTTGCATCCGTTCCAGACATTTTGATCACATGTCCGGAAACATTGCGCGTTACATTAAGCAGTGGAAATACACTAACAAAGGCAGCTCTCATCCATTGCTGATGTAAATTGTTCAGCTTCTTCAAAAACCATTTTGTATTCGAAGACAATAGAGTAGTTAAAAACCTTTTTAAAAAAGGATTGTACTGTACAACTTTTACTACTTGATTACTCTTCCTTGTTGTGTAATAATCGTTAATAGTTAAATTCTCATTTATTTCGAGAACAGTAGCATCCAAAAATTGCTTACGCCACAAGTTTTTTAGCAATTTTTTTGAATTAAGTTCCTCTTTGTTGGATGACAGAACAATAAGACATTTTGGTCGTGTTAGACCTTTTAATACTCTGATCAAAGTATCAACTGTCCGATTTATTTGACTGGAAACTTTTGTTGCGTTACCTGATGGTGCGATTATAAACAAATTCACTGTTCGTGAATCTTGTTGCAATTGATGATTTTCCAAACAATTGGTACCTCGTTCTGAAAAACAATGAAAATCGACTCTTTGTGTTGGAAAGCTTTTTGGAATTTGAAGAAGTAAATTTCTAGTTTCATCAAGATGAACATTGTCGTCAATTAGGAATACTTGGTATGATCCCGATGTTTCTTGTAGATATTTTACCAAATTTTTAAACCATACTGTCTGCGTTTGTAACGATTGACAGTTAATTATTATTATTGGCAGAGTAAAAAGAAATATTTTGTTGAATAGCATTTTATTTAAAACGATTTATTTTCTTAATGGAGTGTAATATGTTTAGTAATATTCTTAAGAGAAAAGTTGTATGTTTAGCACTAGGGTCTAAGAATTGGAATAATATTTTTGTTTAGTAGCTTTGTACAAACATTCAGATATGAAGGTCGACTAAGGAAAATGACAGAAAGCTTTTAGTTCCTATCTGATAATGATTGTAGAGTAACAAATTTCTGAAAATTGATTTTACTGTGATAGGAAAATCCATTTCAAAAATTAGGTTCCATTTTAAAAATTGGTTTTCACTTTTGATATTACAATGTTATGGAGCATATGATTATACTACATAAATTATTTTCAATTTCTACTATAATGTACGTCTAGGGAAAATTTGAAAATCTTTTCGCATCTCTTCTGATAACGATTTCAGAGTGAACAATTTCTACAAATTGATTCAATTGTGGTAGGAAAATCCATTTTGAAAATTAGATGCTATTTCAAAAATTGCTTGACATTTTTCTGACATTTAGAATATTGGGGAGTATTAGAGAAAACATGATAAATACAACATTAGGTTTAATTACAGGAATAATTTGTATTTGTATTGTAATTAATATTCTTAGGTGATAATAATTTTCAGATAGCGTTTTTATTCAAAATTATTTGTCATTTATTCTATCTTTATTTGAAGCAATAAGTTTGCCACTATATTTCACAAAAATTCTGGAACACGTAAATGAAAAATTACATTAAAGTTATTGATGAAAGGCAACATAATCTTGATCATAAAAATTGTTACTCAATTGTATCAAGTTTATTAACCATTGTTTTTTATCGTCAATCAAAAAATTCAATTTTATATTATATTTACATTTAACGAATGGCATTTGAAAATAAATAAGGAACTTTGAAGTTTTCTTAAAAAGACAAATTTTTAATTTATGTATGTTACAGTTACCAATTACAGAAAATCAAAGTAAATCAGCGGTGAGTTTCTTAATGCAAAATCCACAAATAGAACAACAGTAACCTAAAAATCTAAAGAGTAATCTTTATTTTAGAGAATTCTTCTAAATTTAATTAACAGTAATGTAAACTCACGGAAAAACAATTTTATGGAAATAAATATCTCGTAACAAAAGACAACAGTAGACAAACAATTAGCAACAATGAATACCCCGAAAAAATACCTCAGAAGTTCATTAACTTTTTCAAATTCTTCACTTTTTGAATTGTCTAATTTGTCGTTTCGTTTTATGACAATCCTCTCCTCAAGTTGATGGCGAATTCCTGATTCTTTCATTCTCAATATGATCTCATTAAATCGTGGCGCGTACGGTGATCCTCGTTCGAAATACAAAAAATACCACGTATCATGCAACTTTTCTGGAACAATTTTCATAATGAGCTCCTGATTATGACTCCTGTATGACTGAACAGCATATTTAGCTGCAAATGTATTCACAATACAAGAAACGTTTCGATAGTTTGCCAACTCTTCAATACATTCGAACTCATTACTTAATGGCATTCCTTGAGCATTATTTACTACAATATTACGATAACCTGCGCTGCTATTCATTAAAATATGTTTCATAGTATTCGACATTTTTGATTTTAATTGCGAATCGATCAAATCTTTTAGAGTATCTATTGGCGTCTCAACCTCCCGATGAATACTCATGTTTGTACAAATATCGTAGAAATGCGATGACAGAATCATCGAAGTAAATAATATTATCGTGAATATTAAACGGTCAACAATTCTCTTTACATCTCGTTGTACGGATTGTCCAATAAAAATTCTAAAAAGGATAAAAGGTTGCCACAGATTTTCATCAAATTTGAGAATTCTGGCTAGAAAGAAGAAGAGAAGCATCATTGTAAAGGACACTGTTACGGAAGTCAGCAGTTCACCAACTGCAACCATTGATGAGACTTTTTCCTTTCGGATAGGAACAATTGCATTGAGACTTACATGATCATTTGGCATACTAATTTCGCTCCAAAAACGACTAGCATAACTCCTTCCCAGCAATCTGTTCCCTATGAGATTTATCTTGTTCCTGCTTATCCAGTCTGTTAGTCCAGGAGTTTGATTACCATCTGTATTATAACTGCCAAAAGAGGTATAATTATGAGGAACTATAACCAACGAGAAATTCATTACCTCTGAAAAAAATCTGATAATGTTCGCATCCGCTCCTGACATTTTGGTCACATGCCCGGAAACATTTCGCGTTATATTTATCAGTGGAAATATACTAATAAAAGCTGTCTTTATCACTTGCTGATGTAAATTGGCAAGCTTTTCTAGAAACCATTCTGTTTTCGAAGACAATAGAGTAGTTGAAAACCTTTTTAAAAAAGGATTGCACTGTACAACTTTTGCTAATTGATTACTCTTCCTTGTTGTGTAATAGTCGTCAATTGTTGAATTCTCATTTATTTGGAGAACTGTCGCATCTAAAATTTGCATACGCCACATGTTCTTTAGCAATTTTTTGTAATTAAATTCCCCTTGAGAAATAACAATGAGACATTTTGGTCGTGTTACACCTTTTGATATTTTGATCAAACTGTCAATTGTCCGATTTGTCTGAATGAAGAATTTTGATGCATTTGCCGATGGCGCGATTATAAATAAATTCACTGCTCGTGCGTCTTGAAGAAATTGATGATTTTCCAAAAATTCAGTTCCTTGTTCTGTAAACCATTGAAAATCGACTCTTTGTGTTGGGAAACTTTTTGGAATTTGGAGAAGTAAATTTCTTCTGTCATCAAGATGATCATTGTCGACAATTAGGAATACTTGGTATGTTCCCGATTTTACTTGTAGATAGTTTATTAAATTGTTGTACCACACTGGTTGTGTTTGTAACGTTTGACCGTGAATTATTGTTATTAATATCAGAGTAGAGAATAATATATTTTTGATAAGCATTTTATTTGGAATATTTGTTGACTTATGTTATTTTTATTTGTTGCGATTAATTCGCCACTAGAGTCTACAAAGAATTATGAGAGTCTTATTTAGTAGATTAGTACTAACGTGTGGGTACGATGTACGAATAGGGAAAAATTCAGAAACTTTTCATTTTTTCTCGCTAACAATTTGAGAGTAAACAATTTCTGTAAATTGATTCAAGTGTGATTGGTAAATAAATTTTGAAAATTATGTTACATTTCGAAAATAGGTTGTCAATTTTGATGGGCCTTAGAGAAAACGTATATTAAACAATAAACCTTGAGGACGCTTAGTTTATTGATTAAGGGCAACATAATCTTAACAAAACATAATTTTCTAAATCTTTTGATATAGAGAAAATAGTCCACTAGTAGAGTTTCTGTAATAGTTTGAATAATCGATTAAAAAATTGAATTTTCTTTTACTTTTACGTCTAACTAATGTCAGTTGAATATAGAATGAAATAAGGAACTTTGAATTTTACTTTAGAATACGAACATTTAATTGTAAATTACATTCACTCATTACAAAAAGTCAAAGTAAATTAGCAGACTGATTCAGACAATAAAATCTACAAATAACAATTACTTACAACTTAGAAAAAAGTAATTTTTCTTTTAGAGAATTCTTCTAAATTTAATGCACATTAATGTAAATTCAAGGAGAAAATTTTTGACGGAAATAAATATCTCGAAACAAAAGACAACAATAGACAAAAGAATACCAACAATGAATATCCCGAAAAAGTACCTCAGAAGATCATTAATTTTCTCAAATTCTCTACTGTCCAAATTATCCAACTTTTCTTTACGTTTTATGACAATCCTCTCCTCGAGATGATGGCGGATTCCTGATTCTTTCATTCTCAATATGATCTCATTGAATCGTGGCGCGTACGGTGATCCACGTTCGAAAAATAAAAAATACCAACTACTCTTCATTGCTTCTGGAATTATCTTCATAATCGGATCATGTTCATAGTTTTTGTATGATTCAATAGCGAATTGAGCTGCAAATGAGTTTGCAATACAACAAATGTTTCGATACTTTGCTAACTCCTCAAAACATTCTAATTCTCTACTCAGTGGCATTCCTATAGAATTATTTAATACAATTTTATTAGATCCTTCGCTGCCACGCATTAAAATGTTTTTCATACTATTAGACATTTTTGATTTTAATTGTGAATCGATCAAATCTTCCAGGTTATCCATTGGCCTTTCAAATGTCTGATGAATGCTCATATTTGTACAAATATCGTAGAAATGCGATGACAGAATCATCGAAGTGAATAATATTAAAGTGAACATTAAACGGTCAACAATTCTTTTTGTATCTCGTTCAACGCTTTGTCCAAGAAAAATTTCAAAAAGAACAAAAGGTTGCCATAGATCAGGATCAAATTTGAGAATTTTGGCTAGAGAGAAAAGAAGAAGAATCATTGTAATGGATACTGTTAGAGAAACCGACATTTTACGAATAGCAACCATTGATGAGACTTTGTTCTTTTGGATAGGAACAATTGGATTTAAGGTCACGTGATCAGTTGGCATACTAACTTCGCTCCAAATACGATTAGTATAACTCCTTCCTAACAGTCTATTCCCTATGAGATTTATCTTGTTCCTGCTTATCCAGTCTGTTAGTCCAGGTATTTGATTACCATGTCGATAGTAAGAACCAAAAGCTGTATAATTATGGGGAACTATAACCAACGAGAAATTCATTACCTTTGAAAAAAATCTGATAATGTTCGCATCGGTTCCTGACATTTCGGTCACATGCCCGGAAATATTTCGCGTTATATTTATCAGTGGAAATACACCAATAAAAGCTGTCTTTATCACTTGCTGATGTAAATTGGCAAGCTTTTCCAGAAACCATTCTGTTTTCGAAGACAATATAGTAATTAAAAACATTTTTGAAAACGGATTGTACTGTACAACTTTTGCTAATTGATTACTCTTCCTTGTTGTGTAATAGTCGTCAATTGTTGAATTCTCATTTATTTGGAGAACTGTCGCATCTAAAATTTGCTTACGCCACATGTTCTTCAGCAATTTTTTGTAATTAAATTCCCCTTGAGAAATAATAATGAGACATTTTGGTCGTGTTACACCTTTTGATATTCTGATCAAAGTGTCAATTGTCCGATTTGTCTGAATGAAGAATCTTGATGCATTCTCCGATGGCGCGATTATAAATAAATTCACTGCTCGTGCGTCTTGAAGAAATTGATGATTTTCCAAAAATTCAGTTCCTCGTTCTGTAAACCAATGAAAATCGACTGTTTGTGTTGGGAAACTTTTTGGAATTTGGAGAAGTAAATTTCTTCTGTCATCAAGATGATCATTGTCGACAATTAGGAATACTTGGTATGTTCCCGATTTTACTTGTAGATAGTTTATTAAATTGTTGTACCACACTGGTTGTATTTTTAACGTTTGACCATAAAGTATTGTTATCATTATCAGAGTAGAAAATAATATTTTTTTGATCAGCATTTTTTTAGGAATTATTTTTGACTGACGTTATTTTTATTTTCAACAGTTAATACGCCACTGTAATCGGCAAAAAAATGAAAAAATTCTTGTTTAGCAGATTTTTGCTAACTTGTATGTATGAAGTACAACTATGATATATTACAAAAAAGCCTTTCGCTTTCTTTTGAGAACGATTGCGGAGTAAGCAATTTCTACGAATCGATTCAGCTGCAGAAGTAAAATCCATTTTGAAAATTAGATTCCCTTTCAAAAATTGGTTGTCATTTTTCTGACATTTACAATGTTGGAGAGCATTTGAGAAAACATGATAAGTAATACAGTATTTACAATTTCTGCAATATGTTTTATTACTAACAGAAAAAAACCAATTTCTTTTATTTTTGCTTCTAACAAATGAACTTTTGTCAATGAAAGAAGTGAAAAATTTGATATTTTTCAAGAATATAAAACTAATTTTGCCTCTGTATTAATCTTGAGAATTTTTTTTTACGATATCAGGTAATTTTTTTACATATTCATTCCCAGATTGCAGTTAATATTTACAGAAATTTACGCGATTGAATCAGCAGAGTGATTTAATCCACAAATATTGTTATAGATTTGAAATGGAGAAATTCTGAAAAATTTTTATGGAATCACTTTAATAATTATTATTTTTAAAAAGATGTAATAAAATTCTACTGAAACATATAATTATTTCCATAAGTAAATAAAAATTATGCAAAAATTCTATTATTAAAAATTTCTTTATAAATTTCCTTGCAGTTATTCAATTAATATCGTAAATAATACATTTTTTTATGAATTCAATTATTTTTATAAATAATAAACTTGTTTTAGGAATTCGATTATTTTCATAAATCTTAAAGCTTATCGCAGAATTTTAATTATTTTTAGTACCATTTCAATCGAATTCTTCAAAAAATGTTAGTAACATTTGTTGATAAAATTCTTTATAAGAATTAAATTATTTTAACTAAAATTCTTCTCTAAATCAACTTTATAAAATATTTGTTGAAGAAGTTCTTTAAGAATTTGCAATTGAAAACTTTTTATGAATTTAGAATCATTTCCATGAAACGTTTCTAAATTAAAATGTTTAAAATTTTGAATTTTCTATCTATAGGTTAATAACTGATAATTTTGAAGAATTATATTTTTTTAAAACAATTGAAATGTTACATGGCAATTTTTCCAAATTCTCGGGAAATTTTCTATATTTCCATAAGGAAAGTTTGCAAAACATTTAAGAGAATTTTCCCAAACTTTTGGCATTTTTCTACATTATTTCATGGAAATGTTTCTAAATTCACAAGAAGTTTTCAATTGCAAATTCTTAAAGAACTTTTTCAACAAATATTTTATAAAGTTGATTTAGAGAAGAATTTTAGTTAAAAGTTGTAGAAAATAATAATTAAATTACATTTTTGAAAATAATTTTCAAGAAGTTACAATAATAATATTTTTAAAATATAAAATAATGACAATACTTTTATAAGCTGTTTAATTTCAAAAATTTATTTGTTCATCACAATTTATTAAAATTTTCGAATTTCAAATATTATTTTACTATAAGTCATGAAATTTTCGATTTGTCAAACATTATTTTCTAAAGGAAAAAAACAAAAGTCGATGCATTTGCAAACTGTAACTTCAGAGTGTGGACAGACAGAATGAGAGAATGAAAAACGAAATTTATTACAGATAACTAGCAAAATTATCTAATGTTCTGCTACAATGTTTATTGTAAACAATTTCAAATCATTTTAATTTAAGTAATTTTTAAAGAAATACTTATTATGACACATAACTGAAAAACTAATTTGAATTAAATTTTCAAAATATATTATATTTTTAAACTTTAAAGTATATAAAAAAAAGTTTAACAAATTTCGATACTAATTTCTAATTTGGCATCAGATTTTCAAAATTGAAAATAATTAAACTTTCTTGTACGAGGAACATTGAATTTCACAAAAATTGTTATCTGATACCTAAATTAAAAAAAAAACTTCATTACGAAAATTTTAATTATTCTAAAGAATAGAGAAGGTAAAAAAATTATTAGCTATATATAGGTATTTAACTTTCCGAACAAAGAATATAAACAATATTTTTTTAGAGAATTTCCACTACTTTTAATTCGCTAATATTGAAAAAAATCAATTTCATTTAACAACATTTTATGCAATTTATTTTTCCCAATAATTCAATTACTTTTAATAATTATAAAATTTTTCATGTCAATTCCATTTTTTCAAAAAAAAATTTTTGATTAAATTCTAAGCATGAATTTAATTATTTTCATAACAGTGAAATTCAGTTACTTTCACAAATAAAGTTTTTGACAAGAATTCAATTATTTAAACTAATAAAATTTTCATAACATTTAAAAATTCATTATTTAAAACAATGTTTATAAAATTCTTGTGAAGATTTCAATTTCTTTCAAAAGTAATAAAATTTTCAACAGAAATCCAATTCTTTTTAAACATTTTAATAAACTTTTCCGCAATAATTCAATTATTTTCAAAAATTTAATAAAATTATTGGAAAGAAATTAATTGTTTTAAATATAATTTTAATAAAAATTTTTTTTTAAATAATAAAAAAATTAGTCCCGAAAATTCAATTATTTTGAGGTATTTCGAAAAAATTCTTTACAAAATTCAATTATTTTCATAAATAACAATATTCATCACAATAATTCAATTATATTATTAAAAGTACCTTATAAATTTCTTCTTGGAAATTACATTATTTTAAAAAATTCTAATAAATCGTTCACAAGAATTCAATTATTTTCATAAATAATAAAATGTTTTTTTGGAAAATCCAATTATTTTAAAAAAAATTTAATAAAATTTCCCACCGACATTCAATTATTGCCAAATTTTTTAATAGAATTCTTTGTAAAATTTAATTATCTTTAAAAACTTCACATTTCAATTATTTTCAATATCTACTATTTTTATATAAAATAACCAATTCTAGGAGAAAATTCAATTATTTTCATCAATTTTAATAAAATTTGCTACAAGAATTTAATCGTTTACCTAATTAATAAAATTCTTTGAAAGAATTAAATTATTTTTATAAATAATAAAATTCTTCCCAAGAAGAATTTATTTTTTTTATTATTTTTTTTTTAACTTTCCAAATTGTTTCAAAAATTCTTTCCAAAAATTCAATTATTTTTCAAATTTAAAAAAAAATTCTTCGCAAAAATTCTATTATTTTTATAAAAAAAGAAAAATATTCCAAAAATTTTAACTATTTTTATAAATTATGAAATTCTTAAAAAAAAGTCATTTTTTCTTAAAATTTATAAAATTCTTCAGAAAATTTCATTTATTTTCAAAATTTTTTTAAAAATTCTTCGCAAGAATTTAATTTTTTTAATAAATAATAAAATATTTCCAGAAAACACAATTCTTTTCATAAATAACAAAATTTGCCTAAAGAAATCAATTATTTTTGTAAATAATAAAATTCTTCTGAAAAATTCAATTATTTTTATAAATAATAACATTTTTCATTGAAAATTCAATTATTTTCAAATATTTTTTTTAAATTCTTCGCAAGAATGAAATTACTTAAAATTGTTTCATGAATAATAAAAATCGTAGCACAAATTCAATTTATTAGCAGGATAAGAAAAAAGTAAATATTTTTGATGAAAATTAGGAAAAAGTCAGGAAAATAAAAAATACGGAGTAGAATTTTTGTCAATTTTGTGAAGTTAATAAAACTAGTTTTTTTTGTTTCTTTTTTACATTAAAAAAATGACAATAACCCACAAAAATGAATTTAAAAAAAACGAATGAATACAGATAATTTGCTAACGGAAAGGAACTTACGATCATTATAATGTATATGTATATTTCTATTTTCTATCAAAACGTATGAAAAACATAAGAATAACTGTAACTAACTTCAATCTGCGGACAGAATGAATGAACGAAATACTACGAAGATTATTACAGATAATAATACCTTTTATATTTTTATTCTAAGACAATGATTTTTGATTCAATAAAAATTATTACTGATCCTTTGATCCAGACATTCAATTACAGATCATTTTTTATGTAACAGGAATAAAAATTTAGGAAGTAATGAAAGAAAATTTGAATTTATAAAGAGGTGGCAAATAAATCAACCGAAAGACAATTTTTTTGAAAAATAAGCGAAAGTCATTGAAGCGAGAAGGATTGCCTTAAAATAATAAGTGTTTCTATAGTTTATGAAGAGAGTAGTGTGTATATGTAGTTCATCGCACCTCTTGAAGCAAGTTGCCTCATTGCAATTCTGAGCTAATTGATTAAAGGGATTAATGTTGTGTTCGTGTAGAATTAGAGAGACGTAAATGCACAAATAAGCGGATGCTTCGTCTTTTTCTCGCTTGAGCGATTTCGACGCGTAGGAGACGTAAACACCGTTGATCATAATTTCGTAAGACACATCTCTCTCTTTTTTTTCTCCCTCTCTCTCTCTCTCTCTTGCTTTCATTCAACTCAAAGAGAACTTGAACAATTTTGCACGTCTTTTCAGGCAAAACTTTTAATTCTACACTTCTTCGCCAACGCTGAAATTAGTTTTCTCATGATCCTAACGAGATTGGCACTTTCAAAAAAAAAAAAAAAAAAAAATTCCCAACATTTCTGATGTGAAGAAAATTTGTTTTCTTCAACATGAAATTTGATTCATTCATTAAAGCAGGTGTTTTTTAATTAAAGAAATATTTTTACTCTAAAGAAAGTACTTTTTATTTAGACGCCTTATTCATCTATTTAGAGATTTTTTTTCAAACATAAAATACTCGTTTCGGCAAAGAAGATTTTTCTAAAATGAATTTTTTAAATAATAATTTAATAATTGATTTTCAATTTTGAAATAAATGTATAAAAAATGTTTGGAATAAATGTATAAAATAGATTTTTCATTTCTTCGATTGTAAATTTTATCGATTCAGAAAAAGTAAATTTTAGTAAAACCTAATATAAATTAAGTTCGCTAATAATAGAAAACAAAAAATTATTATCAAATTCTTTGAAACCATTCAATTATTTTCAAAAAATATTCGAAATTCAATTATTTTCGATATCTCGTATTTTCATCAAATTTCGCTTTTAAAATTAAATTATTTAACAAAAAATTGATAAAATTTATCAAAAATTCAATTATTTTTATAAATAATAAAAATTTTACACAAACTTAATTAATTTAGAATTGTATTTTCAAAAAAATCAATTATTTAAAATAAAATTTTCATAATATTTATTACATTTCCAAAAAAAAAAAATAATTGTTTAAAACAATGTTTATAAAATTCTTATAAAAATATTAATTATTTTCAAAAATAACAAAAAAATTTTTACAAAACTTCAATTCTATTTAATTATTTTAATAAAATTTATCACAATAATTCAATTATTTTCATAAATAATGATATTATTCATAGAAGTTCAATTATTTATATTTAATTATTTTAATAATATTTAAATATTTTGATAAAATTTATCACAAATAATTCAATTATTTTCATAAATAATGATATTTTTCATAGAAGTTCAATTATTTTTAAAAAAATCAATAAAAATCATGGTAAAATTTCATTTGTATTAAAAAATTATTTTTAATTTAATAATTTTCAATATACTACTATTTTAATAAAATTTTACAAAAGAATTCAATTATTAAAGAAAAATTTTGATAATATTCTACACGAACATTGAATTATTTTCCCGACAAAAATAAAAATTTTACAGGAATTGAATTATTTCAAATAGAATTTGCATATGTTTTTTTTTTTCTTTTGAAAAAATCAAATGTTTTAAAATTTGGCATTAAACTCTTAGCATTAATTTGATTATTTTTATAAATTTAAAAATTTTTTTCATGATTTAATAATTTTTGTAAGTAAAATCATTGTCAGAATTCTTTGAAAAAATTCAATTATTTTCAAAAAAAAGCTAAAAGTAATTGTAAATATTTTAATTATCTTTATAAATGCAAAATTTTTCAAAAAAGTTTAATTATTTTCAGAATTTCATTAAATTCAAATATTTTTAATAAAATTGTTCGAATGAAATCACTTATTTTAAACACAATTTCAATTAAATTTTTATGAAATAATTCAACGTTAGTGAAGTTCACAACGTTTATAATCAACGATTTTAGAAAAAAATTATTTTTTTAAGCAAATTTTGGTAAAGAAAAATAGTAAAATTATTTTTTTAAATAATGATTCACAAAATTCAATGATTTATAAATAAATAATTCTTCGAAACAATTAAAAAAAAATTAAACATAAATAACAAAATTATTCCCGAAAATTCAATTATTTTGAGTCAGTGTAGTAGACTTTTTTACAAAATTCAAATATTTTGATAAATAACAATATTCACTACAAGAATTCAATTATTTTTGAAAGTATCACTTTTCTTCTTGTTAATTCAATTATTTTGAGAAATTCTATAAAACCTTTCGCATGAATTCAATTATTTTTGTTAATGATAAAAAGCTTTTTAGGAATTGAACTTTTTTTATTAGATTTTAATAAAATACCAGATAACAGATATTCAATTGTTGTTAAATATTTTAATAGAATTTTTTGTAAAATTTAATTATTTTTAAAAACTTTTCTAAATTCAATGATTTTCAATATTTAAAAAAAAATTTCAAACAGAATTCAATTATTTGAAAATTTTGTTGTAAAAATCTTCGTAAGAATTAAATTATTTACTCAAAATTATGAAATTAAAATTATTTTATAATAACTATAATTATTTTGTTATAACAATGCCTCAGGAATTTAAATATTTAAATAATAATTTGCATAAAATTAGTCAAAGAAATGTATTCTTTAATAAAAAAAAATAAAAATAAAAAAATTTTTTAATTCTTCGCAAGAATTAAATGATTTTTATAAATATTGAAATTCTATTATTATTATATTATTATTATTCTATTATTATTATTATTTTTTTTTTTTTATTGAATAATAAAATTCGTTGCAGGAATTTAATTTAATAGCATTTGAATGAGAAAAGGATAATTATTTTTTATACAAATTAGAAAAAAGTCAGGAAAATAAAATATACAATTAAATTTTCGTCAGTTTTATAAAATTTCTATAACGAGTTTTTTTGGTCGTCAAATTTAATTTTTCTATGGCTACGTTTTTCCACCTTTTTTAGTCTAAAAGCTACGTTTTTTTAAATTAATTATCAAGTGCAAAGTCTGTATTATACTTTTTTTTATTTACGTACAGTAAAAAATTATAAGATTCCAAAAGCAAAACTTAATTTTCAAAGAACAAAGTTTGCAGTAGGATATTTACAAATCCGAGTGTAATTAATTTTATCTTTGCCTTTAATTTTCACTTTGCTGTGCAAGAAATGTTAAAGTTTTTTTGAGACATGGGAAAAAACGTGTTTTATGTGTTTGTTAAGCAACGAGCTTTACAAGATAAAGAACAATTTATCATTTATGGCAAATGAGTTTATGTCTGACAGTGATTGTCTTACCAGTGATGACTGTTACTACTGACAGAGGTTTTGAGACGAAAGATTTAGTTCATGGTATAAACTTAGACATGTGAAGGTGAAAAGAATTTTTTTTTTTTTTTGATTGGAAATTTAATTTGACCACTTGTATAATAAAAAGAAAATAATAATAATTCTTCTTCATATAATTTGAGTATATTTTCCAATGATTCATTTATTACGATATTATCTCTATTTTAACAATTGTACCGTCTAATCGACGTACAATCTCAGTATGTAATAGTTTACAATCAATAATTTCTTCGTTGTTTCTTATTTAACAGAAAAGAGGTTCTTATGTTTTCTTTAATTTTATCATTTTTTTAGTAAAATAATTATAGAATAAATTTTAATATTTTTTTATTGTTAATTAATGCAATATTAATAATCAGGAACGGAATAATAATAATTGATAGTAAATAATGTAATGAAGATAGTAATAAATAATTTTAAACGATAAGAAAAAATAATAATATTGAATTTAATATTTAATATTTTTACTTTTTTAATTCAAAATACAATATTAATAAATAATAAGTATAAATATAGAAATAAATACAGAAATTTAGAATAAATTGTATTAATTTAATTAACTGTAATTATTATTAATTTATTAAATGTATTAATAATAATAAATAATAATAAATAATAATAAATAATAATGTTAACTAAAAATATTTATTCTTTAAAATGAATCTTTATTTCATACGGAAAAAATCAATAAATATTTATCAACAATTTTTATCAAAATTCCAATAAATTAAAATACAATTTTGAAATTTACGTTTTTTCGATTTAGGAAAAATTTATTCTCCTAAGAGAATCCCTTTTTGTATAAATCAAGTTCGAAGCTGAAAATAAATTTAAAAAAGAACCTTTTTTTAATTAAATTCTTTCTGATGAATTTTTTTCTTCAAACATATATATAAATATGTTAGAAATGTAAAATTGTTTCGTAAGATTTCTTCCTTTTTTGGGACTAGTTTTATTATTTAAGAACACGACCTTGGCTCTTTTTTTATTTTCGACAGGATACATATACGTGAATTTTTCAGGATCTTTGCGGCCTTGAAGTTTACTTAAATAATTCAGGATACACTTCTCCCGTGTCATGCGAATTAATTTTATGTGTGTCTCTAACGAAAAGATTGTAACTCACTTAAATTCTCGTTAGGTTATTTCTCCACAATCCTTCTTTTATCTTTTATTTTTTTTTCAAACTAAAATTTCAAAGTTCGACTCATTTTTTTTTTGGCAAAAGTTGGAAAAGATTTTTTAGACAGTGAATATATTATTTAAATTATTGTAACTATTGTAAAAGAGACTAATAACAACAAAAAATATTTATAGTTACAATTATTATTACTTTTATAAAAATTCATAATTATATAATTTTTATTATACACAGTAAAACATGAGGTGTTAAAATAACACCAAAATGAATTAAAATAATTTGCAACAGTTTAATCCCCCTAGGATTAAATTAATACCAAACAGGATTAAAATAATCTATTTTGGTGTTGTTTTGAACTATGAATGAAATTTTATTTGACATAAAACACCAAAGTCAACGATTTGTAAAAATTCAACGAATTTAGCTTCTTCAGGGAAAATATTAAGTTAGTTACTAACTAACTTAGTAGCATAGTTACTAAATTCAATTGTTTTAAAAAAATTCTCGTAAAAATTTCAATTTCCTTTATAAATAATAAAGTTCCTCTCTGCTATTCAATTATTTTACAAAATTTTAATCAAATTTTTGTCGAAATTTCAATTATTTTCAAAAGTTTTCTAAAATTCCATAATTTTTAATATCTACTATTTCAATAAAATTTTCCAAAAGAATTCCATTATTAGAAAAAATTTTAATACAATTCTACACAAACACTCAATTATTTTCATAAATAATAAAATTTTTGACAGAAATTCAATTATTTACACATTTTTTTATAAATTTATTCGCAACAAATTCAATTATTCTCATAAATAATATAATTTCTTTTAGGAATTCAATTATTTTCAGAAATAATAAAACTCATTGCTGAATTTCAATTATTTTTAATGCAATTTTAATCAAATTCCTCGAAAAATGTAATTATTTTTAAAAATCTTATTAAAATTCGCCCAAAGAATTTAATGATTAAAAAAATTTGGTGATAATATTTTTCGTGAGAATTTAATTTAAAAAAAAACATGAAATAATTAAATTATTTACTTTTGTATTAAAATAATAGAATTTACTAATAAAAATGGTTTTAAAAATTAATTTCAGTTAAAATTTTAAATTATACTACGGTCTTAAAAGCATTTTATCGTGGATTTTTAGAAATAATTAAATTTTGAAAAAATTTCAAACTAAAATCATAGAAATTCTCAATTTTTCATATTTTTGACAAAAAATTCTGTAGAATTGATTGTCTCTAAAAGTTTAATAGGATTTTTATTGAAATTATTTCAAGTTGAAGATTTTCCGAATAATTTAGATTTTGTAAAATTGAATTTAACGAAAAAATTTGAAAATCCTTATAAAATTCATCGCAGCGTTTCAATTAATTTTTATACAATTATAATTGAATTCCTTGAAAAAAGTAATTATGCTCATTCAAGTTTTATTGAAATTCAACTAAAGAATTGAACTATTAAAAAATTTTGTTATTAAAATTCTTTATGAGAATTCTCGTAGAATTTTTTAATTAAAATTGATTTAAAAAATGAATTTCAATTTTAGATTATAACGGAATATTAAAAGAAATATAGAGTGAACTTTTTGGAAATAATTGAATTTTGAAATTAATATTTTTGAAAAAGTTGTAATGATTTTTTTTTAATATTATTTGATGTTTTTATTTTTTAATTTGCATTTAATTAAAGAATTTAGGAATAATTGAAATTTCGTGAAATTGATTAATTAATTATTATTAAAAATAATAGATATAAAGTAAAATTGTAGTTACAAATTTTTGATAATAACAATTGAATTGAAATAGAATTTAATTCATTGTAAAAAATAACACTAAAATTGATTATTTTAATCATTTTGGTATTAATTTTATCTGCAACACTTTTTAATACCTCACGATTTACTGTGATGTTACATTATTGTTAGATTACAATTTTCCTTTGTAAATACTTTTTGGGGCCGTACTTTTTTTAGAAAACATATTTATTACTGTTATTACTATTTATTTATTCATAGGATAGGACATTCTGTTTAATTTAAGCATTAAATTTATTAAAATTAAATTTTCTTCGAAGGTTTTAAAAATTACTTTTAAAATCAGATCGTTTTGAAATGACAATTAATTAGAACTAATGTGAAATAAGAAAAAAAAATTGTTCTAAAAGTTCTTTATATTTGTAAGAAAATCAATTTATCAAGTTGACTGTCAGTCTGTATAGAATGCATATTGAATTGAAAGCATCAAAAGCTGCGTTAAATAATGAAAGTCCGTCAGTCGAGTATCATTTATAAGTATGGATGGAGATGATGAACAATAGAAGTATCCATGCGACCTGGTTTATTAAAAAAAAATATATATTCTTAAGATTAACGCTGAGGCCATAATCTATATAAACTAAAAATTTTATTTTAGTTTGTTGCATAAAAATCATTTTACATTTTTTCATTGTCAAAAGACCATTCCTTGAAAGTGAAAATAAGACAATATTGATTTTTTCGATCAATAATACAAATTATTTCAGAAATTCTACATAATCTAGTATTTTTTTCACATTTTTTCCCTAATGCTCTCTAAAATTTCAAATGGCAAAAAATGACAAACAATTTTCGAAATGGAATCTAATTTCTAAAAAGGACTTTTTCCTATCGTAATAGAATCAATTTTAACAGAAATTGTTTACTCTAAAGTAGTTAGCAGAAGAATGCAAAAAGCTTTTTATAATTTTCCGCAGTCAAGTACACCATATCCATATGTTTGTACAAACCAAGTAAACAAAAATAGAAAAACAAAAAATTTTTAGTGTCAAAGCTGGAAATAAAAAGTAAAATATATAAAAAATAATCACAAACAAAATGCTATTCGGAAAAGTATTTTCTATTCTGATAGTAATTACAATAAGTCACTGTCAAACGTTAAAAATACAGTCAGTGTGGTACAACAATTTAATAAACTATCTACAAGTAAAATCGGGATCATACCAAGTATTCCTAATTGTCGACAATGATCATCTTGATGACAGAAGAAATTTACTTCTCCAAATTCCAAAAAGTTTCCCAACACAAACAGTCGATTTTCATTGGTTTACAGAACGAGGAACTGAATTTTTGGAAAATCATCAATTACTTCAAGATGCAAGAGCAGTGAATTTATTTATAATCGCGCTATCGGAGAATGCATCCAAATTCTTCATTCAAACAAACCGGACAATTGATACTTTGATCAGAATATCAAAAGGTGAAACACGGCCAAAATGTCTCATTGTTCTTTCTCAAGGGGAATTTAATTACAAAAAATTGCTGAAGAACATGTGGTGTAAGCAATTTTTAGATGCGACAGTTCTCCAAATAAATAAGAATTTAACTATTGACGACTATTACACAACTGGAAAGAGTAATCAATTTGCAAAAGTTGTACAGTACAATCCTTTTTTAAAAAGGTTTTCAACTACTCTATTGTCTTCGAAAACAGAATGGTTTTTGGACAAGCTTGACAATTTACATCAGCATTGGATGAGAGTTGCTTTTGTTAGTGTATTTCCATTGATAAATGTAACGCGAAATGTTTCCGGGCATGTGACCGAAATGTCTGGAACAGATGCAAATATTATGAGATTTCTGGCTAAGGAGATGAATTTTTCGTTGGTGATAGTTCCGCATAATTTTACCAATTTTGGCAGTTTTAATCCAGATGGTAATCAAACACCTGGACTAACCGACTGGCTCACGAAGAATAAGATAAATTTCATAGGGAACAGACTGTTTGGAAGGGATTCCACTGATCGTAATTGGGTTGAAGTTAGCATGCCAATAGATTTCGTTAGTCTAAATGCAGTCGTTCCTATCCTTGAGGACACCGTTTCATCACTGTCAGCTTTAAGTAAAATGCTGGTTTCGCTAAAAATTTTTATTACTATGATGATTCTCCTTTTGTCTCTAGCCAGAATTGTAAAATTTGATGACGACATATGGCAACTTCTTGTACTTTTTCGAATTTTTCTTGGACAATACGTGGCTCGAGATACAAAAAGAATTGCCGACCGTATAATGTTTGCCTTAATGTTATTCACTTCGTTGGTCCTGTCAATGCATTTCTACGATATTTGTACAAATATGAGCATTCATCATAAGGTTGAAAGAAAGATGAATAATTTGGACGATTTGATTGATTCACAATTAAATTCAAAAATTTCGAAAGCAATGAAAGAACTTTTAATCGATTACAGTGAAGGTTCTGTTAAAATTGTACTTAATAATTCTGAAGGAATGTCAATGAGTAATGAGTTGGCTTGTTTCGAAGAGTTGGCAAACTATCGAAACATTTGTTGTATTGCTAACTCATTTGCATCTCAATTTGCTGTACAATCATTTAGGAACTTTGATAATAAACCGATAATGAAGATTATTCCGGAAAATGTGTACACTTCGTGGTACTTTTTCTTCTTTGAACAAGGATCTCCGTTTACACCAAGATTCAATGAGATCGTACTGAGAATGAAAGAATCTGGCATTCGCCAACAACTTGAGGAGCAAATAGTAATGAAGCGTGGCAAAACTTTGGACTTTGCGGAGATTGATAATTTTGAAAAAATTAATGAACTTTTGAGATACTTTTTTTATTCATTCCTTCTTTCTAATTGTGTGTCAATTGTTGTCTTTTGTTACGAAATATTTATTATGAAAAGAAATTTGCTACACTAATTCTTCTTATTGTTTGGTAATTTCTTCAAAAAGAATTATTTGTTTTTTCGTTAGTTAACATTCAATTTTATGTTTGTTAATTACAGTCAATTTTATGTTTGTTAATTATAGTCAATTTTATGTTTGTTAATTACAGTGGAACCTTGATTTAGTTCACCCAGAGTTAATTTATTTTATAATGGGAAGAAATCATGTAAGTCTCAATGCAGTTGTTCCTATCCAAAAGAAAAATGTCCCATCTATGGTTGCTATTCGTAAAATGTTAGTTTTCCTAACATCATTACAATGATTCTTCTTCTTTTTTCTCTAACCAAAATTTTCAAATTTCATTATGATCTATGGCAACCTTTTGTTCTTTTTGGCATTTTTCTTGGACTTTTAATTAGATACCTTTTAATAAGATACAAAAAAAATTGTTGACCGTTTAATGTTCACGTTAATATTATTCACTTCGATGATTCTGTCATTGCATTTCTACGATATTTGTACAATTATGAGTATTCATCAGGAATTTAAAAGGCAAACGGCATTAAATGTTGTTGATTGTTTGTCAATTGTTGTTCTTTGTCTAGAGATATTTATGCACAAAAGAAATGCTGTTCATTAATTTGCTTTTAAAATTTGTTAGAATTTTGTGATAATTTTTTATCAAACTAAGAAGATTTTGCTCTGAAAATTGAACTGCATTCGGATAGTTAAATGAAAAGTATTTTAAGTAATTTGTAACACTGTAAGTAATTTGTAATTCTAACACTGTTATTGTATTTAGTTTTTTTATTTCTTAGTAGTTACCAGAACACCAGAACATTGATAAAAATTTGTTAAAGGTTTATTTACAAATATCCTACTTTAGTAAATGCTTATTCAGAAACTTTCCTAAACATTCAAATTAATTATTTACCTAATCTATTTAGGTGATAATGTAATTGAAATGTTAAGGAAAGTAACACTAAGCATTTAATCAAGTGGGACATTTAAACCTTTATACAATTCTCACTAAACTTTGCCACAGTAAATACTCCAAAGTTTGTAAGTAAATCTTTTATAAATTTTTAGGAAATTTTCGATGCATGTGTGGGTAAAAGTTTAAAATTAATTTAAGTATTTAAATTACAAAAGCAGTTAGCAAATTTTTTCGCTTCAAATAAATTCTTACTTCTTATAAATACATGTTTGATCATCAGCACAACTTTTTTTAATTTATTTGTCAAGAGCAGTTAAACTGTAGTCAAAACAAGAATTTTTTTGGTGCACTTTGTCCGGTTTCAAAAGAGTTCAACCTAAAATCTGTTAATAACTTCTATAACATCGAAATTTCTTTTTCAAATTGTATATTCTATTCTAAATCTACTATCTTGTTTTGTAGATCATGATTAAATAGTTACAATAATTTAAATTTCCAAAAAGGTTATAAACGCATGAAATAAAAAAGAGAAATAATCTCACTGTAAAAATTAAATATTCGCTACTGAAATAATAAACATAAATGTGGAAATAAAAGTTTGTAAATTTTGAAATTAAAAATCATTTATCTAAATTTATCTAAACGTGTTGAATTTATGAATATTCATTTCTGTGTATTTATATATGTTACCCAATTTTTAAAGGTGTTTTGTTCTTTTTTTCCTCTCTAATCAGATGGCATGTTAATAATTTCAAATGTAGAAATTTTTCTTTTTATTAAATTATAAAATGTTGTTTTTTTTCTAAATTTAATAGAGGGCTAAAAATGTTTCTGTTGCAGCAGACTTGTCATACACAAGATCTCATCCTATTACTGCAGTCAATAATAAATTACTGATTTAGCAACCCGTATTTGAGCAATCGTTTATGAGAAGATAACTTTATTCCCATAGGAAAATTCTTTTTAATTTACAACGAATTACACTATACACAATGCTTGTTGTTTTTAAATTGAATTTTTGTTTCCAAATCATTTTAAATTAACTAAACACGACCTATATTTGGTGTAGACTGTAGAGTATACTTTTTTTTGTCTTTTTTTTACCAATTTTTATAATAATATTGAAGTAAAAATGGAAAAAAATCGGCAATTTTACAGAAAGGGAAATTGCATTTCAAAATATGGAAAGAAAGATGCTGAAAACTTACGAAATGAAAATACAGTAGAGGGACAATTGTAAATTCCTGAAAGTATTGTGTACAGCAAAGGGACGAGTGAAAATGAAAGTAAGAGGAAAAGAGTTTTTTTTTTAACAAGAGGTCTCTTTGTTGAAAAAAAAGATGATAATCACGCTCAGCATTCTTGAGGAATCAAGAAGCCGAATAATGCGGTTACTCAGCAATTTCCTTTATCTCGCGGAGAGAATGCAACAAATTGGAAAAAAATGATATTTTTATTCATTCAACTGTATGGCTTATCGGTTTTGTGAGTACCCCGTCATTTTCGCGTATGTGTTATTGTTTTGTGTATACGTATAAATATATAAACGTAGGCAGAATAGTGTCCTCGACCTAGAAATCACGTTCTCGTCATTCGAGTTCTCGCAGCATATATAACGTAACGGGTCAGGACCTCTCGGTGCATAAGATGACGTTTTACCTGAGACCATCACTAATTTGACACTCCTGCACGAGACGACGAGCCTATATTGTGTACAATATTACGCTTCAATTATCCTAACGTTTAATTGAATAATTTATATGTTAATCTTATGCTCATTTCTTTATGTTGAATGTGCCGCTCGCGCGCGCTTTGAACGAATTTCAATTTTTCTTACGGAACAAAACATTCTACACTAGTTACATAATTAAGATTAAGGATGAGTAAATCAATGAAGGACATTTTAGAGTGGCATCCTGTTTCGATAATTATCGAATTACTTCAAACATTCATCATTTCTTTTTCTTTGAATTTCATTTTAATAAATAATTATTCACGTATAGTGAAGAATATTATTCATTATAAACAAATATTATTATATGAGAAGTAACAATTCTGTTGCAACAAATGATAATTTTATTACAACAAATGATAATTTTATTAAAACAAATGATAATTTTATTAAGGGCATTTGAACCTTTATGACGTCACAGCATTAAAATATATGCTTTGCATCAATTGTGACGTCATAATGGTTCAAATGCCCTTAAAACCAATAATAATTTTATTAAAACCAATAATAATTTTATTACAACAAATGACAATTTTATTAAAACAAATAATAATTTCATTACAACAAATGATAATTTTATTAAAACAAATAATAATTTCATTACAACAAATGATAATTTTATTAAAACAAATAATAATTTCATTACAACAAATGATAATTTTATTGAAACAAATAATAATTTCATTACAACAAATGATAATTTTACTATAATCAATAATTATTTATTAATTTTATTTTAATAAATAATTATTCACGTATAGTGGAAACAAATTCATCATAAACAAATATTATTATAAAAAATAACAATTCTATTGCAACAAATGATAATTTTATTACAACAAATAATAATTTTACTATAATCAATAATTATTTATTAATTTTATTTTAATAAATAATTATTCACGTATAGTGAAGAATTATTCATTGTAAACAAATATTATTATGAGATATAACAATTCTATTGCAACAAATGATCATTTTAGTAAAACAAATGATAATTTTAGTAAAACAAATGATAATTTTATTACAACAAATAATAATTTTACTATAATCAATAATTATTTATTAATTTTAATTTAATAAATAATTATTCACGTATAGTGGAAACAAATTCATCATAAACAAATATTATTATGAGATATAACAATTCTATTGCAACAAATGATCATTTTAGTAAAACAAATGATAATTTTAGTAAAACAAATGATAATTTTATTACAACAAATAATAATTTTACTATAACCAATAATTATTTATTAATTTTATTACAACAAATAATAATTTTACTATAGTCAATAATGATTTATTAATTTTATTTCAACAAATAATAATTTTACTATAATCAATAATTATTTATTAATTTTATTTAAATAAATAATAATTCACGTATAGTGAAGAATTATTCATAATAAACAAATATAATGACAAAGTTATTTAATAATTATTATTGATTATAGTAAAATTATTAGTTGTTGTAATATTATTTACTTTTAATAAACAATTATTGAATACAGTAAAATTATTATTTATTGTAATAAAGTTACTAATTTATTAGAATTTAGCATTTTGTAAAATAATTTATTATTTAATAAAAATGTAAATAAAAATATTTAATAATTTTTTATTTTTTATTTATCAACAATTACTTTTATTATATAGAATAAATAAAAAATTAATTAATACAAAATTATTATTTTACTATAATGATAATGAAGAAGTATGTTAAAAATTACAATTGGCACAACAATTAAAATTGTTTTTTGTAAATTTTTTAAATCAATTTGTTTACAATATTTAATTTTACGAAATTTCAATTATTCGTAAATTCTTCAATTCAATATATATTGGAAAATAAAATCTTCAGATAATTTGAAAAAAAACAACAAATAAACTTTTTTTAAAAAAATTAATTCCTCTCAATTGTTAATTAGAAATATGAAAAATTCAGATTTTCCTAGATTTTAATTTTAAACCTTTTCAAAATTTAATTATTTTTAAAAATTAACGTTCTAAAGCTTTTAATATTCAATTGAAATATAAACATTTATTTGAAATCTATTTTTAAAGCAATTTTTTTTAGAATATTCCACAATAATACAATTATTTAAATATATATAAAAATAATAATTTATGAAATAATTACATGTTTCTTAAATATGCCAAGAATTTTATTAAAAATTTTTGAAAATAATTGAATTTCGGAGAAAAATTTAATGATATTTCTAAAAACAATTGAAATTTTTAACCAGAATTTAAAGAAAAAAATTTCAAATTAGATTCATTTAAAATTTTAATTTTCTAAAAGACAATATAATAGAGACTCGGCAAAGAAAAACTAAAATTTTTACTAATTATTGAATTCATTCAAAGAATTTAAAATAAATGAAAATTTTTGTTTTAAGTTTATTAATTTAAAAAATTTTTAAATATAAAAAAATAAAAAAAAAGAATTGAAGAAAAAAATTTCTTATTAAATTCATTCCAAATTCTAATTTTCTAAAAGTTAAAATAATATAGATTCGGCAAAGAAAAATAAAAAATTTAAATAATTATTGAATTCTTGTAAAGAATTTTAAATAATGAAAATTCTGTAAAAACATTTATAACAAATTTTAAGTATAATTAAATTTTAAAGAAAAAATTGATATTCTGCCAAGAAATTTTTCGAAAATTATGAAAATCTATTTTTTTCTAAAGATTCTATTGAAAATCATTAAAAATTTAATTTTTCTAAAATTTCAAATTAAAACTATTTGAAATTAATTTATTTATGAAAATCGTGAACGCAACTCTAAAGTTGAATTATTGTCGAAATTTTCAAATAAAATGTGTGTAAATAATTGAATTCCCGTGAAAATTTTATTTTTTATAAAAATAATAAAATGCTTTTGTAAAATGTTATTGGATTCATTTTTTAATTATTGAATTCTTTTGAAAAATTTTATTAGAATAGTGTTAATTATTAAAAAGCATTGGATTGACAAAGATTTTTGAAAACAAATTGAAATTTTGCCAAGAATTTAAAAAAATTTTTTTGAAAATAACTGAATTTCTAAGAAGCGTATTTTATTATTTATAAAAATTGAAATTTTTAAAAAAGTTTTAAACATAATTAAATTTCAGCAATCACTTATTGTTACTTTTCCAAAAATACCTTTTTTTAAGTGTTTTTAACTAAAATTCTCCGAAATAAATTCAGTATTTTTAATAATTTAATTTGCTGTTTAATGCAAAACTAATTTTGTCATATATTTCTAAAATTTTTTACTCAAATGAGCCGTAATGAGGAAAAATGCTTGGAAAAAATAAAAATGTATAGAAAAAAGGTGAAGGTCAATTCAATAATTGGGATAGATAATTAAGATTTTTATTTGTAGATTGAGATAATTAAATTAGTGTCGAAAATTAAAATTTGTAATCCGATATTATAATAATTGTGTTAGGAAAGATTGGAAGATTTTTATTTATTTTTTTTTTGTGTTAAAAAATAAAGGTGACGCGTAATGTTTCCTTTTTTCCAATTTAATTATTTTAACGAATGTAAGTATCCAGAGAGTAATAATTATACTAATTAAAAAAGCAAAGACGTCAATATTATATTAATTAAATTACAAGCGTAATATTACTACTTGCATAATGAAAAAATAAATAAATGAATGTCTCGTGCAAATTGTTCTACAAAGATAAGAAAAATATTCTTCAGTCTAATAGAAAAGTGGATTCAATTAAGTAATTTCAGTAAAACTGTAACATCATTTAATTTTATTATGTTTTAAACTTTTAATATTAAATATTTTATAATAATATTGTTAAATATTATTAAATATTGTTAAATATTATTAAATATTGTTAAATATTATTAAATATTGTTAAATATTATTAAATATTGTTAAATATTATTAAATATTGTTAAATATTATTTATTACTATTAAATAATATTATTTTATCAAATTTTATTAAATATAGTTTAATTTTATTTCATTTTCAAATAGTTTATTAAAAGAAATTAAAGATTTCTGTAAAACTCTTTCAAGCAAATTTTACCATCTCTGGAGGAGTGAATTTTACTTTTTTCAGAAAAGAAAATTTTATATTGTAAACATTGCTTCGGATGTAGTAAAATTTACTTTTCCATGAACGTAAAAAATTGAGCCAAAAATGCTAAAAATTTTTTCAAAAACCTATGACTTTCATTTTACAAGTAATAAACATTACTTCCTATTTTTCCGAAATAAGGAATTCAAAATTTTTTTTTAAATTACAAAAAGTCAAGATTTTACTTTATAAATGTGACGCGATCTGAAGAAAGGGGCCTTAGAAGCAAATCACTTTTAGGTTATGTTAGAGTTACTTTTTTGTTGTTTGGAAGTTTCTTTTCACTTATTGCAAATTAAAATTAGTATTGACTAAATATTTTAGTTGTAATGAAGACTTAAAAATAAATAATTCACATTGACAGTTGATATTTTTTCTTGTATTTTCATTTATAAAATTGCAAACATAACCTATAATTTTTTGCTTCTAAGGTCCCTTTTTTTAGATCGCGTCACAAATATAGCACGGTAAATCATTAGGTATTAAAATAACACCAAAAACGATTGAAATAATCCAATTTAGTGTTATTTTAATCCATTTTGGTGTTATTTTAATACCTAACGATTTACCGTGAGTTAAAAATACTTTCTGCCCATTTTAAATTTGAGCCAATAAATTGATGTTCAAAAATTCGGTAAAAAGTTTCAAATATGTTAATCAATTTTATTTACCTTTTATTTTTCTCCCGGTTATTGACAAATTTAGACTCAAAAATTCATAAAAAAAATTCCGACTCAGTTTTTACTTTGTAAACAGTACAAATTACCTTGTTTTCCTATAGTAAAAATTGAGCCTAAAAATTTCAAGCGATTGTAATTTTATTCCTCAAAAATGATAAAAATTGTTTCCACATTTTTTCCATTCTCCAAAAAGTTTAAACAACGAATTTGTATACAAACATTTTTACCCCATTGGAAAAAAACACCTTTGAACTTAAAAAAATTTTTTTTCCCTCAAAGAGTGTTTTCTCGAAAAGAAAAGTTTCAAAAGCAAAAAGAAGAAGAAGAAGAAGAAGAAAAAAAAATGCTGTGCTATTCAAAACGGGCAGGATCTAAGATCAAAAAATATCGCTAAAGGCATCGCCTACGGCAAATCACGAAGCATATTCATCTGAAAACATCTTCAGGGTTGATGAGCAATACACACGTCTTTTTTATCGTCAAAACAAATTTAAAAAAAATTGAAAATAAAAATAAAACAAATTGAAAATGGAAATAAAAATAAAAAATAAAAATGAAAAATAAAAATGAAAAATGAAAATAAAAATAAAAATGAAAAATAAAAATGAAAAATGAAAATGAAAAATGAAAATAAAAATAAAAATGAAAAATAAAAATAAAAATGAAAAATAAAATTGAAAAAAAAATAAAAATGAAAAATAAAATTGAAAATAAAAATAAAAATGAAAAATATAAATAAAAAATGAAAATAAAAATAAAAATGAAAAATAAAAATAAAAATCAAAAATAAAATTGAAATTAAAAATAAAAATGAAAAATAGAATTGAAAATAAAAATAAAAATGAAAAATAAAATTGAAGAAGAAAAATGAAAAATAAAAATGAAGAAGAAAAAGAAAAATGAAAAATAAAATTGAAAATAAAAATGAAAAATAAAATTGAAAATAAAAATAAAAATGAAAAATAAAAATAAAAATGAAAAATAAAAATGAAAAATAAAATTGAAAATAAAAATAAAAATGAAAAATAAAATTGAAAATAAAAATGAAAAATAAAATTGAAAATAAAAATAGAAATG
Organism: Leptopilina drosophilae; assembly: GCA_032873175.1. Classification (NCBI taxonomy): domain Eukaryota; kingdom Metazoa; phylum Arthropoda; class Insecta; order Hymenoptera; family Figitidae; genus Leptopilina; species Leptopilina drosophilae. The sequence goes on from CM065479.1 coordinate 54,589,379, forward strand.
AAAAATAAAAATGAAGAAGAAAAAGAAAAATGAAAAATAAAAATGAAGAAGAAAAAGAAAGAAAAATTACAAGTTCGTGACGCTCCTTATGAAGGAATATAATAAAAAGGAACAATAACATTACAGCGACAATGTCCAGGGTCAACATCAGCAGCGCATCTTCATCTGGACTTGAATGTATATATTACAGAGTATTTTGTGTCCCCCAGACCACCCCCACCCCCCCTTTGCCCACGTTCACCAGGATCCCTACTGTATCCAGTGGCATCCTCTCTGCACTCGACGGGGACTTTCTCCAAAAGACGGTCAACTATATAAGCAAGATCCACTATGTTTGAAGCACGTTAGACAAATTCGTAGTCGAGTAACGCGCGGCGGGCAATTGTCAACGCCTCGTGTTTTTTTTTTTGTAATCCCTCTTTTCTGTATTTTTTTCTTTTCGTGTCGTTATCATCATCATCATCGTCACACGTGCTTCAAAAAAAAAAAAAGTTTTTTTGTGATAAGATATTTTTTTAAATTATTGTTTCGGGGTTTGTTTTCTGTTTTTTTTACTATCAGAAATATGAAATTTACCAGGAGATGGCCAACATTGGCCGCAACAATTGTTACCCTGCTATTGCCCATTATTCACGCAGAACGTAAGGATTCATTTTTTTTGTACTATATACTATAAGTGCTTCTCAAAAAATCGGAAATGAAAAAAAAAATTTAGCCAAAAAAATAAATTGTGTAATTTAGTGGAAAGTTTCATTTTTAGCTGCATTGTTAACTTGAAGAGTATTACCAATTGCAACGAGAGTTGATAGGAAAAATGTCGATCAAAAATTGATCTTAATTATTGGCATTATTACACTGAAAAAAAATTTATTTGATTCGAATAACTGATTATTTGTCTATAATCAAATAAATATTTATTTGAATCAAATAAATATTTATTTGAATCAAATAAATATTTATTTGAATTAAATGAATATTTATTTGAATCAAATAATTTTTATTTGAATCAATTAATTAGTATTTGCCTCAAATACTGAAATATTTGATTCAAATACAATTTATTTGATTCAAATAAAAATTATTTGATTCAAGTAAATATTTATTTGATTATAGACAAATAATCGGTTATTTGATTCAAATAAATTTTTTTTCAGTGTAATTATTATTAATTTGATATATTCAAGAGATCTGTGTATTTTATTTAAAAATTGATTTTAGATTTTTTTTTCCTGTACTCTAAATCTAAAATAGTAATTTTTAAATTCTCGTTAATTACATGAGAAGGTATTAATGAAACAGTGCGGATACGTTTCCTAACTGGATTTGTAATAGTTTTGACTAATTTTTAGTATGTAGACATATCAATTTGTAACAATTAATTACATATGAATTAATTAGTAGAAAACTACTAATTATTACACTAAGTTTTTTTTTGATAAAATTTTGTAGGCATCTTAGTAATTATTACACTAAGTTTTTTTTGATAAAATTTTGTAGGCATCTTACTAATTACTACACTAAGTTTTTTTTTTGATAAAATTTTGTAGGCATCTTACGCTCAACAGTATTAAAAATCAAACACAAGGATTTTCAAAAATGTCTAAAGAAAATTTATCAATTTATGGGGCTAAAGTTTTGAACGTTCAAATGAAGGAAAAAATTTTTCTTCTTAAGTGTTTTTGAAAATTACTATCCAGAAAAAAAATGATGAAAATTAAACAATATTTATTTTAGAATTAATTTATTTCAATCTAAAAAATAATTTTTTTTAAGAAATACAAATTAGAGGAAGTAACAAAAATATTGTCGTTCATTTGAACGTTCAAAACATTAGGAACATGTCAATTTAAATTTAAAAAAAAAATTGATTTTTTTGTTTTGAAATAAATTTTTTCTTTATTGAAATGTTAAGTGTTTCTCGTTCAAAATTATATTCCTGGTACGAAAACGAATTGATTACTTTACATTTTACCAATATTTGGAAAATTATTCACTGCTATTATTTTTAATGAAAAATATTCAAATTTTTTATTTCTTGAAATCATTTTCCAAATTTTCAACTATATAAAAAGTGTAATTAAGTATAAAAACAGTATTAACAGCAGTGGATAAAAATTTATTTGATTCAATTATTCGATTACTTGACTATTATCAATTAAATATTTACTTGAATCAAGAAATTTTAATTTGATTCAAGTAAATAGTTCAAAAATCATATTTGCTTCAAAATACTGAAATTATTGGTTCAAATACCGCATTTAATTGATTTAAATAAAAATTATTTGATTCAAGTAAATATTTATTTGATAACAGACAAGTAATCGGTTATTTTATTCAAAAAAAATTTTTTTCTGTCATAAATTATTTATTTTAACTACTTTTCATTTTATTTTCCCATAATGTTAATAAATTTTACAACGTTTATTTCTATTTTATTTAATTTTTATTTTTCTTATTTAGAATTCAGGAAACTGTCAAAATTGTTATAAAACAGTAAAAGAAATTGTTTTTTTTATTTCGTTAATAAAATTTGCAATTTTGGGGGGACAAATTTTGCTAATAAAATTATCAACAAAATTTTGTCAATAAAACTTTCATAAAAATTTTGCTAATAAAATTTTCAGCAAAATTTTGCCGATAAAACTATCATAAAAGTTTTGCTAATAAAATTTTCAGCAAAAATTTTGCTAATAAAATTTTCAACAAAATTTTGCTAATAAAATTTTCAGCAAAAATTTTGCTAATAAAATTTTCAACAAAATTTTGCTAATAAAATTTTCAGCAAAAATTTTGCTAATAAAATTTCAACAAAATTTTGCTAATAAAATTTCAACAAAATTTTGCTAATAAAATTTTCAGCAAAAATTTTGCTAATAAAATTTTCAACAAAATTTTGCTAATAAAATTTTCAGCAAAAATTTTGCTAATAAAATTTTCAACAAAATTTTGCTAATAAAATTTGCAATTTGCAGTTGAATTGTTAGAAAAAATATTTTTATGTGGAAATTAAAAGAAAAAAACTTTGTAAAGTTTTATAATAATGGAAATAAAGAACAGAAAATGTTATTATAATTATACTAATAATAGTAAAATAATATGTAAAAAAGGTATAATAATAGTTAACATTAATTCATCATTGTTTAATTATTTCTTTATTCATTTTTATTACAATTATTAATAATGAAAAAATTCATAATAAAACTATATTATTATTATTATTATTATTATTATTATATTTTATTTTTATTATTATTAATGTTATTATTATCAGTTTTTTTAATGTAAAAAAGTTAATAAATATAAAAAGAACTCGTTTTTTTAATAACAACTAAATAGACGAAAAAAACCAAAAACATGAAAGAACAAAAAAAAGTTGGACAAAAAAAGTAATTTAAAATCAACGACTATAAATATCAATAAGTCAACTTTAAATGATAATGTTATATGTAATTAGTAGAAATTTAAAACATTACTTATCAGTCAAAGTGAATAATTATCAGTTAAAAGATATAATTTTGAATTTATTATTCTTTTTTTCACTTTTTTACAATTAATTCATTTTCTCACATTTTTCATTCAGAAAGGAAACTATTACGATTATTAAAGTCAGTAAAAAAATCGATTTACTATTTCATTCACAAAATTGACAATTTTAGCAATTTATGTTTATAAATTTTTATTTTTAACCAATTCAATTGATTAATTCATTCAATTAATTACAGAATTAATTTAAAAAATTTTTTATTTTAACTTCCATGTTAACTTTAACTTTCATTTTAATTAATTTAATTTTATGAAGCTTAATTTATTTATTCATTTCCAAATGAATATATCGATTTAATTTTATTTTTTAATTAAATAATAATTATTATTATTATTATTATTATTTTTTTAAATTTTTTTTTCAAGTGTGAACTGGAGCATTTTGACAATATTTTTTTGTATTTTTCAATGAACGTCTATGTCTGTAATTTATTTTGTAATTATGCAAATTTGTTAACCACACTTCTAAACATAATTGTGTGGTAAAATTTTAAATTATATTTATTATAGATAATTGTAAAGTGGAAAAAAGGGATCAAAATTTTTTTTTATTCCAGCAAAATGATTTGTCCCAGTTTTCTCCTTTAAAATTATTTTTTATTCTTTTCTCATATCATTTTTCATTAATTTTACTTGTTACTATTACTATTAATTATTGTTAATTATTATTACACTGAAAATAAAATTTATTTGATTCAAATAACTTCAATAACTTCAAATGTCTATTATCAAATAAATATTTATTTAAATCAATTAAATAATGTTTGCTTCAAATACTGAAATATTTCATTCAAATGCAATTTATTTGATTTAAATAAAATTATATTTATTGAAGTAAATATATTTATTTTATAATATTCAAATAATCGTTTATTAGAATCAAATAAATTTTTTTAGTGTACATATGATTATTATTATTATTATTATAATTATTATTATTATTATTATTATTATTATTATTATTATTATTATTATTATTATTATTATTTCTTTTTCTTAGTTTTATTCCATTATCTTATTCAATTGATTTAATTCTATATAAATTTTTATTTATTTTTAATTATTTATTAAAACAAGAAACATAAAATTTTTCCCACACATAATAAATTAAAAATTTTGCAAATAAGTGAAATTATATAATTTGCATTGTAAATGAAAATTGAAGGTAAATATAGATCGTGCCTGCATGTAAACAGTAAAATTTCTTCAAAACATGTGGGTCTCTTGCATTTCCCATCTATAGAAGATTTATTTTACACGTAACATTTCTGATGACACGTAATATCATTTTACATCCCATTTCACTTTTCTTTATTACAAAAATTATACCAAGAAGCTAATATTTTTATAGATAAGAATAAAAAAAGAGAAGCTGAACGAATTATATATTAGACAAAAATTGCCTTTACAAGAATATTACGAAATCTTCTTTCATAAATGCTTCTTTTTCTCTAGTCTAATAAGTAGTAAAATTCTCACCGCAAAAAAAAACGACTCGCAGTTAATCATATTTTTATTTTTCCAATTGTTAATAAAAAAAAAAATTTTTTTTATTCGACAAGAGAAGTGACACAATATTTTCATTTCTAATTATTCTAAACACGAATATTGAAATAAAATTGCAATGAAGGAGATTATAAAGTAAAAATAAATTACAAAATTAGTTTTTCTGTTTAAAATCTCTCGACATTATGAGATGATAATTTGTCAAAGATAAAAGTGAATAGTGACAGTCTTTAGTAACTCGAAGGTGCAATAATAATAAATATCGAATTGTATAAGATTACTCATCGAGAGAGAAAGAAAGAGAGAAAAAGAAGTAAATTTACTGGTAGGTAACAATAAATTTACCATAAATTAACCGCTCGTTTTTTTTACTTTCATTAGTGATTCTCGACATGCGAAATGTTCGTGCATCTTTTTTTTTGTTAAAGAAATTCTTGAGTGGTTTATGAAACTGAACCAAATGTAAACAGTTTACTTGACTTTCTGTTTACACATAAATATATAGCATTAACCTTAAATTCCATTTCAATTAAAACGAAATTGCTGATTTATTTATAAATAATTTCAATTGGTAGAAGATTTTATTAGTTTAAATAAAATTGAAACATTTTAGTTTAATTAATTACATTTGAAATTTTTAATGGTTCATATAATTTTGTTAATTTTAACACTACAAATAATTTCTCAACTTCAATAGTTTTAATTATAAAGTGGTTTGAAGTAATTTATAAAACTTGACAATTTTAATAATTAGTTTAGTAAAAATAATTTTTGTACTTTAAAAAGTTTGAGAATTTTAATATTTAACACTCAGCATTAGAAGAAATGAAGAAAAAAAAACCGAGAAAAATACACTTGACTTACAACCAATTAAAATTTTACTTGTCTTAAATAAATTATTTTTAGTTCAACTAAAATTTTACTCAGTTTTAATAAATATTCTGTAGTTCATCTAAAATTTTATTTGGTTTAAATAAATATTTTTTAGTTCATCAAAGTTTTTATTTGGTTTTAATAAATATTTTGTCGATCTTTTAAAATTTTATATAAAAATAAAATAAATAATAAAATAAATATTAAAAATAAATATTTAAATAAATATTTTTTAGTTCTTTGAAAATGTTATTTGGTTTAAATAAACATTATTTAGTTCAACTAGAATTTTGTTTTGTTAAAAATAAATATTTAAGTAAATATTTTTTAGTTCATTGGAAATTTTATTTGGTTTAAATAAATATTCTTTAGTTCAACTAAAATTTTGTTTCGTTCAAAATAAAAATTTTATTTGTCACGAATAAAATTTTTTCTGGGTGTAAACAATTAAACTAATTTAAAAAATTCATACATAGTTTGAATAATTTAAATAATTAGAAAATTTTATTACTTTCAATGCTTAAAGACGTTTAAATAGTTTAAATAATTTAAGTACTTTAAGTAATTTATGGAATTGGAAAATTTTCATAATCTAAACAAAAAAAGAATTTTAGTTTTTTTAGCTTTAAATACTTTTAAAAATTTAATAGTTTAAAAAAAATAAAAAATTAAATACTGTAAGCAAGGCGAATAATTTAAATAATCGAAAAATTTTAACTGTTTAAAAAGATGAAATTAAAGTAGTTCAAGTAATTTAAATAATTTACAATTTTTACCACTTTGAATAATTGAAAAATAGTAATAGTGAAAAAAAGTAGTAATATTTTAAATACTGTAAGTAATTTTCAATATTTAAAATTTTACTACTTTAATTAATTAAAATAATTTTTATTTTTTGATTAAATGAAATATTTCAAATAGTCAGAAAGTTTTAAAAGTTAAAAATTCCAAAAGTTAATAATAGTTGATAATACAAAATTTTTAATACCTATTAATAATTTAAGTTACATTATTAAAATTATATTTTGAATGTTTTAAATATATTTTAAAATATATTTTGAATGTTTTAAATATATTTTGAATGTTTTAAATATATTTTAAATATATTTTGAATGTTTTAAATATATTTTAAATTATTCGCAATATATTTTGAATAAAATTAATTAAAATAATAAAATTAATTAAAAATTTAAATAATGTATTCAATTTAAACAAATCAACTTAAATAAAATTTATAAAAAACCATTTTTTCATTAGAAAAATTGTGTTCCATACAAAAAAAGTATTTTGCATCTTTTTTTTTTTTTGTTGCCAGCGTAAAATGTAAATTTTCTGTTAAAAACTGTATTTTTGCAAAAGAATGAAAAATTTATGTCGGTGAAAAGAAAAGTGATGCTGCGGAAGAAAAGCGAAAATGATGATTTGTTATGAAATTTAAATGACGCAATAAATAATAATTGAAATCGAAAGCCTCTCTTTCCTGACGGGCAAAGCAGCAATGTTATTATTGCAGAGAGATGACTTATTGATGAAAAACTGAGGAACGAATATCAGCCGCCGGCGGAACTGGCTATACAGAGTCGTTAACCAGTGAGAGACACACTTGATCTCACGGATCTCCCACACTTTCACCGTCAGATGAAGCATCGCGACATAAAAAAAAACGTATAAATATATAAAGAAGGAGAATATACTTTAAACGTGTCTGTTTACCGCAAACAGTAAAAAAGAATGCATTCAACATCAATTTATAGTTTTTGCAAAACCGGAAGTATCACAACATTATTTACAACTTCTTCATTACCAGCATTATGAATTATTTATATTGTATTATTTATTGTTAATTATTTGATATTAATTATAATACAAATGATAAATAATAAATAAATAAATATAAATAATAATAAATAAATAAATAATAATAATAATAAATAATAATAATAAATAATAATAATAAATAATAATTAATTCATTATTTGTAATAAATTATTTACAATTAGTTATTTCTGATAAATAATTATAGTTAATTAATTATAATTAATTATTTGCATTAACTAAATTATAATAATTAGGCTACAAAAAAATCATTGTTAACAACTAATTACTTAAAATCCGTTTTTGTAAGTAATTGTTAACAACAAATTACTTATTTATTTATACATTGTTATAAGTAATTGTTAACAACAAATTACTTATTTATTAATACATTTTATAAGTAATTGTTCACAACAAATTACTTATTTATTTATTTATTCATTGTTATAAGTAATTCTTAATAACAAATTACTTATTTATTTATACATTATATAAGTAATTGTTAATAACAAATTACTTATTTAATTATACATTTTATAAGTAATTTTCACAACAAATTACTTATTTATTTATTTATTCATTGTTATAAGTAATTGTTAATAACAATTTACTTATTTATTAATACTTAGTTAATAAAATTAATTAAAATAATAAAATTTATTAAAAATTTAAATAATGTATTCAGTTTAAACAAATCAACTTAAATAAAATTTATAAAAAACAATTTTTTCATTATTAATTATTTATTTATTTCATTTTTTATTATTTCTTATTTATTTAATTATTCATTATTAATTTTTTATTATAATTGTTAACAACTAATTACTTATGAATAAATAGTCCATTGTTACAATTAATTATTAACATTTGGTTAATTATAATAAATTGTTTACAACGAATTATTTATAACTAATTACTTAAACTAATAGTTCTTTAGAGCTAATTATTTAGAACTAATTATTTACAACTAATTTATTATTATTATAAATTTAATTTATTATTATTATTAATTTAATTATTATTTTTTTATTATTAATTATTCATTTATTTCATTTCTTATTATTTCTTATTTACTTCATTATTCATTATTAATTTTTTATTATAATTGTTAACAACAAATTACTTATAAATAAATAGTCCACTGTTACAATTAATTATTAACATTTGGTTAATTATAATAAATTGTTTACAACGAATTATTTATAACTAATTATTTAAACTAATAGTTCTTTAGAGCTAATTATTTATAACTAATTATTTACAACTAATTGTTTAAAGACAATTATTCATAACGAATTTAAACCAATTAATTATAACAAGTTGTTGACAAAAAATTATTTATAATTAATTGTTTATAGTTAATTATTTATAACTAATTTAAACTAATTATTTATTATAAGTGGTGTAAAACTAATTATTTATAATAACTAGTTTAAACCTAATTATTTATAATAAGTGGTTTAAAACTAAGTATTTATAATAAGTGGTATAAAACTAATTATTTATAATAAGTGGTTTAAAACTAATTATTTATAACTAATTGTTTACAGCTAATTATTTATAACTAATTTAAATAAAATAAAGCAATTGTTTTTTGAAATTATTTTTTTAAATACTAATTATTTATAACAAGTTGCTAACAAATAATTATTTATAATTAAATGTTTACAAGTAATTACTAACCCTCAATTATCAATAATAAAATGTTTACCATAAATTGTTAATTGATTTGCAACTTACTAACTTTTATTATATTAATTCTTACAATAATTATTTGAAATAATTTGTTTAAAATAAAATATTTATAAAAAATTGTTGACAACTTATTAGTTATGCTATTAATTATAATTATGGATAAATTATTCATTAATGAGTAATGAATATATATAATTCAATTACAATAATTTATTTATAATAAATAATTTATTATTATTATTACTATTATTATTATTATTTTTATTATTATTATTATTATTATTACTATTATTAAATTTATTATTTAATTGATTATTGTTCGCATTCTAAATCCTATTGTAATATTATTTGATGCGACAGATAGCTAATCAACCAGTTTAGAAAACAAAAAGCCTTATTCAAAAGACAAAAGTCATGACAACAATGAGAAGTTGTAACATATAAGAAATTATCTTTTATTCTTTTTTTTTCTTAATTAAAAAAGAAGTTTCCAAGTGAAAACAACAGATGATGTAAGAATTTCTAAACTTATAAATATTTAATTAACATAAATATATGTATATAAGTCGAACACAGAGTGTAACAAAATTTCCCGAGCAAACAAAATTGAATAGACTATTGTTAATTTTTGAGAATGTGCAAACATAATACAAAAAAGAGTGAGTTTGGTTACTTTAAAAAAAAAATGAGATTCTATCGTTAAAAAAAAAAACTTGGTTACACGAGAGCAATTATTATTACTATGAATTACTGCTTTTTTCAGTGTAGTGCTAATGTAAATAATGAAGAACATTGTAATTTCACTTATCTTTTCTCTCTCATTAGGCAATTGTGGTTTTTTTTTAAATTTTTACAGTTATATGCATATTCATAGGGATTGCAAGCTACAAGGAAGAATAATAGAAATTAAAGAAGGTTAAATGTGAGCAATGAGGGGGGGGGGAGTGACTCGTTAATAAAAATATTAAATTGTATTCTTGTATTTGCTCAGTTATTCTACGAGAGAAAGTCTATAGGAACTAAAACGCTATTTTCGTGGCTATTTTTCAAATATTACGAAAATATTTTTGTTTATCAGAACGCGTGAATTTTTATTTTCTTTTTTTTTTGGAATATTAGTTTTCAAAAATCAATTTAGAAAGATTTTTTTTTTCTTTTGTTTGTTTTGAAAAAATTTTTTCTACAGCGATTTCTAATTGGATGGAATGGAATATTTCATTTCTATACTAAAAAAAATTATTTGACTCAATTAGATGAAATTATTTGAAAAATATTTATTTGATTCAAATAATTTGTATTTGGATCTAATAAATATTTACTTAATAACTAAAATAACTAAAATTTTTAGTAAATTTAAATTAATAAAAACTCTAAATTTCAATTAATGCAAATGTTTTCTGATTTGAAAAAGTGGCTGACTTTTTGCTATTTTGAAAAAGTAAATTTTGCAAAAAAATTAGTTGAAAATACTATTTGTTAGTAAAATCTACTATTTTAAAGGCAAAAAATTAGTCACTAATTCAAATTTGTAAACATTTTTACTAATTAAAATTTAGAGAGTAATTTCATTAGTCAAATGTGATTATTTTTGCAGTTATTTATTTACTATATAATAATGAGTTACTTTCTACTAATAATTAGTCATTTTCTACTAATAATTAATTATTTTTTACTTATTTCTGAAGCTAAGATTTTACTTTAGCAATTAATTTTTTTCAACTAATTCAGATTTAGAGAATTCTCCAGAAATTTTAAATGAAACATTTGCATTTTTTTGTAAACGAATAAACTTTTAATAAAAAATATTAAGATTTATTATTTATTTTCTAAAAGTTTTATTTATTTTCTAAGTTAAGATTTTACTGTAACAATGAATTATTCGTGAACTAATTCAGATTTAGAGAATTCTTCAAAAATTTTTAATCAAAAATTCGCATTTTTTTTTAGTAAACAGAACAACTTTTAAACAAAAATATTAATATTTATTATTTATTTTCTAAAAATTCATTCAAAGAATTGTTTGAATAATCAGTAAACTACGATAAACTACGAGATATTAAAAAGCGTTGTACACTGAAAATAATTAGTTGATTCAATTAATTCAAACTATTCGAGAAATATTTATTTGATTCAACTCATTTTTATTTGGAAATAATAAATATTTTTTTTATTTGAATAACTTTAATTATTTGAATCAAATAAATTTTAATTGAGACAATTAAATAATTAATTGAATAATAAATTAATTTTTTTTAATGCAATAATGAGTTATTTGAAACAATTAATTTATTTATTTCACTCAACTAATTAAATGTTTCATATAAATAAGCATTACACCCAGAGATATTGGAATATTTGTTTCAGAACCAACTAGACTTTTTGTTTGTTTGAAATAAATTTTAATTTTGTTTAAATAAAATTTTATTTAACTCAAATATATGTTTTTTATTTATGTCAAATATAAATTTTATTTAAAACAAATAAAAAGTCTAGTTGGTTCTGAGACAAATACACATTTATCTAAGTCAAATAAAATATATTTGGTTTAAATAATAATTTTCTCTGGGTGTATATGACAGAATTAATTTATTTCATCGCTTCAAGTAAAGTAAATTATTTAATTAAAAAAATTCATTATTTAATGCAAATATATTATTTAATAGAAACAAATGAAAAATATTTGGATCAAATAATGAACTTATTGAAAACAAACTAATGAGTTGTTTAAAACAAATAATTTATTTATTTCACTTAATTGAATATTTGATTTCAATAAAAATTATTTGGCACACTTCATTCATTTCATCGCTTCAAGTAAATTAAATTATTTAATACAAATAATGCATTATTAAATGTTATTAACGCATTTAATAAAAACGAATAAAAAAATTATTTGGGTCAAATAAATCACTTATTGAAACGATAATAAATGAGTTATTTGAAACTATTGATTTATTTATTTCATTCAAGTAAATTGATGTTATATATAAATACAAATTCTTTGTCTCAATTAATTTTAACTAATTTTATTTTAACAATATAAAAATCTATTATGTAAATAATAAATATGTGTTAAATATAATAAATAATAATTTTAGTGAGATTCATATTAATTTTAAATAATTTTATTTTGATCCCGTGGGTTTTAGATTTTAATTTAATTAAAATTATTTAAAAACTATTTTTTTAAAATAACTATTTATGTGAATCAATTCAGTTTTATTTGATCCAAATAAATTTTTTGTCAATGATTTTCTGCGTATTCATTTTAGTGAATATTGAAAATATTTAAGAAATATTAAATTTATTATAGAAATAAAAAGAAATTTATTATAGAGATATTTCGGCGCTATTGAGGAAAGTATTTTTCGTTTAGGAGTTTAAATTTCACAATTTTTCGAGAAGCACAAAATATTCTCAATTTTCCCTCTGAAAATTGAGCATTAAGAATAAATTAACAATTGTTTATGTTATATTTTTAAATTTTAGCTCCAGTATCAGGAAGTTATCTTCCTCCATCGACAAGTTATGGAACACCGAATATAGGAGGTGGGGGCAGTTTCGGAGGCGGTGGTGGTAGTTTTGGAGGTGGTGCACCTTCATCGAGCTATGGAGCGCCATCAGGCGGAGGCGGAGGTTTTGGAGGTGGCAGTTTCGGAGGTGGCGGCGGCGGTGGCTTCGGAGGTGGTGTGCCTTCCTCCAGTTATGGAGCACCTTCGAGACCATCGTCCAATTATGGACCACCACCATCCAGGTAATTCTCATCACTAATTCTAATCCTAATCCATAATGATTTGCGTAGAGTGGGGTATAAAAAAGCGACTTTTTTACTTTTTGGCACTATAAAATCGAAATCTGAATTTCTTTCTTCAAATTTCAAATTTTTACTGAAAGTTTGGTTATTAAGCTTCAAAATCCTTGTAGAGCATTTTTTTGTATTCCGTGAAAGAACAAAGTTATGAGAGTTTTACGAAAGTTCTGCGTATGATTTTTTTGCACCACTTGGTGGGGTGAAAGAGCCATTTGGTGATTTTGTCAAAATATTTTGTTAGCAAATTTTGTAATATTATATTTTTCTTTTATCTGTATAACAAATAAATAATTTAGAAAAGTTTTTAGCGTCCAAAATTGTATTTTATGTTAAGTTTACCTGCTTTCAATTCACAGTCATCGAAACAAGCAGTTAAAAAATACAAATTACAATAACAACAGGGTTGCCACAGGTCAGGGAAGTCAGGGAATTCAGGGAAAAGTCAGGGAAACTAAAATTGGTCAGGGAAATCAGGGAAAAATCAGGTATTTTTACTAAAAGTACTGGAAAAATTGAATTTTTAAAATTCATGAGAAAACTGAATTTTTTTTTCTTTTTGACTCGTAAACTATGAAAGTAGCAGAAATTTTAATATAGAAAACTTTCAATTTTTCTATTTTTGACAATAATTTCTTTTTAAATAACTTAAATTTTCAAAAATTTAAAAACTTCAAAAATTTAAAAACAATTCTCGTCAAAATTACAATTATTTTTATAAATAATAAAATACTTCATTAAAATTCAATTATTTTTAAAAGTTTTAATAAAATTCTTGACAAAATTCCACAAGAATTCAATTATTCAATTTTTAAATAAATTTCTTCAAAATAATTGAATTATTTTCATAAGTAGTAATAAACTTTTTCACAGGAATTCAATTATTTAAAATACAAAATTTAATAAAATTTTTCGATAAATAGTAATTATATAAAAATATTTTTATAAATAATAAAATTCTTCACCGAAATTCAATTACTTTTATAAACTTAAATAAAATTCATTGTAAGAATTCAATTATTTATATAAACTTGAATAAAATTCATTGGAAGAATTAAATTATTTTCAAAATTAATACAATATTCTTCGCAAAAATTCAATTATTCTCAAAAATTAAAATAAATATATTTTCAAAATTTTAATTATATTTATACCTAAATGGAAAAATTCTTCATCTAAATTTAATTATATTTAAAAATATTAATAAAATTCTTGGCAAAATTTTGTAGCAAATCAATTTTAATGAATTAATTCAAAATAATTCCACTATTTTCATAAGTAATAAAATTTTCAGAAGAATTCAATTATTTAAAATACAAAATTTCATAAAATTTTTCGATAAGTATTAATTATATAAAAATATTTTTATAAATAATAAAATTCTTCACCGAAATTTAATTATTTTTATAAATAATAAAATTCTTCACCAAAATTTAATTATTTTTATAAACTGGAATAAAATTCTTTCTAAGAATTCAATTATTTATATAAACTTGAATAAAATTAATTGGAAGAATTAAATTATATTCAAAATTAATAAAATTCTTCGCAAAAATTCAATTATTCTCAAAAGTTTAAAAAAAATATATTTTCAAAATTTCAATTATATTTATAAATAAAAAAATTCTTCATGTAAATTCAATTATATTTAAAACTTTTAATAAAATTCTTGGCAAAATTTTGTAGCAAATCAATTTTAATGAATTAATTCAAAATAATTCCATTATTTTTATAAGTAATAAAATTTTCACAAGAATTCAATTATTAAAAATACAAAATTTCATAGAATTTTTCGAAAAATATAAATTATTTAAAAAATTCTTGGCCGAAATTTAATTATTTTTCGAAACTGGAATAATATTCTTTATAAGAATTCAATTAATTATTTATATAAATAATAAAATTCTCCACATAAATACAGTTATTTTTATAAATTTGAATAAAATTCTTTGGAAGAATTAAATTATTTTTCAAATGTAATAAACTTCTTTGCAGAAATCCAATTGTATTCGAAAGTTAAAAAAAAATTCTTGTTAAAATTCCAAGTAACTTTATAAATAATAAAATTCTTCTGCAAAATTCAATTATTTTATGTAAATTTCAAGAAAGTTTAAATTATTTTCATAAGTAATAAAACTCATTGCAGAATTTTAATGATTTTTCATACAATATATATTTTAATCAAATTCCTCGAAAAATGTAATTATTCTTAAAAATTGTATCAAAATTTGTCAAATTAAATTCATATATTTAAAAATTTATTGATAAAATTCTTTATGAGAATTTAATTTTAACAAAGAACATTCTATTTTTCCATAAATTATTTATTTTTTAATTTAAATAATTGAATTTCTCTAGAATTTTCTAATAAAAATTGATTTAAAAATGAATTAACGAATAATCGATTATTTATGAAAGCACTTGAATTATTGTCACGAATTTTATTACATTTTTTAAAAATAATTTAATTTTTTTGAGAAATTTTACTGCTTCTAAAAATAATTGAATTCTTGCGAAGGATTTTTTTTTAGGATTTTTGTAAATAATTAACCAATTCTGAAAAATGTTATGGTAATTTAAATCATTACAAAACATGAAGAATGAAAAAAAAAAAGTTTCTCAAAAAAATTTAATTATTTTTAAAAAATGTAATAAAATTCGTGGCAATAATTCAAGTACTTTCATAAATAATAATAAATTGATTATCCGTTAATTAATTTTTAAATCAATTTTTATTAGAAAATTCTAGAAAAATTCAATCATTTAAATTAAAAATTATCCTTATAAGTTGATCAATTTAAAAAGGTTTGAATTTGAATGTTTTGAAGAATTATAATTCCTATCGAAAAATAATAATGATTAAATATTTCATTTAAAAAAGAAGTTATTGATGTTTTTGAATAATTTTACAACTAATGAAATTTGTAACTAAATGTAATAGAGTATTTTTTCTTGATTATCTAATAATTTTTAGAGTGAATCAGAATATTCTTTAGGGTCAGGGAAGAAGTGAAAATTTTGTCTGGAAGTCAGGGAAAAGTCAGGGAAAAATAAAATTACAAGAGCCCAAAGTTCTGAACGTTCAAATGAACGTAATTTATTTATTTCTTCTAAAAATTAAATTTTTATTGCAACTATTTTGCGTTATTAAAAAAAAATTAATTACTGTGATTTTAAAAGTAAAATTTCAGGTTTTAAATTTTTTTATGATTAGTAATTTATTAAAATATCTTCAATAAAAAATATTTCGTTCATTTGAACGTTCAAAACTTGAGGATCATAAATTTTATAATTGTGGCAACCCTGTACAACTATAATATTGTCGATACGACAGCCAAACTATAATCAAAAGTTGAGTTTTCCTTAATTAAACTTATATTTCAAACGGTTAGTAAAATAGTTCAATAGTTTCAAACTAAAAGCCAAATGGCTTTTTTACAGCCTTGGCTTTTTTTATCCCACTCTACCCTATCTTTCTTTCTTTATTATTATTATTATTATTATTATTATTATTATTATTATTATTATTATTATTATTATTATTATTATTATTATTAGGTATTATTATTATTATTATTATTATTATTATTATTAACCAAAAATAAAGCAAAAAGGCTCGAAATTGAAGAGAGAAAACAATAAAGTTATTGGAAAAATTTCTTTTTCTCTAGACCATCATCGAATTATGGACCACCATCGGGAGGTAGACCGCCATCCCCCAGTTATGGAGCACCATCGGGAGGTTCGGCAATAGGTGGCGGATTTGGAGGCGGACATGGCGGAGGCGGTTTCGGCGGTAGTTTCGGTGGTGGACATGGAGGAAGCTTCGGCGGCGGTTTCGGAGGTGGAGCACCATCGAGACCATCGGGAAGCTACGGCCCACCGCCATCCAGACCCTCTGGAAGCTATGGACCGCCACCTTCGAGGCCATCTGGAAGTTACGGTCCACCACCATCGAAGCCCTCGGGCAGTTACGGACCACCTCCATCGAGACCTTCGGGTAATTACGGTCCTCCACCATCGAGGCCATCGTCCAGCTACGGACCACCATCGGGAGGCTCGAGCTTTGGAGGTGGGCATGGAGGTGGTTTCGGTGGTAGCGTCGGAGGAGGACATGGAGGTGGTTTCGGAGGTAGCATCGGAGGCGGACATGGAGGAAGTTTCGGCGGTAGTTTCGGAGGTGGACACGGAGGAAGCTTCGGAGGCGGTGCACCAGCCCGACCGTCCGGAAGTTATGGCGCTCCCCCTCCTAGGCCTTCGGGATCCTACGGAGCACCATCCGCTGGAGGCGGTGGTTTCGGAGGTGGCGTTCCATCCTCCAGCTATGGTGCGCCTTCCTCCGGCAGTGGTTTCGGCGGAGGTTCCGGATTCGGCGGCGGCGGGTAAGAAAACTTCTCTCAAATAAAGTCTTCTTCAAGTACCAAATATTTTTTAATTTTACTAATTGATCTTCTGTTTTCTAAATACGAATTAAAATTCTCTTTTCTAATTACTAATTAAAATTCCCCTTTCTAATCATTCACTAAAATTTTCTTTTCTAATCGTTTACTAAAATTCCCTTTTCTAATTACTAATTAAAATTCCCCTTTCTAATCATTCACTAAAATTTTCTTTTCTAATCATTTACTAAAATTCCCTTTTCTAATTACTAATTTAAATTCCCTTTTCTAATTACTAATTAAAATTCCCTTTTCTAATTACTAATTAGAATTCCCTTTTCTAATTACTAATTAAAATTCCTTTTTCTAATCATTCACTAAAATTTTCTTTTCTAATCATTTACTAAAATTCCCTTTTCTAATTACTAATTTAAATTCCCTTTTCTAATTACAAATTAAAATTCCCTTTTCTAATTACTAATTAAAATTCCCCTTTCTAATCATTCACTAAAATTTTCTTTTCTAATCATTTACTAAAATTCCCTTTTCTAATTACTAATTAAAATTCCCTTTTCTAATTACTAATTAAAATTCCCTTTTCTAATTACTAATTAGAATTCCCTTTTCCAATTACTAATTAAAATTCCCCTTTCTGATCATTCACTAAAATTTTCTTTTCTAATCATTTACTAAAATTGCCTTTTCTAATTACTAATTAAAATTCCCTTTTCTAATTACTAATTAGAATTCCCTTTTCTAATTACTAATTAAAATTCCCTTTTCTAATTACTAATAAAAAAAATTTGCTTTTAGTTCCGGTGGCTACTCCGGAAGTGCACCATCGTCCAGTTACGGTGCACCAAGTGCGGGTGGAAGTAGCGGAGGTCAAAGTTACGCCAGTAACGGAGGTTACCAATACTAAAAATTCAGATTCACTTCTGAACGACGCTAGATTCAGAAAAAAAAATCTGGTCAATTGAAGTCACTTCGAAATTTTTTTCTTTCTTTTTTTTTTTTTTTTATTGTCAAGGACGTTTTTATCACTGCCACTATTTGTAAATCCGCTCGATCATTGAAAATTCATCATCAACTTCTGATTTGCCATAAAAAATGAAAATGGTTTGAATTTAAGAGGAAAAAAAAAGAGAATGTCAATTGACCATTGTGAACATATAAAAGAAGACGTCCAAAGAAAAAAGGAAAACCAATTAGAAATTTTATCGTAAAATTTGTATTCAAGTGGATTTCCGAACTTGAATGGAGAAAAGAAATTTTTCTTTTAAAGACGAGAGCGGTTTTTTAAATGAAGGAAAAAAAGATGCTTTTCCTCCAGCACACTTGTAATTTATTTATTTTGTAAAAAAAAATATGCTTTTTGTACTAATAAAATTGCTACGCTGAAAATATGTTTTTCTTTCAATTATTAGTTGGAGAAATTTGGAAAAAAAATTCCGAGATTGAAACGAAAGTTTACTTCGACTTTTTTTGAGTTCCAGAAATAATTTTGACTTTTTCCCGAATCCTAAAGAATATTCTGATTTACTCTAAAAATTATTATGTTCCTAATTTATTTATTTGCTAATTCTTATCTTTGAAAGTAAAATTATTTCTAACATTAATAAATATTTAATGTTTATTTTTTCCATAGAAATTGCAAATTTCACAGGTTTTATAATTTAATGTTACAAAAATTGCTACTGTAACTTTGCGAAAATTTAAATTTAAATTCAAATATTTTCTAGATTCTTTTATTAAAATTTTCCGTGAAATCAATTATTTTTAATCATTTTCAAAAAAAAGTTCTTTGAGAATTCAACTATTCAAAGAAATAAATAATTTATTACAGTTCTTCGTGAAATCAATTATTTTTAATCATTTTCAAAAAAAAGTTCTTTGATAATTCAACTATTCAAAGAAATAAAGAATTTATTACAATTCTTCGTGAAATCAATTATTTTTAATAATTTTCAAAAAAAAATTTTATTTGAGAATTCAACTATTCAAAGAAATAAATAATTAACTACAATTCTTCGTTAAATCAATTATTTTGCTAATAATATTGAAAAAAAAGTTCTTTGAGGATTCAACTATTCAAAGAAATAAAAAAATTCTGAAATTTAGTTGTTTTTAATTCATTTTTACAAAATTTCAATTATTCAAATTTTTTTTAGTGAATGTGGATTCAAAAATTTTAAAAATTTCAATACTAGTTTGAATAGAAATTTTTTCAGAAAACTATCTTTTTCGAAATATTTAATTCAATTTTTTTAAATTTTCAACTATTCTGAAATTTTTGTTTGAAACCTTTTGAAATTCTACATTTATAATAATTCTTAACTATTCTCTTAAAATTAAATTATTTTCAAATTAAAAAAGAAAATTATTTTGCTAAATAATTAATAAGTAATCATTTTGAGAGTGTTCTTCAAAAATTAATTATTTAAAATAAATTCAATTTTATTTTCTGTAAATTCAATTATAGTAAAAAATGAAAAAATATCGAATATTCTGTATTGAAATTCGTGGCAATTTCAAAATTTTGAAGATAAACAAAAAGAAAATTCAAGAAAAAATAAATTTTTGTATTCAAAAAAATGTAGAATTTTTTGATAAATCCTAAAAATATATTTTTTATGAAATAAAATTCCATGACTCTTCCATATTTCTCTGAACAATTTTACTTTTCCTGACTTTTCCCTAATTTCCCTGAACTGTGAATAACCCTAATTTTGAAATTGAGTTAAATTAAAATTTACTTAAAAACAAATGAAAAAATTTTACTAAAATATAAATTACTAATTATTTACTAATTGGTAATAATTAGTAATTTTCTTATTAAAGTAGTTCAATTATTTTTAGTTTGCAAAGAAAAAACGATATTTTTCATTTTATTTGACGTGAAAGTGAAAATAGACCATAGATAAAAAAACTATACAAATGTCAGGAATATGTTTATTTTATTATATTTGTTTTATTAAGTTTATCACACTTTCTAATCCTAAGTATAATTTGTATTTTTTATACTTTACATACTTTTACTAATTAATTAATTTTAACAAAACTTTTAATATTTCTTAAATTTATGTAATTTTTATATGCAATTATAAATTTTCTGTAAAATTTTTAATCCTTTTGCTAATTTGCTAACATTCTTTACATACTTAGTATTAATTTATTTATTATCTTTTAAATTAATTTTTCATTTTTAAATTTTTATTCTTATTATTTACTTATTATTAAATAAATATTTTCCGTTTTAAATACAATTTCATTTCAAATTCAACAGAAATTGAGAATTTCATTTTATTTGAAACATTTTGCTTATAAAAATCAATTCAAAATTAAATTTTCAAAAATTTCCAGTATTCCACTTCACCTGTCAATCTGTTAAAAATTTGTAACACTTTCGGTATTTTTAGAAAAATTTTCAAACACTGTGATAACTTTTTGATAACATATTTCAAGTCAAAAGTGATGATTATTAATAATTTAATAACCATTTTTGTTTCATTTTTTTTTTTATTTTTTTTTTATTTTTATTTTTTTTTTGAGGTAAAATAGATTGAATCTGACGTAAGTTCAGTTTGATGGTGTTAGCATCAGACGGTCGATTTATCGATTCAAACGAGTCGAATGCCAGGACCGCATGAATAACCAAGAGGTCTTTCTATTCCTGTTTGTAACAAAAATCCACTAATATTATTAATACCGAAATCTTTTTCTATCTTTTTAGAAAGAAAAGTGGAGAAAAAAAATCCAGCACTAAATTCTCTCAAATAAAGTTCCAAATGAACTTGTTGTGTAATAGAAAATAAAGAACAAAACGTTCAAAAATTGCTATAAATAGAAAATATTCTCTTACCTAATCGATGATTTCTCAGGAGTTGAGTTTTTGAAATTCCTTTCTTGAATTCCAATATCTGCCTATAAAGACGTGCGAAAGAAATAGATTCAGTGAAAATAAAAAAATAAGGAGGAAGAAACAAAAAAGCAAATCAGAGTGAAGGAAAAGAAAATAAATTGTACAACTTTCACGTACATTTAAATTTTGCTATTTACTCAAAAGGAATAATTTAAAAGGATGCAATAAAATAATCTACTATGTTAAATCTAAAACGATTTTTAACCAAGTTGAGTGAATTTTTGAATTTGGAAAATTATATCAGTTACCAAAAGAATTTTTCAAAGATTTTTCAATTTGGATTTTTTTTTCTTTTTTTCGCAAAATTCTATCACACTGAGAAAAAATATTTCCAATTACCAAATAATAAAAATCTATTTATTTACGAAAACTTTTCCTAAACCAATTATATTTGTCAAAAAAAATTATTTTCTATCAACTAAAAGTGAAATAAATTTAAGTACAGTTTTGTAAACAATTTTTTTTTTTTTGTGAGAACAAAATTATTTTCTTTCGATTGATATAATTTTGCTATTTTTATACTATGGCTTTTCACTCAATCAAACAACTTGGATGAGTCAACAAAAATTATTCATCGCCTTTCACAACAAAAATTGTTATTGCCTCTTTCAACAAAATTATTTGCTTATTCGAAAAAAATTATTTGATTCTCGTAATTAAATTTTCGTTGTGTAAATTGAAATATTTTTCTCAGTGTAACTTTGCTTTGAAATTTTTTGAACTGTTTCATTTTAGAAAGAAGATAAATTATTTCTCTCTCTCTCTCTCTTTTTCTGTCTTTCTCTTCCCACCCCCCTCTCTCTCTCTCTCTCTCTCTCTCTCTCTCTCTCTCTCTCTCTCTCTCTCTCTCTCTCTCTCTCTCTCTCTCTCCCTCTTTTTGCAGAAAAATTTGTCCGCTTTATGAAATTCAATTTTAGATTCAGAGAATTTTATGAAAGTGCAGGAAAAAAATATAAACTTTTAATCTTTGCAAAGTAAAATCTAATATCCAAACTTTTTTTAGCTTTTGAGAATTTCCTTTTACACAGACTTAACAATTTTTCTTAATAAATTTTATTAAATACCAATTTAATTATTCTAAAGTTAGTAAAGTTAATTTCTGAAATGGAAAAATTTTTCTCTTCTCCTTAGAATAAATCAGTTGAAAAAATTTTAAAGCAAAGTTACACTGAGTAAAATTGGTCAAAAATTCTCAAAATTTCTAAAGAAGTGAATGTTTTATTTTTTCAGTAGTGAAAGAAATTTTTTTCTCCGCGTGTAAAAAATTATGTAATAAATTATTTGCAGTAAAAAGTAGTGTGAATTTATAGTAAAAAAAATAGTAGTGATTATTTGTAGTAAAAAATATCATTGAATTATTTGTAGTAAAAAATAGTAAAAATAAATAAAATAAAATAAAAATAGTAGTGAATAACAACTTCTGATTTAGAAAGTACAGCAAAAGTATTGTAATAAATTTATAGTGAAAAAAATTATTTGTAGTAAAATATTTTATAGTAAATTTATAGTAAAAAAAAGTGTGATGAGAAAGGTGGTTAATTGTTCGGAGTGGAAAAAATAAGAGTCGATTTATAGTAAAAAATATAGCAAGAAAATAGTAGTAAATTATTTGTAGTGAAATGTATAATAATAAATTTATAGTAAAAAATATGATTAAGAAAATAGTAGTAAATTATTTGTAGTGAAAACGAAGAAAAATAGTAAAAAAAAATATGATAAGAAAATACTATTAATTATTTGTAGTGAAAACGAAGAAAAATAGTAAAAAAAAATATGATTAGAAAATACTATTAATCTTTTGTAGTGAAAAAAATAATAGTAAAAAATGTTCTTAAAAAAATGGTAGTACATTATTTGTAGTGAAAAAAAGTAAAATAGTAAAAAATATTAAAGAAATGGTAGTAAATTATTTGCAGTGAAAAAAATAAAATAGTAAGAAAATAGTATTAATTATTATTTGTAGCGAAAAAAATAATAGTAAAAAATATTATTAAATATTATTATAAAATAGTAGTAAATTTTTTTTTGTGAAAACGAAGTAAAATAGTAAAAAATATTATAAAAAAATAGTACTAATTATTTGTAGTGAAAAAAAATAGTAAAAAAGGTTATTAAAAAAATAGTAGTAAATTATTTGTAGTGAAAAAAAGTAAAAAAAATATTTATTTGTTAACAAATAACAAATCATTTGTTTTAAAATAAATAATAGTAAAAAATATGATTAAGAAAATAGTAGTAAATTATTTGTAGTGAAAACGAAGTAAAATAGTAAAAAATAAGATAAGAAAATAGTATTAATTATTTGTAGCGAAAAAAATAATAGTAAAAAATATTATTTAAAAAAGTGGTGGTAAATTATTTGTAGTAAAAAAATAATTCTGTGTTTATGACAAAGAAAAATAGTAAAAATTACTTGTAGTTAAAAATAGTAGTAAATTATGTGTAGTA
The DNA here is from genome assembly GCA_032873175.1 of Leptopilina drosophilae. Lineage (NCBI taxonomy): Eukaryota > Metazoa > Arthropoda > Insecta > Hymenoptera > Figitidae > Leptopilina > Leptopilina drosophilae. The sequence goes on from CM065479.1 coordinate 54,613,368, forward strand.
AAAAAATTGTGAGTTTATGATTAAAAAAATAGTACGTGTAGTAAATTATTTGTAGTTAAAAAATAGTATCAAACTTTTGTAGTACAATAAATAATACTTTAAATTTATAGTAAAAATATGGTAAAAAAGAAATTGTAAATCACTAGTGGAAAGCACTAGTAAACTATTATTTATTTTATAGTAACAAAATTAAAAACCACAATTAGGATAATAAAAAATTGTTTCTGGTTAAAGGGAAGTAAATTATTAGCAGTTAAAAAATAATAATAAATGACTTATAGTAAAAAGTAAAAAAATCATTTATTGTAAAAAAAAATCTTTTATATTAAAAGAAATCATTTATAGTAAAAAAAAATCATTTATAGTAAAAAAAATCATTTATAGTAAAAAAAAATCATTTATAGTAAAAAAATCATTTATAGTAAAACAAATCATTTATAGTAAAAAAATCATTTATAGTAAAAAAAAATCATTTATAGTAAAAAAAATCATTTATAGTAAAAAAAATCATTTATAGTAAAAAAAATCATTTATAGTATAAAAATCATTTTTAGTAAAATAAATCATTTATAGTAAAAAATGAATCATTCATAATTTTCTATTAAAAAAATAACAACAAATTATTTATAGTAAAAAGAAAAACCATTTGAAGAATAAAATAAATAACAAAATTAATTAAATGTTCCCAAAATCCCAAAAAAACTTAAAAGGGAAAAAATGAATGATAAAGGACAAGAATTCCTTTATTTTTTTATACACCGTTTATTTTTAACATTTACAATCAACATCTCGGTCATTTACGCAATTATACACACGTATAATATATTTATGTATATATTTATATCATATGGTACAATACTGAGTAACTTATTATTATTTTTTTTTTGTTTCATTATAATAAGTATACTTCTCCGGGGTAAATCGAGCCTTTATACATGATCGATGATAAACAATGTTAAAACACTTTCTCTAAAGGTAGATACCTCGACATTGAGGCATAACGACGTTTAGGTACGTTTAGGTACACAGTTGGATCGCATAATAATTTTTTTGTTATTTTTTTCGTATTTTTTTTTATTTATTGATATTATAATTAAATAATTTATTTATAACCTTTCTTAAAGTGTCAAAGCGCGCGGTGTCATCCTGACGAAAATTCAAAGTTGGAGGTTCAAGGTTTTTTTCTTGTCACCTTCCATACTTCTCTAGTCAATTCTATTCGGCGTGGACAGCCTTTCACTTTTCCTTTATTTTTTCTTCTTTTTTTTGTTACTTAAACCCTTTTTCGTCATTGAACCCGTAACCTTCTTCTAAAATAGTTTATTCGAGGCATCCCTTTTGTTTTATATCTGTCGTCTTTTTTTCCGCGAACAAGTATCATTTAAAAATCTTTGTCTTTCTCTCTTTCTCTCGCTCATGTGCACTTTTAATTTTTTACTCTTTTTCGCAAGATTTTTTTTTCTTTCTCTCACTCATGTACGCTTTTTTTACTCTTTTACTCTTCTTTACTCTCTTTTTTACTTTTTTTACTTTTTTAATTTTTTTTTTAAACTTTTTTACTCTTTCTTACTATTTCTACTTTTTTTGTTAAGTAAAAAAGAGAAAACGACTATTTTTTCTTCTTCTTCTCTCTAAATTTGAATTAGTAAATATTACTAATAAATAGGAATGTTTCTGCGAAATTATTAGTAAAATTAACTGTGAATGGGAATTTCTGCTAAATTATAAGTAAAATTCACCATTCTTAGAATTAGTAAATTTTGCTAATAAATAATAATTTCTACTAATTTATAAGGAAAAAAATTTACTAATTCAAATTACAAAAGCAAAAAGTCAGTAACTAATTCAAATTGGAAAAGTAGTAAACTTTACTAATAAATAGTTATTTCAACAAATTTTTTCAGTAGCAAATTTACTAATTTGAATTAGTAAATATTACTAATAAATAGGAATATTTCTGCTAAATTATTAGTAAAATTAACTATGAATAGGAATTTCTGCTAAATTATTAGTAAAATTAACTATGAATAGGAATTTCTGCTTAAATATTAGTAAAATTCACCAATATTAGAATTAGTAAATTTTGCTAATAAATAATAATTTCTACTAATTTATCCAGTAAAAAATTTACTAATTCAAATTACAAAAGCAACAAGTCAGTCACTAATGCAAATTGTAAAAAAATAATAAATTTTACCAATAAATTGATATTTCAACAAATTTTTTCAGTAGCAAATTTACTAATTTGAATTAGTAAATATTACTAATAAATAGGAATGTTTCTGCTAAATTATTAGTAAAATTAACTGTGAATGGGAATTTCTGCTAAATTATTAGTAAAATTCACCAATATTAGAATTAGTTAATTTTGCTAATTTTGCTAAATTTTGCTAAAAGTCAGTAACTAATTCAAATTGGAAAAGTAGTAAATTTTACTAATAAATAGTTATTTCAACTAATTTTTTCAGTAGCAAATTTACTAATTTGAATTAGTAAATATTACTAATAAATAGGAATATTTCTGCTAAATTATTAGTAAAATTAACTATGAATAGGAATTTCTACTAAATTATTAGTAAAATTCACGAATATTAGAATTGGTAAATTTTGGTAATAAATAATAATTTCTACTAATTTATCCAGTAAAAAATTTACTAATTCAAATTACAAAAGCAAAAAGTAAGTAACTAATTCAAATTGGAAAAAGTAGTAAATTTTACTAATAAATAGTTATTTCAACTAATTTTTTCAGTAGCAAATTTACTAATTTAATTAAAATAAATAATAATAATTAATAATAACAATATAATATTTTTAATTTAATTAGTAAATATTACTAATAAATAGGAATATTTCTGCTAAATTATTAGTAAAATTAACTATGAATAGGAATTTCTGTTTAATTATTTGTAAAATTCACCAATATTAGAATTAGTAAATTTTGCTAATAAATAATAATTTCTACTAATTTATAAGGAAAAAAATTTACTAATTCAAATTACAAAAGCAAAAGGTCAGTAACTAATGCAAATTGTAAAAAAATAGTAAATTTTACTAATAAATAGATAACTATTTATTAGAAAAATCTACTAATTTTTCAGTAACAAATTTACTAGTTCAAAAGCAAAAAGTAAAATTAGTATTTTTCCTATAATTAAATTTCGAGAGACCCTCACTTATTTTCTCCTCCTTCGTTTTCTAATCTTTTACTCTTTCCTACTATTTTTTTACTTTAGAAATTTTTTTTAACCTTTTTGGAAAAAGTAAAAAAGTCTCCTTCCTTTTTTTTCTTCTTATTCGCTTTCTTTTCGCCTATTCACTCATTCTTGAACTTATTATGATAATGATGATAGAGCACACTTTGATATGTATTGTTTTCTCGACACATCGTTTATTATATTTATGAATTAATTGATATGTAGGTGACGAGGCGTCTCAAGATCGCCTCATTAGCTCTCCCTCTCTTTCACACGCAATTTTTTTTTCTCCCATGCACCCCAGCTGCTCTAATCTTTCTCATTTTGAAATCTAATGCTTTCTTTTCGAAACCAATTTTTATATTAAATTGCTCATGACTTGAACATTTCTTTCGCATGTTTTTTTTCTGCATATTTTTGTTTTCTTTTTTTTTGTTGACTTCATTTTTCGAAAGACAGAAACAAATGAAAATTTTGTAAATATTTTTGTCCTATATTTTCAAAAGTGGAAATTTTATTGACGATTTTCCAATTTTTTTCGAGGTGGATAATATTTCAAAAATTGTTTTTTTTATCGTTATATTATTTTTTTTATTTATTACACGTATTTATAGGAATTTTTTTCGTTTTACCTCTATAGTTCAAAATTATAGTAAAATTAGGTAAAATTAGGTAAAATTAGTAAAAATTTTTTTAAATATATATTAAAATTAGAGACAAAAAAAATTATTTTTGATAAAATGTACTTATTGATAGAATTGAAACATTTAGAATTTTCGTTAAACTTAATTTTATTTAGAATTCATTTTTATCTAGAAAAAAAGTTTTACTTTTATTTCTTATTTTTGACATCAATTTTTCTAGTCTTTTAAAATTTTCCCAAATGGCTAATTCGATTTTTTTGAACCAAATTCGTGGTAATTTTCATCTTATAATTGTACTATTTTTTAATAATGACTATTTTGCACTGGAAAAAAATTTTGATCAATAATAATTAGTTTTAAATCTTTTTTTCAGTATTAGCAAAATATTATTCCACTATTTAATAATAGTACAATTTATTATTAAAAATGTCCTTTTTGGAAAATTTGAAATTCTTTTTGAAATTGCCAATGAAAATGAGAATTTTTATTGACTCCATGAAACTTTTGTTTCGAGATTGCCATCTTTGTAAACTATATGTGAATATAATTATAATCGTATCGCTTTCTTATCTGTCGTTTCTAATAGCCTCGAGGGGTTATAGAGAGAAGACACGTCTTATGCATTTTTCTAACGTTATTCCCAAAGTGAAAGTATATCCGACATAATATAAATGAAGATACACCAGCGGGATACCGGAAGATTCTTCTCGCGATTATAACGCGATTCTCTTTTTACTTTACTTCAAAGTTCAACAAAAATTATTGTTTTACCTCAAAACGACCCAATGCTCGCGATTATAATGAACAATCACTTCCGTAATTTCGATCCAGTTTCAATAATTTTCCAATTTTTTATTACTTTTTCCAGGGAGGAAATTTAAATTAATCAAAAATTAATTACTATAAAATAATAAACAAATTTTACCGAAAATTAGTTAATTTCAATTAGAATTGATAAAAAAAATACTGTATTTCGACCGTTAATTAAAATTAGCCAATTTCAATTAATATTGAATTAATTAATTTCAACTATAATTCTTTCATGTTAATTATTATCAACAATTGGGAGAAAAAGATATTTTTTCTTTGACCTTTTTTTTCCAACAAATTTGTCGATAAAATAATTTGGAAAAATTTTGTTCAGACAAAAGTATGTTTTTTCTTCTAAACTTTATTAATATTGCAAAATTAGTAAAATAATTTAAAAAATAAAACATTTGCCAAAATATTTGCAAAATTTATTAATATTGAAAAAAATTATTATCTAAATTGTTATATAATATTTTTTTTCAATATAAATAATTTTCAATAATTTTCAATAATTTTTTTTCAATAATTTTTTTCAATACCGAAAAAAATTATTACATAAATTGTTATATAATAATTTTTTTTCAATATATTAAAAATAATATTTGTGTCACGCTCCGAAGAAAGGTACCTAAGAAGCAAAAAATTTGAGGTTATGTTTTTAATGTTTCAAGTAAAAATACAGAAAGAAAATCAATTATTAGTTAAAAATTATTAATCATCAAGTCTGCATTACATCCGAAATATTCAATAAAAAATTTCAATTAAAAAATTTCATTTTCAAATAATTAAAAATAAACTTTTAATCAAGAAAAATCTAACACAACCCTAACCTATAAATCGTTTGCTTCTTAGGTACCTTCGGAGCGCGTCACTTTTTTTAAAATTAAAAAATCATTAAATATTTATTTCCGAAAAAACGTACGGAAAAAATGAATCTCTTCAGCAAAAGTTTAATGGTATCAATTATTCACAATATAAACGTAAACAATTTTAATAATCGTCAATTGAATCAAAAAAGAATTCTTTTCTAAATCAAAGAAAAATTCTTTTTATTCAAATTTTTTTTCTTTTCGTTATGGATGAAATTATATTCCCTTTGATTATAAATATAACATTGAGATTAAAATTTACATGGATTTTCTTTATTCCTCTATAACGATATGTATATATATTATATTTGAACGAATTCCACCTAGTGTCCCATTTTTTCCCTCTTTTTTTTATAACAATCTAAATAAAACTCGTTATATATATATTTTTTTCTTTTGCGATCAAATAAGGTAAAGCAGAATAACGACACTTCTATAATCATCGTTAATCGTTACCGCGTGAAAAAAAAAAAAAAAAAAAAAAAGTTGCGCAACTACTATAGAGCAGCGATGATAAATACAATATACATGTGTTTTATATGTATACATGTTTTTATATATGTATAAATGTATATAATAACTGTACAGTACCAACGGTAACGTTGATAATGATGGTAATAAATAACAATGATATAGCGAATCGTTTATATATTTTTTATATATACGAATGTGAAATGTAACGCCGGTTTAAAAAAAAAAATTAAATATATATATACGTATATATTGCACCCTCTAAAACATTGTACGTCGTCGTTCTGTTTAAGTCTTCTCATAGATATGTATATTTTTTATATATAGAATCATACTTTGATCCACGTTGATCGATCTATATATATTTTTTTTATTAAATTCTCTCGCTCTTTTTTTTTTGTTTTGCAATTATTTTATCGCGATATGTATGCTTTTTTCTGTATTATTATATATTTATTTTGTTTTATATACTATATGATAAACACAACGGATTTACAGTGACGGCCGAACCACTTGGCGCTTTGGCGGTTTTTTTTTTTTTTTTTTTTTTTTTTATTTATTCGTGTGGCAGAGATTGATGCATTTATTATGCATATTATATTTATAGATATGTCTAAAGAACTCCTAATGAGCGTATACTCAAAAACTTCCCTACAAACCACTTTTCATTAAAAGAACTAGCGTAAAACTAGGGTTTCCGCGTTGCTCGACATCTCGATATTATTTCCCCTCTATTTTCAGCTTTATAGGAACGAGCGGCTATCATACAGGGTCGTTGCTCAATGGAAAAGTAGTTATTTTTACAGGAAAATATATTTATAAAAACAAAAGAAAGTTTTGTTGAATAATGACTTGTGCTTTTTTAATAAATTGAAAAATATATTTTTGTATAGACAATGGGTTTTGAATTAGGAAACTATAGACACTCATTATCGTATCTACACTTTTTTTAAACTTTTTTATCTTTACTTCTTTTATTTTTACTTTTTTGGCTTTACTTGTTTTATCCTTACTTCTTTTATTTTTACTTCTTTTATTTTTACTTCTTTTCTTTTTACTTCTTTTCTTTTTACTTTTTTAATTTTATCTTTACTTTTTTATCTGTACTTCTTTTATCTTTACTCTTTATCTTTACTTCTTTCATCCTTACTTCCTTTATTTTTACTTCTTTTCTTTTTACTTCTTTTAAATAAATACAATTTCTGTTTACAGTAAATACAATATTATAATTATTAATAATAGTTTATAATTATATTATTACGATAATTATTAAACGTATTAATAATATTTTTATTAAAGTTACAATACATTAAATTAGTCATTAAATATTATTTTAATCACATGCAACATTCTTAAATGTTGGTTAACAATTAATAATAATATTAATATTATGAAATATTATCATTAATTTTAAATTATTATTACCATTATTAATATTATTAATATTATTAATATTATTAATATTATTAATATTATTAATATTATTAATATTATTACTATTATTAATATTATTAATATTATTAATATTATCAATATTATTACTATTATTAATATTGTTAATATTATTAATATTATTACTATTATTAATATTATAATAATTAACGTAAATTAATATTAAAATAGCACCTCGATATTCTTACGGAAAATTTCCATTGCACATCTTCAGAAAAATTCCAAAGGTCTCAGATTGAGATCATTAACAGCATCAACAGTTTCACACACTTTTTGATCTCAATTTTCAGATCCTCAAAAAAAAAATTCTACGCTAATAATATTGTCAAAATTTTCCAGTATTAAGACAATATTTAATCTAATTTTTCCTGTTTTAGAATTTTATACAAAAAGAATTATATTATTTGGGAAAATAGTTATTTTTCCCCCAAGTAATTTAAAAAATTCAAAAAAAAGAAGAAAGAAAAGGAATATATTTTTTTTTCTTTATATAAAGAAATTTTTTACATATAAAAAGAACGAATCTATAATAAAAAATTGAGTTGAATAATTATAAATTATTACTATAACAAATTTGTTTCTAACATTTCATACAAAAAACAAGAGAAAAATTAAAATCTTTAAATAAAAAAAAAATATTGAAAATTATGTTGACAATTTTTTTTTATTAATTTGAAAAGAAGATGAAATTTTTGCAAATTTTTTTACCGAATAGACGAAAGTTGAAATTGAACCTCTCTCCTGTGATTTGAAAATAAAGGACTTGGAGAAACTTGTTAGTAATTATAAAACTTCTCCATTGGGAATTAGTAGTTTCATTTGTGACTATTTAATTAAAAAAAAAAACTTTTACAGTTAAACTGCCATTGAATAAATTAGCAAATATTTTCGTCCCCGAAAAGTGCAAAGAATGTTTTATATAATGGCGCGTGGAAGAAAAAAAATATTCGACAATTATCAAATTATTTCCACTGAGAAAATTTAAAACATTTTCTAATTTAACTTAAAACATTTTTTACTATCTTTACTATTTAAATATTTTAATTATTACATTGAATTTAAATCTCCGAATATTCTATTTGTAACAGCTATAAAAATTACTATATAATATTGCAAAATTTATAGCTGTTACAAATTTTTCTTCTTGTTTTGCAAAATTTTTAGCTGTTACAAATTTTTCTTCTTCTTTTGTAAAATTTATAGCTGTTACAAATTTTTCGTCACACAGTAAAACGTGAAGTGTTAAAATAACACCAGAATGGATTAAAATAATTTGCAACAGTTTAATCCCTCTAGGATTAAACTAACACCAAAAAGGATTAAAGTAATCTATTTTGGTGTTATTTTTAATTATGAATGAAATTTTATTGTAAATAAAACACCAAGGTCAACGATTTGAAAAAATTCAACGAATTTAGCTACTCCAGAGAGAATAGTAAGTTAGTTACTAACTTAATTACTAACTTACTAACTAACTTAGTAAAATAGTTACTAAATTCAATTGTGTTGAAAAATTTTTAAAAATTCTCTTCAAAATTTCAATTCTCTTCATAATTAATAAAATTCTTCTCCGATATTCAATTATTTTACAAAATTTTAATCAATTTCTTGACAAAATTTAAATTATTTTCAAAAGTTTTCTAAAATTCCATAATTTTCAATATCTACTATTTCAATAAAATTTTCCAAAAAAATTCCATTATTAAAAAAAATTTCAATACAATTCTACGCAAACATTCAACTATTTTCATAAAAAGTAAAAATTTTTACAGGAATTCAATTATTTACAAATTTTTTTTATAAATTTCTTCGCAATAATTCAATTATTTTCATAAATAATAACATTTTTACAGGCATTCAATTATTTTTATAAATAATAAAATTCTTTTAGAAATTTAATTATTTTCATAAATAATAAAACGCATTGCTGAGTTTTAATTATTTGTAATGCAATTTTAATCAAATTCCTCGACAAATGTAATTATTCTTAAAAATCTTATTAAAACTCGTCCAAAGAATTTAATGAATTAAAAAATTTGTTGATAACATTTTTTATGAGAATTTAATTTCAACAAACATGAAAGTAATAAATTATTTATTTTTGTATTTAAATAATTGATTTCTCGTAGAATTTACTAACAAAAATGGTTTAAAAATGAATTTTAGTTAAAATTTTAGATTATACTTAAGTGCTAAAAGCATTATAACGTGGATTTTTAGAAATAATTAAATTTTTCCAAAGTTTCAAACTAAAATCATTGAAATTCATAATTTTTCATATTTTTGACTAAAAATTTTGTAGAATTAATTCTTTTTAAAAGTTTAATAGGATTTTTATTGAAATTATTTCAAGTTCTTATTTTTCAAAATATTTTTAATTGTAGAATTTCCGAATAATTGAAATTTTGTAAAATTGAACTGTGAAGGAATAAATTTGAAAATTCTCATAAAACTCATCGCAGCGTTTCAATTATTTTTTATACAATTATAATTGAATTCCTTCAAAAAAAAATATATGTTTGTGCAAGTTTTATTAAAATTCGACAAAAGAATTGAATTATTAAAAAATTTGTTACTAAAATTCTTTATGAAAAATGAATTTTGAGAAACATTTAATTATTCAATAAATTATTTACTTTTGCATTTAAATAATTAAATTCAATTGAAAATTTAAATTACTTTTTTAATACAATTTTAATTTTATTCCTAGAAAAATGCAATTATTTTCAAAAAATTTATTCAAATTTGTCAGAAAAATTCAATTATTTCAGAATTTGTCGGAAGATTTCAATTATTTTAGACTTTGTCAGAAGAATTCAATTATTTAAGAATTTGTCAATAAAATTCTTTATGAAAAATAAATTTTAAGAAAGATTTAATTTTTCTATAAATAATTTACTTTTGTACTTAAATAATTGAATTCTCGTAGAATTGTTTAATAAAAATTGATTTGAAAATGAATTTTAGTTAAAATTTTAGATTATAATTGAATATTAAAAGAAATGTAGAGTGAACTTTTTGGAAAGAATTGAATTTTAAAAGTAATATTTTTGACAAAGTTTAATTGGATTTCTTGAATATTATTTGAAGTTTTTTATTTTCTAATATGCATTTAATTGAATAATTTAGGAATAATTGAAATGTCGTGAAATTTATTAATTAATTATTATTAAAAATAATAGATATAAAGAAAAATTGTAGTTAAAAATTTTTAAAAATAATAATTGAATTGAAATAGTGAAATTTTATTTATTGTGCAAAAAAACATAAAAATTGATTATTTTAATCCTTTTTGGTGTTAATTTAATCTGCAACACTTTTTAATACCTCACGATTTACTGTGCGTGTATTGAAATTTAATTTTCGAGTTGGAAAATAAATTTTCTTCTTCTCTTCCAGAAAATATTTCTCTTCAAATATATGCTTTGTGTGACACGCAACGACCCCATTTTGAATAGTTAATTTCTGAAAGACATAATTAATTATGTCGTCGGGCGAAGCAAAGGGACTATAATCGATATAGCGAGTACAAAAGCTTTCTCTAACATCAATGGAGATAATTATACTCACACCTTTTTTTTGGCATAAACGACAAATTCTAATCATATAATATAATCAGCACAGTCAGAGATATTAATATTATATATATAGATATGTATATAATATTGAAGTTAAAGGCCGTCCATTGCGACCACCCTGAGGACCGCACTTTGTGGTTAATGCTATAAATGTATATTAGTTTTTAAACTAAAGCCGCTCGTTTCTTGTCATCATTAATATAATATCAAGTCAATTTACCCACAATATCTGAGATCAATATTTTTTTTTGTCCTTTAATATTTACCTCTCTAATGGAGAAATGCTTTCACTTTCTTTATAATGCTTATTTCAACTTTTTCACGATATATCTTATTTCTACATTTATAATACATATATATTTATAATAATGAACAATGTACATTTTAATAAATGCAGATTCAAAATGCAAATATATTCGCTTCAACCAACAAGAATTATTTTAAAGCCATCATATCAATATTTATCTATGATAGTTTTTATATTATTTACTTTTTTTTGATAGATTACATATATATATCAACAGAAAGGTAAATTTATTTCTCCAAAAGAGATTTAAATTCTCTCGCGAAAATAAAAGTGAAAAAGAAAATTTCCTACGCGAAATGTCGATATATCGCCAAGTGATTCGGCCATATTTAATTTAAAACTCCTCGCAAGCAGTTGGTAGACTCTAAATATATATTATTAGAATATAATTTAATATATATATATATATCTCAAAAGAAAAACAATGATAATCACTAGGCCTAAGAGGCGACGCGGTGGTGAATTTTTTCTCATCCATCACTCCAAAGAGGCTTCAAGTCGTTTTTATTTATTAACCACTTTTGTTTTCTTTATTTTTCCTCCTATTCTTTATTTTATTTGAAAAAATATTTCACTAGATGTACACAAAAATACCGGAATCGTTCGCTATTTATTAAAAATAAAATTTCATGAAAAAATAACGAAATATTTCCTTTCTAAAATAATCTGCGGTGGAAATTTTGACTTGAAGCTTCTTAACTGACAAGATGATTGGATTAATTATTTTTGAAGAGAAGCAGAAAGATGGGAATTAATAATGCTTGGGAAAAAAATAATCATTGCTTGGAAAGTAATAATTTTGTAATTATGAGCATTGAATTCGATACAATGGACTTTTAATTTCAAAAATATTACCCTCCCTGTCTTTGAACTGAATGGTGCATTTTTTAAAAACTATTAACTATAAAGTTGAAATACAAAATTTAATATAAAATTTCAATAATTTAATTACAAAATTAAAAATTAAAAATCAAAAATTAAATTGCAAACTGTTTGAAATTATTTTGTAAAGTTATTACAAACATAACGATAAAATATTGAAAATTATATTGTAAATTACATTATCGAAATTAATTACGAAATTAATTACAAAATAAATTACAAGATAAATTACAAGATATTGTAAATTATTTTGCAAATTAATTACAAAATTTGGAAATTATTTTGCAAATTAATTACAAAATGTTGAAAATTATTTTATCCAAATTAATTACAAAATAAAAAAAATTTACAAAATATTTTAAAGTATTTTGCAAATTAATTACAAAATTTGGAAATTATTTTCCAAATTAATTACAAAATAACCAATAAACTTTGCAAAATCAATTACAAAATCTTATGTAAATGAAAATGGTAAAGAAATGAAAAAACAATATCCGAAGGGAGAATAAATTAATACTAAGAAAATGGTTCGAAAACAAAAAAAAAAGAATCAATAAAATTCAAAATGGCCTTTTAAATCGATAATAAAATTGGAAACTTTGTGCACAACATTTTATTTTAGGCTTAGAGCACGAATGTCTCTTGGGAGGAGCTTATCATGTAATAATTGTCCTCCCATTTGAAATTCTGATAGGAAAAATTAGTTTTCAAAGTTTGTTGGGCAATAAATTTATGCGATAAGCTTCGGAAAAATGTTGTACAGTAACGAAAAATTCGAGTGAAATAAAAATAAAATTAAATGAAATATCAACATTAGTAGATGTAACAAAAATCGAAAAAGAAGAGAAAGAAAATTAAATTTTACAACATTGGAATCAGTTTTGTAAAAAAGAGAAAAAGAGAAGCATGAATATATTTTTGAAATCTTATTTGACATTAAAATATTTAACATAAGTTTCAATTGACATAAAATTCATTTGACATGAAATTCATGTGACATAAAATTCATTTGACCTGAAATTCATTTGATTTAAAATTCATTTTACATAAATTTCATTAGACACGAAACTTATTTTACATAAATTTCATTTGACACGATATTCAAAACATAAAATTTCATTTTACATAAAGATTTGACACTAAAATTTATTTAACATAAAATTAATTTTTTTTCACATGCAATTTATGTTAAATAAATTTTAATGTCAAATCTTTATGTAAAATGAAATTTTTATGTTTTGAATATTTCTTGTCAAATGAAATTTATGTTAAATGAATTTTAAATTAGTATTTTGAATTTAAATTTTTTTAATGCACATTAAACTCTTTTCACATAAGTTTCATTCGACACGATATTCTTAACATAAATGAAGTTGACATTGAAATTTATTAAACAAAAGTGAATTTATCATTTAAATTCATGAAACATAAATGAATTTAACATTAAATTTCATTTAACATAAATAAACTTGACATTAAAATTCATGTATCATAAATGAATTTAACATTAAATTTCATTCAACATAAATAAACTTGACATTAAAATTCATTTAACATAAATGAATTTTATGTCAAATTATTCTTATATCGATTAAAATTTATGTCAAGTTATTTTTATGCCAAATTGGAATTTATGTCAAGTTATTTTTATGCCAAATTGGAATTATGCAATATGAGTTTCAGGTCAAATGCAATTTATGTTAAATAAATTTTAATGCCAAATAGATTTTTTGGTTCAATGGCATTTATGTCAAATGAATTTCATGTCCAACGATATTTTTAAATTCTTCTTTAAAACCCTTTTATTTCTAAATGGAAACCTTTTTGCATTTTACCAATTTTGAATCACACAATTTATTATACATTTATATTAAATTGTGCCTGACATAGTTCGAAAACTTATGTCTCATAACTTTTGTCAAATGAAATTTCTTTTAATTTTTTTTAAACAAGATTTCAGGAATATTCACGCGTCCCCTAGAGAAGAAGAAACCGTACTGATGGGAAAAAATTTGTCTTTGACAACAATACGTTTGTTCTGTAACTAAGCAAATAAAATGAATGCTTAAATACTAAACAAAAGTCTTGTTATGAAAACTAAATTATCTTTTCAGTGTAAAGAAAATTAAAGATAAAAACGGAAACAAAACGAAATTATTCATCTGTGGTTGCTAACACTGTTTTCTGGAAAGTATCAAATTGATGCCTAAAATCTAATTCAAATCTTTATCAATTCGTTGCCATTTGATACTTTTAAGTTAACAGTGAAGATAAATAAATGGTAATCCACATTATTGATAAGAAAAGTAATTTTTTAAATTAGACTAGTGGCATCTAATCTGACGAATTCTGACGGTACCCCAGTAGCACGTTATATTACAGCAATATTGAGAACATTGTCTTAACATTCCCAATGTTTGCCTCAATGTTGTCAATGGTGCTGGAACATTTTGTGCTACTGGGGTAATGATTGTTAGCAATACCAGAAGGTTAAAAAGGTACTAAACAAAATAATAGAAAAGATAAGAAAATAATAAAAAAAAATAAAAGAGATGCGAAAAGGACTAAAAATTAAAAAAAGCCGTATTAAAACAGATGCAAAAAAGAGGAAGAGAAAAATTAAAGAAGGACATTGTTGGAACACACAAATAACATGAACTAAACAAAATGAAAAAATGCATTAATATTCCGAATAAAGTTAGAGACGAAAACTAAAAGTGGAAGGACAAAAAGTGTGAAGGAAAAAGAAGACACCGCGTCGCCGGACTTATTGTTGGTCACAGCATCCGATCACGGAACTTGGGATTAGAACGCAGTACTAGACTGTGGCTGCCTGAGTCCGCTGGTGCCACGGGGTACCATATGCGCCCCAATGACTCCACCACCTCCGCTGCCAATATTATCATCATCATCACTAGCACCAACAGCCCTGTATCCCGGCTCCATGTCGTAGTCCGGCTCGAGCGCTGGATTCACTCGTCCGTTCGATTCGTCCTTGCTTCCATAAATCCTTCCAACACCCGCTGCAAGAACTGACATTTGTTCACCCTCAGCTGGATCGGGTCCCACTCGTTGTACATCCTCAGGAATATTGACGACACATCGAAATATATCATAGCCCGGAGCAAGTCTACCTGAGAGGAAGAGTTCCTTGGTGCCATATGAGACACCAATTAATGTCACTAACGACATCAGCATTGCCATAGTTCGAAAGGGAAATAGCTGAACTTTATTTTCTTCATCGTAACCTGGATAATGTATTAATGGCGAGAGTCCCAACATTTCCTCACCACCGCTTAATCTTACCAGAAACGCGATAATGTACGCTGCCAAGCTGCCATAGGTGTTACAGTAGTCTTTAAAGTGTACCACCATCAGCAATTGAGGAAACAGGATTACGTATACAAGGTCTGAGCACATTGACCATAAACCGTAGATTGATGGTATGGTTAAGGCCATCGCTGTGCTGAGGACTCCAACAACTAATATTCCCACTCGCATCACCCAGATGATCTCCATTTCAGATGCCTAATCGAGAAATAGTTTTTTTTGTTGGTTTGTTTCAATTTTTACTAAAATATTATTCAGGACAAAAGGACGTAACGAATTTCTCCAAAAATTTTGTTGTGCAAAAAAAGTCTCAACTTGGTGAGCTTTGACCAGGGCTCGAACTAGGTCTGTAAATCCCGTAAAAGTCCGTAACTTTGCTTGAAGTCCGTAAAAGTCCGTTTTTTTTTAAAAGGTCCGTAAAGTCCGTAATTCGGTTGAAAAAGATCCGTAAAGTACGTAAATTATACGATATAATTTGGATAATTTTAGGGAAATTACAAATGATTGAAAGAATTCAATTATTTTCAAAAGTAATAAAATTCTTCGCAAAAATTCAATTATGTTCAAAAATTTTTTTAAATTCTCGTCAAAATTTCAATTATCTTTAAAAATAATTAAATTCTTCTTCGAAATATCAATTATTTTCAAAAATTTTAATAAAATACTTGGGAAAATTTCAATTATTTTCAAAATTTTTCCTCAATTCAATGATTTTTAATAGTGATGCATAACGAGACTCTGTCCTTTCATAAAAAGAAAGAGATGAAACTATAACATTCAATTGTTTTCAATGTATTTTTCGCGAGATTCTCGTTCTCACGAGACGATATTCGCTCGTAATGCATCACTAATTTTTAATGGGTTTCTATACTATTCTAATAAAATTTTCCAAAAGAAGTCAATTATTTACAATTTTTTTTTTTTATAAATTTCTTCGCAATATTCAATTATTTTTATAAATAATAAAATTTTTACAGGTATTTAATTTTTTTAGTAAATAATAAAATTCTTATTAGGAATTTAATTATTTTGATGAATAATAAAGCTAATTGCAGAATTTCAATTATTTTTAATACAATTTTAATCGAATTCCTCGAAAAATGTAATTATTCTTAAAAAATTTTATTAAAATTTATCAAAGAAATTTAATTATTTTAATAACCTTTGCTACAATTTATTTATTAGAATTTAAATATTATTTTTAATAAATTTTTGATTAAATTTCTTTAAAGAATAAAATTATTGCATTCCAAATTTTTAATTCAATTCTTTGCGTAAATTATCAATTATCTTTATAAATTATAAAATTCTTCTCTAAAATTAAATTATTTTAAAAGATTTTAATAAATTTCTTGTCAAAATTTCAATTATTTTTAAAAATTTTCCCTAATTTAATTATTTTTAATATCTATTTTAATAAAATTTTGCAAAAGAATTCAAATTATTTGAAAATTGGTTGATACAATTCTTTAAAAGAATTCAATTTTAAGAAATATATGTAATTATTCAATAAATTGTTTTTTTTGTATTTAAATAATGAAATTCTCGCAGAATTTTCTCATAAAAATTGATTTAAAAATGGATTTGAGTTAAAATTTTAGATTGTAATTGAATATTAAAAGTATTAGAGCGTAAAATTTTAGAAATAATTAAATTTTGATAAGGTTTCAGATTAAAATTTTTGAAAATTTAAATTTTTCATATTTTTAACTAAGTAACAATTCTGTGGAATTAATTTTTTTGAGAAATTTTAATTGGGAATTTTTTTATATTATTTGAAGTTTTTATTTTGTAATACATATTTAATTGAAGAATTTACAAATAATTGAAAAATCGAATATTGTGAACAAATAGATTTGAAAATTGTCAAAGAACTTTTTCGAAAATTATTAAAAATAATCGATTTTAAGAAGAATTTTAGTTAAAAATTCTTGAAAATAATAATTGAATTGATAATGATTTTATCACTCTATCTTTAATTATTATAAAACATGAAGAGTCGGAGTTATCGATATCTTCATGTTTTTTTTAGTTTTGAAAAAATCTAATTTATAGTTTTAAGTAAAATGTTCTCTTATATATTTTTGTCAGTAATTGGTCCGTAAATGGTCCGTAATTTTTCATTTTTGGTCCGTAAAGTTCGTATTTTTAAATACTTTCACTGGTTCGAGCCCTGGCTTTGACAAAAGAAAATACGAGTTAGACGTAGTTCATTACTTAGAAGACATCATTGAAAAAAGAATTTTTTTCAGTAAATACTCTCTGAATTTGAATAAATTAAAAATAACTAATTTTTTTCAAATTTTGCTTATAGCAACAAGTCAATCACTAATTGAAATAGTGAATAATAAAATAATTTTCACTGACAATTAGTTAAAAATAACTAATGTTTCAGTAAACTTTTATTGACTGATTCAATTAGTCAAGTTTAACTAATTTTTCAGTCATTTTTAAAATGAAAATCAGTCACTTTTTAACTGAAAATCAGTTGTTTCCAACTGATTCAGAAGCAAAAAGTCAGTCACTGATTGTCAGTTAAAACCATGATTTTCAACTGATTCAAATTAAGAGGGCAGACAACTTACGGAATTTCGAAAGAAGAAATCAGCACAATATCAGACTTCGCACTTGATAATTAATTTTAAAAAACTATCATAAAGTATCATTCAAACTAAAAAAAGGTAGTAAAAAAGTAGCTATCAAAAATTATTTACAAAAAAAATTAATTCTTGCGAAAAGTTTTATAAAATTTTTTTTAATCATTCATTTCTCTCTACTAATTTTATACAAATTCTAATATAAATAATAGAATTCCTAAGACATTCTTATTCACGAAAAGAAACAAATTTTAAAAAAGGTTTTTACAAAAAAATGTTAAATATCTGAATTCTGTTTGAAAATTTTATAAAAATGGTACATATTGAAAATCATTGTATTGCGAAAAGTTTTTAAAAATAATTGAATTTCCAGAAAGAAAATTATTATTTTTGGGAATAATTTTGTATTTTCTCGACGTAATTGAATTCTTTTGGAAGAATTTTATTAAAATCGAAAACAATAATTGAATAATTTGCAAAAAAATTAATTAAACTTGTTTTGAAAACAACTGACTTCTATCAAACAATTTTATTTAAATATTCGAAAATAATTTAAATCCTGCCATGAATTCTAACATTTATGAAAATAATTGAATAATTGCAAAGAATTTTATTAAAATTTTCAAAATTAATTGAATTCCTAAGAAGAATTTTATTATTTATACGAAAATAATTGAACTATTGAGAAAAATGTTATTAAAATGTTTCAAAAAGAGTTGAATTTATGTGAAAAATTTTCTTATTTTAAAAAAATTGAATTCTTCCAAAAAATTAAACGCAGTTTATTTAAATAATTGATTTCTTCGGGGAGTTTAAATTAAATTTTTAAGACTAATTACATTTCTCGAGCAATTGTTGTAAAATTGTATTAAGAATAATTTAAATCCTTTAATGAATTCTATAAAAAGTTTTTTTAAAATTTTATTTCCATGAAAATTGTTATTATTAGCATAATAGTTTTTAAAAATCATTGAATTCAGGGAAATTTTTGAAAATAATTAAAATTTTTACAAGAATTTTATTTAAATTTTTTGGAAAATATTTGAATTTCGGAGACGAATTTAATTATTTACTAAAAATAATTGAAATCCTGCAATGAATTCTACTATTTATGAAATTAATTGAATAGTTGCAAAGAATTTTATTAAAATTTTCAAAAATAATTCAATTTTTCTATTCGTTAATTTAAAAAAGTTTTAAATTTAATTGAAATTCTTGGATTAGTTTTATTATTTATGAAAATAACTGAATTTTTGCATTAGAATTTTATCAGTATTTTTTTTAAATTTTATTTCCATGAAAATGCTATTATTAGTGAAAGTATAATTGAATTATTGTGAAAAATTTGTATAAAAATTTTGTTTAATAATTTGTTTTTGAAAATGCTATTCTAAAATAATTGAATTCTAATGGAAAGTTAATTATTTAAATAATTAAATTTTGGATGAATTTAGGAATGATTTTTTAAATAATTAAATTCTTTTGCGAAATTTGAAGAAAATACTAAATGTCAAAAATAATATAATTTAGAGTATATTTTGAAAATTAATTAAATCGTTTTAAATAATTTTATTATAATTTTTGTGGATAGTTCTTTGATCTCTAGTAATTAGCGGATTTAAAGTAATGGAAATTCTCAAAAAAAAAGAAAAACAGAAATTGTTGCTTTTAGTTGTTGAAATCTAAAAAAGTACCCTAATAGTAGCGTAAAGTAAAAAAAGTAGTAAATAGTAGGTTTTAGTAGATGAGTGCGAAGCCTGCAATATAATAAAATTTAAATTTGTAACCAAGACGTCAACTAACTTTAATTCCTTGTCAAAAGATTCTCTAACAAGTTAAGACTTCTTTTACTTTTAATTCTTTCTTTTAATACTTTTAATTCTTTAACAATCTACTTCCGTAAACGACACGAAATTTTCTCTGCATGTTGCATGTCGAACGATTCGAGACCGTCGTCAAAATAATAATTAAAACAATTGATTTTCATAGTTTCGTCTCACTTATTAAGAAGAGAAACAACAAACGAAATCTGTTTGCTCGACATGCATCACTACTCGTACGCTAAAAAATTTTTTCCCTTTCTGAATACTTTAGCCAATAGGATTCTAAACAAACGGAAATAAAAATCTAAGTATACGGAACACAAAAAGCTTCTATAAGATAAAAAAAACTGTTGTTGATCAAAAATAAAATAAAACCCCTAAATAAACATTTCATCAAGATGTAAAGTTGATTAAAAATAAATCATAACGCGCATAAAGAATTCTTCATAACAAAGAACCTCTTTTATTCAATATTTACTCCAATATCGAGCGTTTATTTTCTGCACTATGAAAGAAACTTTTCTACGCGAAACTAAAATTTGTTCAAACATTACTGACACCGAGAAAAATGTTGATTTAATTTTTCTCTTTTATATTAGGAGAAAAATAGCAGAGAAAATATTCTCCATCTCTTATGCATCTACATATAGTATAGACGGGGTATAATAACAAGAGAGAAAAAGTTTAAAGACTCACTCTTTGTCGAAAAATCAGCTTGTAGACATTCCTTGCAAACATAGAACTTGCTGATAAGATGCTGCTGTCCGCTGAAGACATCACCGCTGCAGAAACAGCTCCCAAACCAAAGAACGAAACAAAATCAGGTGTCAGGTACTGAAGAACCATTGGCAGGATCATACTTGTCTCGGATTCCGTTAAAGGATACGGTCCCTTGTATCCCGTTTCATTCCAAGCTGCAAAACACAGTAGCATCCAAGTGGTTATTTAAGATGCCTAACAAGTATTACTGAAGGGGGGATTTTTATTCTTCGAATTAGTCTCTGCATTTATTGTGCTTTACACAATTTACACAGATTTACAGAGTTTTTCTGAAAGTATTAAATTGATGCTAAAGTGGATCAAATTGAAGCCCAAAAGTCTGGATCAATTGTTTATTTGCTCGACATTTTCGGTACCATTTCGTTGGCATTTGATACTTTCGAGTTAACAGTGTATTAATACTCGTTTCAGACCAAATCCAATTCTGATAATTGGAATGTGTTTAAAATTAAACATCTTGAGTGAAGTTTGTTCCTTAGGGGGCAGACAATTAACCACTAGTACTCTGTCAATCAGTACTAGCAAATCTGTACCGAGCAGAGTAAATCAAAATTAGCTCAATCTCAACATTGCGCTACTCTGACACGAGTACTGGAGATAATTGAAGCACTACTGACATTTCCTCTCCACTAGGATGGGAAATTTTTATCAAGTACAATGATGATGGTCAACATCTTCAGCACTAATTAATCTAAGTTACAATTCATTTCGATTGGCAGTTTGTATAAAACAAAGCATGCAATAATCTGTTAATTTTTTCAGTAAAACCTTTCTCCGTGCAGCTACAAATATTTCAATCGCTTATCGCAAATTCTCTGCTTGAACCAAACGATGCCTTCTTCCTGGAAACCGGTGCACACGCATTTCAAATCATTCATCTCTCTTATTTCCATACGATTGTCCTAATCAGTTCTCCTTGTCGTCTCCTTTTAGTCCGAACCTACAGAAATTAGGAAAGGGTCGCTGAACACGTGACTCTCAAAACTATCAATCATGCGCAAAGACATTTGATAGAAACCTTGATGAGAGACACGCCGCTGAACGACAACGAGCGAAGAATTTGAATGAAAAACCCTAATGCGAAAATACACAAGCTTGCTTCAGAAAGCAACACTCAAAACAAAAAACGCTGAACTCTTATTCACAAATGAAAGTAACAATTTACTTCGTTACAAATACAGTAGAATCTCGGTAAGTCGAACCTCGTTAAGTCGAATTCTTCAGTAAGTCGAAAAAAATAGCATTCCCCTCCCGTTGAAGCCTTAAATACTCAATATCTCGAATTATTTACAATTTTTAAGTCGAAGAAAATAGCAATGTCCCTTGAGGTACTAATAGTGCATTTTTAGACTCTGTAACTCGAAGTTCGAAAATCAGACTCGGTAAGTCGAAATTTGTATATAAGAACGTGAAAAGTTTAATTCTTCAAACTCAAAGCTATAATTAGTATTAATTTGACTTCCTACTTGTAAGCACGCAATACACAAATCTTATTTTTGTTTGTGTTTTCAATTCAGAATTAACGCAACTGTTAAATAGGAAATAATAAATTCAAAAACAAGTAAGTTTATTACAAAAATTGATTATTAATTGTGATGAATAATATTTAACAAAATATATTTTTTCAATATAAATAATTAATTACAAAGCACTTCGGCACTTCTTTGGACAATTAAGAAGGACTATCATGAGTACCAAACGAAAATTAAAAATTTTAACTCTGCAGGAAAAAGTTAACGTTATCAACGCTGTAAAGAGTGAAACAAAGAAAAAAAATGTGGCATTTCAATACGGAATACCAGCAAGCACTTTGTCGACAATAATGCAAAATGAAACAGAATTACTTTCAAGATATGAATTAAGTAAAAATTTAAGCACCAAAAGAAATCGTAAAGCTGAGTTTCCTGACTTGGAAGAATGCTTGTTGACATGGTTTCATCAGTGTCGTGACAATAACATTAGTGTTAGTGGGGCTATCCTTCGCGAAAAAGCTGAATCATTTTCAAAATCATTGGGACATAATTCTTTTCGAGCCAGTAATGGTTGGTTGGGGAATTTTAAAAAACGCCATGAACTTGTATTTAAAAAAGTTTGTGGCGAAAGTGCAAGTGTAAGTGACGAAATATGTAACGATTGGAAGATTGAACGGCAAAGTTTATTAGAAGATTATGAACCAAAGGATGTCTTTAATGCCAACGAGATTGGACTTTTTTTTAAATGTTTACCTGACAAAACCCTTATTTTTAAAAATGAAAAATGCCATGGAGGTAAGCACAGTAAAAAGCGACTAACCCTATTGCTAGCCACAAATATGTCAGGGACCGAAAAATTGAAACCTTTGGTTATTGGGGAATCCAAGTCACCTCGTTGTTTTAAAGGTTGTAAATCTCTTCCACTTGACTACGAAGCCAATAAGAAAGCATGGATGACGACCGAGATATTTAAAAAGTGGCTAATTAAACTTGATAAAAAAATGATAAAAGAGAGACGAAAAATATAGAGAGAATATAGTAGAGAATAAAAGATGAGCAACTAGTCTGATTTCAAATTCTCCTTCTCGTGATTAATATTAAATGTACTTCTAAGACCTTATCCATATCTGTATCTAAATCTCTAAAGAGACGCAGGTGAACACAAATTTAACAAATTTATAAACGACTCTATATTTATGAAAAACGCTCATAAAAGGAATGTACAATTTATACATTCCGACTGCGAGACCCTTTTCGCAATGTATATTCAATGTCTGAATGAATCATATATACACAACTTTGACAATATAAAGTCGTGAATAAAACACGATTCTCCATCATACGTATACGAATAAATATTTTCCATTGAAATAAACTTGCTTGAATATCGATCAAAAAATATTAAAGTTCGAGAATTCAAAGTTTAAAATTTCGATACAAGTTGGAATTAGTTTTGAGCAGGGTGTAGGGATGTGTATTTATCTTGTCTGGGTATATGTATGTTAGGTGTATATATTTATGTATAGGAATGTAAGTATTTATGCCTGTATTTAAGTGTGCATTTATGTATGTATTTATGTATGTAGTCATGTATTTATGTAGGTAGTTATATATGTAGTTATGTAGGTAGTTATATATGTAGTTATGTATGTATATATGTATGTATTTGTGTGTGCATTTATGATTGTGTATATTTATGTTACACAAGAGAATTGTATTATCACCCTCACCTTTGATGCAAGTGTCTCACATGGTGTGATCCCACGATATTATATTTACGATCTCTACCCCATCTACTTTTGCTATGTCCACGTTTCCTAAGTATTATACCAGTAGCGCAATGGTCTCCCCCTTTTTATACCCCATTCCGATGTCAAGTAGCAGGGTCGCGGGTGAACCGAGTCTAATTTAATCCTCTTGGAAAACTGCGCGACCCCATATCAAAACAAAATTTTCACGCTTCGGAGAATAGAGAACGAATCTCTCATCAGTTGGAACATTTCCATTTTTTACAATCATTTCGTAACTATTTTAAGTTATCACAAAAAGAAATAGAATGTCTATAGAAACTATAGTTCTATAGTCTTGAAATAAAGAAGCATATAGTCCAAAAATAAAGCATAGTCCAACAATAAAGATGGTCAAGAAAACGTTTGCCACAAGTTTTCAAAATTCCCTGACTTGTGGCAACCCTGAATAAAGATGTTTGGAGATAAAGAAAAGTTAACGAAATACAGTCTAGAAGTAAAATTTAGATACTGTTTTGAATTTTCGCCAAAAAGCTAGCGTGATAGTTCTCCAGAGTGGAGAGTAATTTATTGCTAAATTTATATCGAGATCGTGCAACAAAAAAGGACATGCAATTTCGTTGGAATAATAATCGATACTACTTACGAGTTGCTTTCGCGATGGCACCAATCAGAACAGGAGGTATTGCCATCAGAATGCATCCGAATGCAGCCACGTAACTTAGGATTTGCGCCCTGGCAGCACTTTTTGACGACAGGACTCTTTGAAAATACACCTGCCAGGGAATCCCTCCGAAGATAAGCAGCAAACCATAATCTGCATAGGACCAATATTCTTTCGGATCGACTGCGCCTATCCAATCCACATCCATTGAACTTAATGGAAGCACTTTGGGATTTCCCCAGGCGAATGGAATGCACATCCACTGTAATCAGAAAATCACATCTGTAAAAAATCGTAAAGCAACAGAAAAAACAGATCTTACGTTAATTTATCCTAATGACACAAATACATAAAGATTTAAAAAGAATTGTGCTTCCTTAAAATAACAGTAATTATCAATCGGTATTAATTTTACTAATTTGCTGATTGATTTTAGCATCAGGATATTCAATTGGCATGTTGTTAATCGGTCTAAAAGTGCGTCAAGAGAGAAAGCAGTGACTAGAAGTGCAGAATGAAAAGGACTTTTCATGCATTGGTAAGATGAAATGAATGAAAATCAAGATAGGGGAGCGTGACCGGCAAATGATAAGGTTGAAAGGTTTTTGCATAAACCTCAATACAGCTTTGAGCAGAGAACATGTATTTTCTAAAGACTACCAAAATAGATCATTTTCAACCCTCGAAATTTTAACGATAACCAATCAAGATTCTCCCACACATATACTTTTATCTAGATCAGCTAATCCTCAAGATTATGTAACACGGAGATTAAACCACAGTTATGGTATGCAAATTTTTCAAATCCAATTAAATGTTGTGACTCCCTTTTGCATTCGTTAATTTATACCCGAAATTTTACATTCATAAAATACTCCGATAAAGTTTAAAAACACCTTTACAATGTGACGTTGTAAAATTTAATATTTTACAATTCACAAATATTTCAATTATTGTTAAATTCTTCGAATAACTTTCATAACAAAAATGTCTTTAAGTCAAAGAAATTTCCAAACGATTCGATGTTCTAAAATATTTTTGCTTTTATTAATTCAACAAATTTAATAATCATTAAATAAAAATCATAACGGATTAAAATCAATTTTATTAGGCCATTCAATTGAAGATTTCATTTCCTGAGGGATATATTCCTGAGGAGGGAGTTGTTTGCTGTTTCACGGAAATTTGTTGTCAACAATTTTTCAAGTAAGATTTCTTGATGATTTGTGATAGTGTTTCTTAAAAATTCTTCGTTTAAGTTCATAAAGAGAAAAATGGATATCAATATTTGAATATTTTATATTGATTAATCATAACCTCACTTTTTTTAACCTTATTTTTTCTCTTCAGAACTCGAATCGTAAAAGAAAAAGAATCTTTTTCTTTCTAATTTATTTTCTTGTTAAAATTCATGTTAACATTATTATGTTTAATTTAATAGATATTTTTGATTAATAAATTGTCATTATAGAAATTTATTTAATTTGTTTTTTCTTTCTTGAATGAATAATTGAATCTTTTACATCGAGCCACCCCCTCTACTGTTTTCCAAGTCATGGGACTGTAGTTAGTCTAGACACTTTTTAAGAAGATTAAATTGGTGAAATGAATTATTATTGTGAGATAAATTGATTGTCGATACTTAGCTTGGTAGCCGTCGTGTATCGCCAATCAATCTGTCTTAAGAATTTTAATTAATTTTGTTTGTGTGTATTTATTGATTGACACATAACCTGATGGCCTCGTGTGTCGATGATAAACTAATTTAAATAATTGCCGGTAATTAGCCTGGTGGCCCTCGTTTATTCGGAATTATTCTAAAATCTGTTTTGTACCTTTGTGAATTTTGTTTAGTGTCCTTTTAGGACTGGCGTCCAACGTTTTGCATCATGTTTAATCGTTCCTAAGTAACGTAAGTAAGTAAACTCCATAATTTTTTTATTTACTTTCGTTAAATTTATTTTATTATTTTGAAAAATAAACTATTATTTGAGAAAATATCAAGGTTACAACAACGATAACCAATCAAGATTCTTGATTTTCAATCTTTATAGAAGTATTAAAATAAAAACTGCACTGTAAAGATGAGGCAACTTTGCAAACTGGTTAGGTAACAAAAATACAACCGAAAGGCAGAGAAAAACATAAAAACAGACGGAAAAAGGGAGCAAAAAAGGAAAAAAAAGGAAATGGCAACAAATGGATGAGAAATAATAGCATTAAAGACAGTAGAGTAATTTTGAATGATTATGATTAGAAACTCACCAGTCCAATGAAGATGCAGAATAATTGGATGACATCGGTATAGGCGACGGAATAAAGTCCACCAAATAGTGTGTAAAAAACGGCAATTCCTGCACTAAGTATAACTGATGTTCTGTGATCCATGTCAATGATCACTGCCAATGTGGCACCAAGTGCAGCAAGGATTCCAGCAGCCCAGAATACCTCACCGCAAAGGGCCGGAAGAAATAGAAGGCCGCCCATTCGTTCTCCAAATGCGTCCTGGAGAGGATCCAACATTGTGATGTACCCCTGCTGTCGCATCTTATTGGCGAAGAATATTCCACCTGTAAAATAATGAAAAAAGCAAAGTTTATTTTATTTCTAAATTAAATACATTTTTGAATATAGTGTTCCGCAAAAATTCGGAATATGATTTATGATTTCTTCTCTCAAAATTATGATGAATTGTTATCAAACATTGGTTGGAATTGTAAACTTCTTGGCTGTTTAAAATGTTCTTAGATTTAACTTGGTACTTAATTGTAGACAAAATTTTAGTCTGTAATAATTAGAATTATTTTTAAAGGGCTTTTAATGCCCGTTAATATATTTTAATAAATAACTAAATAAAAAACTGTTCTTAAGACAAGAACAGTCTTCGCACTTGATAATTAATTTTTAAAAATTAAGTGTAAAAAAGTAACTTTAAAACTAAAAAAGAAAAGAAGTAACTTTAAAACTAAAAAAAGTAGCTATCAAAGATTATTTACAAAAAAAATTAATTCTTGCGATGAATTTTATAACAATTTTTTTAATAATTCATTTCTCTCAACTAATTTTATGCAAATTCTAACATAAATCTTAGAATTCCTACAACATTTTTATTATTTATGAAAGGAATTGAATTCTTAGAAAGATTATTACAAACATTTTTTAAACATTTAAATTCAGTTTGAAAATTTTATGAAAAATGGTAGATATTGAAAATCATTGTATTACAAAAAGTGTTTAAAAATAATTAAATTTTACAAAGAAGAATTAAAATTTCGAGAATAATTCAATTCTTGCGAACGATATTATTAGAATTTTTGTAAAAATCATTGAATTTCTAAGAAGAAATTTTTTATTTTTGGGAATAATTTTGTTATTTATCGCCATAATTGAATTTTTTTGGAAGAATTTTATTAACATCGAAAATAAAAAATGAATTATTTCAAAAAAAGGCAAATAAAATTGTATTGAAAGTTACTGATTTCAGTCAAAAACAACTTTATCAAAATATCTGAATATAACTTATATCCTGTTCAGAATTCTAATATTTTTATCATTAATTCAATTCTTTCAAAGAATAAAATAAGAAATTTTTTAAATAATTGATAAGTTCGGGGAATTAAAATTAAATTTTAAGTACTTCAAGAATTACATTATTTTTCGAGCATAATTTCTCCAAAAATTGTAGTATTAAAAATAATTGAAATCCTGCAATAAATTCTATTATTTATGAAAATAATTGAATAGTTGCAAATAATTTTATTATAATTTAATTATAATATTTTATTATAATTTTCAAAAACAAATTTAATTTTTCTATTAATTAACTTAAAATTGTATTTAACTTAATTGAAATTCTTCGACTAGTTTAATTATTTATGAAAATAATTGAACTCTTGTATTAGAATTTTATCAAAAGTTTTTTTTTTAATTTTATTTCCAGAAAAAATGTTCTTATTAGTAAAAGTATATAATTCTAGTGAAAAATTTGTATAAAAATTATGTTACAAAATTGATCCTTTTGAAAATGCTATTCTAAAGTAATTGAATTACAATAGAAATTGAATTATTTAAATAAATATATTATTTCCAAAAACTAAATATTGAAAATAATTGAATTTCTATAAAGAATTTTATTAAAATTTTCAATTTAATTGAATTATTTGGAAGAATTATGTTATTTATAAAAATAATTAAATTTCTATCAAGAATTTAATTAAAATTTTTCAGTTTAATTGAATTCTTTAGAAGAATTATGTTATTTATAAAAATAATTGAATTCTCCCGATGAAGTTTAGAAAAAATTGTTGATATAATTGACTTTTTTTGAAAAATTTTATGTATTTTTTCAAATACAATTTTCAGTTTTATTAAAAATAATTAAATTAATTTTATAAACACTTAATTCCTGTGAAAACTTATTATTTATGAAAATAATACATTTGCTAAAAAGAATTTAATTATTTACAAAAATAATAATATGAATCGCTTTAAAAATTTAATTATTTATGAAAATATTGAAATATTATTGCGATGAAATTTGAAACATAATTTCTAAATAATTCAATTTTGGTAAAATTGTTATTAATTATGAAAATAATTAAATGTTTAGGTAGAATTTTATTAGAATGTTATAAAATAATTTAATTCTTATCCAAAATTTTAATTAAAATAGTAGTTTTTAAAAATTATTAAATTGATGAAAATGTTTGAAAATAATTGAAATTTTTACAAGAATTTTATTAAAATTTTGTGGAAAATAATTGAATTTCGGAAAAGAATTTAATTATTCACTAAAAGATAAATGAATTTTTGCTAAGAATTTAAAAAAAATTTTGAACATGATTGAATTTCTGCGAAGAATTTTATTAATTTTGAAAATAATTCAAGTACTGCAATTATTTGTAACTTCTCAAAAAATTTCTAAATTTAATGGTAAAATTTACGATCTTTTCGTGCATTTTCAATCAAATTACTGACATTATGAACCTTTTGCCAAGAAAAGCTGACGTTTATGAACCTTCACATGATTTACGGACCTAGTTCGAGCCCTGAAATTGTTAAATCATAAAAGAATTGTGTATAAAATACGTTTTGGGTAGAAACGTTAAAGTTTTACAAAACTCAAATCAATGGCATAGAAAGATTACAAATTTTTCTTTTTGAATTTTAACGGTATTAGAATATCAATGTTGTTTATATTTCACTAGTTTCAGGTGCTGCTTGGATTCTAATTCTGATATTTGTTTGGACTAAAGAGTACTTGTATTGATGCAAAAATATATTATTAGAACAAGGACAACTTTTCTGCTGCAAGAATTGTTGCTATTTGTTGGACTTTTGAAAATTTCGTTAAGTGCTGGCCGAATATCAGTTAGGAATCAGAAGTGTTAAAGTTTGTGTCAGAAAAGTCTAAACTAATTGCATCTGAAGCAACAGCAAAATATTCCAAATATTTCTTCAGGAACATGTGTTTTATTTTGTAACTGATGTTTGTAACTGATGTTTATAACTGATGTTTATAACTGATATGTATTCATTATAAGCATTAATTTTCGCACTGATATTAGGATTGCGACACAATGCTACAAATATTCCTGATGGTTCAGGTGCCACTTAAGTAGTAGGACTAATATTTTTTTAACATTATGCAGAACTTGTTGGAAATGTGGCAAAAATTAATGAAACCGAAACAAACTTTCCTGCTGCAAAAATACCATCTTTTGACTTTGGAAAATTTGGCTAAACAGAACAATTTTAAGCCAAACTGTTTTGGTTGAACCTGAAGCAACTAAATTACTAAAGCAAAGGTCAACAAACTAAAACAACATCATTATTCCACAAATTTCCGCAATGTTGCTACAGTATTCAAATCGAAATTCAAATGTCTAGACAATATTTCAAATATCCCTTCATGTTCAGATGCTGTTCAGAAACTAAAGTCAATATTTCTCTACGTACACTAATTGCCGCATTGTCACCGAAATATTAAGTTATCGACACAGTACAACACAGTATTCCTGCAGTTTCAGGTCCTATTCATATAACAATCCTCACACTTCAAAACATAAAATAGAAGTACAAAAAAATACTTTCTGATGCTAATGGAAATAATGAAAGCAGAAAAAGATTAGAAAATCGTTAACAGAGAATAATAAAAAGCGAATAACTCACCGAAAATAAGACTGAGAGAATATCCGAAGGGAGCTTGGCACCAGACCAAACCTTTGGTGTAAATCGCCTCGGCAGTACCATTGATGTAACCTCCGCCGACCCATGTTGCCGTCATTGTGAAAATACCGACAAATAATCCAATCGAACGACCAGCCAGCATCACCTCCTCCTCGGAGTCGTTGCCGGCCTCCTTTTTCCTGGCGGCCCATATTCCCACGCCGAGAATAAGAATGTAAAACAAAACAATGGAAATGACCCCGGCATAGTTAATCATCTTCGGGGAGGAAAAGTCAACTGGCGTAAATTCAAGCTGACCAAGACGAAGATCCGAGAGGTTCGGTATTCGATCTGATTTAGGAACGTTTGGAAACCTGCAACAATAAAATTTGTTCGAAAATTTAAAGCAAACATATTAAAGTTAACAAACATATTAAATATTATTATCATTAAAATTGATAAACAGAATATTCTTTAAACAAACCGAATCCATAACTTTTTTCCAATAATACAATAGAAAAAATGTTTGCAACTTTGAGTATGTCGCGCTTTTTAATTTCACATCTCTGAAAGTTGTACTTTTCACTGCTGCCTTTTTGATTCACAACATTCATGAAAAAAAATGAAATCAATTATTATTTATTCAATTATTCGTTTCTAAAATGTTCAACTAAAATTCATCTTTACATCAATGTTTTTTTTTCAATGTTTTTTTTTGTGAACTAACGTACATTTTGTACGTCAGTTAAAAATGAAACTTTCATGAATGTTGCTATTGCAGGGTTGCCACGCTTTTGCTCCATTCAAATTCCCTGACTGTTCCAGATTTTCCAGGTTAAAAAACGGAATTTTTCCATGTTTTTAAGACAATATTTTTATTTTATTAAATTAAATAACTCCTTGATTTTCAGTCAAAACTTTTACATTTTTTATTCAATTATTCGTTTCTAAAATGTTCAACTAGAATTCATCTTTACATCAATGTTTTTTTAATAATTTTTAAAAAAGTTTTTTTTCAGAATTATCAAATTAATTTGTTTACAATTCAATTTTTTGTGAAATTTCGATTATTAGAAAATTCTTCAGTTAAATATTATATGTATTAGCAAATTAAAATAAATATAATAATAATAAAATAAAATAAAAAAATAAAAATAAAAAAAAAATAAAAAAAAGAAAAAAGAAAAATCTTGAATTCCATTAAAGAATTTTATTAAAATTCCTAATAATAATTGAATTTTACAAAGCATTTTATTAAAATTTCTAAAAATTGAATTCTACAAAGAATTTTATAAAAACTCCGAAAAATAATTGAATTTTGCAAAAAATTTTATTACAATTTCTGAAAGTAATTGAATTTTTAAAAATTTTTTTAATAACTCAATTGTTTTGGTAAATTTCATTAAAGTAGTTGATAATAGAAATTATTGAAAACAGGAAAGTTTTTTAAAGTAGATGAAATTTTGTCAAGAATTTTATTAAAATTTTTGAAATAAATTGATTTTTTTAAAAATACATTTGTAATTTTGCAAAGAATCCTATTAAAAATCTTGAAAATAATTGAATTCCATTCAAGAATTTTATTAAAATTCCTAAAAATAATTCAATTTTTTAAAGTATTTTATTAAAATTCTTGGAAAAAATTAAATTTTGCAAAATTTTATTAAAAATCCTAAAAACAATTGAATTCTATTAAAATTCCTAAAAATAATTAAATTTTGTTTTAAAAATTTTATTAAAATTACTGGAGAAAATTGAATTTTGTCAAAGAATCCTATTAAAAATCTTAAAAATAATTGAATTCCATTCAAGAATTTTATTAAAATTCCTAAAAATAATTGAATTTTTTAAAGTATTTTATTAAAATTCTTGAAAATTATTGAATTTTGCAAAATCTTCTTAAAAATCCTAAAAATAAATAAATAATTGAATTTTATTAAAATTCCTAAAAATAATTTAATTTTGTTTTAAAAATATTATTAAAATTACTGGAGAAAATTGAATTTTGCAAAAAATCTTATTAAAAATCTTGAAAATAATTAAATTTCATTGAAGAATTTTATTAAAATACCTAAAAATAATTGAATTTTTTAAAGTATTTTATTAAAATTCTTGAAAAAAATTGAATTTTGCAAAATCTTATTAAAAATCCTAAAAATAATTGAATTTTTCTAAAATTCCTAAAAATAATTTAATTTTGTTTTAAAAATTTTATTAAAATTACTGGAAAAAATTGAATTTTGCAAAAAATCTTATTAAAAATCTTGAAAATAATTAAATTTCATTGAAGAATTTTATTAAAATACCTAAAAATAATTGAATTTTTTAAAGTATTTTATTAAAATTCTTGGAAAAAATTAAATTTTGCAAAATCTTATTAAAAATCCTAAAAATAATTGAATTTTATTAAAATTCCTAAAAATAATTGAATTTTACAAAAAAAATTTTAAAGTTGATGAAATTTTGTCAAGAATTTTATTAAAATTTTTGAAATAAATTGATTTTTTTAAAAATACATTTGTAATTTTTCAAAGAATCCTATTAAAAATCTTGAAAATAATTGAATTCCATTCAAGAATTTTATTAAAATTCCTAAAAATAATTGAATTTTTTAAAGTATTTTATTAAAATTCTTGGAAAAAATTAAATTTTGCAAAATTTTATTAAAAATCCTAAAAATAATTGAATTTTACTAAAATTCCTAAAAATAATTAAATTTTGTTTTAAAAATTTTATTAAAATTACTGGAGAAAATTGAATTTTACAAAGAATCCTATTAAAAATCTTAAAAATAGTTGATTTTTTTAAAGTATTTTATTAAAATTCTTGAAAATTATTGAATTTTGCAAAATCTTCTTAAAAATCCTAAAAATAAATAAATAATTGAATTTTATTAAAATTGCTCAAAATAATTGAATTTTGCAAAAACATTTTTAAAGTTGTTGAAATTTTGACAAGAATTTTATTAAAATTTTTGAAATAAATTGATTTTTTTAAAAATCTATTTGTAATTTTGCAAAGAATCCTATTAAAAATCTTGAAAATAATTGAATTCCATTCAAGAATTTTATTAAAATTCCTAAAAATAATTGAATTTTATTAAAATACCTAAAAATAATTGAATTTTTTAAAGTACTTTATTAAAATTCTTGAAATTTATTGAATTTTGCAAAGCATTTCATTAAAATTTCTGAAAATTGAATTCTACAAAGAATTTTATAAAAACTCCTGAAAATAATTGAATTTTGCAAAAAATTGTATTACAATTCCTGAAAGTATTTTGAATTTTAAAAAAATTTTTAAAAAATAAATCCTTTGGTAATTTTTATTAAAGTAGTTGATAATAGAAATTGTTGAATAGAGGAAAGTTTTTTAAGGTAGATGAAATTTTGTCAAGAATTTTATTAAAATTTTTTAAATAAATTGATTTTTTTACAAATGCATTTGTAATTGCTTCAAAATTTAATATTTTTTTAGTGTTTTTGTCTAAAATTCTTCTGTAAATCTATTATTTTGGATAATCAATTGAATATGTATTAAAGAATTTAACTAATTTTAGAAGAACTTGAATTATGAAAATTTTTCAAAAATCTACGTCCCTGAAGATTTCTAATGAAATTCAGTTAAAATCGAAATTTTCTAAAATTGTAAACTGAAACCTTTTGAAATCAATCAACTTATAAAAATTATAAACGCAGTTCTTCTAAAATTGAATAATTATATTTGAAATATTTCAATATCTAAATTTAGATTTTTAAGAATAAGATATAGAATAACTTTAGAAAACAACAATTTTCCAGGAGTTAGATTGAAAATTCCCTGACTTTTCCAGGTTTTTTCAAGATTTGTAAAATTCCCTGACATTTCCAGGTTTTCCAGGTTTCCAGTTTGCGTGGCAACCCTGTATTGTTTGTACTTTTTATTCTTGCATTTTTCAAAGTTAGAATTTGTCCAAAACCTTTTATTTTTAAAACCTTTCTCTACCATTAGTATTGAAAATTTTTAAAAATACCTTCTCATTTGATGAGAATGTAAAGAGCGAAAGAATATTAAAAAATTGTATCACACTTCTGAATTAGTTGTGGTAATTTACCACCTCAAGTTTAGGTGAATTTACCAATTATAAACTGTGTCCTAACTTGATTAGAGGTTTGAGTTTCTCAACAGCAGGATTCTCTGTGTATAATTATAGACGTAATCAATAAATATATATTTGAAATTTCGACCCGCACGTAAACTCTATTGAAGTCAATTTTCTGATGAGATAATCACTTGACTTTGGTCAAACTGACCTGTTGAACAATTTCCAACTCTCGTTAGATTTCTGTTCCTTTGTGCATCGTACTCAAAAGCAAAATTTCTCGATTCCCTCTCGTTAATTTATATCGAAAGGAACAACTGCAGTGTGCGTCAAAATGTGTCCGCAAAATTTAAAGCAATTTTTATCAAGAATTTCCGAACATATTTAAATATAAAATTAAAAACAACTTTAGATTTGACACAAAAAAAAATTAATTTTTTTTTATATGATTTCCGAACAAAAACGTTACTTGTTTCCTAACCCTAAAGAATATTTATTGCAGGTTTCGTACTAATCTACTAAAACCTACTATTTACTACTTTTTTTACGTTATGATACTATTAGGGTACTTTTTTTAGATTTCAACAACTAAAAGCTAATATTTCTGATTTTCCATTTTTAAGAAATTTCATTACTTTAAATCTTCCAATTACTAGAGATCAAAGAACTATCGACAAAAACTATAATAAAATTTTTGAAAACGATTCACTTAATTTCCAAAATATACTCGAAATTCTATTATTTTTGATATTTAATATTTTCTTGAAATTTCGCAAAAGAATTCAATTATTTGAAAAATCATGACAAAATTCATCAAAAATTCAATTATTTAAGTAATTAAATTTTAATTGGAATTCAATTATTTTAGAACAGCATTTTCAAAAAGATAAATTATTTATCAAAATTTTTATACTAATTTTTCACAATAATTCAATTATACTTTCACAAATTATAACACTTTTCATGGAAATAAAATTAAAAACAAATACTGATAAAATTCGAATGCAAAAATTTAGTTATTTTCATAAATAATAAAACTAATCCAAGAATTACAATTAAATTTAATACAATTTTAAATTAACGAATAAAAAAATTGAATTATTTTTGAAAATTTTAATAAAATTCTTTGCAACTATTCAATTATTTTCATAAATAGTAGAATTTATTGCAGGATTTTAATTATTTTTAGTAAATAAATTAATTATTTTCATTTAAATTCGTCTCCGAAATTTAAATATTTTCCAAAAAAATTATAATAAAATTTTTGTAAAAATTTCAATTATTTTCAAAAATATTCCTCAATTTAATGATTTTTAAAAACTACTGTTTGAATTAAAATTTTCTAAAATAATTAAATTATTCAATAACATATTAATAAAATATTATCCAAACATTTACAAAACATTTTACCAAAATTGAATTATTTAGAAATTATTTTAAAAATTTCATCGCTAGAATTCAATTATTTTAATAAATATCATAATTCTACTTAAGAATTCAATTAATTGGAAAAATTCTTATAAAATTCTTTAAAGAAATTCAATTATTTTCCATATTAGTGTTTTCTTGAGATTTCGTAAAACAATTCAATTATTCAAAAAATCATAATAAAATTCATCTAAAGATAAATTATTTAAATAATTACCTTTACATTGAAATTCAATTATTTTAGAATATCATTTTCAAAAAGATCAATTATTTAACCAAATTTTTCACAATAATTCAATTATATTTTCACAAATAACATTTTTTCGTGGAAATAAAATTTAAAAAAAAGAGTTTTGATAAAATTCTAAAGCAAGAATTCAATTATTTTCATAAATAATAAAACTAATCAAAGAATTTCAATTAATTTTAATCTCTGAATGACTCGGAGTGATCGATAAATTCATCAATGTTATTAATTTTAATACAGTTTTAAATTAATTAATAGAAAAACTGAATTATTTTTGACATTTTGAATAAAATTCTTTTTCACAATTATTTTCATAAACAATAAAATTCATCACATGATTTAAATTATTTTTAATACAATTTTACAAGAATTGTTCGAAAAATGTAATTATTCTTAAAAATTTAATTTCCATTCCCCGATGAATTAATTACTTAAATAAATTTTTTTTAATTCTTTGGAAGAATTTAGTTTCTTTAAAAATAACAAAATTTTTCACAGAAATTAAATTCTTTTAAAAATATTTTAGTATAAATAATAAAATTAATCTGAGGAAATCAATTTGTTTTGAAAATTTTATTAAAATTTTTAGCAAAAAATTATTGAATAATGGAAAGTTTCTTAAAATTGAATTCTAATAAAGAAATTTAACATAATTTCTAAAATAATTAAATTGTTTTCACTTATTGAAATAGAATTTTTAATAATACTTTCATGTTTCAAGCAATTTGATTAAAATTGTATTAAAAATTGTTAAATATTTAAAAAAAAATTAATAAATGTAAATAAAATAAATGTATAATAAAAAACATAAAAAAAATTAAATTATTTTGAAGAAAATAAAGAATTTGTTTACTCTCTAAATCTGAATTAGTAGAAAGTTACTAATGAAATGGTGAAAAGTCGTCCACTAAATGATTTAGTAATAATTCTACTAACAATTAGTAAAATTTTACTAATTGTTAGTAAAACGTTACTAATTGATTAGTAGAATTCTATTAACAATTAGTAGAACTGTTTTATTAATAGTCGATAAAACAGTTTCACTAATTCATTTATAGTGAAAAAGTGACTTTCAATTAGTAGAATTCTCCTAAAACATTAGTAGAATTTTACTAAAAATTAGTAATATTCTACTAATTAAAAAGGTGAAAAGTCGTTCATGAAAACTACTAAAAATTAGTAAAATTTTACTAATTCTTAGTAGAATTCTACTAATTCAGATTTAGAGAGTATATAAATTGAAATATTGTGAAATTTTTAACATTTATGAAAATAATTAAATGCTTGCATAGAATTTTCTTAATATTGTTTTAATAATTGAATTCTTTTGAAATTTGCATTATTCGTGAAAATAATTAAATTTATTTTTCTTTTACGTTCATTATTTTATTTATTTTTCTTTTAAGGTTTTTTTTTCTTCTTTCAAGTTCTTAATTCTTCTTTCAAGTTTATTATTTTATGCTTCCTCTAAAATTATAATAATAAATTAAAAAGCTAATTAGTTTTCGAGAAAAATAAAAAAAAGTATTCTTAACTGTTGTTTTTTTTGTCTTTTTTCTCCATTTTAATTATTATTTTCCTTTCGTTTTCTTTCAAAATAATAATAATTATTATTATTATTTTTAGTTTTCTCTCATCGTTATTATTATTTTTTTTTTTTTTTGCTTTTCTTCCTCTGGTTTATTATTATTTTTTCTCTTTCGTGAGGAAGCTTTGCATTCGTGACGATTTTCAATATTTCAAAACAAGGTTATATGAACTAATTTCATCTAAAAATTAAAAATTTTATTCGCAAAATAACAAAAAAGAAAAATTAGAATTAAAAAATAATTTTAAAAACAAATTTTAAGAGAAATTCATTCTTTTATTCTTACACACGATCCGTGAAATGTATCGACAAGTTAATTAATTTTTCCAGTCCATTAGCAATTTGCTTCTACTAAATTGATTGCGTATTAATTTAATATGCACCTCGTGTGCATTGTTCTCCCTGTTTTTAAAAAAAATCATTGTTTCTACTCGCAATGAATTTGATGAAAATTTTATTTTGTTTGCAGTTTATGACAATATACACGAATTCACAAGATGATCTTATTGAAGAGGACCATCTGCGACAATTTTAAAACGAAACGGTTGAAAAAAGTAAGTGAAACATCGTATGTCTATTAATAAATTAATATTAATAATTAATAAATTAATATTAATAATTAATTAATTAATATAATTGTATTAATTATTATATTATTATTAAAATTAATTGAATTTTCTAATTTACTTTAACTTGAATTACAATTCTTCGTAAAGGGAAAATATTTATGTGACTAAAGTTTTGAACGTTCAAATGAATGAAAATTTTTTCCATCTTAAGTGTTTTTGAAAATTACTACCCAGAAAAAAAATAAAAATTAAACAATATTTTCTTTTGAATTAATTTGTTTTAATTTAAAAAATATTTTTTTATAAACAGAAATACAAATTAGAAGAAGTAAAAAAAATATTGTCGTTCATTTGAACGTTCAAAACTTTCGGATCATAAATATTTTCACGAGTCTGAATTATTTCATGCTCCGCGAGAAGACGTTTACGAAAGTAAGAGCGCCGGAGTGGGGATAATGGGAGAGAAAGAGAAAAACCGCGCCTTCTCTCTCAGTCTCATTGTACCAAGTTCCCGCGCTTGCGCATTCACTTCTCACGTGTTACGACAATCTTTAAACTATTCTTGGACTGTTTACACACGCTCTGACTTATTGATCTTTCATCTGATTATTATCAGCTATTGAAACGCCTTTTGGAAAATATTATGGATTTCTTTTTACAATATTTTGTTAAAGAAAAATATTTCCTTTATTTTCTCTTATTTATACTAGATGTCCTGATTTTATTTACTAACTATGTATTTTTAAAATTATTTTCTAATGAAAAGAAAAACTGTAATATTTTGTAAACGTGGCAAAAAGAAAATTTGCCAAATTTTGTAAATATTGAAAAATTTTGCAACATTTTGTAATTGTGGTAAAATAAATTTGCGATATTTTGTTAATTTTATAATAAAATATTATTAAAAATTATAAAATTCCTTAAATTCCATTATTTTAATAAAATTCAAATTGTTTTTTAAACAAAGGAAAAGAATCTTTTTTAAATTATGTTTGTCAATTAGAAAACTTAATTGAAAATTTTAGAATTTTTAGAAAAGAGAGAAAAATATTTTATTTAAAAAATAAAATTCTGTTAAATTTATTTACGAATTTCATTAATTGTAAAACTATTCGTAAACAATAATTACTTTTAAAAATATTTGAAATATTTAAATTATTATTATTTTTCCATTGAAATTAAGATTTTTTAAAATTTCAAAGTAAAATTTTTTTGAAATTCATAAAAAAAAATTTTTTTTAATTAAAAAAAATTTTAATTTAAAATTAAATTTTTTTAAAATTTAAAAATATTGTTATAAAACATAAAAATAACGATTAATTAACGATCGATTTCTTCATGCTTTATAATAATTAAAAGTAGATCGAGTTTTAAAGTCATTATTTTATATAATAAAAATATTGTTACTATGTAACTTCTTAAAAATTATTTTCATATTTTATTATTACCTAAAAATCAAACTAAAATTCATTTTCAAATGAATTTTTATTAGAAAATTCTACAAATGAATTATTTACAAACGAAGGTAAATTATTTATTGATTAATTGAATGTTTCTTAAAATTTAATTCTTGTAAGGAATTCCCTTAAAATATTTTTAAATAATTAAATTTTTTTGACGAATTCCAATAAAAATTTGAAACATAATTACATTTTTCAAAGAATTTAATAAAAAAATTAGTAAATTTTAAAATTCCTGTAAAATTTCTATTAATTATGAAAATAATTAAACGTTTTTGTACAATTTTATTAAAAATGTTATTAAATGCTTGAATTCTTTTGAAAAGCTCTATAAGTAGATATTGAGAATCTTCGAATTGAGGAAAATTTTTGAAAATAATTTAAAGTTTGCCAAGAATTTATATTATTAATGTTTTTGAAAATAATTAAATTTAGGTAAATTTTATTATTTTTAAAGATTATTGAAATTTTGACGAGAAAATAAAACAATTTTTTAACATAATTCAAATTTTTGACAAAATTTTTATTAGCTAAAATTTAAAAAGAAAAATGAATTCCTGTAATAATTTGTTACGTCTTCAAAATTCAATTTCTTTAGTGTTTAAAATTAAAATTCTTCTATAAATCCATTATTTTGAATAATTAATCAAATGTATATTGACAAATTTAACTAATTTTAGAAGATTTTAAACTATTGTATTTTTTCAAAAATACAAGTTCAATAAAATTTATAAAATTCTAAAATTGAAAACGATCAAGGTTAATTTATTCAGGAAAATTGTAAACGCAACACTTTTAAAATTAATTAATTAGTTTTGAATTAAGAATTAACTTTGCAATATTCAAGAAATTCGTAACATAATTTATTTATTTTTATAATAGTCGTTCAAGATTTAAGTTATTAAAAAAGAAATTTTTGTCAGAAATTAGAAAAATTGAAGGTTTTGCTATAATTCGCGGCAATTTTGTAGTTCATTATGAGTGAAAGAAAAAAGACAAAAATTCAGAATTTTCTTGTAAATTATCAAAATTTAATATTTTTCAGTACTTTTAATTATTATTGTAAATGTAAATTATTATTATTATTATTATTATTATTATTATTATTATTATTAAAAATTATAGAAAAACTACAACTATATATTTCAATTCACATTTTATTTAAAAAAAAGATTTGAATTCCAAAATTTGTATTCTATTATTTTTTAAATTTATAATTGTATTTAAAAAAAAATTTATAAATTTAAGGTGAGGGTAAACCTATATTTTCAACTATATGAAGAAAATATTTTAAATATTCAAAAATATTATTTTTATAGTAATTTTTTAAGAGGAATTTAATGGTAAAAAAATGTGGTCAAAATATATTTTGACCCTTTTTGAATTTTTATTCTTTCTAAAAATTGATAGATTTGGAAATCCATCCGTAATTTTGTAGAAAATATGTTTTTGTATACATAAAAAAATTTCCGAATGAAAAATTAATATTTACAGAAGTTTTAGCATTTTTTTAACAAAAAAAAATGGTTTCCGGTTAGGAATTTGAAGCAAACATGATTAATAATATTAAATTTTATTTGTAGAATTTGTAATAAATTTTATTATACAAAAACTCATTTGTTTTTTTTTCTAACTAATTTCACAACATAATCTTTTATGTTTATGTTAAATTTTATTATTTTCTTTTATGTTTTCAATTTTTATCGAATTTTATTTTTATCACTAGAACATTTTTTTGAAAAAGCTTATGTTCTGAAATTAAGTAAAAAAAGCAAATGAGTTTTTGTGTACTAAAACTTAATATTAATTATCTTTTTTTCCTATTCTTAACCTGAAAACTTTTTTTTTGTTCTCTCTAAATTTGAATTAATAAAAATTTTTACTTATTTTTACTTTTTGCTTTTGAGTTAGTAAAATTTACTAATAAATAGTCATTTCTACTAATTTTTTAGTAAAATTTACTAATTCAAAAGCAAAGAGTCAGTCATTAATTCAAAATAAGTAACAATTTTTACTAATTCAAATTTAGAGAGCTGTTGAAAAAATGCTAAAACTTTTGTAAATAATAATTTTTTAATTCGGAAGTTTTATTATGGATACAAAAACTCAGCTTCTACAAAATTGCGTATGGATTTGAAAATCTATCAATTTTTAGAAAAAATAAAAATTCAATAAGGGTAAAATATATTTTCTGACCAAATTTTTTTTTACCCTTGAATTACTCTCAAAAAAATTACTATATTAATAATTTTATTTAATATCTAAATTTCTTCTTCGTATAGTTGAAAATGTAGGTTTACCCTGCCCTTAAAAAAAATTAAATATAATTTTGGAAAATAATATTTGAAAAAAGAGGGAGGGGGGGAGGGAAAAATGTTTTTTTTTTACCTCTGAAGACCCCGTGGAATACAGGCACGCAACAGCGGGGGACAACCTCACACGGGCAGAGGTGGCATATCCTGGTGAGGGCCTTTTCGTAGGGCCGACGAAGATGGGGGACTGGAATTTGGGGGGCAGCAGTCACCCCACCGGAGCGAGGTCTTCTGGGAGGGGCTATTCCTTGTCCTAAACGCGAGGCCGCCCATGGGCGCTGATGGCCATCGATTTCCGCCCAACTCACTGGTCTTCAATTACTTCTACCTTTGTTCTTGATTTTGACTTCCCGAGCCAATCTCGTCGTCGATCAGCAGTTTTTTTTTTCTGTAAAAAAAAATTTTTTTATTTTATTTTTAGTTTTCTTTTCTTTCAAAATTCATTATTATTTTATTTTCCACGAATTTATTTATTTATTATTTTATATTAAAAATAAATAAATAATTAATTTAATTCTTAACTTTCGAGAAAAAAAATAACTCTTATTTTATTATTTGAATTATAGTTTATTAAGTATTCAAATAGTTGCGATAAAAATAAAAAAAATCAGATATGTTTGTAAATTATTTTATTAATTTTTTGCTTCAAATTTATTATAATAAATTTTGTTTGCTTCAAATTTATTATAATAAATTTTGTTTGCTTCAAATTTATTATAATAAATTTTGTTTGCTTCAAATTTATTATAATAAATTTTGTTTGCTTCAAATTTATTGTAATAAATTAAATAATAACTAACTTGAGAGAAAAATAGAAAAAAAGCTCCTTTTCAATTGAATTGAATATATTACGTATAATTAATTTGCAAAAAAAATAAAGTCTCGCAAGCTTACTTTTTTTTTTTTATATAATTTTCCCTCCAAGTTTATTATTATTTTTCTTTACGTTTCTCTCGAGTTTATTATTTTTTTTCTCTTTTCCACA
Organism: Leptopilina drosophilae; assembly: GCA_032873175.1. Taxonomy (NCBI): domain Eukaryota; kingdom Metazoa; phylum Arthropoda; class Insecta; order Hymenoptera; family Figitidae; genus Leptopilina; species Leptopilina drosophilae. The sequence goes on from CM065479.1 coordinate 54,656,830, forward strand.
CTCTTATGTTTGATGTTTGGAATTTTCTTATTTGAAGATTATAAATATAAAAAAAAAATACTTTGTAAAACTTTTTGTGCGTTAAATTTCAAAGTAATTATTTAACGCTTAATGAGCGTTTTAGTAGTTTTTTTTTAAATTAAAAAACATGGCGAGCATGTGTATAAAGTATAAAGAAGAGAAAAAAAAATAATCAAGTGCTAACTTATTTTCTCTAGTGAAGAGGATAAGGTCAGGGGTGAGTTCTCCTCAAGGGCATCGGATTACTCTTGAGTTATAAACATACATATAGAGCCGAAGGTAATTCATGTTTTTTGTTGACAATGAATTCATCCTGTCAATCAAAAAAATAAAAAAAATAAAAATAATCAAAAAAATAAAAATAATCAAAAAAATCAAAATAAAAAAATAAAAAAAATTACAAAATGAAACAAAAAAAAACTAATTTTCTCTTTTTTGAATATTTATTAAAGATTTCCTACTTTTGCCCCCCTCTCTTTTTCTCTTTCTTTCCTTCCTTTTCAAAAAGGAAGAAGATTGAAGTCCACAACGTTTTTAAAAACGAAAACAAAAAAATTAATCTTGCGCGGTATTTTTATTTTTGATTCTAAACTATGTTATTTTTTCATTACTGTATATGCTTGGTGACAATTAATTTCTTAAAAATTAAGACACATGAAAATTCGCGATGAATTTTATTAATTGAAAAAATTCTTTTTTCGTTTTTAAAAACATTGTGGACTTCAACGTTGTGGAAACGAATTTCCAACAAGTGAATTGAAGAAAAATTGCAAATTAGAGAATAATTTTAGAAAAAAATTACAAAATAATTAAATTAGAACTCGAGTTTAATTATTCGCGCTTTAATTACTAAAACGAATAAAAAAGAATTTTAAATGAATTCACATGTTTGAAGTAGAATAATGTAAATAAATAAATATTAACAATAAATTACAATAAGGGGGTGATTTTTTTTTTTTGCACTAAGCGGAAATAGGATTTTCTTTCTGATTTATAAAAAAAAGAAGATAAGACGAAACTGGGCCAATTGGGGTGGAAAGAAAAAAAAACTGTGTTCTTATTTTATCACCCCGCGCGCAGTATTCTCCTAATAAATGAATCATTAATTTCACATTGAACTTCGATAGGTCTGACGTAGCCGGAGGGAATTTTCTAGAGAGATCGATGCTGGACAACGACTACAACGTCGCGTCGACGACATTTTCTGCGTTGTGAATTCTGATATTGCGGTTGGGCACTGGATTAATTTCTTTAACAATGCTTACTCATTGAGTATTCTTGACATGCCCATAGAGTAAACTTTAAACCTTGCGTGCAACCCTGACATAATCGTGTACCAAGTCGAACGACCCTATATACACACTCGCGTGTAAATAATACAATCTCTATTTTCTATGTATTCAATTTTTACCTACACGCTTCTTTTATACTCTACACACAGACACTATGTTTCTAATACTCTTTTATACACTGAAAAAAAATTTATTTGATTCAAATAACCGATTATTTGTCTATAATCAAATAAATATTTATTTGAATCAAACAATTTTTATTTGAATCAAATAAATTGTGCTTGAATCAAATAAATTGTGCTTGAATCAAATATTTCAGTATTTGAAGCAAATACTAATTAATTGATTCAAATAAATATTTATTTGATTATAGACAAATAATCGGTTATTTGAATCAAATAAATTTTTTTTCAGTGTATAAAAGAGTATTAGTAACATAGTGCCTGTGTGTAGAGTATAAATTGATTATTATTACACTAAAAAAATATTTATTTGCTTCAAATAACCGATTATTTTACTATTATCTAATGAATATTTATTTGAATCAAATAATTTTTATTTAAATCAATTAAATAATTGATAATAATAATAATAATAATAATAATAATAATAATAATAATAATAATAATAATAATAATAATAATAATAATAATAATTGTTGCTTCAAATACTGAAATATTTGATTCAAGCACAATTTATTTGATTCAAATAAAAATTATTTGATTCAAGTAAATATTTATTTGATTATAGACAAATAATCGGTTTTTTGAATCAAATAAATTTTTTTTTTCAGTGTACAGAATTTTATTTGAAAATCAAAAAAGAAAAGAAATATAGAAATTTCCGCTCCAAAAATTGGGAGAGTTCAATACAATGAAAAGAAATTATTTCATCGACTAATTCAATTAATTCAAATTATTTGAAAAATATTTATTTGATTCAAATAATTTTTATTCGGATCCAATAAATATTTATTTGATTCAAAGAATTTTTATTTAGATCCAATAAATATTTGTTTGATTTGAATAACTTGAATTATTCGAATAACATTTATTTGAATCAAATAAATCTCAACTCTCTAAATCTAAATTAGTATAGCTTTCTACTAATGAAATAGTGCGGATTCGTTTACCAATTGAATTAGTAACTGTTTTTTACTAATTTTTAGTAGTTTTTTTACTAATTATTAGTAGAAAATTTACTAATTTAAAATAGTAAAAAATACGTACTACTAATTGAATAAGTAATTTTCTACTAGCAATTAGTAAAAAAAAGTACTATTTACTACTTTTTTTTACAATTTGTTACTATTTGGATATTTCTTTACATTTATAAAAAAATCTACTCTAAAATCTACTCATTTGTTTATTTTTTAAGGGAAATTTGCTTCACTTTAAATTCGACTAAATTTTTAATTTAAAGTTGAAATAAAAACAATTCTAAAAATCGTAATAAAATTCTTTAAAACGATTCAATTATTCTCGAAAACTTTTCAAAAATAAATCATTTTCAATATCAATACAATTTTAGTAAAATTCCAGAAAAGATTTTTTTATTAAATTCTTCTTAGAAATTCAATTACTTTTTTAAAAAATAAATAACTTCTTGAATTCTTTCTTTATTTTCTTTACAATTATTTAAACATTTTCCCCCAAATAATACATTCTTTTACGAGAATTCAAACATTTAAAAAGAATTAAATATAAAACTTCGCGAAAATTCAATTATTTTCATAAATAACAAAATTCATTACCGAAATTGAATTATTTTTTGAAAAAGTGATAAATTCTTTATGAGAATTAAATTTTGAGAAACTTTCAATTGTTCAATATAATATTTATTTTTGTAGTTAAATAGTTGAATTTCAGTTGAACTTTCTAATAAAAAATGATTTATAAACGAAATCCAGTTAAAATTTTAGATAATAATTAATTAATAAAAGCGTTATAGTACGATTTTTTTTTAGAAATAACTAATTTTTTAAAGTTTATTAATTTAAAATTGTTGAACATTTTAATTGTCAAATTTAATTTATTTTAACTCCTGCTAAGAATTTCATTTAAATTTGATCAAATAATTTTATTTGTTTACTTTAAAAAATTACTTTCAAATACAATTCTATTTTTAGGATAAAAATATAGAAAATAATTGAATTTTTCAAAAATTTAGAATTAAATTTTTTAGAAGAATGTTAGCGATATAAATATAAATTACTTATTTCCACTAATTACAGGTTATTTTATTTTAACAGTATAAAAATCTGTTATATAAATAATAAATATGTGTTAAATATATTAAATAATAATTTTAGTAAGATTCATATTAATTTTAAATAATTTTATTTCAATCCCCGCAAGTTTGAGATTTTAATTTAATTAAAAAAATGTAATACCTAATACTTCCAAACTTGAGTCCCCAAAAGGTAGAATCAATAGTGGAAAATTTGATTTTTTATTATTTTTATAATTTTTTTACGTCTGGAAGTGGAAAAAGTAAAATTTATTTAATACAAATAAACATTTATTTGGATCAAAATCTGCTTTGTTTTGATGCAAATAAATTTTGCATTTGATCAAAATAATGAATTATTTGTCGCAATTAAAGGGATATTGTAATTTCAATTAAAATAATTAATTATGATGAATAATTGAATATTTAATACAAAGAAATATTTAGTTATTTGAAAAAAATTATTTTAAAGATGCAAATAAATTTTTTGTCAATTAAAAACCGTGCATTATGGAATGAATTAATTTTCACAATTGATTTTAAGCAGTATTTATTAGATCCAATTATTATTTAATATTTAAGTTTACTTGACTTAAGTAATTCGTATTCGGTACAAATAACTATTTATTTGATACGATAAAATAAAATACTCATATCTTATAAATATTTACTTGGTAAATATTATTATTGAAATAATAATAAATTATTATTGTATAATAACCAAATAAATGATTTATTTGAATCAACTAATTTCTTTTTGATACGCATAAATTTTTTTCCAGTGTAGAGTGATTCGAAAGCTAAAAAGAAGCTAAAAATTCCAAGGTTATGTTTATAGCAATTGGAGCAAAAATACAGAAAGATAATCAATTATTATGATAAATTATTGATGTCAAAGTCTTCGTTTACTTCGAAAGTATTCAATAAAAACTGTTTTTAAATTTACAAAGATAAAAAAAATGTTAATTAAGTTGAATCTAATACGCACATAACCTATACTTCGCTTCCTTCTTACACCCAGTAAAGAATTTTATTTAAACTATAATTATAATTTATTTGAGTTAAATAAAAGTATATATATATTTGTCTCAGAGCTTGTTTATTTTCCCTTAAATAAAAATTTCATTCGACGTAAATCAAACTTTTATATTTGTATCAAAGAGAATTTTATTATAACCGCAAATAAAATTAATTTGGAGCAAATAAAAAGACTATAGTTGGCCCTGAGTAAAATATATCTTTTTTCTGCGTGTGTAAATCTAATTGTCTACACTCTTCTTGTCAGCTCGTCACATTTTTCTATGAATTATCTATTAATTACTAATTAACGAAAAATTCTCGCGTCTGTTATATTTACTACATTTTTTTATTTACCTATTTATTATTTTTTCTTTCACTGAAAACAAAATATTTGATAATTCAACACCCATTAAGGGAGAAATCAGCCTGTAAATCTTGAAACTATCATTTATTATGCGAGTTCGCACGAAAATGGGGTCATTTTTGAACGATATTGTCGGATTACGTGATTACAATTTTGGTGGATAAATTTCGAAATAAATAACCCAGTTATTTGTCGAGCGTTATAATAGAGTAGATGTGTATATACTTTTTATGTTCAATAACAATAACTTTTATGAACAATAAATAAAAATTATAGTTTGTTTTTTTGATAAAAAATATTCAATCTTTACTACGAGTATCACAGAAAAAAAACTTATAGAATTATTATAAATTGTACCTAATAATTATTATTTTAATTATTTTTCTTATTATTATTATTATAATTAATTAATTAATAATTAATTATTAATAATTAATTATTAATAATTACTATTCTTATTATTTTTATTTTCAATATCTTATTAAGTAATAATTAAAAAGTCATAAAAATAGAATAATAATAATAATAATAATAATAAATAATAATTTTAATAATAGTAATAATAATAGTAATCATAATTAAAAATAAAACAGTTAAGGCGATTTATTTACATAATTATAGATGTAAAGGAAAGAATGCAATTATCAAATAAGTTATTAGTAAATTAATTATTACAAAGTGTAAAGAAATAATAATAGTAATTGTAATAATAATAAAAAAAATAATAATGATATTAATAATTATTATTATTATTAATCTTCACAAAAGCCCCTCCCATCTTTGGAAAAAGTATATTCACGGTATCGATTAGTGCTATGTGAAACGTTTAAATCACTGACTATGCACTTGCTATATACTTGAAATTTTGTTGTTACCTGAACGAAATATTCTTGAATAATTTAAAAATTAGAACTTCTAAACTAGAAGAAAGTAAATTATGTTATGACGATTTAGTAATTATTAATTAATTAAGAGGAAATGCCTTTATTTTTAGCAGAAGGAAAAAATGAGAAAAAAGTTTCAATAAAGGCAAACAATTTAAAGAATAATTTATTAGAAACAAGTATAAATATTTTTCAAAAAATGTTATTATTTACAATTGTTATTATATAATAAAGTCGCGATTGCATAGAACTGTTATTATTTTAGAAAATAAAAAAAAAGATTGAAATAAAATATTTTATTTAAAATAAATTTATGTAACAAATTATTATTATTATTATTATTACCGTTATCAAAATTATTATTATTATAAAAAATTTTATTATTACATTATTAAGTTATTAAAAACATTTTTTGAATCTATAATTCTATTCAATTGTTAATGAATCATTAACAATTAACAAAAATTAAAATTAACAAAAATAAGTAAATTTGTTAATATTTCTTTATTATTATAGTTGAAAATGAAAATGTTTAAGGCAAAGGTTCATGTAAGAGGAATATTGGAAAACCGTTCGCCTCCATTTTCGTATCGACACAAATTAGCTATTCGAATACGAAAAACATTTCGATAAACCGCACAGAAATAGAACTAAAAATAAGAAAATTTAATTCAAAATCGAGTTAAATAATGAATTTTGACTAAATTCATGATGCCAAAAAAAATAACTAGCCTCGACACAATATAAATTATAAACAATGGAGAAAAATGTAAACTATAAAAATCGTGCACAAATGAAAATAACTCTCGAAATATTAATTTATTTTAGTACTTTTGAATTAGAAATTAATTAGTTGATTTTAAAATTAAATAGTTCGCTTGAATTAAGGACTGACTTTTTGCTTTTAAATTAGTAAATTTTATCAGTAAATAGAAATGCTTGAATTTATCGTCGAAATGTTGATTAATTTAAAGACTATTTCCGTATTTAGTATTTATTTTTTCGTTATATAATTTAATTATTAACGAATTTAACTCAAAGAGTGATTCCACTAAGTTTTCATAAAAGTTTACGAATTTCTTTCACTAATTTAAATTGGCGACTGATTTTTTGCTTTTGAATATTTATTTCTTAACTATTTCATTCAATTATAAGTAAATAAATAAATAAATAAATATTAATAAATTTCACTAATAAATACTGATTATTAATAATTATTATAATCAAAATTATTTATTATTATTATTATTATTATTATTTTGTTTATTATTATTATTTATTATTTATAATTATTATAATTAATCACTAAAATTTGTCAATTTAAGAGCAAAAGGTAATTTATTAGTTGAAATTCGTAAAAAATTGTTCGCTACTTCTAGAGAGGAAGGATAATATAATAAAATTTAGATTTAAATTTCTAAAATTGATGCAAAAATAATAATATTAAAAATATGTGTGTCAATCTTAATTGTCACAGAAAAATAATAGAAGAGAAGTAAAATACTTATTTACTGTTAGTAAATAATTTCAAATTTAACAAAAATTGTAATTCTCGTACAAATTAACGAGTTTAGAAAATTTTTTTTATTTAATTTGTTTTTTGAGTATTGAAAATTACTCACAATCGCGCGGGGTGATCGCCTCTCGTTGTTGGAACATTCGTTGCTTGTTACATCAGACGAAAAAAGAAACAGTGCGCTTGTCACAATTTTGTCATTAAATTTTCCCTTTCTATATATATATTTATATATAGAGATTTATATATACAAATATAAATTTTAATTTGTACTAATTGTTATTAACGATAATCAATTTTTTTTTCTAATATTCATTATAACGAGGCACAACTATTCGCATCACCATAAAAATTTTCTTTTCCTTTTCTTTTTTGACGATATGAATAAATTCGTCCGAGAATTATTTTTTTTCATTAAGGGAAGACTATTCCGATTTGATTGCGAGCAGAGAGATAATATTTTTTTTTTTTAAATATGTAAAATAATATTTTTATTATTATTATCTTTGATATGTATACATATATATGTGTGTGTTTATGTATACATATATATATGATCGTTCGTGTGAGAAAAAAATAAGAAGTGATCCGATAAAAATTGAGCGCAAAATTTATTTCGTCGACGTCGCCGGTCGTCGGAGCGTCGTAGTTTCGACGTCCCAAACGTCGCGGCGGACACCCCGCACTGAACCGGTAGTTTCCTTCGTAGTCCCGCAAATGAAAATTGTTGGAGGGATAGGATGTAATATTGATTCATGACGTCATGCTGCTTGCACGGGGATGCCACCCCAAAACCCCCCACCACCCACGCAATGTTAGTTCCGCGGTTTTGGGGTAGGAGGCGTGGATTGGGAGAAACACGATTCTGCGCGGCGTTGATTATGTAGATATAAATGTGTGGGTGGCGAGAGGGAAACAACGGGAAAGGCTTTTCAGTTTAGAGTGGGGGGAAATGTAAAGGGATGGAAATCGTCTTATTAGGACGAATGTGACAAATATAGACACACTCAGTGTGTTTGTGAGTTTTGCATTTGTATATAAAGTGGAAAAATTATTTTCCAATGATTTTGTTTTTGATTAAAATTAGTATATAAAAATATATAAAAATTAATTAAAATTAATTCCCAATATACGTATAGAAAATACACTGGAAAAAAATATTTGCTTTAATTCATTCAAATTATTTCGAAAAATATTTATTTGATTCAAATAATTTTTAATTGGATCTAATAAATATTTATTTGATTCAAATAATTTTCATTTCTATCTAATAAATATTTATTTGATTTGAATAAATTAAATTATATTCGAATAACATTTATTTGATTTGAATAAATTAAATTATATTCGAATAACATTTATTTGATTTGAATAAATTAAATTATATTCGAATAACATTTATTTGATTTGAATAAATTAAATTATATTCGAATAACATTTATTTGATTTGAATAAATTAAATTATATTCGAATAACATTTATTTGATTTGAATAAATTAAATTATATTCGAATAACATTTATTTGATTTGAATAAATTAAATTATATTCGAATAACATTTATTTGATTTGAATAAATTAAATTATATTCGAATAACATTTATTTGATTTGAATAAATTAAATTATATTCGAATAACATTTATTTGATTTGAATAAATTAAATTATATTCGAATAACATTTATTTGAATCGAAAAAATCTTAATTGGGACAATTAAATAATTAATTGACTCTAATAAATGAATTTTTCAAATACAAATAAGAGAATAGCTTGAGGTACAATTTTTCTAAAACATATTTTCTAGTTTTTTATTTTCTAAAATTATTTTTCCTAATAAAAGTGAATTTCTAAAAAACTTTTTTCTAATAAAGGTGAATTTTTAAAGAACTGTTATCTAATAAAGGGGATTTTCTAATTTTCAATCTTCTAATAAAGATTATTTTCTGAAAAATTTTTTTTAAAAAAGGAAAATTAAATTAAAAATAAATAAATTAAAATTAAATAAATTAAAAATTAAATAAATTAAAATTTCAAAAAATTCTTTTCCTAACAATATTTGATTTCTATAATAACAATTAATAGGTATGTAATTAAAAAATAAAGTTTACAAAAAATTTCTAATTCTTTAAAAAAGAATACTTGAATTTTTGTTGAAAAATTTTAATAAAAAATTTTTAGAAATTATACAAATTATAATTATAAAAATGATGGTAATTATTTTTTTTTAAGAACAGAATTTTCCTTAACAAATAGTTATTTTATGGAAATTATTCTTCTTTTTCGAAAGGTAACTAATTACGTGAAACGGAATAATTATTAAAAAACAGGAAATATAAGAAATAGTTTATATTTTTTAATTTTAATTTCTTTCACCAATTTTCTATCTTTTGGCAAAAATTATGGAATTTTACAAATTTTAGAAAAATAAATATTAGAAATCGTAACTTTTTAGAAAAACTTTTTTCAGAAATCAAAACTCATTAGAAAAACCTTTTTTAGAAATTAGAACTCATTAGAAAAACCTTTTTTTAGAAATTAGATTTCATTAGAAAACATTTTTTTTATGCAAAAAGGATTAGAAAATATTTTTTAGAAAAAGTGACCACCTACCAAGAGAGTATGTTAACAGGTGGTCACTTTTTCAAAAAAATATTTTCCAATTCTTTTTTGCATAAAAAAGTGCGATGTCTAATGAAATCTAATTTTTAAAAAATGTTTTTCTATAATGAGTTTTGATACAAAAAAAAAGTTTTTCCTAAAATGTTATGATTTCTAATATTTATTTCCCTTAAATTTGTAAAATTCCATAATTTTTTAATAAAAGTTAAAAAATTGCGGTTAAAAAAACTAAGACTATAAAATAGAAACTATTTTGCATATTTTCTGTTTCTTAATTATAATTCTGTTCACGTTATTATTCTAACTTACTTTTTGAAAAAGAAAAAATTTTTTTATAAAATAACTGTTTGTCAAAAAAATTCTGTTTTTTTAAATAATATGTTCCATCATTTTTATAAAAAAAATTTTCCAAAATTAATTTATTTATTAAACACTTTTTCAGAAAATTTTAAATATATATTTTAAATATTTTTTTTTTTTTATTTTAAATATCTTTAGGAAAAAAACCTATAATTTCTATTTGTTAATTACGATTTTTAACTATATTATTTAAAAATTTTGTTAAAAAATATGTACAATTTCTAATTTTTATCATAACTTTTTAATAAAGTCTCAAGTATTTTTTGTACAAAATTAATAAATTTTCGTAAATTTTATTTTTTATTCACATACCTATTAATCATTATTATAGGAATTAAATATTGTTAGGAAAATAATTTTTTGAAATTTTCTTAAATATATTAAAGAAAGAAATTTTTATAAAATAATCTTTATTAGAAGAAAGAAAATTAGAAAATCACCTTCATTAGAAAAAAGTTTTTTAGAAATTCACTTTTAATAGAAAAATTATTTTTAAAAAATAAAAATTTAGAAAATACGTTTTACAAAAATTGTATCCCAATCGAGTATGTTTACTAATTTAAATTTAGAGAGCAGAAATTTCTAATGTAAAATTTGCATTTTTTTGTAAACAAAAAAACGTTTAATAAAAAATATTAAGATTTATTATTTATTTCCGAAAATTTGTACTTATTTTTGAAGCTAAGATTTTACTATAACAATGAAATATTCTTTAACTAATTCAGATTTAGAAAATTCTCCAGAAATTTTTAACAGAAAAATTAGCATTTTTGTTGCATAAACAAAACCAACTTTTAAACAAAAATAATAATATTTATTATTTATCTTCTAAAAATTCATTCAAAGAATTGTTCGAATAAACAGTAAACTACGAGATATTAAAAAGTATTCTACACTGAAAGAAAAATTATTTGATTCAGTTAATTCAAATTATTTGAAAAACATTTATTTGATCCAATTAAATTAAATTTAAATTTAATTTGATTTAAATAAAAATTGTTTAATACAAATAATGAGTTATTTAAAACAATTTATTTATTTCTTTATTTATTTATTTCACTCAACTAATTAAGTAATTCGTATTCGGTACAAATAATTATTTATTTGATAAGATAAAATAAAATACTCATATCTAGTAAATATTTACTTGAACCAAGTAAATATTTATTGGAAACTGGACAATCAATCTATTGAATCGTGTCAATTAATTTTATTTTAATGGCAAAATTATTCCAAAATATCAAAATTATTCAAACAAGAAAAGAAACAAAAATAAACATAAAAATAATTTTTAAAAATAATTAAATTCAGACAATTTATTCAAATTGTATTGGAAAATAAGTAAATCCTTGCAAAGGGTTTTTAAATAATTGAATTCTGTTCGAGAAACTTTATTGGAAATACTTGGAAATTTTTATAAGAAAGTTATGAAAAATTTTAAGAACTATTTTCAATAACATTTCTAAATAAATTCATTTTAACATTAAATTTTCTAAAAGTCAAAATAATGCAAATTCTATAATGAAATTTATGAAAACCTTTTAAGAATAGTTAACTTCTCATATTTTATTGAAATTGTATTGAAAACAATTGAATTCTTGCAAAGAATTGAAAATAATGAAATTTTGACCAAGAAACTTAGAAAAATAGCTTTTAGAATAATTTAATTCTTTCCAGAAATTTTATTAAAAACATACCTAATTTAATTATTCCCAGTAAATTTTGTCAAACATTTTAACAAATAATTAAATTCGTTTGAAAAATGTTGTTGCAAATAATTAAATTCTTGAAAAGAATTGAAAATATTAAAAATTATAACAAGAAATTTAAATAAAAGAAAATATCTCTCAAAATAAATTGAATCCATTCCAAAGTTTTAAATAAAAAAAGAATTATAATATTCTGCCAGAAAATTTGTTCAAAATTTTAAAAACAAACGATTTCTTTCAGACAAATTTAAAAAAAATATTTTTTTTAAATCATTTAAAATATAAATTATCTATAGCGAAATAATATTTATATACATTTATTTCTAACATATTTTTATATTTTTTTTCCTATTTTTCAGGTCAAATCGATTATTAAAAAAAAGAACAATAATAATACGAAAACAATTTTTTTTTTGTTTTCGAAAATCAAATTTATTTTTTTTTCACTAATTCCGTTGATTGTTTATCCGCAACAAAAGAAATATTTTTCAAATTTAAAATTTTTTATTCTCGTTACAGTATTATTTCTAGAAAAAAATAGCAGCTTTCAAAATTTTATTTTTTTATCAATTGCAAAAAGGAAAGAATTTTTAATAACAATTGTTGATTTGTTTGTTTGTTTGTTGAATCGTGAAAAATGGGTCAGAAGGAGAATAGAAATCTATTTTTGAGAATGAATAAATAATCGAGGATCTAGTTTACAATTTTTCAATAATTGTATTATAGGAAAAATGCCATTTTTTGCAGTATTTGCATTTTTACACTCTGAACAAACTGATTTCACTTTCTCTAAACTTTAGAAAATGGAACAAATTTTTAATTTCCTTTTTTAACTTTTAATAAAACAAAATTTTTTAAAAGCAAAAAAATTGTTTTTCAAATAAATGGAAGTTTTTGAATATAGTTTTGCTAATAAATAATAATATACTAATTTTATATAAATAATAATAATGATAATAATAATAATAATAATAATAATAATAATAATAATAATAATAATACACGGAAGAAACCTTTAATTGGAATAGCGATTACTTTCGCTGAAATACACCCAGAGAAAATTATTATTTAAACCAAATATATATTTTATTTGACTTAAAGAAACGTATATTTGTCTCAGAACCAACTAGAATTTTTATTTCTTTTGAATAAAATTTATATTTGACATAAATAAAACATATATTTGTCTCAGAACCAACTAGACTTTTTATTTGTTTTAAATAAAATTTATATTTGTCATAAATAAAACATATAATTGAGATAAATAAAATTTTATTTAAACTAAATAAAATTTATTTGAAACAAATAAAAAGTCTAGTTGGTTCTGAGACAAATATACAATTTCTCTGGGTGTAGCGAAAGTATTCGTTGCGATAACTAAAAATTTCGCAAATATAGTGAATTTTGTATTTGTTCTGGGTGAATATTTTTTTTCGTGTAATATAATATATAAATGTTAATAATAATTTATTATCGAAAAGTTAAATAAATAATACGTGGATTAGTATATACATTCAGGAAAAAAATTTATCTCACTGAAACAAACTAAAACTATTGGCTTTTGAATTAATAAATTTTACTAAGAAATACTATTTTCTACTGATTTATTAGTAAAATTGACTAATTCGAATAATAAAAATAATAATAATAATAATATAGCAATAAAAAAATATTTTAAAAAATAATAATAATATATAAATTATGAATACCTGCATAAACAAATAAGTATATGGAGATTTACTCCAGTTCTAAAATTATAGTGCTTATATTTGGTTACCTTCCAAGAAAGAAATTCTCATTTACACTCTAGTAAATCGACTATTATTATACTTTGTATGTATATAACCAAGGTAGGGTGCCATGTGAAAATAGTGAACTTTTCATTGATTACAACTATAGACGAAGTAGACTATACTTGAATTGTCTCAGAGAAAACGGTAACATTATTGCTTTAAATAGCTTCTTTACTTTGTAATCCCCCTCTTATAATGGAATGAATGACCAAAGGTGTCTTTCGATATCCTATTATTAAAAGCTCTATTCTTTATAAATACATGCAAATATATATACAGCATAGAATATATATATTGATAGAAAAACAAGTTCCGGATTCTCTCTCTATGTAGAAAAAAAATTACTTTACAAATAATCTATTAATTATTATTATTAAAATTTTTTTTCGAATCGAAAATTAACAAAATAATTTATCTTTATATATATTATGCGTATTTTAATTCAAATAATGAGTCATTGAAAACAACTCGTTTATTTCACCGCTTCAAGTAAAGTAAATTATTTAATTCAAATAATGCATTACTTAATACAAATATATTATTTAATGCAAATATATTATTTAATGCAAATATATTATTTAATGGAAATAAGTAAAAAATATTTGGATCAAATAATTAAATCATTGAAACCAAACTAATGAGTTATTTTAATCAATTAATTTATATATTTGAATATTTGATTTTAATAAAAATTATTTGGCGCAAATACAGTACCGGCCAAAATTGTCAGTCCACCCATTTTTGAAGGAATGAAAAAAATTTTTGAACATAAAATTTATGAAAACTCAAGTTCTTTTTTGATTTATATTTTAAAGACGATAAAATTTTGAAAAGAATAAGACCTTACAGAAGTCATTTGGCAAATATTTTTTTCAAGATATTCTTAAAAATCGTAATTTTCAATGTTTTAGAAAAATTTCAATAACTTAAAATAATAAACGCTTTTTAATAATCTTAGGCTTATTTTAAAAGTCATTTTCTACGAAATAAGAATTACTTATAGTCATTAACCTGTAATTTTTTTTGAAATAAGCATGACGTCAAAGTTGGGCAAAAAAATTGTGAAAATTTGAAATACATGTTTTGTACTAAAAACTATTATATAGAACATATTTAAAACATGATATGGTATAGATTTTTCCAGAAAATTTTATAACAAAATATGTTTGAATTTCAAAAATTATTTTTCTTTTAATAATATTATTTGAAATTTTTTGAATTTTTTTGTCCAACTTTGTAGTCATGCTTATTCCAAGTAAAAAATTACAGGTTAATGCCTATAAGTAATTCTTATTCCGTAGAACATGACCTTAAGCCTAAGATTATTAAAAAGCGTTCATTATTTTAGAAGTTATTCAAAGTTTTGTAAAACACTGAAAATTACGATTTTTAAGAATATCTTCTACAAATTTTGGCCAAATGACTTCTATAGGATCTTATTCTTTTCAAAATTTTATCGTCTTTCAAAATATAAACCAAAAAAATTTTTTAGTTTTTATGAACTTTATGCTAAAAATTTTTTTCTTTTCTTTAAAAATGGATGGACGGACAACAATTTCGAACGGTACTGTAATTTATTTTATGGCTTCAAGTAAACTAAATTATTTAATGCAAATAATGCATTATTTAATGCTATTAAAGTATTTAACAAAGACAAATAAAATTATTTGGATCAAATAAATCACTTATTGAAACGATAATAAATTTATGTTTTAAAAATTTTTTTACTTATGGAAGTAGAAAAAGTGAAATTTATTTAATACAAATAATCATTTATTTGGATTCAAATCTGCTTTGTTTTTGTTTTTGCAAATAAGTTTTGTATTTGAACTAAATAATGAATTATTTGGCGCAATTAAAGGGATATTATAGTCTCAATTAAAATAATTATTATTATTTGCATCTTTGAAATAATTTTTTTCAAATAACTTAATATTTCTTTGTATCAAATATTCAATTGTTCGAATAAAATTATTATTATTATTATTATTATTATTATTATTATTTGGATCAAATGAATATTGCTTTAAATTTTAAAGCAATATTCATTTGATACAATTGTTGAATTTTTTTTACTTCAGTAATTCGTATTCGATACAAGTAACTACTTATTTGATAGGATAAAATAAAATACTCATATGTAAAAAATATTTACTTGGTTCAAGTAAATACTTAATGGATACTAGAGCATTAAACTATTTAATTGACTCAATTAATTTTCATTTGATTCAATTAAATTTTTTTTAATGTTTAGAATTGAGAATATTTTGTGTTTTTCATAAAGTTCCATTTTTTGCAATATACCGAATATTACGTATGTATAGAGGGCAAGTTACGTAATCTGCTTTGGGGAACAAAATTCTATTCTCTTTTCGAATAAATATATATATATATATATATTTACTTTTTATTATTTGCTGCCATGTAGGTGGAATTGAACAATAGAGTTTGTTGATTCAGTTCGAACAAATCTTCGCAAATAAAGACTAGTTTCGTGGATTATATATATATATATATATATATATATATATATATATATATATATATATATATATATATATATATATACAAATGCAAATTTCAACATATAGAGGGAAATAATATGAATATAAATAATAAATTATAATTTTTCTGTAAATTAGTTTATTTTATTATCGTTTTTCAACTATTATTTTTATTATAAGTATTATTATTATTATTATTATTATTATTATTATTATTATTATTACACTGAAAAAAAATTTATTTGATTCAAATAACCGATTATTTGTCTATAATATCAGGGCTCGAACTAGGTCCGTAAATCCCGTAAAAGTCCGTAACTTTGCTTAAAGTCCGTGAAAGTCCGTTTTTTTGAAAAAAGGTTCGTAAAGTCCGTAATTCGGTTGAAAAAGATCCGTAAAGTACGTAAATTATACGATATAATTTGGATAATTTTAGAGAAATTACAAATGATTGAAGGAATTCAATTATTTTCAAAAGTAATAAAATTCTTCGCAAAAATTCAATTATGTTCAAAAATTTTTTTAAATTCTCGTCAAAATTTCAATTATCTTTAGAAATAATTAAATTCTTCTTCGAAATATCAATTATTTTCAAAAATTTTTAATAAAGTACTTCGGAAAATTTCAATTATTTTCAAAATTTTTCCTCAATTCAATGATTTTTAATAGATTACTATACTATTCTAATAAAATTTTCCAAAAGAATTCAATTATTTACAATTTTTTTTTATAAATTTCTTCGCAATATTCAATTATTTTCATAAATAATAAAATTTTTACAGGTATTTAATTTTTTTGGCAAATAATAAAATTCTTATTAGGAATTTAATTATTTTGATGAATAACAAAGCTAATTGCAGAATTTCAATTATTTTTAATGCAATTTTAATCGAATTCCTCGAAAAATGTAATTATTCTTAAAAAATTTTATTAAAATTTATCAAAGAAATTTAATTATTTTAATAACCTTTGCTACAATTTATTTATTAGAATTTAAATATTGTTTTTAATAAATTTTTGTTTAAATTTCTTTAAAGAATAAAATTATTGCATTCAAAATTTTTAATTCAATTCTTTGCGTAAATTATCAATTATCTTTATAAATTATAAAATTCTTCTGTAAAATTAAATTATTTAAAAAAATGTTAATAAATTTCTTGGCAAAATTTCAATTATTTTCAAAAATTTTCCTCAATTTAATTATTTGTAATATCTATTTTAATAAAATTTTGCAAAAGAATTCAAATTATTTGAATATTCATGGATACAATTCTTTAAAAGAATTCAATTTTAAGAAACATATGTAATTATTATCAATAAATTATTTTTTGTATTTAAATAATGAAATTCTCGCAGAATTTTCTCATAAAAATTGATTTAAAAATGGATTTGAGTTAAAATTTGAGATTATAATTGAATATTGAAAGTATTAGAGCGTAAAATTTTAGAAATAATTAAATTTTGATAAGGTTTCAGATTCAAATTTTTGAAAATTTGAATTTTTCATATTTTTAACTAAGTAACAATTCTGTGGAATTAATTTTTTTGAGAAATTTTAATTGGAAATTTTTTTATATTATTTGAAGTTTTTATTTTCTAATACATGTTTAATTGAAGAATTTACAAATAATTGAAAAATCGAATATTGTGAAGAAATAGATTTGAAAATTGTCAAAGAACTTTTTCGAAAATTATTCAAAATAATTGATTTTAAGAAGAATTTTAGTTAAAAGTTCTTGAAAATAATAATTGAATTGATGATGATTTTATCACTCTATCTTTAATTATTATAAAACATGAAGACTCGGAGTTATCGATAACTTCATGTTTTTTTTAGTTATGAAAAAATCTAATTTATAGTTTTAAGTAAATTGTTCTCTTATATATTTTTGTCAGTAATTGGTCCGTAAATGGTCCGTAATTTTTCATTTTTGGTCCATAAAGTCCGTATTTTTAAATACTTTCACTGGTTCGAGCCCTGTCTATAATCAAATAAATATTTACTTGAATCAAATAATTTTTATTTGAATCAATTAATTAGTATTTGCTTCAAATACAATTTATTTGATTCAAGTAAATATTTATTTGATTATAGACAAATAATCGGTTATTTGAATTAAATAAATTTTTTTTTCAGTGTATTATTTTTATTACACTGAAAAAAAATTGTAATTGAACCAAGTAAATGCATTTA
The DNA here is from genome assembly GCA_032873175.1 of Leptopilina drosophilae. Classification (NCBI taxonomy): domain Eukaryota; kingdom Metazoa; phylum Arthropoda; class Insecta; order Hymenoptera; family Figitidae; genus Leptopilina; species Leptopilina drosophilae. The sequence continues at coordinate 54,675,333 of CM065479.1, forward strand.
CTTGACAGAATTTACTTGAATCAATCCTATATTTATTTGAAGAGAGAAATTTATTTTCTTGTGCCAAGTAATTATGAGCATTGGGTATAGTTCTTGTATTAATAATTCAGTATTTGGTGGAAGTAAATATGTTATTATTACAATCAAATATTTTACTTATCCTAAGTACCAAAAAGGATTGAATCAAGAATATTATGTTCTTAAGCGAAATAGTAAAGTATTGTCTAGAGAATTCGTGTTTCTTAAATCAAATCATTTCATTCATTTGCTTTGAAACTTTTTTTTACTTAACACAATGCCGGTGTTCTTGATCCAAGAAAATATTTTTCTTCAAATGGATGTGCAACTTAAATAGCAGTTTTTGAAAACTATCCATTGAGACTTGGATGGCATAGTGGCAACGGTACGGCTTCTGACGCGTGCAACCCGGGTTCGATTCCTCCGACCGTGGAAAATTTTCTTTCAAGGTATATTTGTTGTATTTGTGATAAGTATTAATTAAATGTAAATATTATGTAAAATAACAATTGTTTAATTATTTAAATAAAAAATATAAATGTTAATTAATTAAATAATAAAAATGTTTGACCTAAGTATTAGAAATCATGGGATGAGAGAGGGGGGGGGGGGGATTCAAGTAAATAATTTACTTGAATTGAGAAAAAATTTTTTTTATTGAAATTTATAATTTTCTCAAATCAAGAAAATATTTTCTTGATTTGATACACAAATGTTCTTGAATTAATATAATCTGCATTTCTTTCGTGAAACTTAATTTCTTGACTGGATTCCATATTTTCTTGGATCAAGAACATATACTCTCCTACCAAGTATACTATGTCAAGAAAATCGTTTTCTTGAATCAATACTATAATACTCTTGGCCGTATTCAATCCCACCATTTACTTCAACCAAGAAAAATTTTCTTGGTTCAATACTATTTTTTTTTCAGTGTAAGATTATTTAACCTAGAACTGAAGACAAAGTTTAGACATTTTTATCAAAAATAAAAGTGAGGTGTAAAAATTTTTAAAATGCACATAATGATAGTAAAAACAATGTACTTTCAGATAGTATTTTTAAAAAATTTTTCAGATTTTGAAAAAAATTCAGTTGAATAAAATTATTAAATTTTCTTTTTAAAATGATAAATAAGGGCAAAATTTTCACTATGGAAATTGATAATAATTATTAAGGAGTAGATTTTGTAAAATCAATCAAGACATCAAAAATGACACTTTCAGAAGAATCATTCATATATTATTTGTAATATATCTATCAATGTAAATTACTATTTTGTACAATAAAACTACTTGTGGATATGAACTATTTTGTAACTTGTAAGTTAAATGTAGGTTTGCCAAACAGTTTAAATAAGCGGCTGACCAAAACCGCACACATCTACTGGTCTGATTTCTGTACTTCAATTTTCCACTGAAACTACTGCTGAGTATTTATAACACTATAGACGACGTAGGTATATAAATATAACTCGTTCAAGAAATTAAACAATACCAAAATATCACTGATATAGTGAATACGTATATTTAAAAGAAAAAAAAAAAGAAAAATTCTACTTCTATAAAAACAAGGAGACAAGAATTTTTTTTTCTCAAATCTTAATCTTTTTTTACCACCACTCTTCCGAAAAAGAAGAGGAAAAATTGTGAATTATGCATCACAAGTGTTTAATATTTGCAGAGGCATGCATTCGAAAAAAAATGGATGACTTGTAGGAGGATCACGAACTTACCCCTTATACGGTCGATATCACTTGACCCACTCCTTTTTTTACAATGTCTAAACCCCTCCTTTTTTTTATTTAACATTTTATTTCATGACTTTTGACCTTCTGTCCTTAAAGTACTTGGTAAAAATTTTAAAATCAGTGCATTTGCGTATATTTATAGAAAAAAAAATGACAATTCATTTTTTCGTCACAAGCGTGGGAAAATTTATTTGCATATTCATCTATTTATATACAGTACAAAATTGTATAAGTAACATGAAAATTATTATGACAAAATCGATTTAATTTTGTATCGAATTTTTTTTCAAAAGCTCACAAATATTTTCAATACAATTTGAAATATATTTTTAGAAGGATATTTTAAAGGCGTTAGTATAAACTGATGATAGAGAATTTATTTGCGAATCAAATAATAATAATCGATTACTTTGATATTGTCAAATAAATATTTACTTGAAACAAAGAATTTTTGTTTGAAACCGCAATAAAATTATTTTTGAGACAATTTTTCAATTCTTTACAATAATACTAGAGTGAAAAAGAATTTTATTTGATTTAAATAACCGATTGTTTGTTTATTTTCAAATAAATATTTATTTGTCTATTAAATAAAATAGTTCATTAGTCCAAATACAAAATTTATTTGCATCAAAACAAAGCAGAATTGGATTCAACAAAATATTTATTTGTATTAAATAAGTTTTATAAATTTCACTTTTTTCACTTCGATATGTAAAAAAAATTATAAAAATTAAAGTTTTTTACTATCGATTTTTAAGAGACACAAGCTTGGAATTATTAGGTATTTAATTTTTGTACTTAAATTAAAATCTAAAACTCACGGAGATCAAAATAAAATTATTTAAAATTAATATTAATCTTACTAAAATTATATATTATATTTGACATATTTATTATTTATTATATTTAACATATTTATTATTTATATAATAGATTTTTATATTGTTAAAATAAAAATTACCTAAAAATAATTGAGACAAATAAATTGTATTTATATGTTTATTAGAATCAATTAATTATTTCAATGTCTCAATTAAGATTTATTTGATTCAATTTTTATTCAAATAATTCCATGAAAACTACTAAAAATCAGTAAAACTTTACTATTTATTTGTAGAATTCTACTAATTCAAATCTAAAGAGTATTATTATTTATTATATTTATTTTTTTATTATTATAATTATTGTTTTATTATTATATTTATTTTTTATTATTATATTTATTTTTTATTATTATACTTATTTTTTATTATTATATTTATTTTTTAACACTATTATTTACTTTTTAATTAGCTTAATACCTGATATTTATTAAATAATTCATCGTGGCGGACATTGTGTAAGGAGCATTATGTTTGATACATAAAATAATTACATCATGAGTTCATTCAAATTATATTGTCACGTAAGGTGCTCACATTGCCGTTCTTCAATTTACACACAAACTTCACGCACAGATTAATTATTTGTGTAGAGCTCCCTTCATTGAAAATAGATGTCAGTTTCATGCCGTTCTATATGATGATATAAATTAATTTCGAAATCAATAATTATCCATTGTTCTTTTGTTTTTATATAATTTTGAACAAATTTTTTCTTTCCTAATCGAATTATTTTTTATAATGAGTGTAAAAATTGCAAATTACAAAAACATTAACGTGTTACATTTATAATTTAAACATTTTATTTTCATGCAAATTAATTTTAAGTACCCTTATAATATTTTATGGAAATTATAATTTTCTTATACATTGAAAAAAAATTTGATTCAAATAAGAAAAATAAAATAAAATAAATTTTACTTTTAATAAAATTTTACTTTACTTAACTTTACTTTTGTGAAATAAGCAAATGAATATTTATACTTCAATAAAATAATTTTTATCCAGATTTTTATATTATAAAATAATAATAATAATAATAATAATAATAAATATACATTATATAAAACATTATTATAAATATTGATTATTATTATTTTTATTATTATTTTATATTATAAAAATAAATTGTATTTGACTCAATAATTATTTTAGTAATTGAAGCAAATATATAATTTATTCAATTAAAGTATAATTAAGTATAATTTATTTAAATAAAAATTATTTTATTCAAATTTAAATATTTATTTGAGTCAAATAAAATCTTTTTTTTTTTTAAGTGTAATGAAGATTAATATTTTTTTAAAAGATTTATTTTTAGACGACTTTCTTTTGATAATCGAGAACAAAAAGCATCATAGCGCAGAGAAAATTCATGGTTCAATTAAAAACGTTGAGGAGGACTTTGAATGTCGAAAAGTCAAGTAGTTCGTGTTTTGTATTGAATTAGAATGAAAATTCGCCACGTGCCAGGTGAAGCACCAAGGGACAATGGCCACGTGCAAAAGGGAATGCAAGGAAAGAGATATTCTGCCAGTCTTGTGTTCCACTATTAAAATAACGCGATAATCATTGAGTCAAACTGTAAGGTTAAATTTGTGACTTAAACAAAATATATATTTCGTTAGATTAAAATAATATATTGTAAAAAAATTTAAATTAAAAATAAATAAACGTAAATAAAATTAAAATTATTTCTATTTAATTCTATCAAATTCAATTTTATTCAATTCTATCAAATTCAATTCTATTCAATTCTATCGAATCCAATTCTATTTAATTTTATTCAATTCTACAACATTCAATTTCATTCAATTCTATAAAATTCAATTCTATTCAATTCTACCAAATTCAATTCTATTTAATTCTACTTAATTCAATTCTATTCAATTCCATCAAATTCAATTCTATTCAATTGTATTTAATTATATAAAATTTAATTTTATTCAATTATATCAAATTCAATTTTAATCAAGTCTATAAAATTCATTTCTATTTAACTCTAGCAATTTCAATTCTATCAAATTCAATTTTATTCAAATCTATCAAATTCAATTTTATTCAATTCTATCAAATTTAATTTTATTTAATTCTATAAAATTCAATTTTATTTAATTATATCAAATTTAATTCTATTCAATTCTATCTAATTCAATTTTATTCAATTCCATCAAATTGAATTCCATTCAATTGTATTTAATTCTATAAAATTCATTTTTATTCAATTCTATAAAATTCAATTTTATTTAATTATATCAAATTTAATTCTATTCAATTCTATCAAATTCAATTTTATTCAATTCCATCAAATTCAATTCTATTCAATTGTATTTAATTATAAAAAATTTAATTTTATTCAAATATATCAAATTCAATTTTTTTAATTCTATAAAATTCAATTCTATTTAATTCTACCAAATTCAATTCTATCAAATTCAATTTTATTCCATTCCATTCAATTGAATTTAATTCTATAAAATTCAATATTATTCAATTCTATCAAATTCAATTCTATTCAATTTTATTCAATTATATCAAATTCAATTTTATTCAATTATGTCAAATTCAATTTTATTAATTCTATTTAATTTTTCCAAATTTAATTCAAGTCTATAAAATTCAATTTTATTCAATTCTACTTAATTCAATTCTATTCAATTCCATCAAATTCAATTCTATTCAATTGTATTTAATTATAGAAAATTTAGTTTTATTCAATTATATCAAATTCAATTTTATTCAAGTCTATAAGATTCAGTTCTATTTAACTCTACCAAATTCAATTCTATCAAATTCAATTTTATTCAAATCTATCAAATTCAATTTTATTCAAATCTATTAAATACAATTTTATTCAATTCCATCAAATTGAATTTTATTTAATTTTTTTCAATTCCATCAAATTGAATTCTATTCAATTTTATTTAATTCCACTAAATTCAATTTTATTCAATTCTATCAAATTTAATTCTATTCAAATGTATCGAAACCAATTCTATTCAATTCCACCAAAATCAATTCTATTCCATTGTATTCAATTCTATAAAGTTCAATTTTATTCCATTATATCAAATTCAATTTTATTAATTCTATAAAATTCAATTCTATTTAATTCTACCAAATTCAATTTTATTCAATTCTATCAAATTCAATTTTATTCAATTATATCAAATTTAATTCTATTCAATTCTATAAAATTCAATTTTATTTAATTCCACTAAATTCCATTTTATTCAATTCTATCAAATTCATTTTCATTCAATTCTATCTAATTCAATTTTATTCCATTCCATTCAATTGAATTTAATTCTATAAAATTCAATATTATTTAATTATATCAAATTCAATTCTATTTAATTCTACTTAATTCAATTCTATTCAATTCCATCAAATTCAATTCTATTCAATTCCATCAAATTCAATTCTATTCAATTGTATTTAATTATAAAAAATTTAATTTTATTCAATTATATCAAATTCAATTTTATTCAAGTCTATAAAATTCAATTCTATTTAACTCTACCAAATTCAATTCTATCAAATTCAATTTTATTCAAATCTATTAAATTCAATTTTATTCAATTCCATCAAATTGAATTTTATTTAATTTTTTTCAATTCCATCAAATTGAATTCTATTCAATTTTATTTAATTCTATAAAATTCATTTTTATTCAATTCTATAAAATTCTATTTTTTTCAATTAAATCAAATTCAATTTTATTAAATTCTATTTAATTTTTCCAAATTTAATTCAAGTCTATAAAATTCAATTTTATTCAATTCTACTTAATTCAATTCTATTCAATTATATCAAATTCAATTTTTTTTAATTTTATCAAATTCCATGTTATTCAATTATATCAAATTTAATTTTATTCCATTTTTGTAAACTTCAAGTCTATTCATTTGTATTCAATTCTATTAAATTCAATTTTATTCAAATCTATCAAATTCAATTTTATTCAATTCTATCAAATTCAATTTTATTCAATTGTATTTAATTATAGAAAATTTAATTTTATTCAATTATATCAAATTCAATTTTATTCAAGTCTATAAGATTCAGTTCTATTTAACTCTACCAAATTCAATTCTATCAAATTCAATTTTATTCAAATCTATCAAATTCAATTTTATTCAATTCTATCAAATTTATTTTATTTAATTCTATAAAAATCAATTTTTATTTAATTATATCAAATTTAATTCTATACAATTCAATTTTAATTCATTCTATAAAATTCAATTTTATTCAATTCTATCTAATTCAATTTTGTTCAATTCCATCAAATTGAATTCTATTCAATTTTATTTAATTCTATAAAATTCATTTTTATTCAATTCTATAAAATTCAATTTTATTCAATTAAATCAAATTCAATTTTATTCAATTCTATTTAATTTTTCCAAATTTAATTCAAGTCTATAAAATTCAATTTTATTCAATTCTATCAAATTCAATTTTATTCAATTCCATCAAATTCAATTCTATTCAATTGTATTTAATTATATAAAATTCAATTTTATTCAATTCTATAAAATACAATTTTATTCAATTAAATCAAATTCAATTTTATTCAATTCTATTAAATTCTTCCAAATTCAATTCAATTGTATTCAATTCCATCAAATTCAATTCTATTCAATTGTATTTAATTCTATAAAATTCAATTTTGTTCAATTCTATAAAATACAATTTTATTCAATTTTATTCAATTCTATAAAATTCAATTCTATTTAATTCTTTTAAATTCAATTTAATTCTATTCAATTGTCTTCAATTCTATCAAATTCAATTTTATTCAATTTTATAAAATTCAATTTTATTTAATTATATCAAATTTAAATTTATTCAATTTTATAAAATTCAATTCTATTCAATTGTATTAAATTCTATTAAATTCAATTTTATTCAATTCTATAAAATGTTATTCTATTCTATCAAATATTCAATTCTATCAAATTCAATTTTATTCAATTTTATAAAATTCAATTTTATTCAATTCTATCAAATTCAATTAAATTCAATTTAACTCTTTTCGACATTAATCGATTTAATTCGGTTCCATTCGATTCTATTTAATTCTATTAAACTCCAGTTGATTCAATTCGATTCTATTCGATTCAATTTGTCTCTATTCGAATCTATTCGATTTTATTTAATTCTATTCGACTCCATTTGACTCTTCTTAAAAACCATTCATTTATATTTGTTTCTATTTGTTTCTACCTAAGTCTATATGATTCTATTCAATTCTATTTAATTCTATACAATTTTTTCGATTATATACCATTTTTTTTAATTCTACAAATTTTACTCAATTACATTCTATTCAATTCGACTTGATTTGATTCTGTTTCAATTCTTCCTAAAGTTACGACGAAAATTATTCACAAATAATTTATTTAAATAAATTGCAAATCTTGTTTTTCAGAAAAAAATTTATTTCAAGCAACCTTTCAGGTGACTAAAATCTTTTCGAGTGTAATTAAATTTATATGATTAAAATTATAATTTTAAAAATAAAAAATAAAATATGTTTCAAAATAAACATTAATTTAAGTTAATTCTCTTGATTAAATCTAATTTTCATATTTTTAAGCAAAATAAATATTTATCTAAGTGAAACAAACTTTATGTAGAAATAGACTAAAATTATGTTTTTATACAAAACAATATAAAATTGTGTTTTAAACAATAGAATTTTTCCATGCGAGTGTATTTTTTTTTATAAAAATAGTGTTTGGAAATTTTTTTTTTCTACTCTCTTTTACATAAATTTGCGGACTAACGTATTATTATAATTATTGAAAAATAAAATAGTGTCAGTTGAGAAAAACCGATATTATGATATTGACAAAAGATATATAACAAAGCGGTCAAGTAAAAATACATTGTGTATTTTTATGAAACTTTTAAACACAAGAACGTGTGAGAGAGGTAAAAAAGAAGAAAAAAACTAAAAACTGCACTGTACAAAAATAAAATTCAGCTGACTAAATAAATTATTAATTGTTTCAAAAAAATTAATTAAATTTTCACTCGAGAATCAATCTTAATGCGAACATGCAAGAATATTTATTTATACAGAAACTTTCGTTTTATTTACAATAGTTCTATCATTTTGTCATTAAAATTCTCAGTATTTGTTTATAAAAAAAATTTATTTTTATGTGATTCAAATAACTGATACAATTTTAATTTAAATTAATATAATTTTAATTCAATTAATTTAATTTTAATTCAATTGCTGATAACAATAACTGATTTAATTTTAATTCAAATTAATCTAATTTTAATTCATATTAATTTAATTTTAATTCAATCGCCATATAATTAAATATACGTGACATAATGAAACAAATTTATTTCAATCAAATAATTTTAATTTACAGTCGAATCTGTCGGAAAATTCTATTATAAATAATTATATTTTTATATCATAAAACTCGATTTATAATTTTTTGTTGTATTCAAAAATGTTTAATAAGAATTATTTTCACAAATATTCCCAGAATATTGTAAAACAAAATTAATAAATCAATTTTTCATGAATTATAAATTATAAATATTATAAATTATAAATTTATATAAAAAAGAAATAAAGTAATATAAATAAATAAATATAAATTTATAAATTTATAAATTAATAAATTTTAATTTTTTTAATTTTAATTTTTTTTTAAATAAATAAATTTATAAATTTTAAAAAGTCGAATTGCCTTCCGACAGAGTCAACTGTAAATCGCAATTAAATTGTATTTTAACCAATAATTTGAATTTAAAATAATATGCGAAGCAATAATGCCCGATTTAAATAAAAATTATTTCTTTCAAGTAAATATTGAATTAAATTTAAATTTAACTTCAAAATACTTTCTTCTTTAAAAAAATTAATTTAAATTATTCTTTTCTTTCTAATTTCCAATTTAAATTTAAAAAACAAACATGTAAATTTGAAAACATTGTTTTTTTCCCCACAAAAAATATGTTTTCTACTCTCTTAAATTGCACTTTAAAAAAAATGCGTCCCTTAAGATGTAACCCTTTTAATTTTAAAGAACACGTTATAACGATATATTCTTCAACAGGATGGTATATGTATATATGTATATTAAGGGTACTCGATTGACTAAAACTAGGTCACGAGTCACGACCTCAGGGTTTTCTTATTTTTTTTTCCTCTCGTCAATTTTAATGCACGATTCACTACTTAATTACCTTTCAAGTTCAAAACACGTGAATATCCTTATATAAAAAAAAATACTAAAGATTTTGAAGTATTTTTAGATGATTTAGTAAAAGATAAATTTTTAACGAAAACATTAAAGTTTTCTTTTGCGAGATTTGTCTTTGAGTGTTTTTTTTCGTTTGACATTTAAAATCAAAAGGACATTGATACAACAAAATATAGTTGACTAAAATTTTGTTTTTGTAGATAAATTTTTTTTTTACTTTGGATTTTTTAATCAGGACATCAAACTTATAAAAACATTACAAAATTTAAAAAATAAAATTTATCTTCAAAATTTGTACAAGTTATTCCTCATTTTAAGAGGCATTCTACGAAGTTTTTTATGCAAAAAATATTGTTTAATAATAATAGTTATAATTATTATTATGTAATAACAATAAAAATGACAAAAAATATTTTTTCGAATCGAAAAATAAATTATTATTGAATAATAATAATAATAATTATAATAATAATAATAATAATAATAATAATAATAATAATAATAGTAATAATAATAATAATAATAAATAATAACAAATTAACAATTATTAATAAATGTTTTTTTTAAATTAATAATTATTTCTATTATAAGAAAATAAATAATAATAATAATAATAATAATTACAGGCAATAATATTGGATTATATAATTATTTAATTTACGTAATTAAATACTTTTTTTAAAACTGAATATTTATAATAATAATAATTATAATAATAATAATAATTTATACCTATGTAAAAATTAATTTATTGTTTATTGTTAAAAGATGAAAAATTTCAGAATAAGTTCATTTTCTGAACAACTACAACCATCTATCGACAGTAAATGGAACTTCCTCTAAAATTCAATAGTTGTTACAGCAGTTTCCTGTTTCTCCGACTTAAATAATTCAATTTAAATTCAATATTGTTCAATTTAATTGTTTATAATTTAAACATTTAATTAAATTATCGAATAACAATTATTTTATACCACGAATAATTTGTATTCTAATTGTTAACTAATAATTTAATAAAAAAATATAAGATACACAAATTTTATTTCAACAAAATTTTAAATTAAATAAACGAATATTTATCTCTAATCCATCTGTAGGTCATTGATTTGTTCCAAATAGAAATTTTATTCTACATAAAATTTTTATTTGAAACAATTGAAAATTCTTGGTCTTTATTGAAAGAACGAAGAGAAATAATTTATTTATATTATTGAATAAAAAATATATATATTCTTTTATTACAGGTTAAAGTTATTAAGAGAAATTCCATAAATTTTGTTTATGAAATAAAATCTTTTTGAATTCGTAAATAATCCTCTAATCTAAAATGTTTCCGGACGTGATAAGCTGAAATTGAAAATATTCACTGGAATTATTAAAGACAAAACAAAATGTGAATTTTAATTGTAAAACATTATCGCGCACCTTCTCTCATATTTAATTATTTTGATCATATTTTTTAACGTCGTAAATAAAACTTCTATAAATCGAATTTTATAAATTGAATATAAAAGAATAATTTTTTTTTAAATTTTAATTTTTTATTCCAAAAAAAAGAACTAAAAGTAAGAAAAAAGTATATAAATAAAAAATACGTTCATAAAAGAAAGAAATTTATGATAAATTCACGCGGTTGAAAATTCTCTGCCGCATATTTTGCTGGCAATTTTAATTAAGAAAATGAAATTAGGACACTCAATTATTGAAAGAGGCTAATGAAGAATTTATAACTTTTAAAAGAGATTAATTTGTCTTTGTTCCCTCAGGCGTACAATATAGGATTTTATTTACTCGACTGACGTCATGACTTTTTGATTATTTAATTATTAGCCCAAGAAATTTTTTATTCTATGTAGAAAAAAAAATAATTAACAATTAATTTTTATGAGATTTAATTAAACACTATTCTTACCTGCGAACAAACTAGAACATCGAAAAAAAATTTATATTTTGATTAAATAAATTATTACTTCGTCAATTCAAATAAACTGCGAGACAAATTAAGTTTCAAATAAATTTTATTTGATCTAAATAAAATATTATTTGGCTCAAATATATTTTTTATTTATGTCGAATTAAAATTTACTTATATTAATTTATTAATTTTATTATTTTTAAATTCTTCCCAGAAATTCAATAATAATTTTTAAACGTAGGTATAATTGTTGTACCTACGTTTACATTTTTTTTTAATTCTCGTCAAACTTCAATAATGTTTATAAATAATAACATTCTTCTTCAAAATTCAATTATTTTCAATTTATGAAAAAAAAATTTTTTTATTTATTTTTTTTTAGTATTTTTTTATTTATATTATTATTATTATTACTCTCTAAATCTGAATTAGCGTAGAAAGTTACTAATGAAATGGTGAAAAGTCGTCCACTAAATGGTTTAGTAATAATTCTACTAACAATTAGTAAAATTTTACTAATTGTTAGTAGAATTCTACTAATTCAGATTCAGAGAGTATTATTTTATTATTTATTTTGTTATTTTTATTGCGAAAAAAAACTTATTATTTTTTTTTCTTGGTAAAATTTTAAATGTTTTCAAAAATTTCATCAATTCGATTATTTTCAGCTTCTAATTTTTTTTATAAATTTTTCTAAACTAATTCAATTATTTAAATAAAATTTTAATAAAAGTCTACGCAAACATTTAATTACTTTTACAAATAACAAAAATTCCAAAGGGATTCAATTATTCATATATTTTTGGCAAATTTCACAATTATACAATTTTTTTTCATAAATAATAAAATTTTTTACAGGGATCGCTGACTCCCTGAATCGTGAATTTTTCAAAATAATTTAATTTTAAAAAGGTTTCAATTATTTTTAACACAATTTTAATCAAATTTCTCGAAAAATAGAATTATTCTTTACTCTTTTATTAAAATTCGTCAAAAGAATTCAATTATATAAAAATTTGTTGATAAAATTCTTTTATAAAAATATAATTATTCAATAAGTTATTTTTTTTGCAAATAAATAATTGAATTCTTGTAGAATTTTTCTAATAAAAATTGTTTTAAAAAGGAATTTCAGCTAAAATTTTTAACGATAATAATTGAATAATAAAAAACATAGCTTGGATTTTTCGAAATAATTTAATTTTAAAAAGGTTTCAAATTAAAATCATCAAAATTTTTTATTTTTTATACTTTTAACTAAAAATTTTTTGCAATAAATATTTCTAAGAAAGTTAAAATGGATTTTTAAAAAAATTTTTAAGTTTTTGTTTTCTAATTTATATATTTAATTGAAGAATTTCCGAAACATCGAAATTTTGTAAAATTGAATTGTAAACAAATAAATTTGAAAATTCTTGAAGAACTTTTTAAAAAATTTTCAAAAATAATTAATTTAAAGAAAAATTTCAGTTAAAAATTCTAGAAAATAATAATTGAATTGAAATTATAAAAATATTAAAAATAATTTCGAAGAAATTACAGATTTTTGAAGTTTTAATTTTCTAATTTTTATATTTAATTGAAGAATTTCCGAAAAATAATTTACAATTAATTTTTTTCATTTAATTAAACATTGAATGTACCTGCGAAAAAAGTAGCATATTGAAAAAAATGTATTTTGATTAAATGAACTATTACTTCCTGAATTCAAATAAACTAAAATTTGAAAATGAAGTTTTAAATAAATTTTACTTTATTTAAATAAAATATTATTTGGTTCAAATATATGTTTTATTTATGTAGAATAAAAATTTTATTTCAAATATATTTGGTTTAAATAAATTGAAAAAAACTATTTGATTCAATTAATTTAAATTATTTGAAAAATATTACAATTTAATTAATTTTGTTTTGTAATTACTTTTTAAATTTAATACTGAAAATAAACAAAACTATCAATTGGATTATTTGGTTCACTAAAGTCCTCTTTTCTTTATTTTGAATGATATAACTTTGAATATTGTTAAAAAATGGAGAAATTTTACTATTTTTATTCGTTTAGAAAAAAATATAATTTTTTAATAATAATAATAATAATAATAATAATTGAAAAGTCAAGGTCAATGCAAATTTTTTTCATTTTTGTATATTAAAAAAAATGAAAGTTCTGTTACAAAATTATGTTTTTTGAAAAATCGAAATTATGTATAAATTTTATTCTGTATTTCTAAAAAAAATTCAAAAATTATTCAACAAAATGTTAAATAATTTTTTTTAAAAAAGGTAAAAGAAAATTTGAATAATTTCTTATCCTTTAATCACATTTTTTGATAAAATTCTGATTTTTTAGAAAAAAAAACTAAAAATCTATGTAGAAAGATTCAAAACACTGCAATAAGAACTGTTATGGTAATTATAGATTATAATTTATAGTTTAAATTCATGATCAATTGTATTCTTCTAAGAATTGAACTATTGAATATGCACACGCTCGCTTTATGTTAGTAATTTTTAAATTTTAATCATGTAATATAAGAAAAAGAGGTGGTCGAAAAGAATTCAGTAGCAAGTTTTTAATTTCTATAAAATTTTTTATGAAAAACAATTTCTTATAAAATTTCTTATGTTTTAAATATCTATATATCTATAAAATTTTTTATGAAAAATAATTTCTTATAAAATTTCTTATGTTTTAAATTTTAAAATATTTCTTGCAAAAAATAATTTTCTTATTTTCAATTACATAAGAAAAAAAGGTGGACGAAAAAAATTTGCGGTACATATATATACACTGAGCAGAACGATTTATTTGCTTCAGACATATTTTGTTTAAATCAAAACTTAAAATATCTTTGCTATTCAGTCAAACATATTTAAGTTTAATTCAAACATATTTTTTGGTTCATTTATAGAAATAATTATTGAAACATAATTTATAGTTGATTTTAAATTATTTATTATCAACTTTTGAGTTTGAGTCAAACATAAAATTCTGAATATTTTTTGTTTAAACCAAAACGGAAAATATGTTTGAATTAAACATAATTACTCAAAAAAAAATTATTTTCGAATCAAAGCAGGAAATATTTTTTATATAATGGAATTAAGCTTTCAAACTAATTTCAATGAAACAAAATCACTTAAAATAATTTTTTTTACTTAAAACGAGTATAATGTTTTCTTAGTATATATTTATCATTATCAACGTGTAATACAAGCAGTGGATGAAGAGAAGGGATGTTTAATAAATATTTCCTATTGTACCTATTATAAGAATCAAAACGCTTAAATAAAGGACGCATTCAGTGTTTAGTTGTGCTTTACTCAACATCGACACTTGTTCATTTTTAAAAATTTCTTCCACAAGTTTTTCAAATCGAAATAGTTTTTTTGTTTCTTTTTTCCCTTACGAAACTTAAAAGTGTTTATTAACATTTCCAAAATGTCCTCACCAGATAAAAGCAGGTAATTTTAAATGATACATTTTAACTTTTATTCAATTGAAGTGAATCCATAATTGAATTGAACCAAAGTATAAAAAAATAACAATGATGTCACACTGAAAAAATCATTTATTAAATTAAAAAATAATCAATTACTTGCGTCTATTATCAGAAATATTTACTTGAATCAAATAATTTTTACTTATGATATGAAATATTAAATATTGAAAGAATTTGTGACGCGATCTGAAGAAAGGGACCTTAGAAGCAAATTACTTTAAGGTTATGTTGGTGTTACTTTTTTATTAATTAATACTTTCTTTTTACTTACTGTAAATTAAAATCAGTATTTATTAAATATTTTAGTTGTAATGAAGATTTAAACATTACTGATTTATATTGACATTTGATTCTCTTTTTGTATTTTTATTTCAAAAATTGCAAACATAACCTATAATTTTTTGCTTCTAAGGTCCCTTTCTTCAGATCGCGTCACATTTAAATTGTATTTGAAGAAAATAATTTGATTTATCAATAATTCCTTTTATGTAAATAAAAATCGCGAAATAAAAATTATATTTATTGAAGTAAATATATTTATTTGATAATAGTCAATTAATCGTTGATTGGAATCAAATAAATTCTTTTTAGTGCACAGTTTATCCGACTTCTTGTAAAATTATGTAAACTATTGGTTTTAAATTTAATAATGTTATCTAAAAGAAAAATTACTATAATTTACGTCAACAGATTTAACCAAATAATAATTTTTTACATTTAATTATTATTGTTAAAATAAAAGTGAACAAAAACGATGACTGGACGTCTATGATAGTGACAATAATTATTATTAATATATTTTACTATTTCAATATTTAAGGCAAAAATTTTTTTTTATTTTTATAGAAATCAGGGGTCGAAATATGCAAGTGAGGGAAAATCAAACACTGAAAAAAGAAAGGTAAAAAATGCTTAACTTGAAAAATAAAATATTGAAATATATATGAATATTCTAATTATTGACGGGTGTTAAATTATTGACATTTTATTATTATGATGATTATTATTATTATTATTATCATTTCAATATTATTATCATTTTATTATTATTATTAAAAAAAATAACTAATAGTAAATTTTAATTTAAATTAACAAATCATTCAAGTAGAGAAATTAAAAATTTTTTTCTTCCAATTAACATTCACAATAATTATATATAATATTCTTAATTAAATGTGTACACTTATTTTTAAAATATTTTATAATTTTTTTTTAAGATGATGAATAAAGAACTGGATGAACTTTTACGAAATCATGTAACAGTTAAGGAGTATAATGTAGTCGGAATGTCTATAGACCAGTTTATGGATGCTGCAAAACAATATGAAAATAAAACTAAAAAAAAATAATAGTTATTTCTGTTAACACATGTAGAACATGTTATAATTTTAGAAATAAATAAATGATTTAACAATAATTATTTTCAATGTTTCTTTAATTTTGGAAAATTTCAGGAAAATGGTTAAACAAATTAGGTATACATTCAGTGGTTTTCAATAAAGTTTAGTTACTTAAAAATTTTTAATTATTTCTTCGAATACTAAATTCTTGTAAAACTATCATAAAATATTTAGTAATAAACTAATAAATTATTTCTTGAATAATTTATTTATTAAATAATTTAACTTATAAATATTGCATACAAATTGAATTTTAAGAGCTGCGTTTACAATTTCCATAAATAAATAAATTTAAAAAATGCTTTCAATTAAAAATTTTCGAAAATTTGAATTTTTAATTATTGTCGAAAAAAAATTTCTCGAACGAATTCAATTGTTTTAAAAATTTTTAATACATTTTTTTTTGCAAAATATATTAATTATTTTTTTTTTGATAAAATTTTTGGAATGAATTCATTTATTCTGAAAGTTTTTTTTATATAAATTTCTTGTAAAAATTTTTACTATTTTCTATTCTTTGCAAGAATTTAAATTTTTTTCAAAGCAATTTTAATAAAATGTATATCAGAATTCAATTATTCTTGAAAATTTTGATAAATATTGTATAGAATTTCTATTATTTTGAATTTCAGAAAATTTTCTGTTTAAATATGAATTTAAATAGAAATTTTATTGAAAATAATTCTTTAAATTTTCCCATAAATAATAATTTTCAATTATAATTTTCTCAATAGAATTAATTCTTTTCAATGTTTCTTTAATTTTTTTGGAAATTTTAGATAAATGTTGAAACAAATTATAATTAGACTAATTATAATTATAATCAGAACTTAATTAATAATTTTACCTAAATATTTCATAATTTATTGAATTTTAAATAGTAGCGATTACAATATTTTCATAAATAATTTCGTAAATATTTTCAAAAATATATATTTATTTACAGAATTCAATTTTTTTTTAATTATTATACATTTTTTGGCAAAAAGTCAATTATTTTTTTTAAATTTCGATATTTTCCTAACAAAATTTTTATTATTTTGAATTTCAGAAAATTTTCTGTTTAAATGAATTTAATTAAAAATTTTATTAAAAATAATTCTTTAAATTTTTCCATATAAATAATTTTCAATTATAATTTTCTCAAAACAATTATTTCTCTTCAATGTTTCTTTAATTTTTTGGAAATTTTAGATAAATGTTGAAACGAATTATAATTATAATTTAATTAATAATTTTACTTAAATATTTCATAATTTATTGAATTTTAAATAGTAGCGATTACAATTTTCATAAATAATTTCGTAAATATTTTCAAAAATATTTATTCAAAGAATTCAATTTTTTTAATTATTATACATTTTTTGGCAAAAAGTCCATTTTTTTAAATTTCGATATTTTCTTAACAAAATTTCTATTATTTTTACTTTTAAAAATTTTAAGTTTAAATGAATTTAATTTTCAATTATAATTTTCTCAAAACAATTCAATTACAATATTAAAATTCTGAGAAAATATTCGGTTATGATAAAAAATCTTCTTAAATTCTCGTCAAAATTTCAATTATCTTTGTATAGTTAAATATAATAAAATTCTTTTCCGAAATTTATTTATTTTAAAAAATTTTAATAAAATTTGCCAAAAGCCCAAGAGATTCGACGTCTGGAAAAAATAATTTTTTTCAATAAATTTTAAAAACGAATAAATAAAATAGTGTTATGGAAAAAAATTGTAAATTAATATTTTTACCATTTAAATAAAATTATTCGTGCAGTTTTTTAATTTCTATAATTTTTTGATGAAAAATAAGTTCTTAAAAAAATAATTTTTTATATTGAATCATATAATATAAGAAGAAGAGTTGGTCGAAAAGAATTTGTGCGCATATATAATCATGATCAATGTGTGATTCAAGAATGGAAAAAAGGAAGGGATGTTTGATAAACATTTCATATATTGTGCCTTATAAGAGTCAAAACGCTTAAAGAACGCATTCAGAGTTCATTTGTGCTCGAGGTTGTGCTTCATTCAACATCAAAACTTCTTAATTTTTTTCAATTTCTTTCACAAGTTTCCAAAAAAAATAGTTTTTTTTGCGATTCTTTTTTCTCTTAAATTTGAAATTGTAATTAAGATTTCCAAAATGGCCGTACATGATAAAAACAGGTAATTTAAAATTATTTACTTTTACTTACATTATGTAGTAAATTGAATGTAATTAAATTGAACCTAAAAATATGAAAATTACAAAAATTGGTCAGAAAATATTTTAACCCTTTTTGAATTTTTATTTTTTCTCAAAATTCTTAGATTTTCAAATCCATACTTAATTTTGTAGAAAATATGTTTTTGTATCCTTAAAAAAGTTTCCAATTTAAAAAAATTAATATTTACAAAAGTTTTAGCATTTTTTTTAAGAAAAAAAATAGTTTTCAAGTTAAGAATTTAATAAAAACTGAATATTATTAATTTTTTCCTATACAAAAACTCATTTGTTATTTTTAATTAATTTCAGAACCTAAACTTTAGAAAAAAATGTTTTAGTGATAAAATAAAAATTCGATAAAAATTCTAAACATTAACTTTTTCAAAAACAAATGTTTTAGTAATAAAATAAAAATTCAAAACATCAAATTTTTCAACAAAAAAAAAAATGTTTTAGTGATAAAAACCAAATTCGATAAAACTTTATGTTCTGAAATCAGTTAAAAAAAACAAATGAGTTTTCGCTTAATAAAATTTGATAAGAATCATATATTTTTTTCTTAACCTAAAAACTATTTTTTTCAATAATAAAACTTTTATAAATATTAATTTTTTTATTCGGTTTATTTATGTTTTATTTTTTTTTCATGTCTGACAAATAACGTTCCGAAAACGTTCTACGTTTTTAAACGTTTAGTGACAATAATTATTTATGTTTATTTTTTTACTTTTTTAATATCAAAAAATTTTTTTTTGTTTTTATTTTATAGAAATCAGGGGTTTAAACATGGAAATGATGGAAAATCAACAACAATCGTTGACAAAAAGAAGGTAAACAATGCTTAACTTGAAAGATAATGTTTATGAATATTCTACTTATTGAAAAGTTTGCTAAATTATTATAAGTTTTATTAATATTGTTATTAGTGTTTTTATTATTAATATTAACATTATTATTTTTTTTATTATTATTAAAATAATGACTATAGTAAATTTTAATTTAAATTAACAAATCATTCAATTAAAGACTTTTTTTATTTTGTTTTGTTCGAATTAGCATTCTCAATAATTCACGGAAAAAAACCTTTAACTGAAACAGCGATTATTTTCGCTGAAGTAGCGAAAGTATTCGTTGCAATAACTAAAAATTTCGCTAATATAGTGAATTTTATAGTTGTTCCAGGTGAAGATTTTTTTTTGTGTTATATATTCTTAATTAAATGTGTGCAATTATTTTATAAGTATTTAATAATTTTTATTTTTTTTTAAGATTTTATCATCGAGTGACGGGATGTTTATAATATATGCAATGAAAGTAAAGGAAGATGTAAACGCTGGAAAAGAATATGAAAATAAAACGAAGAAATAATTATAGTTATTTCATTTAATATCATGTATATAACATGAGACAATTTTGAAAATAAAAAAATGGTTTAACACTATTTCTTTACAATGTTTCTTTAATTTTTTGGAAATTTTATATGAATGATAAAACGAAGTATATATAATTATAATTAGAATAAATTTAATTAATAATTTTACTTAAATATTCCATGATTTATCAAATTTCAAATAGTAGCGATTACAATTTTCATACATAATTTCAAAAATATTTTCAAAAATATTTATTCAAAGAATTCAATTTTTTTAATTTTTATAAATTTTTGGGCAAAATATAAATGATTTTTTTTTTAATTTCGATATTTTCTTAGCAGAATTTTTATTATTTTGATTTTTAAAAAATTTGAAGTTTAAATAAATATAATTAGAAATTTCATTGAAAATAATTTTGAAAAATTTTTCATAAATAATAATTTCCAATACAGTTTCTCAAAAGAATTTAATTATTTAAAAATTCTTCACAGAAATTCAATTGTACCTACGTTTAAAAATTTTTTAAATTCTCGTCAAAGTTCAATTATGTTTATAAATTATAAAATTCTTTTTCAAAATTTAATTATTTTCAAAAATTTTAATAAATTTCTTGGTAAAATTTCAAATGATTTCAAAGATTCGATTAATTCAATTTTTTTTCAGCTTCTAATTTTTTTTAAGTTTTCCGAAAGAATTCAATTATTTAAATAAAATTTTTATGAAATTCTAGGCAAACATTTAATTATTTTCACAAATAATACAAATTTCAAAGGGATTCAATTATTTATATAGTTTTTGCAAATTTCTTCACAAAAATACAATTTTTTCATAAATAATAAAATTTTTTACAGAGATCGCAGATTTTCAATTATTTTTAATGCAACTTTAATCAAATTTCTCGAAAAATGTAATAATTTTTCAAACTTTTATTAAAATTCGCCGAAAGAATTAAATTATATAAAAATTTGGTGATAAAATTCTTTCATGAAAATTTAATTATTCAAAAAGTTATTTATTTTTTCAAATGAATAATAGAATTCTTATAGAATTTTTCTGACAAAAATTGATTTAAAATTGAATTTCAGCTAAAATTTTACATAATAATAATTGGATAATAAAAAGCATAGCGTGGATTTTTCGTAATAATTTAATTTTAAAAAGGTTTAAAATTAAAATCTTCGAAAACTTTTATTTTTTTCACTTTTAACTAAAACTCATTTACAATTCATTTTTTAAAAAAGTTTAATAGGATTTAAAAAAAATGTTTTTTATTTTCTAATTTATATAATTAATTACAGAATTACCGAAAAATCGAAATTTTGTAAAATTGAATTGTAAACAAATGGATTTGAAAATTCTCAAAGAACTTTTTCAGAAATTATCGAAAATAATTAATTTAAAGAAGA
Organism: Leptopilina drosophilae; assembly: GCA_032873175.1. Classification (NCBI taxonomy): domain Eukaryota; kingdom Metazoa; phylum Arthropoda; class Insecta; order Hymenoptera; family Figitidae; genus Leptopilina; species Leptopilina drosophilae. The sequence goes on from CM065479.1 coordinate 54,697,029, forward strand.
ATTTCAGTTAAAAATTCTGAAAAATAATAATTAAATTAAAATGAAAAAAATAGTTTCGAAGAAATTATATAGTAAAAATAATCTTATATTGTAAAAATTTATCACTTGCGATCATTTTTATGTTTTATAATAAATATTCTTTTAAGTTTAAAATAAAAAAAAATTTTTTTTGAATTTAAAAACGGTTTGAATTTGAAATTTTTTTAAATCTTAATTCCTTTGAAAAAATAATAATGATTAAATACTGATTGTAAATAATATTTAATATTATCGTTTTCAAATAATTCCAAATGTATCCAAATAATTTTATAATTAAAGAAATTCGTAAATAAATTGTAATAGAGATTTTTTTTGAAGTGAACAAAATAAGTAAATTAAATAAAATATAAATGAATATAAAATATAAAATATAAATGAAAACTGAATAAAATTTTAAAATGAATCAAAAGATTCTGTTAGAGGAAAAAGTTACAATTTTTTCTGGAATTTAGGGAAAAGGATAAATTTAATTTTCTTGGCAACCCTGAGAATATTGTGAAAAATATTTCAGATAAATAAATTGTAAATACTGCTGCAGTTTTAATTTTTTGTTTTCAATGATTTTCTTTAAAAATTTTTAATTTGGAAAAAAATAAATTTTCCTCAGTTGAAAAATGGAGAAAATAGCAGATGTTTCCATAGCGTCTAAAAATTTCAGCAACGTTGCCACGTACATTATTTCTTTTAATAATATTCTGTCAAATATTTGAAATAAATCAATAATATAACTGCAATTTTCATTTCTTTTGAAAATAACGAAAAAAAACATCATTTTAGAATATAATTTTAATTTTCCTTCAATTCAAAAGATTCGTTTCAAAATTATAGAAAGAAAAACATTTCCAAATGGAAAAGTAGAGAAAATTTTCTCTCCCAACATAAAATATTTCCCTAAATCTCAATTTTCGATTCATATTGTATTTTATGCTGGGAAAGTGGTGGGGGGCAGATGCTAGAATTTACTGACAGCGCGCAGACCAGCGCAGAGAAGAGCGTCATTGTTGAAAACCAGTGCGTCGCTACTCTCCCTCACCCTTCTCCCTTCGATTGCCGAGCAGTGAGGACGCGAGACATCTCAAATACTAACTTTAAGTGTGTTTTTAAATAATTTACCCGCCAAAGAAACATTCCTAGTGTTTTCCAATTAATAATAATTCACTAATAAGAAACAATGGCGAATCAAGAAAATAAGGATTTCAGCGAAGACGTCAATGAAAGTTATGAACAAAACGGAGATGGTGAGAACGGCGGCGCCGGGGACGCCGCTGAAAATGGTCAGGGAGAATCCCAGGAAGACAGGTAATTTACTTTTCATTTCAATAATATCATCCTTCTATTTTATTCTCTATTGAAAAATTCAAATCTTCTTTCAATTTAAAGTCTATCTTATTTATCAGAATATGTGTTGAATTTGACTTTTCCTTTCATCCCGAAACAAAAAATCAATAAAATGGCGTTCATCCAGAATCTTGTCTGCTGCATTTAAATCTCAAGATTAAAATGCATCGTTTGTTTTCTTTCTTTTGGAATGTTTGGCATTTTTTTTATTAAGGCGAGAATGAAAAGGAGAGATTTTTTTCTGAGAGAAGATTTGTGTTTTTTTTCCATCGAACAAAGTCGAAAATTGAGTTTCAAAGTGGAGACGCCGGCTATGGACCCGGGTGGACGCGCCCACGCTTGGGAAAGGCTAAAATGGCGTCAATCGATGCGGCGTTCCTTTTTATTGTAAAATCTATATTTCAAGACTCCTTCAAGAAATTCTAGCATTTCTCTATTCTTTTATTTATTGTTTTTTTTTCTCTTTTCGAAAATTTTCCTCTTAATTATTGTTAATTTTCAGCTGCTCCAAAAAAAATTTTTTTTTTAATTTTCTTTAAAATTTCAGGTTTTATACTCGTGTACTAAAAATCAACTATTTACTGCTTTTTTACGATTTACTACTTTGTTGATACTTTTTTCTTATATTTGTGATACTAAAAATCACTTGCCCCAACTTTTTTTCCTTTTTTCAGAATTTACACTGCTTTAAACTATTTTGAAAAATTTGAAGAAAATTTTTCGTTAAAATTCAATTTTTTTTCCTCAAATAATGAAAATCTTTGGGGAAATTCAACTATTTTCGTAACTAACAAATTTTTACAGGAATTCAATTATTTAAAATACAATTTTCATTGAATTTTTCCAACAAAAATCAATTATTCAAAATAATTACTATAAAATTCTTCTTGGGAATTTAGACTTAAAAATTTTAAAGCAACTCTTCGCAGAAAGTCAATTATTTTTCCAATTTTGTATTAAAATTCTACACTTAAAAATTGAATTATTTTCAATACAATTTTAATCAAATTCGTCAGGAAACATTTGTAAGAATTTCCATTATTCAAGTAAATAGTAAAATTCTTCGTTGGAATTCAATTATTTTCACTATAAATAATAAAATGCTTTGGAGAAATTCAATTGTCTTGACTATAATTTTAATAAACTTCTTAGCAGAACTTTAATTTTCATAGATAGTAAAATTTTTACCGGAATTCAATTATTTAAAATACAATTTTCGTGGAATTTTTTCGAACAAAATTAACTATTAGAAAAAATTTTATTCTTTGCAAGACATAAATTAATGTGGCAAAAGTTTCAAACGTTCAAATACACAAAAAAAAATGTTATCCAAGTGTTTTTGAAAATTTTTTGATTCAAAAAAGAAAAATAATTTAAATTAAACAATTTTAGTTTGAAATTAATTTGTTTTAAACCAAAAAATAATTTTTTTCTAAAGAAAAATACAAATTAGAAGAAGTGAAAAAAATGTCGTTCATTTGAACGTTCGAAATTTTAGGAACGTCATAAATTATTATTTTGAAAAATACGTTTTACAGAATTTCAAATTTTTTTGTACAATTTTAAAACAATTCCTTTCAAAAATATTAAAATTCTTCAAAAGTTTTCAATTACTTTCAGAAACTTTTATAAAATTCATTATAAATTCTATGAATTCGTTTTTAAAAAATATTCAATAAATTATTTATTTTTCTATTTAAATCATTAAATTTTCGTAGAACATTCTGAGAAAAATTGTTTTAAAAATTGAATTTCAATTAAAAATGTTTTCATAATTAACTATTAAAAGCCTTATAGCATCATTTTTTTTAAATTAATTTTTAAAATGTTTTAAATTGTAATCTTTGACAATTTTAATTGTATTACTAACAATATATTCAATATTTTAGTTAAAAAAAAATATTTGTAAGTATAAATTTATTTTTTTCATAAAAAATTATTGTTTTGAAAAATTTTAATTAAAATCAAAAAAAAAATTATTGAATTTTGGAAGAATTTCAGTTGTAATTTTTAGAAATTATTAAATTTCACAAAAAATACACAGAAATTACTTAAAATACTTAGGTCCCTGAAAAGTTGGCGTCGACGCTGAGCGTCGAAAAATATTTTATTCTCAAAACCGAAAAAATGACTCAATTTTTTCCACGGTTTAAGATAAAAAAAAATACTCTTATAAAGTTTTTTCTTTCCTCTGTGAATAAAAGAAGTGAAATTATTAAAATTTTGTTACTAAAAATAAGAAAAAATAGTTTTTGGAGCTGAGCGTCGACGCTAAGTTCAGGAGCGTCAATAATTTGTAATTGTAATTTCTGCGGATAGATAAATATTTAAATATTTATTTAACAAAAATTATTCAAATTTTGAATGTAAATTAATTTGGAAGTTATGAAAAATATTCGTTTCTTGAAAAATTGTATACAGAATGTTTTCAAGATGGAATTTAAAATCGAAAATTAAAAACGTAATTATTGAATTTCGTAAAAATTTAGAATTCAAGTTTTTGGGAGTATGAGAAGAAAGTATAAATTTTTTTCATAAAAATTAGAAAAAAAAGGTGCAGAATTTTTCTGAATCATGTAAAACAAGTTGTTTTTAGTCGTGAAATTTAATTTTTAAAAACTACTTTTTACGGCATTTTTTAAAACACTTAATTCTTGAGTGCGAGCCTGAAATTTAAATTTTTGTGTACTAAGTAAATAAATTCGAAAAATTGTTTTTAAATTTTAGAGCAAAAAAGAGCCGGCGTTCCACTTCATAGCGTCATAGAATTAGAAATTCTATTTAGATTATTTTTTTCATCCTCGTCAATTGACAATATTGACTGACTTATGGGCATGCATTCATAATAATTTCTGATAAATTAATCATAATCGATAACTATTTTGATTTTGATATTGTGCTTTTGTTATATTATGGTTAATCAAATTTGTATACAAAAACTGATCCTAATATTCCTATACATATTGTATATTTATAATTATATAGTAAATCAATTTTATTCCAAGAATTTTCTTAACAAAAGGGACACATTCTATCTTTTTTTTTTGCCTTTGATATTGGTACGAATCTAAACTCTAAAGGTAAATAAAATGAGAATTTAACTTGTTCTTTGCAGCCGAATTCTGGGTATACATTTCTTATTCAATGGTAAATGTCTTTAAAAAAAAAATTGTCCCTTTCACATAGTCTCAAGTTTCGAAAAAGAAAGATTTGAAATTTAACTAATAGAAAAAAAGTTTTGCGATATTGTGAAAATGACAGTTACAAAAAATAAAGACAGTAAAATAAACGCAAAACGAGAATTGTGATTTTAGAGAAATGAGAATCAATTTTTGAAAAAAGAAGAGAGTTTGAGAAAATAACTTTATTTGGTATTTTTTTTTTGCCTGTGAACTTGAGACTATTTTTTGTTGTTGTAAAAATAATAAAAAGAAAAGGCAGAGAAATAAATATTGAAAAGATGTGAACGTCAAGTTATTCAAGTCCGTCATGTCTCGTCATGGCACAAGCACACTGTGGAAGTTGAGTCAAATTGTGTCAGATCAGTCAAGTCTCGCACATTTTCCTGCTGGGTCACGCGTAGAGTCAAATTCAGATCCGAAGTGAGTCAATGCAGTTTGGGCGTGACCGAGCACAGAGTCACTAGGGAACAATGCGAAAATCACGAAACTATTTCGGAATGCATTAACCCAAGTTTATGTGGCTTGATCTGCAGGTGGCAAAAACGACCCAGTGCGAATATGGTGGGCGGCTAGCAACCGGCTTTTTGTGACCTGACCAACAACTGAGTATCGGCGAGTGAGACTGGTGTCCATGGTATTTATCCACCAGCCCTAAGACGACGATAAACGAAAAATAAATCAAAAAAAAAGTTCATTAATCGAAAAATAAAAAAAAATAATAATAAATTAGCGACTACCGCACACACAACTAGATTGAAAAAAAATATATCGTAGCCAATACATCTGACTCGAGAGAAATAAAGCCAAAGACGAGAGAAAATTAAGAAAAAAGAAAGAAATTGAGAGAGAGAGAAATTGATAAAAATCCTTGACAAAAATTAAATCAAAGTAGATGTTTTTCATTTAATTTTTAGGTTTTGGTGTCTACTATAACTGGAAATTTTACTTTTTTTGATTTGTAAAATTAATTTCCCAGACATTTTACTTTTTTTCTCAAAACTATTTTCGCTTTTCAGATTCAATAATTCCAAAAAAAACAACTCCTGGGGCAGTAAATTTGAAAATAAATTTCTATTCAAATTTAAAAATTCTAAAAACCAGTATTTTTGGGAGAGAAAGAAATGTAAAATGTCGAAAATATTAGTATAAAAAAATATTTTCTTTATCACTGTATTCAAAGAAAGATAATTTATTGCTTCAAAAATATTAATTTGTTTCGATTCCAATTGTAATAATTTCAGGTCTCGAATTTTTTGTGACTTTCGTTTTTTTCCCACTATTTCCAAAATCTGAGACTTTTTTCTACTTATTTTCGAAAAATGCGACTTCTACAACAATTTCAAATATTGCAAAAATAAAATCACATTTTTAGTATAAAGTGCAACTGCTTTTGATTTTTATAGTGTTAAAAATAACTATAGACAAATCTCACAAATTAAATTATTATTCAATAATTTTTCTGATTAAATTTTCAAAATATAAAATTGAAATAGTTTAAATTTTTAATTTAATTAAAAATTTAATTTAATTAAAAATTTAATTTAATTAAAAATTCAATTTAATTAAAAATTTGATTTAATTAAAAATTTAATTTAATTAAAAATTCAATTTAATTAATTAAACATAAATTTAATTAAAAAATTTATTTTTTCAAGCATTTTAATATAATTCTGGAAGATCAACTATTTTTTGAAGAATTTTCATTGCAAATTTTTGGAAATAGTGGAATTTTCAACAATTTTAGTGATGCTTAAGTTTTGAACGTTCAAATGAATGCCATTTTTTTCTATTTTAATATTTTAAAAATTTTGCATATAAAAAAGAAAAGAATTACAACTAAATATTTTCTTAGTTATGACATTAATCTTTTTAATAAGCAAAATAATTTCTTTTATAAAATAAACAAATTTTAAAAAAATAGAAAAACTTCGTCGTTCATTAGAACGTTCAAAACGAGGTTAATCAATTATAATAAAAAAATCTTCAAAGAAATTTAAAAATGAAAATTTGCTTCTAAAAATAATATGCAAATATTTTTGAAAAAAGTAGTTTTTCAAATTTTTGCCAACATATTCAGAATTTTTAATTAGAATTCTCCAAAAAATTGATTAGTTTCTTTAAATTGTAAAAAATACAATTATTTTCAAAAAATTACATTAGAAAATACATTTTTAAAAACTGATTTTTAAAATTAATTTCCATAATTTTTTAAGATTCAATTATCTTTGAACAAGGAAAATTGAAGTTTTGAAAAATGATTATTTTTGTAAAAAAAAAATTGAATTTTTAAATTTAAATAATTGAATTCTCGAAGAAGTTTCCGAAAATTAGTTTTAAAAATTGATTTAAAGATGAAGTTCCATTAAAAATTGGAGAAAATAATTAATTTTGGAAGATTTATAATTACAATTTGTAGAAATTATTAAATTTCAGAAGATTTAATTCTGAAATTTTTTATTTTATTTCCTGTCAAAAAACTAATAAAAAGGAGTTCAAAATAATATTTAATTAATTTTAAATTAAAAAGCAATTATAATTAATATATTAATATTATAATTTGTAGAAATTATTAAATTTCAGAAGATTTAATTCTGAAATTTTGTATATTTTATTTGCCGTCCAAAAACAAATAAGTCTTTAAATCCGAGGCCTGTGAGAGAAGTGAAAAATCTTCCAAATTTTTTAAAATTCACTGTGATTATTATCTGAAACAATAACTAATTTTACAAACCAAAAAAAATTCGAAAATTAAAAAATCATAAGATTTTAGTAGACACTCAGCTGTTTTGAAAGAAAAAGAAAACTATTCCTAACTGTAATTACTAATTGTTAATTTAGTAGAATTGTTTGAAGTTTGTTCTATTCGCCTCTGAATGATAATTATTTGAAATTATTTATATAATTAGGCGAATAAGTTTTTAGCATTTTCAATATAGAGAGAGTTGCAGTCTTCTAGACGAAAAATCTTTGGACCAATCAGCAGTGTCAACTTGGAAATAAAAATTTTTGAATTGTTTTTTTCTTTTGCAAAAAGTAAAAATAAATTGTTTTCTTTAGGCGCAGCTGATTATTGTCATCTGGATGTTTAATGATTGCTCGTGTTGAATTTTTTCTGAAAAGAACAAAAGAAAAGAACAAACATTTTTTTTTTGACTCTCTCGAATGATTGCGTAATTTTCTTTTAATTTTTTTGTATTCTATTTTTGTGACAAAAGAAAGGCTCATGAAAAATTTTTGATGTTTTTTTTTACGGTAATGATTTTTCATCTTTCATCAGAGATGTCTGCATATGGTATGATATTACTATTTCTATATTTTTTAATAAGTTGAAGTATTTTCTTTTTGTTGGTAAACAATTGATATTGATATTTATGTAGAATATTGATAATATAAACATTGACAAAAGAATGGATTGTAATTTACATAAAAGTTAATATACAAACAGAATAGTTTGCTCCTGTTTTCTTGTGAGAAATTTTTCTCTCAAACTAAATAAAAAAAGGATTTTTTTTCAGGAAAATATATTCAAAAATAAAAGAATAAAAGACTTTGAGTTTGCTTTTATCTCTTAGTATTTTTAAAACAAAAGGAATCAAAAGTTTAGTGAATAAAAATAAATTCAATTTGCAGGTCAGCCGGAGCGGATATAAAATATTAAATTCCTTGATTGTTGATATTAAGTTTAAAAAATGATTTGAAAAATGTCAAAATTTTAACAATTGTGAAAAATATAAATTAGGATTTTTAAGTTTCATATCCAGGTGTGGTAGCTGTTCTATGGTTTTTGATTTTGGAAAAAGAAAAAGAAATTAGTTAATTTTGTCTGTCTATCATTTTTTATTACAGATAAACTTGTTAAGTTGCAGTGATTTGATTTGAACAAATCAATAAAAGAATCCTATTGTCGAGAAATAATTAATTTTAATGATTAGTTGTAAAAAGAAAAATCAGTTTTCATTGTGAAAATTTTGAAGAAATCAGAAAATAAGCAAAAAAAAACAATTGTTAGGAATTACAAGAGAAAATGTTTTAGATTTTATTAAAAGATTTTCTTTTCTTTTTTATAGGAAATTGTTTGTCGGTGCTCTCAGTTGGGAAACTACTGACAGTGAGTATAATTTTAAATATAGAATTTTTATAAAAGGAAAAATATCAAAAGAAGAATTTCAAAAAAAAAAAAATGAAGAATTCTATTTTTAAAATGGCGAAAAAATTTTTCAGAGGAACTTCGTGAGTACTTTAGTAAATATGGAGACATTGAGAGCATCAATGTTAAGACAGACCCAAATACCGGACGATCAAGAGGATTTGCCTTTATTGTCTTCGCTAAAGCTGAATCTCTCGATAAGGTGAATATTGGTTAAATTATTACTAAATTTCTATTTATTTCTTTTTTTTGTTTGTTAAATTTATATTCTTTTTACTTTTTTGTGCTAAATTTCCATTCGTTCTTTTAGTAAATTTGTTTGTTATTTTTTTACTAACTTTTTATTTGTTTTTTTTTTCTTTTCCTAATTTTCTACTGGTTTTATTTTCCTCTATTTCAGGCCTCGAATATTATGACTTTCTCGATCATCTTTTCAAGTATTTTATTAAAATTTTTCAAAAAGTATCTTTTAAAGAATTTTAATTGAAAATTTTGTAAATAATATTGAATTCTCGAAAATTTTAATCAATAATTAAAATTTTCAAGTGGTAAATTCAATGATAATGGAAATTAACGAAAAGTAGGTTTTAAAAATAATATTTAAATAGTTTTGAGAAAAGTATAATTTTGTAAAATTGTTAAGTTCAAATTTTTTAAAATTCATTAATTTTTAATATTTACAAACATTTAAATTCATACACAAAATATTAAAATTCAAATTTTTCAGAATTTTAACATTTTTGGAGAAAATGATAATATTCGAAATATTTTGAATTAAAATACTTTTAAAAAATTATTTTCTTTTTAAATTATATTTTACGAAATAATATCTTTAAGAAGGAAAATTGTCGGTTTAAATTATTATAAGAAATTAAATTTTTTGGATTTGAATAATTGAATAATTTTCAAAGAAATTGCAAAAATGTATTAAAAATTTATTTAGATAATTGATTTACAGATAAAGTTTAGTTGAAAATTGTAGAAAATAATAATTTGAATTTTCGTCTTAACTTTTAGAAATTATTAAATTTCAGAAGTTGAAATTTTTTCAATTTTATTTCCTTTGAATAGAAAAAATAAGAAGTATTCAAATATTTATTTAACAAAAGTATACAAGTTTTGATAAATTTGAATTTAGAAATCTGGAAAATACAAAATAAAATTTTTGTGTCAACACTGAATTCAATAAATAACTTTTTTTAGACTTTTTTTTAGACTTTTTTTCATTTTTTAATCGACTAAAGCGACTTTTTTGCTCGTTAATGTCAATCCGAGGCGTGTTATTTGCAAAATTTCGTTTAATTTTGTCTTTTCTAAATTTCTGCTTATTTTAATTATTTTTTGCTAAATTTACATTCATTTTATTTATTTTTTGCTAAATTTACATTCATTTTATTTATTTTTTGTTAAATTTACATTCATTTTATTTATTTTTTGCTAAATTTGCATTCATTTTATTTATTTTTTGCTAAATTTACATTCATTTTATTTATTTTTTGCTAAATTTATTTTCATTTTAATTTTTTAACTACATTTTTAATTGTTTATATTTTTTAACTACATTTCTAATTGTTTTTATATTTTAACTACGTTTCTAAATTGTTTTTATTTTTACACGAACTTTCTATTTTTTTCACGTGAATTTCTACTCGTTTTTATAACTAAATTTTCGTCTCTCTTCCAGATCATGTCAGCAGGCGACCATATGATCAATAACAAGAAAGTTGACCCCAAGAAAGCAAAGGCACGACATGGAAAAATTTTCGTCGGTGGCCTTTCGACCGAATTATCCGATGATGATATCAAAAACTTCTTTGGTCAATTTGGAACCGTAAGAATTATTTTCGATTACTAGTCACATTTTTTTCCTCTTGAATTTAATTGCTTTAATTCAAAAATATCTATTTTTCTTTTTTCCTCTTTTTTTATATTTTTAATTCTATTAATATTTGCAAATTTTTATTAACTTCGATTTCTGTAAATATTATTCTTCTAGTTTTATTTCTACCGTTTATTTATATTAATTAAAAAAAATTTATGTGTGGTTTAATTGAAATTAAATTTTGTACAGATCGTCGAAGTTGAAATGCCCTTCGATAAGACAAAGAATCAGAGGAAAGGATTCTGTTTCATCACTTTTGAATCCGAACAAGTTGTCAACAAACTTCTGAAGACTCCTAAGCAAACAATTAATGGAAAAGAGGTATGAATTTTTATTTCCAAAAAATGGAAAATGTTCTCTAAACTTTCACAAGATTTTGTTTTTTTTTCGAAATCGAAATATACTTTCTACTGTTGAAAAAAATGAAATTTAAAAAAAATGAAATTTAATTTAAAGAAAAATGAATATTAGTTCTTTTTTGCTAAATTTCCAAAGTGTAAAATTGATTAATGATGTTAATTGAAAGTCAGTTCTGCTACTGAGTGGAAGTGAGGAAAACTCTTTCTCTGAGATATTGGGAAAATGACAAAATACCTGATTGTGATTGGACGGATTTTTTTTTTAAAAATGGTGTGAAATAATTACAGGTTGACGTGAAGAAAGCAACGCCAAAACTCGATGGAATGGGAGGAATGAGAGGTGGAATGATGCGTGGTCGTGGAGCTAGAGGTGGTCGCGGTGGACGTGGAGGATTCCAGGGCGGTTGGCAAGGCGGTTATGGTGGAGGCTATGGCGGCGGCTACCAGGGCGGATACGGAGGTGGCTACGACAGCTACGGAGGATACGATTATTACGCCGGTGGGTACGGTGGCTACGGCGGCTACGACTACAGTGGCTATGGTAATTTTCATGACTTTTACTGAAGGTCGTTCGTCATTCGTTTCTGCGATAAACACTATCGATCGTCTGTCTTTCTGAGATCAGCGCTTCGACGAACGGCTCTGAATCGTGGATAATGCCACGATCGCGCTTCCCTCTTTTGAACAAACGCATTATTATATAAATATAATAATATATATACATAAAAAAAAAGAAAAGAAATTTCTTTTCAATTTCTCATTTATTTTGCTCAAACGAGGCGCAAGCAAACAAAAAAAAAATCATGATTGCTCCAGTATTTCGCGATTGTCCACAAACCGAGGACAAACTGAATTAGACATATTGTACATACTTTAGACTATTGTACATAAATTATTGTACGATAGGCGAAGAGAAAAATGTGTGATATTATTTCTGTTGATTTGCAGGCAAATCAACAACAAAAAAACGGGTTAATTTGCGCCCTTTTTTTAATTTTCCTCAATCGTAAGATTCTTTTCTAATTCTAATCACCCAACTTTTAACGCAAATAACAAACCCAAAATTTTCTTTTAACGCATTTTCTTAATTAAATTAAAAATTAAATTATCTACAATATGCAAATATATAAAATGGCGCATTAATAATAAGTAATGAAATATATTATGTAACAGTGAAAGTGTGAAGAGTATTTTCCTTTTATTTCTTTTTGAAAAGTAGTCAGTTTTTTAAATTTCATTTTAACGAATTTTCGAAACATTATAACTTTATTTACTTGACACAGTTTTAACGCATTTTTTGCGAAAATTTTACCGGTTTCAATTTTTTGAATTGGTCTATTATATTTCATACGTTCACTGATTGATGTCAGTGAATCGGTGGAATTTATTCTTATTTATTATTTTCGATAAATTAACTTTTTTCTGTTTTTTTGTTTTTAAATTCTACAGACTCGCTGACTTCAAGAAAAAAAAACACTCAATCACTGTAACATAATTATATATAAATACTTTGTGAAAGGAAACATTAAAAGTATGCATAACATAATTTATGAAATGGTATATGTATCCCTTAATCCTGCTTTCGAGTCCTATCAAAGTCCTTTTTTTCATATATTCAAATTAAGATTTATTTGAAAAATTAATTTTTCCAAGGGAATTATAATTTAGTAATGTTTTTTTAACGTTCAATTTTTGAGATAAAGTAGAGTTTAATTTTAATTAAGGAGATTTATAATTTTTTTTTCTCCAACTAATGATTATATAAAGTTAAATTTAATTTGCCAAAAAAACACGAAATCGACGATACTGACTTGATTGTCTCTTTACATCGTGTGTTCCATGAAACGCAGACGGCTATGGCTATGGCGGTGGTAGTTACGATGGTGGCTACGCAGGTGGGCGCGGTGGTGCACGCGGTAAAGGTACGCATTCGCGACCTTTTCTCTATTCTCGTAATATCCATAATTTTCATTTTTAATCCTCTCTCTCTCTTTCTCTCTCTCTTCCTTTATAAACGAAAACCGAAATCCATTTCTAATCGATGTCGATCGATTCAAGTCGTTATTTCTTTTTTCAAAAGAATGAAAATTCAATTTAAGACCTCATTTTTTATGAAAATGTAAAATTGTGGTTCACTTAAAAAAAAGTTTACCTAAAAGTTTTAATTCAGAAAAAAAATTAGTATGGTATTTTTCGCCTGATCTTAAATCAATGAACATCGATTGATTCCTTTAATTTTTTTTGCATCGTTCCTTTTCGTTGTGAAAAAAAAAAATAATTATCCATTTAATCTGCACGGTCTTGAGTATTATTTCTAGTTTTGTTTGATTTTAGAATAATATTAGAACGTTTTGAAGGAGCACTTAAATGTAATAATTTTTTTTTTCTTTTCTTTTTTGTGTGTTCATTTTTTTTCTATCTTTACTCACTAACGCTGTTAATTTTCGCGACCCAATTTTCAAAATTTCTCAGAAGATTTTTGATAGTTAAATCGGCGTTTTATTATAACAATTACAATAAAAGACGCTTTTAAATAAAAAAAAAAAGAAAAATTATCCAGAAATGTTTAACGAGGCTTGGCACTCTGTATTGATTCGGAACGCAGCCATCTACCTGAGTAAAGTCTGAATTTTCTGTAGTCGACTTTTTCTTTCTTAATTCACTCAATATTTGTAGATATATTTTTTTGTATTGAATTTTTTGTTTGTACTGCTATAAAGAAGAAGAAGAAGATGATGAAGAGTGGAATTTTTTTCCGAATTTGTAATAATTTTCTATAAATATGTTTACAGGTGGTGCAGGTTTTGCTGGAAAACAACGAGGTGGAGGTAGAGGAAACGCCAGGCATCAGCCTTATTAAATGAATTTGTAATTCACGAACTCAATGCAAATTGCATTGCGATCGTTGGTGAGTAATTTTCCCTCCCACCCAACCCTTTTTCTATCTCTCTTTTTATTTATTCTAAATAAACTTTCTCTTCTTACTTCTTTTATTTTTTGAAAAAAGTTTAAAAAAAAAAAAAATTCCCATTTTATTCCCTTTCTTCCATTATTACATTTTTTTCGAAAATAACAATATTCTTCCTGCATGAAGTTAGAAAAAAAAGTAATAGTTTCGTGAAATAGAAAATTTAAACTCTGTCCGGTTTTCAGCGCAGGTGTGCAACGTTCTGCATCTATCGATAATACGAGATAACGACTGAATACCATAAAATCAACATCAGCAGTCTCATCTTTTCGTGTTTTGTGCAGTTTTTTTAATATAATTTTTCTTTTTATTTTAAGCTTATAGTCAATGATTCAAACTAATAAATGATTCTAAGTCTGATTTTTTTAATGAAAATCAAGTTGTTGAGCTGAGAGAAGTACCATCATTGTCTACTTAATCAACTATTGGAAAAAAAACCTTTTTTTTAATTTATTAAAATTTTTTGTACTTTAAATAATAAAGTAAATGACATTGATAATATTTCCTTTGCTCTCCGAGTTTTGTATTTCTATTCTTCAATTAGTTTTAAACGTACTATCGCGCTTTAAAGATGGATGAAAGGAAATAAATGGAACTTTTTTTTAAATATTCAAAACAAATTTTTTTCATTATAACCAAAAAAAAAGGAATTTTCGTCACAAAAATCGTGGATTCATATCATGTTACAGAATGTGCCTCAGTATTCTCAGATTTACTTCCAAAAAGGAGCATCAGAGCTTGTCATTACTGCTCTATTACTGGATGAAAATACGGATTAATCTACTTAAAAAAAACGACTACTAGGCAATACTCAATGATTTTTTTGGTTACGTCAATTTCAGGATTTTCTATATGAAAAAATGAAGAAGCAGTTTTCAAGAAATTTGGCAACACCAATAAAAATTAATTTAAAATAAGGTTTTTTGATTACTATTTAATAAAAAAAAAAAACAAATAAACAATGAAGGCAATATTCAAAAAGTTTTAAACTTTAAGAAAAGAAAAATAAATTTTCGTGATGAAGAATGTTTACTTGAGCACAGAAATTTTCTTTTTTTAATCCTAAGATAAATCGACTGATGTCTGCAATTGAAAATGTAAATTAATTTAATGAGTCGCGTAAATATTGATGCTTCCGAAAGAAATGAATGTACCATAGTATGTTTTGGATGAACTTGTATTTGTCTCAAGTATATTTTTTCCGGGTACGAAAATCTCGGGACACTCACGTGTATACGTACACGAATACATTAGAAATAAGCCTAGGTATTTATTAAAATTATTATTTTATAGGATTAATTTGCAATACCAAAATAAAAAAAATTTCAATGTCGGCTCAAAAATTTGCTTCTTTTTTTACATTTTTCCCATTCTTTTTTATTACCCACTAGATTAAAATTAAGCATAGAAAATAGTTTTAGCAATTTTTTAAATTTCCAGTCACTATTTAATTAATTTAAATATTCATCTTTTTCACTTTTCTGTTACATAAATTTAAAAAAAAATTATAAACAATAATTTACTCTTCTTTAAGAAAAAGTCTACTTTTTACTATTTTTATCTTATTTCACACTATTATTTTATTTACAAATATTATATTTACTTTTTAAAATAAACTTTTATTTTATTTTTCATTTTTAAATTTTTATCGTTATGAACCAGATTTTTTTCTTTTGAAAATTGAATTTTTATTACAATAATTTTGCATTAGTGTAAAAAACAAATATAAAGTATGGTTCTAAAGTTCTGACAATATTATTTTTACTTTTAATTTGTATTTCTGTTTTAAAAAAATTATTTAATAAAAAAAATTTTTAAATTAATTGAATTTTTAGATTAAAACAAATTAATTCTAAAGTAAATATTGTTGAATTTCCATTATTTTTTCTGGATAGTAATTTTCAAAAACGATTAAGATGAAAAAAATTTTCGTCCAGAAAAAAAATTTAGAATTAAAAAGAAATTTAAATTTTTAAATTTTAGTTTTTAATTTTTATTTCAATCAGTTATTTATGAAAATATTTTTAATAAATTTATTTCGTTCAAAACATTTATAATCAACAAATTATAACAACAATGATAGTATATATTATAATTTAAATTTTTATATTTTTTGATAAATAAATTAGAAAAAGAAAAAATTGTATTAAACAAAATATTTTATTGTTGTCAAGAAAAATATTTTTTTCTCAATTGTTAATAATCGTTGTAAACTTCACGGACGTAAAACTTGAGAATTATAATAAATACAGTAAGGTTTTAATTTTTACTTTCATTAGTTAATAATTGAATTAAATATTTACGAGTATTTATCTTTTATTTAATTTTTCTATTATTATTATTTTTATTATTTTACAAAATTATTATAAAAATTTAATTAACATTCTATTTTTAAAAAATTTCTATTTTTTGCTTTGATTATTTAATTTGAATTATTAATTATTATTATTATTATTATTATTCTAAACGCAATGGTAAAATATTCCACTAACAAAATTCTAATTCTTTTGGATTTGAAAATTGTATGAAAATATTTTTATTTTAATTTACTTTCAATTTATATTAACTTGTTAGTTAAGTAGAACGTTAAAAAAAAGTCACTTGAATAATTAAATTTACTTTAAAACAAAACATTGATAAAATATAATTATTTACGAATTTGGTAAATATTTTTTATTATTTGCAATTAGAAATAAAATTAAGTATTTTTAATATAAATCATTTTTTTAAACATTTTTTTATTTTACTTTTTAGATAAAAAAAACAAGACCATCTAATTTTTGATGAGATAATGGAAAAATTATTTTGCTAAATTATTCATTTTACTGACTAACGTTGTCATATCTGACAGGAAGTTAAACAAATGCATGGAATGAATCATTTCAACTGCTTTTGACTTTACATGAAACTATTAATAATTTATTTTATTATAAATATTTTATATCGACTAAAATTAGCAAACTAGGGGTCCAAGAATAATTTTGTTTAAATTATTTATTTTAATGTAAAATTACCTCCTTTTCGCTTATTGATTTCATTTCCGGATGAGTCAGGGGGATTAATTCTCGAATCTTATTGGTCAACTTGGCTTTGCTTTTACAAGCACATGCTCCTTTCTTTTCTCTCTCTATTTCACACTTTTGGCATTTACCGTCCTCTTTTAGTTCCACTTTCAGGAGCGTATTAATTACTTACAAAAAATTTATTTTTCGAATAAAATATTTTATATTTTAGAATTATTTCAATATATCAACTATTTTAGGAATAAAAATATTTTACTTAAAATTATTCTTTAATTAACCATCAAAATTGCATCTTTAGTACATTTCTAGAAATTTATTGAGTACGAATTGAAAAAAAATTATATTACCACGCATATTATTTATTGAAGCGGAAAAATATATTTGAGGGAAAAATAAATAGAAATAGTCTAATCAATGATATGGATTTTTTATTTTAGTAATGCTTACATTCTCATTTCTATTAATTGTTTTTATTTAGAGAATGATTGATTTAAAAAAAAATGTGTAAATTTTCCATTTTTCCATAATTGGTATATATTTTTAGATGACGATTATCATCAAACGAAAAGAAAAAAAATAATTCTTAGAGCGTTTATAACAAAAAAAGAAGAGGGCACTATCGACTCTGTGTACGACTTTGAGTCTCATAAATTTACACGTTGTCTGATTGGTTAGTGACGTTAAATGGGAGAGGAAATTACCCATGAAGCACTACGACTAGCCATAAATGAATTGTAGGGAAACTTCCCCTCTACCACCACTATTTCGTTCTTCTTCTTTTGGCAGCCGAGCAGTTCGGACGTAAAGTGCTTTTTGACTCGGAGTTTAATCTTATTTTTCAAACACAGTTACAATTTCCAAGTGTTCAAATATTTATTCATTTAAATACTAAAACAAACTATTTTAATCAAAATGGCCAATGAGGAAAACAAGGATTTCACCGACGATATTGCGGATCAAGGTTTCCAGCAAAACGGCGAGGGCGGCGGCGGTGATGCCACTGAAAATGGTGGTAGTGTAGAATCACAAGAAGACAGGTAAATTTTTTTCCAATCATAATATTCATTTTCTTATTTAAAAATACTTATTGAACCATCGCGATTTTTAAGACGCCCGCGATATTATTTTTTTATTTGGTCATAATTTAAAGGGGAAAAGCATTCTTGTGAGACATGATAACGAAATGGCGTTTGTTTCCGACACGTTTTGGGGGGTTAAACTATAATATAATCCATTTGCATCTTATTCGCGTAGCATTCTTTTTCAATGAAATCGCGGGCGTCGTTTATTGTTTTCGTACCCTTTAGCTCGGACCACGTGTATTTTGCGTTAGAGAAATTTTTTTTCCATTCTTTTCAAGCCGACAAATGTGGAAACGCCGGTCATGAAAGCATTATGAGAAACTTTGTTTAAAAAGCGAAAATGGCGGCCAATGAATTTCACAGAATCGATTTTTTTAACTTAATTTTTACTGTATTTAAGATTTATATGGTAAAATTTGTAATCTTAGTCGTAAAATTGTAAAATTTTTGTTACATTACAATTAATGTAGGATTTTACTATGTGATTCGGAAATTGTTGATATTGCGTTGGAATTTTTTTTTTGCGTTGTTAATAATGTATTTGTGTCTGATGTAAAGTTTTACTATGTGTATTTTTTATTTCATGATGTCACGTTTTTTTTCCCAAGGAAAAATCAGTACGTAACGATGAACTTGAACTCTGAATTTTTGTTTGAAAAATATAGAAAAAGAAAAGAAGCTTTATCTTTGTCTTAAGTTCTGAATTACGAAATTATAAAATTACTAGAGAATAATTGTTTTTTTTTTGTATAAAAAGAAGAGAACTTGTAGATTTATCGATTTTTCAGCAAATTAGGAACTCGACGTGGATTCTTTGACGCTGGCCAAAAAAAAAACTAATAACATTTTGTAAATAATTGAATATCTTATCAGTTTAGATGAATTTGGAATTTTTCCTTTTTTTCTATTATATTTTAACAGCTTTGGATTTTTAGAAAATTTCTAGTTCCGAGATATCGATATTTTTGGAATTTGGGTAAGCATTAGATTCTAATTTTGTAGAAATTTGTAAAGATTTGGGTAAGTTCAAGATTTCAAATTTTTTTGAAATTTATTTTAATATTTTTACTCTCTTGCATTGGCCACGTGTTTTCGCTTCTAAACTCGTTTGTAAATTTTGCAATTTTAGCTTCTATGGAAAAAAAATTATTACGTGAAATAGAAAATTCGGGGTTAAATTTTCTTGAAAAAAAACCGGCTTTCCACATTAATGATAAAATAAAATAAGATTTGACTGACGTGTGGCATGTTATTAAATTAAGTTTAAGGTAAATCTTAAAGTACTAGAATTATTTTCAATTAAATGTAATTGTCTTGTAATAATTGATTTTTGTAAAGTTTCAATTTGTATAAATAAAATAAAGTTTTCCTCACTTCCACTCTGTTCCCAAAAAAAAAAGAAATTGTTCATTTTGTTTTTTTGACAAAAAGGAAAGTTTAATTTTGCCATCGAATATTTTATGATAAAATGTAACGCATCAATTAAATTTTGTACTTTGTGTATAGAATTTTGAAAAAAGCTTAAAAGTTTATGTATTTGGCCAGCCAGAGACTTTCTTCTCTTCCAACATTGCTACTGAATTTTTGTTTGGCCATTTTAAATTAAAAACATCGGGCTAAAAAAATATAGACTGCTTGCCTGGAAAGTGTGAAAATGATAATTTGTAGCCATACGATTTTTGAAAAAAAAGTATTATATTAAAAATTATTGTTCGAAGTCAACGTCAATATTTCAAGTCCTTCGTGTTTCGTCATGGCGCAAACACTGGAAGTCGAGTCAATTGTCAGATCGTTCAATCTCTTGCACAGACCTGCTACATCACGCGTAGAGTCAAATTCTGATTCCAATTGTCAATGCAAAATTTGGGCATGACCAAAAGCACAGTCACTAGGGCTAAATCCGATTAAAAGTTTTGATAAGTCGGACACTGCCATTTAACCCAATTTATGTGGCTTGGTCTGCAGGTGTCAATCGACCCATGTGTGTGAAAATGGTGGGCGACTCGCAACTGGCTGAGATCCAATCTACAACTGAATATCAACAAGAGACTGGTGCCTACGGTATTTATCTCACCAGCCCTAGACGATAAATTTTGAAAAGATCAATAATAATAATATAATAATATCTCCAATACAAATAGCGACTATATCACACTTGACAGAAACGTGAGAAATATTTAAAAACACGTTTTTTGATTGAGGCTATGAAATTGTATTACGAGAGATTAAACTAAAATATAATTTGATGATTGAGAAAGATGAAAATTTGTTTAAAACAGATTTTTAAAAAATAAAAGATTTTCTTTTAAAAATACATAATAATAAAAAAAACGGAAAAACAAATTATCTTAAAGCTATCAAAAGAAACTCGATTCTCGCGATATTCAACTGTTAATTTTTTAGCTTTTCGATAAATTAATAAGATGTTGCCTTCTACCTAAAATGTTAAAAAAAATCTTTGGGCCAATCTGCAGTCAATATTTCGCAACTTGGAAAAATAGAATTTTTTTGCTCGTAAATTGTCTTTAGGCGGCAGCCGTTTGTCAACATAAAAAATTTTTTGCTCTTGATTTCTTTTATCGTATAATTTGGGAATTTTTTCTTTTTTTATTCTACTAAATAACACACACAACTGCGCACACTTAAATTATTTCTTGTCAGTGTGCATACATTTTTGGGAATTTTGCCTTTTTTTCGTAAAATTGTAAATTTGTAAATTTGATCTTTCACATGGCAAATAAACACATATACACAAGTACACGTCTTTCTTTTAATACTCATCATAACCAGGAGTTCATCCGAACGGTATGAAATTACTATTTCTAATACTAATTCTACGAATTTGTTTTTTTGTCTAAAAAAAAATGTCTTCGCTGCAAAGTTTACTTTCATTCTATTCAAAATTTGTATATTTAGGTCTTTTTTTGTAAAACCTTTCTTTTACCTATTTTCAAAAAATAGTCTAAGTGAAAATGAAAATGAAATTGAAATTAAATTTTTCAAAAGAAAAAAAAAACTCAAATTGCTTTGCAGGTTGGCTGAACAAGGAATTTAAGATAAAAATTTGAGTTTTACTGAAGTAATTAAAAGAAAAGAGTAAAGCGTAAATTTTAGAGTTAACCAGGTGGTAGCTGGTTGTGGTCACAATTTTACTTTGTAATTAAATTTTCAAATAATTGGTTTTTTAACCACCTGTTATTTATATATATATATGAATTTTTTTTACTTTTTATTGCAGATAATTTTTTATGCACAGTTGCTGTCATTTGAGAAATTGCCGTCATCAGAAGCCTCATTTCTAATAAATTGTATTTTAATTAAAGCGTTTAGATAATTAACTATTTTTTCTTTACAAAAAGTTCACTTTTTCATAAATAGAATAAGTTAGGAATTTATTAAATTCAATTTCCTCGATTTAAACTAATAGTGTAATTTTTTTCTGTCCAATTTAGAAAGTTGTTCGTTGGTGCACTTAGTTGGGAAACAACAGACAGTGAGTATTTTTTGTTTTATTACTTAAATAAGTCAAAAGTTAAAAAAAACAAAGCAAAAATATTAAAAAGATCAATTTTCAAGAGTCGTAAAATTTGTATAAAAATTAAGAAATTGTAGAAATTGTTTAAAATTGAAAATTAGAAAAAAAATTTAAAGTTGAAAAATTCGCAATGATGTTAATTTCCTTAGGACACCTTCAGACAACAGAATGGCACTGTTGTATGAGACGACTAAATTTGTTTTTTCTGAGCATTTTGAAAAGAAAAGAAATTTTTGTAATTTTTTTACTATCGGAGAATATAAAAATGATGCTTTTTTCAGAGGAACTCCGCGAATACTTCAGTAAATTTGGAGACATTGAAAGTATTAATGTGAAGACTGACCCCAACACTGGCAGATCCCGAGGCTTTGCCTTCATCGTCTTCACGAAAGCAGAATCACTCGACAAGGTAAATAAAACTTTTCCTCAATTATTAATTTTTAATAATTATCAATTAGAATCGAAATTTAATTAACTTTCTTCAATTTAAACAAATTCTGAATTTAATTAAAATTGAAAATTAAAAATTGGAACTTGAAACTTGGAACTTGGAAATTGAAACTTGAATATTGGATATTGAAAAAAATTAAATTGAAACAGGAAAATAAATTAAAATGATGTTACATGAAAGTCAGTTCTGCTACTGAGTGGAAGTGAAGACAATCCTTTCTCTGAAGCTTTTTTTACATGAATGAGAAAAAGAAGTAAATAATTGCACTTGAATTTCGTTATCTAATTATTTTCCTAAATTTCAGATTATGTCAGGTGGAGATCATGTTATCAACAGCAAGAAAGTAGATCCCAAAAAAGCAAAAGCCCGACATGGAAAAATCTTTGTTGGCGGTCTCTCGACAGAACTCTCTGACGATGACATCAAATCCTTCTTCGGTCAATTTGGAAATGTGAGTATACACGAACTTTTTAAATACCAATTCGATAGAATTTCTATTCGAAATAGCAAGTTTTTTTAATTCCAAAAATAAATAAATCAATTTAAAAAAAAAGTAGGAAAATAAAAGTAAACAAAATCAATTTAAAAAAAAGTAGGAAATTAAAAGTAAATAAATCAATTTAAAAAAAGTAGAAAAATAAAAGTAAATAAATCAATTTAGGGCTGAATTAAATTGTTTCCTTCTATATTAAAAATATCTTTGCTTCGAAACGAACGGGAAAAATTGTCAATTTTCTCTTGCAATGATGTTAATTTCCTTAGGACACCTTCAGACAACAGAATGGCACTGTTGCATGAGACCATTAAGAACTTACTGAGCAATAATTTAAAAAACAAATTGAATTTGAATTAAAATTTTCTACTCGTTACTAAAGATTCGAATTTTCCTTCCAGATTGTCGAAGTTGAAATGCCATTCGACAAGACAAAGAACCAAAGGAAAGGGTTCTGCTTTATCACATTCGACTCTGAGCAAGTCATCAATCAATTGTTGAAGACACCAAAACAAAACATCAACGGCAAGGAAGTTGATGTGAAGAAAGCGACACCCAAACCTGATGGAATTGGAATGATGCGCGGAGGAATGGTCCGCGGTGGACGTGGTGGACCAAGAGGCGCCCGAGGTGGACGCGGCGGATTCCAAGGTGGATGGCAAGGCGGCTATGGAACTGGTTTCGGAAGTGGATACGGAGCAAGTGGCGGTTACAGTACCGGATATGATGGCTACTCTAGTGGCTATGATTACTACGGACCTGGTGGGTACGGTAGCTACCCAGGCTACAACTACGCTGGTTACGGTAAACTTTCATAACTTTCTCAGAAGACCTTATATAGAATAATATTCAAAAAAAAAAGAGAAAATCGAAGATCAATTTTAAATTTATCATTTTGAAAGAAACCGATTATGACAATTGAGAATTAATAATTAATTTTCTTTGCCTCTATTTGTGATTTTTTTGGCATTTAACATTGCTAATGACTTATTTAAAATCAAATTTTTATGTAAGAATTATTATTTCTCTCAATATTGAACATTGACATATTCCTTGTTATCCTAATTCCATAACCAATTTTCACTTGAATGCAGTGCTTTGGTAATTTTTATAAACGTGCTGTAATTTCAGTTTCCTATTTTTCAAAGATTAAAAATCTTTCAAAAATAGAATATAAAATAATTAAAATTGTATCCTTTCATAGTTTACTAATGTAATATATAAGTGGAAACAACTTACAGCGCGTTTATATTAATTCTATTACAAAAAAAAAACTGACTAATTTCAATGGAATGAAAAGCATACTCAACACGGGGATTAAGAACGAGACAAAATTGTCAAAAATTTAAACATTGAACTTTTCTTTCTTTTCTATTTCCCGTATCTCGAACTATAACATATGTATGTTTTGCAAATTGATTTCTTTTATCCGTGTCTTTCAAAATTTTCATGACAATTTTTTATTACTTTTGAATTTTTTCTTTGAAGAGTAATTTAAACATTCCTTCGAAAATAATTAATGGTTTGGAAAAAAAAACCTACCGACAAGCCACTTGAATTTAATTCTTAAAACTAATTTAGAATGAAAAGGATTTAAATTACTTTTTAGAATTAGATTCGCAATATTATTGCGTGATTTATTTAATTAGCCATGTGTTCTCCATGAATCACAGATGGTTATGGCTATGGCAGTGGTAATTACGATGGTGGCTACTCGAGCGGGCGTGGTGGTGCACGCGGTAAAGGTACGCAATAGCGTTCCTTGTGTTTTTCTCTTTTATATCCTTATCTAGTAGATGTTTTAAAAACTCCCACCTTTTTCTCCATAAAAAACTTAAATTAACCACTTTGCATTCATAATTTATCAGAACAGGCAATTTTTAGAACACTTTAAGAGAATTTTTCAAATTTTTTCTATTAATTTTAACTAGAACAAAAAAAAAGATTGAAATATCAACTTTTAAAAATGAAAATTGCCATGTTCAACGACAGAATTTTATGTTCGTAACATTTGAAGCAAATGACTATTCATGTTCTTTGATTTTTAACCTATCTACAAGTTTCAAACGTTCAGATAAAACGTCGGTGAAGTTCGCAACGTTTATAATCAACGATTTAAGAAAAAAATATTATTTTCCTACTAAAATGAAATTAAAAAATTTTTTTTAAATGAAATTTTTTATTCATAAATATGATTTTTTTAAATCATTATTAAAAAAAATTAATCAATTTTTCTTTACAAAAAATTGATAAAAATTTCCGTTAAAAAAAATTTTTTTTTCTAAACCCCTTGACTATTAACGTTGTGAACTTTACCAGCGTCAAATAAACACGAAGTTGAAGTCCGCAACGTTTTTAAAAACGAAAAATCAAAAAAGAGTTTTTTTTCAAATAAAATGCATCTCTAATTTTCATGTGCCTTAATTTTTAATAATTAAGTTGTTAACTAAGTGTTCAATTATTGAAAAATAACATTATTTACAATCAAAAATAAAAGAACAGTGTCTCATTCTTTTTTTGTTTTCGTTTTTCAAAACGTTGTGGACTTCAGTCTCATAAATAAACGAAATATTTGTTATTGTCGAATACTTTTATAAATCACTGGTTAGAGTAAAAATTAGAAAATTAAATTTTACATGTAGATGATTTTTTTAGTGACGCAAAATTGTTTAAAATTAATTTTTTTACAATTCGAAGAAAATAAATTTGTTCATTTGAACATTTTGAAGAATTTTGGGAACATTTTTCAATTTAATTTTCAGAAAGTAAATTTTCTGTTTGTTAAAATTATTTCAGAAATTGGATAAAAATTTATTCGCATCAAAATTGCATCGTTGAAATAG
Source organism: Leptopilina drosophilae (assembly GCA_032873175.1). Classification (NCBI taxonomy): domain Eukaryota; kingdom Metazoa; phylum Arthropoda; class Insecta; order Hymenoptera; family Figitidae; genus Leptopilina; species Leptopilina drosophilae. Next base: position 54,722,371 of record CM065479.1, read on the forward strand.
GCTTTTATTTTTATCGCAAAAGTAATTTTTATTTTTAACAATTATCTATTTGAATTTGTCATTTGTCTCGAATTACAAACTTTTAGTTTAAAATTCTCTAAACGTTTCAAATATAGTTGCAATTCAAATATTGTGTTTTTAGATTGTAATTTTTTTTACAATTAATTCGAAGAAAATAAATTCGTTTATTTTTATTCGTTTATTCGTTTATGAACATTTTGAAGAATTTTGTGAGCATTTTTTAATTTAATTTCCAGAAAATAAATTCACTTTGTTGACAAAATTATTTCAAAAATTGAATAAAAATTTATTCGCATCAAAATTGAACCGTTGAAATAAATTTTTATTTTTAGCGCAAAAGTAATTTCTATTTTTTCTAACAATTATCTATTTGAATTTGTCATTTGCTTCAAACTATAAACTTTGTTTTTAAAATTCTTTAAATGTTCCAAATATAGTTGAAATTCAAACATTGTGTTTTTAGATTGTAATTATCATCAATTTTCATTATCTTACATTTAATGTTAAATTTAAATCAATTAAGATCCTATTAATAATTATTATTTTTAACGTAGAACTAAATTTTGAAAATGCAATATTTTGATTTAATTTGAAACTGTAATTGCTTGTTTATCAATTCCTTCTGAACGAAACTAACACCGGTTGTTTGTATCTCCTGCACGATTCATATATATAAAAAAACAATCCTTTCCTACAGTTTAAAAAAATATATCAAAAAGCTACACACTAGTAATGAATAAAGAAGAGAAGGGCTGTTTAAGCGGAATGCAGCCTACAAGCTTACTACCTTAGCCTGTAGCCTCTAAATAGAATTAGCATAAATTAAGAGTATGCCATTTTTGATTCGTGTCTACAGCACTCGCTTTTAACAGTAGAATATGTTTTCTTGTATTTTAGAGTATCACGAAACAAAAATTTCTAATTATTAATGAACGTTAGTTTTGTACTTTAAGTTTTGTACTTTTAATTTTTCTGTTAATTGTATACTTAGATTAATAATTTAAAAGGAAGATTGGGGGTGGGTTCAAATTGTTTTTGAACTAACGGAAAATTGGGGGTGTGTTTCAGGAGGCTCAGGCTTCGGCGGAAAGCAGAGGGGTGGTGGCAGAGGGAACGCAAGGCACCAACCCTATTAATGGAAATCCTTTATTACACGACCGCAATGCATTTCGCATTGTAACCGGTGAGTTTCCTTAATCTTCCTAAATGTCAATGTTTTTATCGTACCTTAATATTTTTTATTTTTTTTCTAATGTAATGAAGAGGCAAAATTTCTTTATTACTGCAATTTTTTTTTTAAATACGAGAAAAAAAATTTCCTATTTGCATCTGTTTGTTTGATTTGGTGGTTGTGTAAGATTCTTTTTTAAATATTCACACAAAAAAAAAAACTGCTCCTCTTATCCTAATCTAATGATTGTATTACCCAAAACCATATCATTCATCCCATCCTTAATAAATTCAATTTAATACACATTTAGTAATGTTTAAATGGATATTTTATTCGAATTTTAATTTTCATAAAATTTTAATAAAATGGGTCTGAAGATAAAGTTTTGGATGCTTATGAAAATATATCAGTCTAAAATGAATATTTTTTTTTTGAATTTCAGGTTCCATGCCCTTCAATAAACCTCATAAATCGTCTAATCATCATTCCATGAGAAACCATCGCTCTCAAGCAAATGTACAAGGTAGACCGTCACAGAGCAACTACAATCAAGACATGCAAGAATACCAGGAGTAACTTTCATTTCATAATTGGCCTAAGATCGATTAGCTAGACGGATCTGTGTAAATTCATAAAAATTCGAAAAAAAAAACTATTTTTTTGTCCCTCGCTTATAAACTCTTTCTTTTCTTTTTTTGTACAGACTGTAAATGTGTAAACTTTGCACTGTCAAGTGAATTTTTTTGAAACTCGATTTCAAAGGTATTAAAGTTTTTATGTTTTTTGATTAAAAAAAAAAAATTATAACCCTCTTTTTCATTCGAGATTCGTTTAAATGTCATCTCAGCTCTCCTGGTTTTGTACAGACAACAATGGCAATTTGAAAACAAGTCAGCTGGCTGGCGTCTACACGTATAGCATTGATCCTATTTTAACGATAAGATAATTTTAATTTTGTCTATACATCTAACTTAAGAAACTACGATAGGATAGCGAAGTAAGTAAGGCAATGTTACTTTTACATGAAAATTAAGTCAATGCAAAGTCACAGTTGTCCAATGTTTATAAAAAAAAAAGAACTACGCCATCTTATCTAGCTCGAAAAAAAAGAGATTATTGCTTTCATATGAATAAGAATAGGATTAAACTCCTTTAGTGTATATAAATAACCTTTACGATTTCTCGAAATATTGGCCTTTAATAATTAAAAGTAAAAAAAAACTCGGTGTTTAGTATTTTGTAATTGTTTCCGTCGAAATTTTGCAAAAGTGAGTTAAGGCCTTTAATTTGTTTTAATTTCAATGTCAATATTTGATTCTGATTTGAAAAAAAGTTGTTTCCAACTAGTCTTCCAATTAGAAACTTTTTATAATTATAAAGATTTAAACACAATAATTGTTAAAACATTTTCGGGTCTTAACGGTTCTTTTTCCATTTTTTTTTTTTTGTTAAGTTGACACTGAATAAATGTAATGCCCTTTTTCGTATTATGCGCAAACTTGGAAAGACTGTTTTTTATTTTATGGCTAAACATGAAATTTAGACAGTGGAATGTCTAACTTGATTCGAGCCTTAGGAATTTGTAAATTGTAAAAATGCATCGGGTGAAAATGTCACTGGCAACTATTTAAATACATGAAGTGATGCATTGTAAAAAATTCTTGTTCTTCATTTCACGCCCACACTTTTTAGTCTTTAAGAAATGCAATAATTTTCTCATTAAATAATTCCTTTATAAGGATTCAATATTAAACATATATTCGCATTAAATTAAAATAATTTTACCTTGTACCTTATTTTTTTGCGGGGATGAGTTTCTCTTGTCTTCAATTTTTAATCCAGATAAAAAATTTCAGTATATTCACAAGACACAATTTCACTTTTTCACAAACTTGAGTTTTTAATTCACTTTTTAATTTGTTCGAAAATAAAACATCGATATTTGATAAATAAGTAACAATATAATATATATACAAATAAGTAACAATAACTCGCGTTAAATTATAGGAATGAAATTAATTTTTTTTCTTCATGAAAATTACTTTTACTTTGGGTGGATATTTTCCCGCCAATTCGTGTCCCTATTTTTTTACAAATTTACAAATATTTATTCGTTTTACAAAATTTTAACCAAGCTAAGTATTTTCGATTCTAATTTTGAATTTATTGTAAGTATTTCGATTTCCCCGTTGAAATATTGTAAATTTTTCAAAAAAAAGATCCTTTTTGTATTAAAAAAATCATTTTCGAGTCGATGCAACCCGTCGTACATGTAACTTTTCTTTGTCTTACTTTCCCGGATAAATAATTGAAATTAGTATAAAATAATGAGAATTAAGTACCGGAACTCGTGTTAAACAATGACAATGAAAATTCGGTAGGAAATTCTTAAATTATTGTTAAAAAATAATCCACTTTGGAAAAACGTGTTCCCGCCAACCGTTTTGCCTTCACTCACACAAATCGAACATTTTTTCCGTAAATAATGATTTATTTTGTAAAATTATTTTATTTCGAGTATATATAATTTTGATATTGAAATCGGAGGCGATTTTGATAGAAACTTTAGATAAATATACTTTTTTGGTCTAAAATACCTGGAGCTCGCGAGACGAACGTTCAAACCGAAGGCAAACGGACAAAATACTGGTTATAACAGTGCAGCCAACTGAAGGGAAAGAAATTTTCTGCTTTTCGTCAAACGTTTTAAAAATTATTATTACAAGTTTAAATATGATAAATACAACAAAAAGAGACGAGAAGATTAATAAAAATTTATGATATTCAATTATTTTTTTGTAAAACTTAGCAATAGATAAATTTTTTATTTTTTACTTTAGGGATAATTTTGTTAGGTTGTTGTTACTGAACCTAGTTACGATATTTACGTAAGTATGTAAGGCACGTTAAGTATTAAAAAGGACATTTTTTTATACAAAATTAATTAGATCTGTTTAATTAATTATTGTTGAAATTAACCTTAATTTGGAAAAATATTCTAAAATAAAAATTTCTACTTCAACAAGTGTGATTTACATGAAACTGCGGAAATTTTCAAATGAAAACTGGATAACAAGGTGGCACTAGTGTCGAAAATTTAGTTGTCTGGTTCACTGTTCTCAATGACCGGCTCCTTTTTGGCGTAGGTTCCGTGCATGTGCTGACACCACGGGTGCATCAAGGATTCGCACACCGAACTGTTTTTATAATTAAACGTTATTGTGAATTGTTATTACTCGCAAAAATTTTCCTTTCTTTTTCTCAACATTCTCAACTATCGATTACTGAAGTGAGCATTGTGGCGTGATAGTGTTCCAAAGGTGAGTTTTCTAGAACGTAAAGAGATCGGCTTGCCGATGCTTTTCCTTAGAACTTCTAGGAGGGAAAGCAATGGAGAAGACGATGATCCTCTCAAATTCAGAAATTGTCATTCAATGCTTCCTCTCAATGTCCTTGAATCGCGATCCTTTCACCGAAAATTCATCAATAACGCTTTTTGATTTACTGTATTCTCATCCTTTTTTTGGATGGAATTTTAACCGAATGAATATCTCTCTACCTTTACCGTGTCCAAATCAGAAAAATCGCCATGCTTGATCCATACAACCGGGCAGCCCCCCTCACCTTCGGCCTCGATAACGCTTCGATGCTTTAAATTATTCAAAATTTGTATTTCATCTCAAAGGTATTTAATCTTTTTCCGTTCAATCCCAATGCATTTCATTGTAATATTCATTTTCATCTTTCTTTGTCAATAAGCAGGTGTAGAATTTAGATGATTTTTGTGAAAAAGTAATTGTGCGTCGCCAATCGTACACGCGCCTCTCCTCCTTTGTGAATTCTCTCATTTGCTTTCGGAAATTATTTTTCTAGAATCAGTTTCCAAAAAGACGAAATGAATCGCGAATTTTGGGTGAAATTCAGTGACAAATGTTTTAATGAGAACTTATCTTCTTCGATTTTATTCTAGAAATTACTTATTAGTTTATTATTATTTTATTAGGAGTTAATTTTTTATAAAGAATTTGTTAATGTTCATTAGTTTCATTATTCGAAATATTAACGTTTTTGTTATTTTTAATTTTATTTAATTCGAGTATTAGTCTTCGCTTAGGTAATTTTCGAAAATTTCAATGACTTGAATGACTCATTCGCTTTCATAATAAGAAAAACTCATTATTTGTTCTCTGACTTCTGTGATTGAAATAAATAAACGTAAATTTTAGTGTAATGGAAAATGCTGGAAAGAAGCGTTTATTTTCGGTACTTTAAAAAAATAGGGTAGAATTCAGTGAACAAGTAGATTAGTAAAATTTTTCACGATTTTGTGATTGATTCTGTATTGAGTTATTCGAATGTATTAATTTTGTTATCTTTTGAATTTTCAGACATCTGCCTTAATAATTTTAAGACTGCTATTTTGTGATCTTTGCAAGGAGTTAATTTAGAAACTAAAAAACACAGGTCGAAAGACAACCAGCGCAGCGCATTTTTAAAATAATAATTCGGGAAGACTAGAAGAAAATCAGCAGTAAAAAAAGGAAATGGTCATGGAGGCATCTCCTTCACCGCAATGTGTCGGTCGTGAGTTCGTCCGACAATACTACACTTTACTGAATAAAGCCCCGAATCATTTACACAGGTAAAAAATAATAATTTTCTTTTCTATTCACATTTTCATTTCTTACTAGCAAATGATACGCGCGGAACGTAGTATTTAATTTGATACTGTTATACAAATTACAAAATTTTTTATTAACAAACAAATTTTTTAAATAACTTCATAATCAAAATTTAAAAAAAATCACTTTTTAAATAAAAAATGATTTATTACTGTTCATATTGGCAAAAATTTTATTGAAATTTCACGAAAGAATTTCAATATTTCCTAAAATTTTAACAAATCTTTCTAAATAAAAATAATTAAATTATTTTAAATAGTAAAATTTTTCGCAAGAATTCAATTATTTTTAATACAATTTAAAAAAAATTCTTCATAAAATTTTAATTATTTTTAAAATGTTTAATTAAAATTATTAAAGGAACTCCATTATTTGACCAAAACAATCAAAGAAATTCTGCAAAAAGAATTTAATTAGAATTTTTAAAAATTTAAACAAAATTCTCCGCGAGATTTAAGTTATTTTCCTAAATAGTGGAATTTTGTGAAGGAATTCTATTATTATTAAATTTTTTGATAAAATTTTTTGCAATAATTCAATGATTTTCAATACATTAATTAAAAAATTTTAAATATTTGAAAAAAAAATTACAAAAAAGTTAAGAAACAAAAAATCAAACAGCAACTATAACAATTATGATTACGAATTAAAATTACAATTTATATTCTCATTCATTATAAATTAATCAATAATCTTTGTCAACTATTAAAAGAATACAATTGATAGTTAATTAAAGATATACAATTTTTATTCTTAATTATTTTCAGTATTCAATTTAAAAAAGAAATTAGAGAAAAAAAGTTAATTGAGCCAAAACATTTATCATCTATCTCTAAAAAAATTAAATTTTTATTAAAGATTATGTTTAAAAAATTAAGAAATTATTCCAGTTTTTTCATCTTTTTTTAATAACATTTAACATTTTGTTAAATAATTTTCAAATTTTGTTAGAAATAAATAAAAGAAATTATAGAAATTCGATTTGTCCGACAAAATGTTTTTGACAACACTTTATATTGTTTAATAGAATAGAATGAAAGAAATTTTCATGATTTTGATTTTGCTACCAGCACCTGCTTTGCTTAATTTTAGAAATTAAATTTAAATGTTAAATATTTTTTGTTTTAAATCCAATATCGAATTTTCAAAAATTAAATAGGACTGGTAACTGGATGCAAGTTTCGGTTTCATAAAAATACTTAACTTTTAAAATTCTATTTCTAAAGTTAATTTATTATTAAAAAATACTAAATAATTAATTCTTATTATCTATTAATCAATACTGATTAAAAATATAATATTTTGATTTTGTTAAAAAAATTTTGATAATAAATAGAAATTTGCAATAGAATACTACAAATTTTGTAAAAACAATATGATTTTCAAAATTAATTACAAAATGGAAGTTTAAAAAAAATGTTGATGGAGAAATATAAATAGTTTAAATTACTTTATTTTTTCTTCGTTTTTAAATACAGAAAAAGAAATTATGCAAATTTTTTCATTAATTTCTAGATTAAACTTAAAATAAATTGATTTTTAGAAAGTTAAAAAATTAAATCTTATTAAAGAAATTCTTCAAATAAATTTAAATATTTTGTTCTTTAATAAAAAAAAATGTAAATTGTGAATAGACATGATTATTATATGAGAAAGTACACAAGCATTTTTTTAGCTAGTAAAATATATAATATCTTTATATACATAAAAAAAAGAAAAATTGTAATTATTAAATACACAAATTCTTCCTACACATTTTTTGTTATTAATTTAAAATAGAAAAAACATTATTGTTAAAAATTGTAATTAAAAACGAAAATTTCATAACTTTTTATTTCGAAAGAAACTAATAATTTTTCAAATATAAACAAAAAATAATTATAAAATTTCTAAATCAACATTATGAAAATTTCTTACCTTATTTTATAAAAGCAATATCTATTAACCTTTTCTCTAAATAAACAATAAAAATTGATATTGACAAATCGAAAAACCAAAGTGTTTTGAAAAAGAAAAAAAAAAGAAAAGCATATACAAAAACTAACTTCATACTGCGAACAGAATGAATGAAAACTCCACAGACTTTAATATAGTTAATTTTTTTTATTGATTTTTTCCAGTATATTTCATTTTCTTTTATAGATTTTAAATTTAGTGTTTGTGCTTAATTTAGTTTGTTATTGTTTAGGTTTTATAACACCACATCATCATTCGTTCACGGAGGTCTTGATCAAACAAATAAGGAAACGAAACCAGCAATTGGTCAGAAGCAAATCCATCAAAAAATTCAGCAACTAAACTTTCGGGACTGCCATGCTAAGATTACTCAGGTCGATTCGCAGGCAACTCTCGGCAACGGTGTAGTTGTTCAGGTAGAAATTTTTCTTGCAAATTGAGAAAAATTTTCCAGTTAATAAGAAAATAAGAAAGAAATGAGAATTTTGGAAATTATTTTTAGGTTTCCGGAGAACTGTCGAACGCTGGCCAGCCGATGCGTCGTTTTACTCAAACATTCGTTCTCGGAGCTCAGGCGCCGAAAAAGTACTACGTGCATAATGACATTTTTCGATACCAAGACTTTGGCTATTCGGATGAGGAGGAAGGCGAGCCAGAAGTTGAGGGTGCTTTGATCGAAGTCACCGAACGTGAAGGTGAAGAGGGTGTGCGCTCCGAACCGGAGGAGGAGGAACAACAAAATCAACCTCAACAAATTACGGCAACAATTTCCGGACCTGAAAAACATACCGTTATTCTCACTCAGCCACCAATTGCAACTGGACAACCTCTTTACTATCCACCACCGCCACCACAACACGTAAGACTTCTTTCTTACGTCACGTATTTGAAAATTTCTCCAAAATAGATTTTTCAGAATGTTTTTTCGATTTTTCTAAACGTTTCTTCGATTTTTCAATTTTCTAAACGATTTTTCACAGGTGATGCCACCGGTGATGAATGGTTCGGTTACTGAAGACAGTTCCTTGATTGGCCAACAACAGGCGTCACTTCCTCTGTCCCAGCAACCGGTTCAAGCGCAACAACCACAATATGTTGAGCCCGTGGTGCAGGAGCAATTCTCACAGGAAACAGAGACGGCGTCAGCAACAGAACCACAGCAAGTTACTGAAGACGAACATTCCCAATCTGCCGAGAGTCTCGAACCAACCGAGACAGCATGTTTGAGACCAACTTCTGAAATTGGTCAAGACAGTACCTTGGCATCGCCGGCAAACACGAGCAACAGTGGACCGAAGACTTATGCCAATTTGGTCAAGTCCTGTCCAAGTTCGCAGGCAACTCTCACAAACACCCAGCCGCCAAAAATGTCCATGTCGCCTGTGAGTGTTTTATCTTTGAAAAACAACCATTTATTATGTGGCGCGCTTTCCAGAAAGATAAACATCAATTTTAATATTATTTTTACTTTAAATTTGATCCACAGTTTGCTTTCTTCAGAGCGCGACACTTATTACCTAGAGGAATCACAGTTTCTTTGTATTCAAAACATTCTTTTCTCTTTTTCCCCTCTTTTATTTTCTTAAGTTAGGAAAATACCCAAAAATACCTAAAAATATTCATATTCTCACACTTTTCGTTTTTTTTTTTTTTTTTTTTTTTAGAAAAAATGTCGTTCTTTTATTTCATTTAGACAAGTTCGTTAATTTTTTACGAAGTTGAAGCCCACAACGTTTATCAACGAAAAATAAATTATTTAATGCTTCTAAATATTATTTTTAATTTAATATTTAATTGTAAAATAACTATTATCAAAATATAAACATCAATCTTTTTTTCTAAATATTTTTGTCTCTATATTGCAGCGTTGTTTTTAATTAATTTACTGAGCAAATAATTTTTTTTCGTTGATCAACGTTGTGGACTTCAACTTAGTAAATTTTTAACAAGTTTTTAAATGACATGGAAAAATAATAATAAATACAGTTTTTTAAGTTTAAGTTTTTTTTAGACTTTTTTCATTTTTTAGAGAAAAACTTACAAAAATGTCGTTCTTTTATTTCAATTAGACAAGTTTATTAATTTTTTAACAAGTTTTTAAATTACATGGAAAAATAAAAAATAAAGTTTTTTAATTTAAGTTAAGTTTAATTTTTTAAAAGTTTTTTTTAGACTTTTCTTCATTTTTTAGAGAAAAACATACAAAAAATGTCATTTTTTTATGTCATTTAGACAAATTTATTAAATTTTTGACAAGTTTTTAAATGACATGGAAAGAAATCATTCAACCATATTTACAGAACATTCTAGTCTAACGGATACAAAATAAACATCGGAATTTGTAGAAAGAATACTTTCTTTTTATTAATTATTATTTTTTTCTATTTCCGAAGTTCATTCTGTGTTGTTAAAATGAAAAAATTAGTTGAATTATTTTTTTCCCTGTATGTTGAAGAAAACAATTCCCACTTTTGCAAACTTGGAAAAGAATTTTAGTTTTTTGAAACTTAAAAATCTTTTTATAATATTTTCTTGTAATTTAAAAATTTTAAAATCCATTTATATTATTTTCTTGCAGATTTGAAACTTAAAGAACTTTTTACATTATTTTCTTGTAATTTTAAAATTTTAAAATTCGTTTATATTATTTTCTTGCAGTTTTGAAACTTAAAGAACTTTTTACATTATTTTCTTGTAATTTAAAAATTTTAAAATCCGTTTATATTATTTTTTAGAGTTACGAAACTTGAAGATCTCTTTATATTATTTTCTTAAAGTATTTAAAGTCACAATTTTTATTTAAAAAAAAAATTTCATTCTTCTCATGTACTGCAATTCTAATTTTTATAAAAAAAATTAATATTTTTTTAGAAATAGTTAAAGTTATTTTGGAAATAAGATTTTGTAATAGTAAATTTGTTACTATTTTTAGAGTCAATTTTATAGAGCCCAAAGAAATTTTTTTTTTTTAAACTTCTAGTATAAAATTTACTATGAAGATAACTATTTTTAACAACAGAATTTTCAATATCCACAGTAAATTTTTGTTTCAAATTTTTACTATTTTGTGGGGAAATTTTATCAATCTGAATTAAATTTTACTAATTACTTCTACCATTTACTTCGGATCTTATAAAATTTATTATAGGAATAACGATTTTCAATATAGTAAATTTCACTATTTACACAATTAATTTTTTAATAAGAATTTAGAATTTTTCTAATTTTCATGGATCGTAGTGCAATTTATAATTAAAAATTCTTCACTTTTACAGTAAATTTTACTATTTGTAAAAAATCTTTCTCTAATTTTCATAGAGAAAATTTCCCCCAAAAAAAGTAAAAGTAATTTAAGAAACAAGAATTTAGATAGAAATTTTTATTCACTTTTTTTCATGTCCTAAATGGATTTTATTAATTTTTTTTAGAAATTTACGATTTTTTAAGTAATTTTACAATTTTCTCTTTTCAATTTTCTATTAAAATGTTTGAATTGTTTTAATTTTTTTAACATTTTAACATTTTTTTTAGCATTTCATTTATTAAAAATTATTATTTCCAGAGTTAATTTTGTTACTTGGAAAGTAAATTTTTATTTTTAAAAATAAATTTTCTTTAGAAATATTAAAAATTATTCTGCAAATAACAATTTTTAATATTAAACGTTTTATTATTTTTAAAGGAATGTTTGCGAAGTCTGAGAAATAAATTTTATCAATTTTGACTGAAATTTACTTCATTAAAAGAAATTTACTCTGGAAATTAAAAATTTTAATTGCAAATTTGATTATTTCCACAATTAATTTTTACATAAATACAATATTAAAAAATTTTTTTAATCTAGTCCAAAATTCGTTAATAAAAATTATTATTTTCAGAGTTAATTTTACTACTTCTGAAGTAAATGTTTGTAATTTTTATAAAGATCTCTGTTATTGTTGTAATTATAAATAAAAAAATGCTAGAATCAGATTATATATGAGAAAATTCTTTACATTTAGCCACCAATGTCGAGTATAAAAGTGGAAGAAAAATCGCCACTCCATCCATCAAATTCTGGTCCCTCTTTGACTTCGAATACAAATGTGTCTAGCAGTCAACAACCACCTCATCGAGTGAATGCTAATCAACAACAGTCGTTACATCAACCACAACAACAACGACCACCACGCAGTGGTCCTATGCAACGAGGTATTATTTTTAACATTTAATTTTGAATCCCATCTTTTAGGTACTTAGTACATTTAGAATAAACATTCGAATATTTTAATTATTACGGATTTTAAACGTAAACACACGAATATTTTAATACCTACTGATTTTTAATTAAATACACGAATATTTTAATAATTACTGACTTTAATTATATTTTTGTATTTTAAAAATTAGTGATTTTAAATTAAACATTTGATTATTTCAATAATTGGAGATTTTATAACTAATTTTTAATTTTAAAAAATGGTAAATTTTCAGATGGAGATCGTCGTAGTGGTGGCAGACCAAATCAATTTACGGATGCACATCAACTCTTCCTGGGCAATGTGCCCCATCATGCGACTGAATTTGATCTTCGTCAATTGTTTGAACGTTATGGCAAAGTCGCTGAATTACGTGTTCACAGCAAGGCAAATGACAGGAGTAAAGGACCGCAGGGTGCAAATACCGGTGTACGCGTGCCCAATTATGGTTTCATTACCTTTGAAGATTCAACCGTTGTCGCTAAAGTATTGAACGATCTTGTAAGTTTCATTTGCCCTTTATTTCATTGAAACGCTTGTTATCTATTTTCAAAATTCAATCCTCACCGACACATCGTACTTTCATTTTATAAACAAGGAAAGCACGATTCTAGGTCGAGGAAGATCAAATGTGACAGTCTCCACTTTGGGTTGCGTTATTTAGCAACGGCCAAAACTAAATCCCTGTCAACATTTCATTCTCGAAATGTAAATTAAATATCTAAACTCGTAGTTTATTGTAAATATGGATTAATACCGAAAGACGGAATTTCGTTTATATTTACAAATTTAAATAAATAAGTTATTTTTATAATTATACAGTTTAAACTATTTCCATAATTTAGTTTTTATCTTCATAATTCAGTTTCTGTGATTATTTTTCGATTTATGAAATTTATGAAATTTATAAAATTTATAGAATTTATAGAATTTATAGAATTTATAAAATTTATAAAATTAAAAACAAATATTTATTTGGGCAAATTGACTATTTTAGCCGATCTTCTTCCCCGATGAGAATGGACAGATTAAATTAAATGTCGAAGAGAAGAAAATTAAGACTAACAGAATGTCGATGGAAGGCAGTGGAAGGTCTAATCCAGTGGATAATATGCGTTCAATGGGTGGACAACAACAGCGTGGACCTGGTAATAATAATAATTTATATAATATTATAAAAAGAAAATATCGAGAATTTACCTCACCGACACAACGCTCTTTTATCATTCTCTGAATTAGCGTTTCACGGTTGAGGTATAACAAAGACAGTCTCCACTTTGATTTGCGTTATCTAGCAATTATCAAAACTAAATCCCTGTCGACACAATTTTTTATTTAAAAAAAAAGATAATAATTACTTTGGTTTTTTTATTAATTTTTTTATTATAACTGCATTTTTTTAACAAATTGAGAAAATTATCTTTGAAGGAAATCACAAGTTAAAATCTAATTTTTTGGCTGTTTAAAAAAAAATAGCTTGCGATGAATAAAAAACAGGAATCGCAGTTTCATTTCTTACCTAAACTCTTTATTCCCCTTAAAATAATTTAGTCTCGTAAAACACTTTAAATCGTACATTAAAAATTTATTTTACTAATTTTTGTTAAAATTTACTCTATTAAAAACAGAATTTTTAACATTAAAACTTACTATTTTCAATGTTAAGTTTTGTATAAAAATTATTTAAATTTCCCTGAAATATATTTACATTTAGCTATTAAAAATTATTATTTTCAAAGTAAATTTTACTACTTCTGAAGTAGATTTTTGTAATTAAAAAAAAAATGTCCGCAAAAAGCAAAAGTTTTTCTATAAATAACAATGTTTATTAGTAACTGGTAAATAAATTTTTATTATTTTTGGAGAAAACTTTATCAAACCCGAAGTAAATTTTACTTATTTTTTTATTAAATTTTACTTCGATTGCAAATTTTACTGATTTTTATTAAAATTTACTTCTATTGCAAATTTTACTCTAGAAAAAAGAATTTTTTATTATTAATGGAGAAAACTTTATCAAACCCGAAGTAAATTTAACTTATTTTTATTAAATTTTACTTCTAGTGTAGAATTTTACTGATTTTTATTAAAATTTACTTCTATTGCAAATTTTACTCTAGAAAAAAAAATTTTTGAATAGCAAATACAAAATACTGCAATTTATACAAATTTTTAATTCCAAAATAAATTTTACTAATTGTAAAGTAAATTTTTCGATTTTTTAAAAATAAATTTTCTTTGGAAATATTAAAAATTATTCTACAAATAACAATTTTTAATAATAAATGTTTTACCATTTTTTCATGAAATTTTACCAAAACTTGAATAAATATTATTCATTTTTACTGAAATTTACGTAAAAAAATTTCTACTTCAAAAAATAAAAATGTTTATAAACAATTTTTCTTTGAAAGTTATTCTGAAAATAATAATTTCTAATTAAAATTTTTTTTCTAGTTTTGGAGGTAATTTTATCAAGTCAATTAAATTATTTTTTTAATTAGTAAAATCTTTGCAAAAATTCAATTATTTTTAAAACAATTTTAATTGAATTCCTCGGAAGAGATCAGTTTAAAAAAAAATTTAACACACTTCAAAAAATTCAATTTTTTTCTAGAATTTTAATAAATCCTTCAAAATAATTTAATTATTTTTATAAATAGTAAAATTCTTCACAAGAATTCAATTAATTTTATAAATTGTAAAATTCTCGGCAGGAATTTAATTATTTTCAAAACAATTTTAATTGAATTCCTCGGATGGATTCAAATATTTTTCAATATTTTCATAAATTTGATTTATTTCCTAAAATTTTAATAAATTCTTCGAAACAATTAATTATTTTTATAAACACTACAATTCTTTGAAGGAAATAAATTATTTTTAATTTAAATAAAATTACACGAAAAAATTTAATTTTTTCAAAAAATTTCCATAAAATTATATTTTTACAAGAATTTTAAATTATTTAAAAATAATTCAATTATTGTCTCAAAATATTTATAAAAAAAGAAAAAAATTTTCATTCTTTTCAATTATTTCTATAAAATTCTTCATACACACTTCAAAAAATTCAATTTTTTCTAAAATTTTAATAAATCCTTCAAAATAATTAAATTATTTTTATAAATAGTAAAATCCTTTGCAGGAATTCAATTATTTTCAAAACAATTTTAATTGAATTCCTCGGATGGATTCAAATATTTTTCAATATTTTCATAAATTTGATTCATTTCCTAAAATTTCAATAAATTCTTCGAAACATTTCATTATTTTTATAATATTTTTATAATATTTTCAAATATTGACATAAAATTCATTTATTTACTAAAATTTTAATAAATTCTTCAGAACAAATTAATTATTTTTAAAAATAGTAATAAAATTCTTCGTAAGAATTCAATTATTTTTAATACAATTTTAATAAAATTCTTCTCCATAAAATCCAATTGCTTTTAAAATTTTCAATTAAAATTTTTAAAGAAACTCCATTAGTTTAAAAAAACTTGAAAGAAATTCTTCAAAAGAATTTAATTAGGATTTTAAAAATTTTTAATAAAATTCTTCACAAGATTTAAATCTAATTTATTTAATCTATTATTATCACATTTTTTAATAAAATTCTTTGCAATAATTCGATGATTTTCAATATATTATTTAAAAAATTTTAAATATTTGAAAAGAAAAATTACAAAAAAGTTAAGAAACAAAGAATTAAATTTTTGATTAAAAATAGAAAATAATTTCAAAGGACGAAAAGAAATAAAACAAAATAACAATAATTAATGGGAAAAATTTAATAAAAAGAAACTTATTTTTAAGCTTTTTGAAAGGCTGTAATTAAAATGAAGTAAAAAAAATCTGTAAAATGAAATTTATAAGTTTTTTACTTGATTCAAAAATGTCTTTTTTTGTAAAATAATTTTGTACTTAATTCAAAACTGTCCTCGTTTGTAAACTTAAGGCCCTTCTATTAAAGTTCCCTTCTTTATTTTTTGCTTTCATGAAAAAATCCCTATGATTCCTGAAAAAATAATTTCCCACTCAATTTTAGTTAAAAAGTTATTTAAAAAAAACTGATTTCACTTCATTGATAACAATACAATATTTTGCTCCTATAAGGTTTCTTTTTTCAGAAATCATCATTTTTTTTTTCAATTCATAAATTTAATTTTATCTGTATGAATGTATTTGTTTGGCTTTTATTGTGACAGCAAATGGATTTTTTCCAGGTGGTTTAGGCGGAATGAGAGGTGGATCACGGGGCGGACCACGTGGAAGTTATTCTCGTGGTGGTGATGGAGGTCGAACTGGCGGTGGCATGAGACAGCCGGGAAATCCAAACAATTCAAATTACGCAAACCGACGCTAAACATCCTGATGACATGCTTCGACTTCTTGGGGAAAAAAAAATATCAGCGGTACCTAATCACCAAAACAACATTCTGTCAATATACTTAGAGAAAAAGAAACTAAATAATCTTATTGCGATCTGCGAGACGAAACAATTCTCTCATACAAAACAATTTCTTCTACGTAAACAGTGTGCCACATTTTTATGGAGATATTCTCTCCTTTTTGTCAATTTTTCGAAATAACAAAAGTAAAAAGAGAGAATGAATTTTTTTCACCCGTGTTTAGTCTCGCATTTCGTAAACGGATCGCGGCAATAACAGACCACGGTACAAATACCGTTCTCTTTTTAATTTTTATTATCAAAGAAAAAAAAAACAAACTCCAGCAAACTTTTGCTGTCTTTAAAAGTCAGCTGATCCATTTCTTTTCTTTTTTTTTGGACTGTTTCACTAAACTAGAAAACAATTTATTCAGTCTTATAGTGATTGATTAATTGAGCTCTTCAGGAGAAAAAGAGACGGAGTGAAACGACTGATAAATTGGTCGCAGAGAAAAAGACAACTCAATCATACTTTTCATATTTCACATTTTTTCACAAACTGTCGATCGACAGGTTTTCGATCTTCAGAATGTACCTCAATCCTACAACTGCAGCTGGACTCTAGCAGTAATAAATTCATTTTTTTATATATATATATCATTATTTGTCTTGCTTTTTTTCTGATTTGGACTTTTTAAATCTACGTCTCTTTTTTTCCTCGAAGTTTACGTTCAAATGTAAGTTTGGAAAAAAAAGAAAACTTTCTTTCGTATTTTTGGCCTTGTCGATTGAAACATCGAAAAAAAAGACAATTGTTTTTTTTTTAAAGTCTGTTTTATCTGTGCCTACTTAGAAACCATTGGCAAATTCGGCGTCGATTTATTTGTTAACTAATATTTAATATCGTAATTTCGTACTATCGACGCCTGTGAAAAATTTTCATTGAATAATTTTCACAAAAAAAAAACACATACACATATACACAAACGGCTACGGTATTCATAAATTTCACGCCGCTCAATATCTTAAAAGAAAAATTTATTGATACCGATCCTGTTTTTGTTTTAGACTAGATAGAAATAGACTTATTAATTTCTAATGGACTTGCTTGAATTAAAAATTCAAACACGATTTACATGTACAACATTTTTTTCCATCGACGAATAATTTATAAACGTACTTTTTATTCATTAAAAAAAATATGTTGTTCTTGTTTTTCTCGTAAGATAATTTTTTTAATGGTGAATTATTGGTCGAGATGGGAATTTTTTTTTTAATCGCGATAATTGACAATTTTTTTTTTTAAAGAATAACGAATATGAAAGTTTATATACAAAGTAAATTATGTGTATCTTTTTTTTTGAATAAGCGATACACGAAACTGACAATAGTTAATCTAACTGAACATTTTAATGTTTCTTTTTTTGCAATTTTAATGGCAAATTTTCTAGTCATTTTTTTTTTAAATAAACTTAATAATAATTTCGTTATTTAGCGATTCGATGTATTTTTTAAATGAAGAAAATTTCGACCAATAAAATCACTGTTCGTTTAAACCATTGAAATGACATATTTTAAGAGTAAATATAAATAGTCTAATTTTTAAGGCAGTTCATCGAAAATAAATATTTTGTCCAATGTTGATATTGGGAAAAATTTCAACAAAAAGTTCTTTTTATTTATTTCTTTTTCACTGTTGCGTCAGTTCTTTTCTCAGTGCAAATAAATTTCTACCAAAACAATACTTTGATTATTTTTTTGTTTTTCGAAACTATTTTATAAGTTCAGATATTTTTGCATTTTTTAATTCATTTTAATTAAATATTTCCTGTTTTTGATTTATTTTGGAGTATTTTTATGTAGTAATAATAATGAATTTTTTTAAAATTGTGATGACAATCTTGAAAGAAATTATTTTTTAATTTTTAGAAAGCAAGTTATAAGTTTGACTAATTTTTAAATTAATTTATTTGTACAAATTCTTAGGAACTTTTATATGATAATTATGATTTTTGGGACAGTATCGACAATATCGGGTGAACTGTCTAGAGAAATTAGACTAATTTAATGTAAGCTTTAACTATAAAATGTTCGTCTCTCGGTGGATCATTTTTTTTTTTGAAAGGCAGGGGAGTCAAAAAGTCTGACTTTTCGTCTCTGTAATTTTTCTATAAACAAAATATAGGTGCTTAAAGTAAATTTTTTAAAATTAGAAAATAAAAAAGAGGAAAAAAAAGAACAGAAAGTACACAAACGCTTTGACGGAAATTGAAATTGGTTTCTAAGAGAAGCCAAGGGGAGTTTCGCTTGTTTGAAAAAAGAAAAAAAAAAGTAAAATAAACAGCGACTAAAGAGCATCACGCTGTGATTTCAAGTCTAAATAAGTTGGACTATCGAGAGGCGTTTCTTTTTCTTACTGACCCTGGAGACTAATAGTCTGTACTAAACTTCTATATTATAGTTTGTAATAATGGAAATATGTTGTGTCACTACAACTGGGTTGTGACTTTTTTTTCTAGAATGTATTCTAAAAATTATTTTTTTTTCTTTTTTTTAATGGTAAAGAGAGGAAGAAAATTTATGAAAAATGCTCATTTTTATAAAAATAGGGTTTATTTTTTTTGGGTATTTAAATAAAGTCACAACTTCGAAGTAGTTATATCTAAATATATTTAATGAACGTTTTCGCATCGTATGGAGTATTCTTTTTGTGCACATCTTTCTGACAATTCTTGTTAAAAAAAAACGCTTCTCTTGATACTTTATATTATATATAAATATATACGAATAGTTGCCAGATCTATGTACGCTTAATTAATTGACTTTTGTTAGAAATAGAGAGCGAGAGTGAGAGAATGAGAGCGCAAGTATCATAGGTCTAAGGCTTACTTTATTGTCGGCTGTTAAGTTTAATTTTTTTTTGTAAATTGTTTTGTTTATATTTAGAAAACTCGCGTATATATCGTTCATTGATGAATATTTAAATTCTCGAAGAACAATAGATTTGTGTGTACATTTTTTCAAATCGATCTCAATGATTGGATAAAAGAAATGACGTTTTTGTAGAATTTGTTTTACTATTATTATTATTAATATTATTACTATTTTTAATATTATTACTATTTTTAATATTATTACTATTTTTAATATTATTATTATTTTTAATATTATTCTTATTTTGTTTTTATTTGTATTAAATTTTAGTAAAACTACTTTGTTTTATTCAATGAATTTAAAAAAAAATATCGGTTTATTAAAAGAAAAATAAGTGCACAAAAATCTAATGCAAAGAAATTCTGTGAATAGATTTGCATTTAATTTAATTTAAATTTTTTTAAACCTTTAGGAGAAAAAAATAATTTTTCTAGAACTTTAGTTGATTATGAATGATGAGGATTGGGGGAAAAATGTGGAAGAATGGAATTATGGAAAACGCTTATCTTTTACTAGTCGGAAGAGAGGTGCAAAAGTTTTTCAATTTAAAAAAATTTAAGGGGGTTTTGATGAAAAAAAAAAGAAAAAATTTAATATTCCTGCGATGCGAAATCGTCGCGACTACAAAGGAAAAGATAAAAAAAAAACAACTCAGTAAATTTTTAGTGTGAATGTTTTCTTTTTTAAGTGACTATTAAGTAATATCTCTTAAAAATAATAATTATAATATTAACTATATGAACGAAAGCAACAGGAAAAAGAAACACAAATAATGGATAATGAATTATTATTAGAACAATTATTAAATTAGAGAATGACGATAATTAAGTTGTGAATTTTTGTAGCATACATTTTTAATTTTTGTGTACAACCGTGGACAACGTTACTGCGATAAAAAAAAATATAATGTTAAAGTAAAAAAAAAGAAGAAAAAAAACATGAAAGAAACCGACATACGTCAAATGTATTGTAACTTTTTGCATTTAGTATAATATATCTACCTTATTACAACCCGTAATTAAATTCTCTCATTTTACAAAATAACCGTGAGCTACCATTCTTCTGATGTGCCAAGTTTTTGTTTTTAAATCCCTTTTTTAACTTCTAATTATAATTACACAATTTTCTTTCTTCAAATTTCTACATGTGTTTTTTTCCTGTTTTTGTAAAGCAAAAAAAGAGTGGAAACTGTTGTTTTGGTTTATATTTGTAATTTTTCGATATAATATTTAAAAAGTGATTTCAAATTTATAACTTGTTCTTTTTACTCGTATTCTGTAAAAGGGAATAATTAATTTTTCTTGAAGAATTTTATTTTTTATAATTGAGGAGCATGTAAAAAATATTCACAAATAGGTGAGTGACAATTATTTAACTTATTTAATAGAATTCTATTTTGTTTGTCTAAAAAATATTTTCTGATAATTTGCAATATTTTCTTTGCTGCGTGCTTTTTTCTATTGTATAATTTAAATAATTTATTATTTTGTAAATAATATTTAATCATTTATTAATTGTAAATGAAGCTGAAAAAAAAATTTTCTTTTGCATGAATTTTTTAAATGGAAAAAATAGAAAATTGACTAATTAGACATTTTTTCGCAGATTTAAAAAGAATGTCAGATGGAAAGAGGAAAACAATGAAGAAGGAGAAGAAGAAGAAGCTCATCGCCGATTGTGTGTTTAATTGTCATTGAACATCAACGACTTGTTGCGTAAGACGTAAGCAATAAATATATATTGTTATATATTGAGTTTTAAAAAAAGGAAAACGATAAGCATGGAGCGCATGTGGCAAAAAGATCAAACTGGGGTTGGAAGGACTGATGAGATCATCTTGAAGCAGAAAAGACTTCGAGACATATTAACTGAACTCAGAATCTACAGTCAGTACCGGTCCACTGACCGTTTCGGATGATTTTCTTCTTTTTCGTTCGTCGCGAGTAAAGCAAAGGAGAAGCTGGACACACATACAGGGAGCAAAATTTAATCAGTAAACTGGAGAAACGACCACTGTGAGTTTTTTACATTTTTATTAACTTCATTAAATTTGAAATTCGATCAATATTGATCAAAAATTGACAATTTTTTGATAGTTTCATTTGTGTTAGTTTAATTAATTTTACTGATGTTTTGCTATTAAACAAAGTTCTGTTTCAAAGAGTTTCAATAATTTCAAATTGTTTCAATTAGTTTTATATAGTTTAAAATAGTTTCGAAAATTCCAATTTTATTGAAAAATAACTTTTTTATACTTTGGGTTAAAAACATATTGAGAATATTAGACATTAATTTTTATTGTTTTGATTGGAAATTTTTGTGAAGAATGTTTTATTTTTGAAACTGATTTTTAATCACTTTAGTGGGATCTTTGTGCGTTTTAATAACCGGATTAAAAATTTTCTGAAAGGTTAAAAACTTTATACTTTATATTATTTTTTATAATTATAATTTCGATTAGGAATTTTTAAAAAATAGTAGAATTCGTTTAAATACGAAGAATTTCTATTAATAATTTTGTTTGATAGAATTTTATTTAAATATTTAGAATTTCGATGAAATAATAGAATTTTGATTAAATATAGAATTTCGATTAAGCATTTTGAAAAAAAATAGTCGAATTCGTTTAAATATTAAGAATTTTGATTAAATAATAGAATTTTATTTAAATATTTTAAATTTTGATTAAATAATATAATTTTAAATGAATATTTAAATATTGTTTTAAAGAATAGAATTTGGATGAAACAATAGGTTTAAATAATAGAAATTAGATTAAATATAGAATTTCGTTAAAATAGTGGAATTTCGATTAAAACAATGGGTTTAAATAATACAATTGCGATGAAACAATAGAATTTCGATTAAAAATTTAGCGTTTTGATTAAGAATTTAGAAAAAAAGTAGAATTCAATTAAATATGTAGAATTTTTATTAAGAATTTTCATTAATCAATAGAATTTCGAATAAATATTTAAAATTTTGATTAAATAATAGAATTCCAAGTAAATATTTAGATTTTCCATTGAAAAATAGAATCTGAATGAAACAATAGGTTTAAAATAATAGAATTTTGATTAAAATAATGGGTTTAAATAATATAATTTATGATAAATATTTAGAATTTCCGTGAAACGATTGAATTTTGATTAAATATTGAAAATTACGTTTAAAGAATAAAATTTCGATAAAATATTTACAATTTCGATTAAACTATAGAATTGCATTTAAATAGTAACATTTGTATTGAAAAAAATTAATCCATAAATTCAAATTCAATAATTAAATTAAAATTTACAGTTCAAAATGTAACGGATTCATTTTCCAGAAGAATGCGGTTTGCTTTTTCACAATAAAAATGAAAATTGTCTCTTTGTTTATAGAAGCTAATGTTAGATTCTGAACATTCAGAGGCTGCGGGGGGGAAGGATCAGAGGTTACTCGCGTGTTTATATTGAAAATTATAAAATAGACATTCATTAAGAAGGCTTAAATGAACGCTTTATGTTTGAAACAAAAAAAAAATGAAAAAGAAAAGAAACCCAGCGCAGGGTTATACAAGAAACAGGAAGTGAATCCCTGCACTACTTGTGCATATGATCTCAGTTTTGTGGGCGTTTCCTTTTCTTATCTAAACAACCAGTTACATGGGAAGTTTGTGTATTTTCATTCCCTTCAAGTATCAAATCTATCAGTTCAAACAGAAAATAAAAATCCATGCCACTGAAAACGGAAGTTCAAAACTTATCCATAAATCTGACACTGTTTTCATCTTCCTCCCTTGTGATCAAATTGTGTTCTACTTTTTTCTGACACTTTAAATCTAGAAAAAATTTGTGTGAAATTTAATATCATTTCTATTTTTCTTTCTAGGTATTAGTTTTTGTATTATTTTTGTTCCCATTTTTACTTTTTTTAATTTTTTCTCTATGTACTTTTGCGTTTTTCCTTTTTTTAATTTTTACGTAAGGTTTTTTGTATTTTTACTGTTTTTAATTTTTTCTCTTTGTACTTTTGTGTTTTTCCTTTTTTTTATTTTTTTCGTAAGATTTTTGTATTTTTACTGTTTTTAATTTTTTTTCCCTAAAGGTTTTGTTTTATTTTTGTACCTATTTTTACTTTTTTAAAAATTTTTTTCGTATAGTTTTTGAATTATTTTTGTATTTTTACTTTCTTCCCATTGTATTTTTCTGTTTTACTTTTTTCGTAAGGTTTTTGTGATTTTCTTTTATTAAATTCTTTTTTGTATTTTTGTGATTTTCTTTTTTTATTTTTACGTAAGGTTTTTGTATGTTTACTGCTTTTAATTGTTTTCCTTTGTATTTTTGTGTTTTTCCTTTTTTTATTTTTTTCGTAAGGTTTTTGTATTTTTACTGTTTTTAATTGCTTTCCTTTGTATTTTTGTGTTTTTCCTTATTTTATTTTTTTCGTAAGGTTTTTATATTTTTACTGTTTTTAATGTTTCTCTTAAAGACTTTGTATTATTTTTGTACCTGTTTTTACTTTTTTTTAAAATTTTTTTCGTAATGTTTTTGAATAATTTTTATATTTTTACTTTTTTCCCATTGTATTTTTTTATTTTACTTTTTTCGTAAGGTTTTTGAATTATTTTTGTATTTTTACTCTCTTTCCATTGTATTTTTCTGTTTTGCTTTTTTCGTAAAGTTTTTGTATTATTTTTCTATTTTTACTTTTTTCGTAAGGTTTTTGTATTATTTTTGTATTTTTATTTCTTTTACTTATCTTTTACTTCTTTAGAACAATCTTTTGCTTTTTCGTAATTATATCTTTTCCTTTTTCGTAATTATATCTTTTTCTTTTTCGTAATTTACAATTTTGCTCTACTCCTTATTTGAATAAATTCAAATCGAACAGAAATTTAATTTATTTCTTTTTTCATTTCTTTAATAATTTTTCTTCCCAAAAATATTATTTTGGAATTAAAATTTTCCGTCGAAAAATAAATGAAGATTTAATTAGAGTTCCACTATTTCAGAAAAAAATATTTTGCTACAATTTTATTTTTATTTGGAATAAAAATTCGCCTTGGGAGAAAGATGAAAAAAATGGTTATTAATATTCTTACTGTGGACGGGAAAAAGGAATGGAAAAGTTTTGAGTAAATTATAAAATTGAGTATTTCAGTTCAAATTAGAAATGATTGAAAATTTCCGGCGAAATTTCTAAAATTAATATACTTGTACGTTTATGTTCATATATAGGTACGTGTGATGGTCTATAAAAGAGAGAATTCAGTAATGCTCTGCGGTTTATATAAACATAAAAAAGTAGTCCTCTCTTACGATAAAAGACTAAAGTTGCAAGAGAGAATATGCGTTAATTTTACATTGGATTTTCTGTAAATTGTATTACTACGCGAGATGGAGAGAAAGAGAGAGAGAAAGAAAGAGTGAGTGAGAGAGAGAGGACACGTGATAAGCAGCGAACTAACCCGGGGAGTGCGTGGGATGAAACCCTGCCAGGTCGCAGAACGTACAGCGAATGTTCATTTCCCTGGTTTGCGTTCTCGATTCTGCGTCCTACGATCATATATTCACGACGATTTGCCTCAACTTCACGGCTTAATATTCCTCAGGAAGAATTACGTGTAGGTTGTTGATGAACATCAAGTTTGAAATGATTGGATACATCATCATCATCATCGTTGAAAATGACATAAATGCTTTATGTGTCATTGTTAATATTATACACGCAAATGTCGAAAGACGTGTGTTTCGATTCTGAACTTTTTAACAAGACTAGATGGCGAATAATTTTTCCCCCTTTTCACAGATATATTTTGAATTTTAGAATTTTGCTCTTCATTTTCTGTTTCATTAATATATTTACAAAACTAATTTTCATTCTAGATTTAAAATTTTCTCTTTATTGCTGTTCAGGCCTCGGATATTACGACTTTTTTTCCATTATTTTCAAAAAAATACAATTTTTTAGACTTTTTTTCAAACTATGCAACTTTTTCGATTTTTCTTTCAAATGATGCAACAAAAAACCATCACTTTTTCTCGAAAAAGGGAAATTATTTCGATGTGAAAATTAATTACAGACAAATCTTTCAAATTAAAATATTTTTTAATAAAAACATCACTTTTTCGGAAGAGGGAAATTATATCAAGTTTTAAAATGTGAAAAATAATTACAGATATATCTTTCAAATTAAAACATTTTTCAATAAAAACACCGCTTTTTTCGAAAAAGGGAAATTATTTCGATGTGAAAATTAATTATAGACAAATTATTCAAATTAAAACATTTAAAAAAACCATTTTTTCGAAAACCGAAAATTGTTTCGATGTTTATAGTGTGAAAAATAATTTTAGGCAAATCTTTCAAATTAAATCATTTTTCAATAATTTTTCTAATTAGATTTTCAAAATATGCAATTAAATAGATATTAAATTATTGAAATTTTGTAAAGTTGCAATTGAAATTAATCGACTTTTTTCAAAGTATTTTATTAGAATTTTTAAAAATCAATTTTTGAAGAATTATAATTGCGAATTTCGAAAATATGTGAATTCTCAAAAACTTTATTAAAAAAGCTTCAAATGCAAATAAAAATTGAAAATTAACAAAATTTAGCTTCTAAAAATGATATTAAAAGATTTTTGAAAAAGGTTATTCTTAGATTCTTTTTGATTCTAATTTTTTTAAATTCAATTATTTACAATATTTCCCATTACTTACTTTAAGAAAATTCAAATATAATAGAAAAAAAATACTAAAATTATTTTGAAATATTTTTTACAAATAAAAATTAGTGAAAATTATTTTGAAATATTTTTTACAAATAAAAATTACTGAAAATTAACTTTTAAAAATTATATGAAAATATTTTTGAATCAAGTAATTCTTGGAATTTTTTTCACTACATTTTTTTAGCATTCACTTATTTTCAATATTTTCAATTACATATTTTCGATCATTCAAATACATAAATTATTTTTTAGAATTATTGTTAACATTTTGGAAGAAAACAATCATACTCAACATTTTCAATTAATTTTTATATTGTAAAAAAAATACCTAAATTAAAATTCCTACTTCAAAAAATTGTTTATTTTTTTAAATTGTTATAAAAATTCTTTTGTGAAATTTAATTATTTTCGAAAAGTTACATTACAATATTTTTAAAAAACTAATCGTTTTGTAAGAATTTTTTAAAATGTACTTTTTCACATTTATAAAATTACGGAAAAATCGTGTTTATTTTTATAATTAAAATTCTTTTGAAATTAATTTTGTTTGTTTTTCCAAAATTCAGTGATTTTAAAACTTTTTAACAAAATTCAATTACCTTTAAAAGATTTCACCGAATTTAATTTGTTTAGAAATTTTTGACTGCATACAATCTTTATTTTAATTTTTGAAAAATTTTAACCTTGCTAACTCTACAAAAAAACAGACATTTACAGTTTTGTTGCAAAAAATTGATTTTTTGTATTTTAACAATTTATTTATCGAATAATTGTCGAAAAAACATTAAAAATAATTGATTTAGAGTTGATGTTTATAGTTAAAAATTGCAGAAAATAATCGAATTTTGAAAGAAACTTTTAATTTTTAGAAACTGAAATTTCAGGTTTTAAATTAAATTTTTTTAGTTTTACTTCTTTATTTTTTATTATTCCTCATTTCGTTACAAATAAGACGTATTTAAATATTTATTTAACGAAATGAGTAGTTTTTAATTAATTGAATTTGAAAAGGCCAGGAAACTGCAAAATTAAATTTTAATGACAACACTGAATTAATTACCTAAACGACTCTTTCAATTTCTTTTCTATTTTCATTCGATTAAAGCAACTTTTTCTGCACTTTCAAGTCGATCCGAGGCCTGAATATTGAATAGAATCGATAATTTCCAAAATAACTCTTCTCTCTTGTCGAAAATGGAAAATTAAAAAATTTTTAAATATTGGATAAAATTGTGAATTTTATTCTGATTTAAATTTAACGAATTCATAAATATTTCCAATTTCATTTACTTAATTACTATTAATATCTCGAAATGCAAATAATACTAGAAATAGAGTAAAATTAAAATTCATCAACAGCGGAAAAATGAATTTTTTCTTCGGGAAAAATAAAGTTGAAAATAGAAACAGAAATGCAGACTTAAAAATTCAACTCGTATTACTGGATTTAGTTGGCCATGTTCCAATCTATAATTCTACACCGGATGTGTAGTTAAATGCCCTAAAACAAGGTTCACTAACTCCTATTACAGATTTGTTCTGTAATCAAATTTTTGACGCCATTTCCTCTACTTGGGAAAATTCGATGCGAAATTATTTGAAACTAATTAGAACTTTAACAGAATTTATTTTGAGAAAAAAATTTTATTTACACTCTTCATTTTGTTTTGAATCTAGAGAAGAAAATTTTGTCAAATTTTTTTTATTTGCGTTGAGTTTGATATAATTATACAGAAAAAAAAAATATTTTCCCTGATTTATCTGCAGTGATTAAAATCCTTTTGCTTTTCTGATCAAGAAAAAAATGGTTCACATATGTTTCGTCACAAGTTTTTCTAATGCACAATACAAATCTTGACTGAAAATAAACACCGATACCCATCAATAGCGAAAAGTATCACATTTTTTATTCTAGGATTAAACCCACGCGCGTCCGAAGGGAAAAATAATACCGTCTGTTCGATATAAATCATTAAGGCAAAATTCTCTTCAGGTATTTCTTCATTCGATTAAAAATTAAAAAAGGTTCGTAAACTATTAAAGGCGCTTAGCGAATTGACGAGATTACTATAATAATACTAAATTAAAAATAATAATAATTTAATTAATTAACTGTACGAAAAGAATTTTTCTATGTCAATTATTTCTAAGTTTTTATTTCTCAATTTTTTCTGCGAGCTAAACATTTTCTTGGAATTGGGTTATCTGTTCGTTGTGCTCATTATGACGATTCAAGATTTATCAACTCTGGCGTGGTGACCCTAAATTGTCAGTGATCTCCGAATTGGATCTGTTCGGAGATTTTAATAATTAAAAAAAATGAAAAAAATTTTTTATTTATAGAAAGAGAGAGAGAGAAATGTTACAAAAATTACGGTCATAGACGCAAATTCATCAAAGGCGAATTAATAATATCGATAAATGGCCTCATTCAGTGGTCCAGAAAGAGAGCGTGGTCTCGTTAAATAGCAATATACAAATAATTTGTTAACTACGCGGAAGAGTACTGTTGAATTCAGTCGAATAGATTGCACATTATACGTATTCCCTTTTCAGTAATTAATATTAGTTCATTTCATGTTTCAGTGCATCACAATGAGGTCGAAATTCCAATTGGTCATTATTGGATTTGTCCTTTTTGCTCTAGTGGCTCTTGATTCTTCCGAGGTAATTGTCAAAAATTTTCAATTATTGAGAATTTTGGAATTTATTTATACTTTTTTTTTAAATTTAAAATTAGTAAAAATTTACATTATTGGAAAATATTTTTGATTTAGTTACATTTTTTATTAAAAATTGTTAAAAAAGGTTAAATTTGTGAAAATTGTTAGGATTTATTTATATTTTTAATTTAAAACAGTTAAAAATTTTTAACAATTGTAAATATTTCTTTATTTAAAAAAACTTTCAATTATTAAGAATTTGAAAATTTTTTTATAAATTCGTTAAAATAATGTTATTCTTGCAAATTTCACTGATTTTTTAAAATTAAAATTGTTAAAAAATTTCAATCATTGAGAATTTTATTTTTGAAAATCAATTCTTGGAGAATTTTAATTGCAAATTTAAAAAAAATATATGAATTCTCCAAAATTAATTTCATTCTTATGAATTTGGATGATTTATTAAAATTAAAATAGTTAAAAAATTTCAATTATTGAGAATTATATTCGTTTTTTTAACATTCAAAATTGTAAGAAAATTTTTCATATTGAAAATTTTAGGATTTACTTTTTGAAAAATATAATTATAAAAAAATGATTAACTATTGAGAAATTTTACTTATTACTAAAAATTTTTAATTATTAAAAAGTTTAAATTATTTAGAGTTGGCAATTTTTAGGATTTATTTAAGTACATTTTAAATTTAAAAATGTAAGAAAAATTTCAGTTATTGTGAATTTGATTTGTTTTTAAAGGTTTTAATTTGTTTCAAATTTAAACTATTGAGAATTTAAAAAATTCTTTTTTTTTTAATAAATATACAAAATTGTTGAAACGTTTTAAATATTGAGAATTTTTTGTATTTCTTAGATTTTTAATTGAAAATTTTTAATTATTGAGAACTTGATTAATTTTTTTAATTAAAATTTTAATTATCAAGAATTATATTTATTTACAAACATTTTTAATTGTTGGCAAATTTTCACTTTAAAATTTGAGGATTTATTTTTTTAAAATTAAAATTGTAAGAAAATGTTCAATTACTGAGAAAATTTATTTATTTAAAAAAAATTTAGTTATTAAAAGTTTCAATTATTGAAAATTTTTAAGAGTTTTGTTTTTTTGATTTGAAAATCATTAAAAAGTTTAAATTTTTGAGATTTTTAGTATTTATTCTCATTTTTATTTAAAATTGTTAAAAAAATTTCAACCATTCGTATTTTTCTACACTTATTAACATTTTTAATGCAAAGTTGTTAAAAATTTTCAATTATTGTGAATTTCCTTTATTATTAAAAGAGATTAAATTGTTAAAAAATTTCAATTGTTGAGAATTTGAAGAAATATTTTTTTCATTATATAAAATCGTTAAAAAGTTTTAATTACTGAGAAATTTATTTATTCTCTATAAATAAAAATTGGCAAAAAATTACAATTATTAAGAAAGTTGGGAATTATTAATTTTTTAAAATATAAAATTGTTATAAATTGTTCATTATTGAGAATTTTTTGGTTTTTTTTAGATTTTTAATTGAAAATTGTAAAGATTTTCAATTATTCAGAATTAGAGGATTTATTTTTCTTTTTAATTTAAAATTGTTAAAAATCATCATTAATTTTTTTAAATTCAAAATTTGCAGAAAATTTTACATACTAAGAATTCGAGGATTTTTTTTTTTAAATTAAAATTGTTAAAAAAATTGTAATTAGTGAAAATATGAGGATTTATTTTTCTTTTTAATTTAAAATTGTTAAAAAGTTTTAATATTAATAATTTTTAGGTTTTTTAATATAAAATAAAAAACCGTTAACAATATTTATTGAAAATTTTATTTATTTTTAAAAATTTTACATACTAAGAATTTGAGGGTTTTTTTAAATGAAAATTTAAAAAAAAATTGCATTTATTGAAAATATAAGGATTTATTTTTCTTTTTAATTTAAAATTGTTAAAAAGTTTTAATATTAATAATTTTTAGGTTTTTTAATATAAAATAAAAAACCGTTAACAATATTTATTGAAAATTTTATTTATTTTTAAAAATTTTACATACTAAGAATTTGAGGGTTTTTTTAAATGAAAATTTAAAAAAAAATTGCATTTATTGAAAATATAAGGATTTATTTTTCTTTTTAATTTAAAATTGTTAAAAAATTTAATATTGATAATTTTTACGTTTTTTTAATATAAAATAAAAAACCGTTAAAAATTTTCATTTACTGAAAAATTTATTTATTTTTAAAGTTTAAAATTTTTAGAAAATTTTACATTCTAAGAATTTGAGGATTTATTTTTTAAAAATTAAAATTGTAAAAAAATGTGCAATTATTGAAAATATGAGGATTTATTTTTCTTTGTAGTTTAAAATTGTTAAGAATTTTCAATTATAGAGAATTTGTAGGATTTTCTTATGTTTTTAAATTTTAAAAAATTAAAAATGTTCAATTTTATTGAGAATTTTGCTTATTTTACAAAATTTTACATATTGTTAAAAATTTGTAATGAGAATTTTCTGTTTCTTTTGAATTTAATTGCAAAGTTTGTGATTTTTTCTTTCTGAAATACGTAGTTTCTGATTTTTCATTTGATAAGAAGAAATAATTGTTCAAGAGGATTGTTATATTTTTTTGTTTTTTGTTTGGAAAAATAAAATAAAATTTAGAAATACAATGGAATAATTTTTTTATTATAAATGCAGTTGATGAATTCGAGTTGAAGTTAATTTTGGTAAATTACAGGGAAGACGAAACAGTCGTCGTCGAACAACGACACAAAAGCCAACTCTACAGGATGAGATGATGAATATGC